>CM066043.1:197035904-198235904 GCA_033557465.1 Ichthyophis bannanicus | reverse complement strand
AAACAATCCCCAGATACATGAACTCGCCTGTTGCCCATTTAAGCGGGAACTCTCCAGCCCACGCGCCCTGAAGGGTGCCTAACACATCAAGGGCTTCCGATTTCTCCTGATTGATGCGCAGTCCCGCCACTCTCCCAAACCTTTCGAATTCCAACATCAGACCGCGCAGGGAACGCTGCGGGGAGAGTAGGTGAACAAGTAGATCGTCGGCGAAGGCAGAGAGCTTGAATTCTTGTGACCCAATGCGTGCTCCGGAGATCTCTCTGGAGGCCTCGATAGTCCTAATCAAGGGGTCAAGAGAAAGGACAAAGAGCAGGGGGGAAAGGGGGCACCCCTGCCGTGTCCCGCGGCCTAGGACAAAAGCGTCCGAAACGACGCCATTGCAAACCACCCCCGCCGTCGGTTGGGCATAAAGACTTCGCACCATCCGGCAAAAGTGGGCACCAAGTCCATATTTAGGCAAAAGTGCCCAGAGGTAGTCCCAGTTCACCCGGTCGAAGGCCTTCTCCGCATCGAAGCTAATCAACAAAGAAGGTAGTTGGCGATGATGCACCCACTCCAGAGAGGCCAGAATTTTTTGCAAATTCCGCACTGCGTAGCGGCTCTTAACAAAGCCCACCTGGGAGACATGCACAAGGTGACTCAACACCTCCGCCAGCCGAGTAGCCAAAATCTTAGCTAAAATTTTCAGGTCAAAATTAAGCAGCGAAATGGGCCTATAGGAGCCAGCTGCTAAGGGACCCTTGCCCGGTTTAGGAAGCAACACAATATGAGCGTGATTGTTCCCCCAGCGGAAGGCCCCCTGCTCAATACGCCGGTCGTAAACCGCCAGTAGTGTGGGGGCCACAGTGTCTCCCAAGAGCTTATAAAACTCAGCGCCCAGGCCATCCGGGCCAGGCGACTTGAAACAGCAGGCCGAAGTGATTACCGTCTGGACCTCCTGCGCCGTCAGTGGCCGTTCAAGGGACTCACGTTGAGCTGGAGTCAGCTGGGGGAGGTCAAGGCCCCCCAGATAATCATGAAGGTCGGTCGGTGGCACCCTTTCGGTCTCATACAGAGATTGGAAGAAGGTCCGGAAAGCTCGCACAATCTCTTCATTTTCTCTGTGGAGTCTACCCGTGGCATCTCGCAGGGCTGCCACCAGGCAGGAGCCTCGTTGTCCCCGCAAACATCGGGCAAGCAATCGCCCTGTTTTGTCTCCATGGCAATACATTTGGTAACGATAGTAAAGGTGGGATTTCTTGGCCCGCTGATGTATTAGCTCGTTTAACGCCACCTGAGCTTCCCAAAGCCGTTTTTTATTCGATGCGAGCGGGGCACGAGCACAGCGCCGGCGTAGACTCATCACCTGCCTTTCCAAACGGATGATTCGGTCAGCGATCATTCTGCGCTTGCGAGCCGCAAAGCCGATAATATCGCCACGCAACACTACTTTCGCCGTCTCCCATACCAATTCCGGGTCCCCCTCATGGCACCTGTGATCGTCCAAAAATTCATGCCAGCGCTGGCGGAGGAAGCCATGAAACTGAGCATCATGGTAAAGGTCAAGCGGGAAGCGCCAGAGCCGGGACCCAGAAGAGGAGGCTTTACCCCAATATAGCTCCAACCACACCCAGGCGTGGTCGGAGATCTCCACAGGACCAATCTGAGTCTCTCCCACCTTGGCAATGGCTCCCCCCGAAAGCAGAATGTAGTCAATACGGGCACTTGAACCATGTGCCCGGGATTGATGGGTATAATCCCTCTCCAGGGGATGGAGCAGTCGCCAGGGGTCCACTAGATCCAGCCGTCTCCGGAATCTCTGCAGCATGCGGGTCGTGGGGATCCTGTCCCGGTTCCCCCCTTCCGTCGAAGTATCCAACTCGGCATCTAAAATGCCATTGAAATCACCCCCTAAGAGCAACGGACAATCAGGAAGCTGTTCAATCCGGGAGGCCAAATCGCAAAAGAAATTGGGGACAAACGTATTAGGCCCATAGAGGTTACCAATAGTGATTAATTTCCCATCAAGATGACCATGCAGAAGCAAATATCGGCCCCTGTCATCTGCTGTGAGGGTGGCCAACGAGAAGCGAACTCTTTTGTGGAACAAAATCGCCACGCCTCCCTTCCGCCCCTGTGCGGGGGACCCCCAAACTTGACCCACCCATGAACGGCAGAGTTTATCATGTTCCTCAGCTGTCTGGTGGGTCTCCTGCAGGAGGGCGATATCGCACTTTTGGCGAGCAAGGGCTTGTAGCACCATATATCGCTTGATCGGGCTCCCCAGTCCGCACACATTCCAAGTAACAATTTTTAAAGGCATGAGACAGTGTCAAAGATCCACCAAAATGCTAAGCGCTCAAAGAATAGGGAGGCCCTCCCAGCCTGGGACCCCCCTCGTTCCAACATGTTGAGGGTGCAGCACCACAAAGTTACCCGTAAGAGCCCAGTTACCCCATATCCTCCCACACCCTCCCCCCCTCCTCCCCTCCCCTCCAACTCCTACAAGTCCACCCACCCGGTCGGACAACTTCCACTGACATTCGGGCTACCCCCCCTTATGATCCTCCACACCCCCCCCATACTTGCGATGCCCCCCCTGTTGGTGTCTCCCGTGGGGCCAGGTCACCCAATCCTATGAAGGGATTTTCTCAGGGGCGCAGCTCGATCCGCTCTGCAGCCCACCCAAGCGCGGATCGCAGGAGGTCGACAAATCCACCCCTCCCCCTGTTGATTTCTCCTCCCACCCTCCCCCCCCCCCCGCGGTCAGCCTCATAATGGGCAGAAGGGATCCCCTGGCCCACCAACCCGGGATTCCAGGGTACCCCCGACAGCGCCCCCAGGCTTCATGCAGTCAGGGGGGTGGGCAGAACCCGTCCCCCCCCCCCCCATGGACAGGACCCCTCCCCCCCTGGCCCCGCAGTCCGGATCCGGACGGCGGCGCCCAGAGGCATAGGCAAGCCCCAGGATCCCAGGGAGTCCACCCCCGGCAAGGCGCGCGCGCTGGGATCATGGCCGCCCCTCCATACTCCCGCCCGTCAGGGTGATTGCGAGATGACATTAACCAAGGATGTTGATCTCCCCCGGCCAGGCACAGATCTCCCTGATATCTCCACCCCTATCCTCCGGCGCGTGGGTAGGCCTCCTCCCCCGGAGATCCGATTCTGCACAGGAGAGAGGGGGGGAGGAATCAGCCCAACCCCCGTACCCACACCAAGACCGGGGGGGGGGGGGGCCAGGGCGCCATCCTAGGGAACTCCACTAATGTGAATATGAGAAATAGGTGCAGTAACTGAAACAAAGTAACCCTGCGGACCATACAACAGTGAGTCAAAGTAACTCCACCTAAGCTACATACTGCTATATTGTTGCTATCATCCGGAACATTTGCAAGGAGACATTCAGGGGCAGGAGTTCCTAGAGATCGCTTCAGTGGTGGGGCCCAGTCCAAAAAAAACACAGAACCAACTAACGAAACACAAAAAAGAAAGGAGAGAGAGAAAGCCGAGGCCCAATAAATTGGCAAAAGAAAAATTAAAAATAAAAAGGAAATTATATAAATAAGGATAGTAAAGGATAAGGAAAAAGGGGGAAAAATCAAAAATAATCAAAAATAAAAGAAAAAATAGGAAAAAAAGAAGAAGAAAAAGAAGGGGGGAGGGGGAAAAGAAGGAGGGGGGGGGGAACCAAACAACAAACAAGCAAAAACAAATAAAGAAAAATAAATAAAAAGGGAATTAAATAAATAAAAAGGAGAGGCGGGAGCCCGGATCCTCCACACAGATCTGATTCTGTTAAACTAAAAAAATAAATGGGAGAATATGAAAATAGGACCCCAAGAACAAAAGTAGGGGTCCAACAAAGCTCCAGGCTATCTGGCTCAGAGCAGTCCACGGCTGTCCAAGGTCTTTGGAGCCCAGCGGTGTAGTTTCAGTCCAGGCTACGCGTGGGCCCTCCAGAGGGGTTTGGGCTTGAAGCGTTGAGAGACTCCAGGAACGCGGAGGCTTCTGCAGGCGTCGATAGGAATTTTGTACGGCCCTGGTGTTCCACCCTCAAGCGGGCCGGGTATAGCAACGAAAATCGGAGGCCTTTAGTGAAGAGCTGGGCGCAGGCCGAAGAGAAGGCACGCCGTTGTTGGCTAACAAGGACGGAGTAGTCCTGGAAAACGAGAATGCGTTCAGCAGTCGGGTGGTCGGAAGTCCTGCGGTTGCGAGCAAGTCGCAGAACCTCCTCCTTCTGGCGGTACTCCTGGAAGCGGGCGATGACTGCTCGAGGTCGCTGCGCTTGTTCTCTGCGGGGTCCCAGTCTGTGCACGCGGTCCAGCTTTACCCGGCTTCCGTCAGCCCCGCCAACAAGTTGGTCAAGCCAAGATTGCAGGTAATTGAAGAGGGCTCCGTCTCCCACGGATTCAGGGATCCCCACGAAACGTAAATTTTTGCGGCGCCCCCTGTTCTCCAAGTCGTCCAGCTTCTCACTTTGCTGTCTAACGACGGATTCAAGGGCAGCCACCTTAGCCGTGAGAGAGTGTTGGGAGTCCTCGACCTCAGCAATATGTGCCTCCGCCTGCTCCATTCGCCCAGCAAATTCAGAAAAATTTTGGTTGAGAGTCTGTAGGCTCCCCGCGAGGTTTTGAAAATGGGTCTCCAGTGCACTCACCACCGCTGCGCTCACCTCAGCCACCAGGTCAGAGCCATTCCCCGATTTTGGGCTAGCAGGGGCCCCTTCAGCCATTTTGGCCTCCACTGCACGTTGCTTCTCCCTCCGGACAGATTTCGTTGCCATCGGGGCTATCGCTCGTAGACAGCCTGTTTCTGCAGTCCTAGAGCTAGAATTTAAAGCTCTTGGCAAAGTGTTCTAATGGGTCAGCAGTTTCGAAGGCAATCGGCGGTGCGAGGGCAGATTTTTAGCAGTTTTGTGGGGTATTTTGCCCGGAGCTGATCAGAACACGTCTGGTCAGCTCATTGCCAGACCGGAAGTCCCCTCGCGTCTCTGTTAAGCCCGCAGGGGCTGATGGGAAGCAGGGGCTGATGGGAAATTTCCCATCTGCCCCTGCAGGCTTAACAGAGACGCGAGGGAGACACTCTCCCTTCGCGTATCTGAAAGCTGGCGCAGAGGGGCTCAGCCGGGCTGGGAGAGCTCAGCCGGGCAGAGGGGGCCTCGCGGGACACTCCATTCTGCCGCTGCTGCAGTGGCAGTGGCAGCAGCCAGCTTTTTTTTTTTTTTAAATTTTCCATGAGCCGGTGTGGGGGGGGGGGGGGGTTTGGAATTATAATGGGCTTGGGGGGGGTTAGGAAATTACGAGGGGGGCGTTGGGGTGTTGGGGGGGTTTGGACTGGTAATGGGCGTTGGGGGGGTTAAGACTGGTAATGGGCTGTGGGCTGATGGGGGCTGTCTGGAAATGGGGTGATGGGGGGTTAGGACTGGTAATGGGCTATGGGGGGGGGGCTAGGACAGGAAATGGTCTGATGGAGAGGGGTTAGGACATGAGGTGGGCTGATGGGGTTAGGACTGGTAATGGGATGTGGACTGTTGGGGGGGTTAGGACTGGTAATGGGCTATGGGGGGGTTAAGACTGGTAATGGGCTGTGGGCTGATGGGGGCTGTCTGGAAATGGGGTGATGGGGGGTTAGGACTGGTAATGGGCTATGGTGGGGTTAGGACTGATAATGGGCTATGGGGGACTAGGACAGGAAATGGGCTGATGGGGAGGGGTTAGGACTTGAGGTGGGCTGATGGGGTTAGGGCTGGTAATGGGCTGTGGGCTGTTGGGGGGGGTTAGGACTGGTAATGGGCTATGGGGGGGTTAAGACTGGTAATGGGCTGTGGACTGATGGGGGCTGTCTGGAAATGGGGTGATGGGGGGTTAGGTCTGGTAATGGGCTATGGTGGGGTTAGGACTGATAATGGGCTATGGGGGGGGGCTAGGACAGGAAATGGGCTGATGGGGAGGGGTTAGGACTTGAGGTGGGCTGATGGGGTTAGGACTAGTAATGGGCTGTGGGCTGGGGGGGGGTTAGGACTGGTAATGGGCTGTGGGCTGATGGGGGCTGTCTGGAAATGGGGTGATGGGGGGTTAGGAGTGGTAATGGGCTATGGGGGGGTTAGGACTGATAATGGGCTATGGGGGCTAGGACAGGAAATGGGCTGATGGGGTTAGGACTGGAAGTAGGCTGATGGGGGGTTAGGACTGGTAATGGGTTATAGGACTTGAGGTGGGCTGATGTGGTTAGGACTGGTAATGGGCTGTGGGCTGATGGGGGGGTTAGGACTGGCAATGGGCTATGGGGGGCTGACTGGAAATGGGCTGATGGGGTTAGGACTGGAAGTAGGCTGATGGGGGGTTAGGACTGGTAATGGGTTATAGGGGGGCTTAAACTGAAAATGGGGTGATGGGGTTTTAGGACTGGAAGTGGGTTGATGGGGGGCTAGGACTGGTAATGGGTTGGGGGTTGCTAGGATTGGAAATGGGCTGAGTGGAAGGGGAGGTTTGAACTGCAAATAGCTGATGGGGAGGGGGCTTGGAATGGAAATGGGCTGTGAGGGAAGGGAGCTAGGACTGAAAATGGGCTGATGGAGCAGCTAGAATAGGACTGGAAATGGGCTGTTGGGGGGAGCTAAGATTGGAAATGGGCTGTGGTGGGGGCTTGAATTGAAATGGACTCATGGAGGGGCTAGAACTGGAAGTAGGCTCATGGGGAGGCTTGGACTGGAATTGGGCTGAGTGGAGGGGAACTAGGATTTGACATGGGCTGATGGTGGGGCTAGGAAATGACTAGAAATGGGCTGATGGGGGGCTAGGATTGGAAATGAGCTGATGAAGGGACTTGGACTGGAAATGGATGGGGGAGCTAGGACTGGAAATGGGCTGATGGGGGGCTAGGACTGGAAATGGGCTGATGCAGGGACTAGAAGGGAATAGATGCTGGGTGGAAAGAGAACACGGAAAGGGGAAATTTTCACTCTCCCTCCCCCCCTTCTTCTTTTTTTTTCTTCTTTTCTTTCCCCCCCTCTCTCTCCTTACCCCCCTCTCCCCTTTTTTTTCCCCTCTTCCCCCCTCTTCCTTCTCCCCTCCCTTTTTTCCCCTCTCTCCCCCCTACCCCCTTTCCCCTTCCTTCTCCCTTCCCCGTCCCCCTCCCCTTCCCCCTCCCTTCTCTCCTTTTCCCTCCCCCCCTTCCCTCCCCTTCCCTCCCTTTTTCCCCCTTTCCCCCCCTCCCCTTTCCGTATCTCAGGTTGCTAGAATATCCAGTTCATGTATAGGATTGCATATATACAATTAGGATTATGCTGTATCAAAGGCAATTTGCCTAAACTCATTTATTTAGTGACTACCATGGAGTTCATTCACTTTACACTTGCCTGTCAGTTTTTAGTATAATTATGTGTTCTCTTTCCACTCTGCGTTTTGGTTTTTTATAATTTATTCATAACACATATATGTTAATTACTTTTTATGAATATTTCTGTATTAGTTCCAGTTTGGTCTTAATCTTTTTAATTGTTTATATTACATGTTTTTATTATTCATGTATTTTGATGATTTTAATGTGTTATCATTTTATACTGATCTATTTTGTATTAAATATTTGTTTTATTTAGCTGTGTGCCCCCTGGCCGAAACGCGTAGGGGTCAATTAAAACCTGTTCCACCTTTACACGGCTCTTGCTTCTGGTGGTAGAGATGAGGACAGTAACTGAATTCAAAAAAGCATGGGACCAACACAGAGGATCTCTAAAGGTAAAAAGTGGACTGTTGTAGTTGTTGTTATGGAAGGACAGACTAGATAGGCCATGTGGTCTTTTTCTGTCATCATGTTTCTATGCTTCTATGTATCGCAGCCGGTACCAACACCGGAAGATCAGTCTGAGGCGACTCTAATGGTACCAAAGGTACCGAGAGCAGTAGACTTTGATCTCCGGAACAATGTCTTTGGCACCGTCCGAGGTCGATACCGAGATGAGTCGGTACCCAATCGTCCAGGCTAGAGATCGATTCTAGACTCGGCATCGAAAGCAGCGAATCTATCGAAACAGACCTGGAGGGTACCGACGTGGATGCCAGAATCGGTACCGGGATCGATACCGATGCTGGAAGATCGGTCTGTAGCGGCTCTAGCGGCACCAAAGATACCGAGAGCGCTAGACTGCGATCATCGGTGTGGAGTGTTTCATCCAACACCATTGCCGATGCCGGGGTACCGGCACCGCTCAAAGCGGATACCACCACCGAGCATGGCTCAGGTATGTTCGCAGAGGTAAAAACCCCGGGAACAACCTGAAACCCCGTTAATGCTTTGGAGGCCGAAGACTCCCGCCGGGGTTTTAAAGCCAAAATGTCCTCAGGGGCAAGGCCAGAGGCATCTCGATGTTGAACATGAGATCTACCACCCGAGGACTGGCTAGTCTTTACAGACTTTTGTTGGGTTACCTGATTCTGTGAAAAAGAAGTTGTAGCTGGTACCCTCAGGTCTGACGGAACCGTGTATCGAGTTGAGCTCGATGCTGAAGACTTCTTCTGGAAATACTACTGCAGGAGGGACACTCCAGCGGATAGTGGTCAGGACCCAAACATGGAAGGTACCAGTTATGGGTGTCTAAAACTAACTTGGTACCGCCACAGTTGAAACATGTTTTAGGTATAGTGGCTGGCATTTCCATGAAGGAAAGTGGAGAGACCTAGTAGGCCGAAAAAACCGTCAGGCACTAAACAGGGAAAAAATTCCATACCAAAGAAAATATTTTGTAGGAGAAAGAAAAAGAAAACACTGGTGGTACTGGTGCGTCGAGGGAAGGCAGACGCGACCACAAGAAAAAAACAAAAATAAAGGAAGAATTTTCTGCGGTGACAGGAGTACATCCTGCCGGCTCCGCGGAAAAACGAAAACTGTGGAGAGGCAGTTGGGAAAGGTGGGAAGGCAGCACGCAGGCGTGGTGGGATGCTCCCAAAAGCATTCTAATTGGACGCTGGGGAGCGTTCCCGCGCAGACTCCGTTGGTACCGATGTACCCATATGTGAAGACTCATTCCTGCTTGTTCCTGGAGATATATGTTTTACTTCTAGCACCTAAAAGTATTGAATTTGACTGTTGTGTAAGCTGTGCACTTAGAGAGGAAGAACTTGCACATAGAAGTCTTGAAGTCTTAAATGAAAAACTGAAGAATCAGTGTTTTTCTATTCTATTACTACAGAGTACTATAATTAAAAAAGTATGTTTTTGGGAAGAGATTGTGTATATATATGAAGTGGGTGGGAGTAAGAAGGGCTTAGGACGAAATAGATGGATGTGTTACAACATAACTCTGAAAAAAGAGGGAAAAAAATGATGTTCTGATTTTGGAATGGTCATTAGTAATCCAGAAATAAGCTTTTGTCACATCTAGCTCTGTTCTGATCAAAATCACTTTTAAAGTCGCTTTTAGAGCTTTAATTTTGGCAGATCTTACTATGAAATTGTAAGATCCATATTTACTGAGCCCAGTATGGGCATTAAATCACCAAGATAGAGGGTCATATGGGGGTCATTTTAGAAGATCTATTCGTGATTTGGATATCTGAAAATGAGTATTCACAAGTGCAAATCACAAAGATGTCCCCGGAGCCACGTCCAAGGGGCAAGGGGGCGGGAAAAGAAACGGCTGAGGGGATATTGGGTAGAAGTCTATAAAATAATGAATGAAGTGTTATAGGTAAATGTAGATCAGTTGTTTACCCCTTCAAAAAGTAGAAAGACTAGGGGGGGGGGGCACACAATGATGCTACAATGTAGCACATTTAAGACAAATCATAAAAAAATCAAACTCTGGAATTTGTTACCAGAGGACACAGTAAAAGTTGTTAGTGTAGCTGGATTTGAAAGAAATTTGGACAAGTTTCTGGAGGAAAAGTCTATAAACCATTATTAAACCATTATTAAAGATGACTGGGGAAATCCATTGCTTACCCGCTGGACAGGCAGCATGGAATCTATGTACTTGCGACCTTGATTTGCCACTGTTGGAGAGAGGATGCTGGGCTTGATGGACCCTTGGTCTGACCCAGTATGGAGTATCTTATGTTCTTATGAGGCATGGCCTGAATGGTGATTTGGAGATGCACGTTGCTACATGATTCCAGAATGGCCGAGCACATCTGGCCCTGGCTGTTGATGTGTCCATTCCTGGACCTGCTCCTGAACCACAAAAAAGTGCTCAGTTCATGGCAGCAATACCTACAAGGGGGGGGGGGAGAGGAAAATGTGCAGGTAGAAGAGTGAAATGGGTGCATTAAATTTAGTTGGGTCAAAAAAACCTGCATGTGAATTAACAGTCCGTACATTTTACTACACCACCACCTCACGTCTGCAGATGTGAAATGGCTGGCTGGGACATGTATATACCATAAAATAGATGTCCCCTTTCTGAAATACCACAGCCAGCACATTTATAAATTCCTTTCTGGGACTGTGCATCTTAGGAACATCCACATTTCTAAAATGGCCTGCAAATGTACACATACCCATCTTTCTTATATGCATGCGCTCATCTCCAGAACCAGTTACAGGGATCTCCATCTTTCAGGGCAGAGACAGCGTGATTTCAGAAGGCACTTACACATGCCTCCCTTCACTGCTGCCACTCCCCCTTGTAGTTGGGAAGTGGTGACTTGGACGTCCCAGATTCCTCCTAGATGTCCCTTCTAAAATGTCGCTTCACACGTTCCTCAGTTAACAATTAATTGCATCACAATCAATTAAATATGGCCATAGGTACAAAACAATATGATCAGTGAGAGATTGCTTATCAAAAATGTATGAGAGAAGTTGAGGTTTACAAGTCCACTTTACATCTAGGCTTTCACCGACTCACTTCTTTTTTCATTGCAGTTTTTATGCTGAATTGTATGCACTTCTACCTTTTTATATTGATGAAGGATGCTCCAACACTTTCATTCCATTCCACTGACTAAAGGCAGGGCCGGCCCGTCCATTGAGCGAGAATGTTTTTTGCACAGGGCCCCGCGTTTCAGGGGGCCCCGCGCAAAAAACATTCTGATCCAAAAGTAAAATTTTAAAAAAAATTTAAAAAAGCTGTCTGCTGCCGCTTCCGGGGCCGCCGCGGCAGAATCGAGGGTGCTGCGGGGCCCCCCCTGTGCCCGGCAGAGCCTGCCCTCCCCTGTATCAGCTCTCTCTTTCCAGCGGCAGTCACACGCGCCGGCTTTCAGAGCGCGAGGGGAGAGTTTCTCCCTCGCTGCTCTGTTAAGCCCGCGGGGCTGATGGGAACTTCCCATCAGCCCCCGCGGGCTTAACAGAGCCACGAAAGGGAAACTAGTCCCTTCGCGCTCTGAAAGCCGGCGCGTGTGACTGCCGCTGGAAAGAGAGAGCTGATACAGGGGAGGGCAGGCTCTGCCGGGCACAGGGGGGGGGGGGGCCCCGCGGCACACTCGATTATGCTGCGGCGGCCCCGGAAGCGGCAGCAGACAGCTTTTTTTTATTTTAAATTTTCCCTGGGCTGGGCTGGGGGGGGTTAGGAGTGGTGATGGGTGATGGGTGATGGGCACTGGGGGGGGGGGGAGGAGTGGTGATGGGCGCTGGGGGGGCTTAAACTAAAAATTGGGTGATGGGGGATTAGGACTGGAAATGGGCTGGTGGGATTAGGACTGGAAGTGGGTTGATGGGGGGTTAGGACTGGTAATGGGCTATGGGGGGGCTTAAACTAAAAATTGGGTGATGGGGATTAGGACTGGAAATGGGCTGGTGGGATTAGGACTGGAAGTGGGTTGATGGGGGGTTAGGACTGGTAATGGGCTATGGGGGGCTTAAACTAAAAATTGGGTGATGGGGGATTAGGACTGGAAATGGGCTGGTGGGATTAGGACTGGGAGTGGGCTGATGGGGAGGTTAGGACTGGTAATGGGCTATGGGGTGGCTTAAACTAAAAATTGGGTGATGGGGGATTAGGACTGGAAATGGGCTGGTGGGATTAGGACTGGGAGTGGGCTGAAGGGGAGGTTAGGACTGGTAATGGGCTATGGGGGGGCTTAAACTAAAAATTGGGTGATGGGGGATTAGGACTGGAAATGGGCTGGTGGGATTAGGACTGGGAGTGGGCTATGGGGGGGCTAGGACTGGTAATGGGTTGGGGGGGTTGCTAGGACTGGAAATGGGCCTGAGTGGAAGGGGGCTTGAACTGCAAATAGATGATGGGGACGGGGCTTGGAATGGAAATGGGCTGAGGGGAAGTGGGGGGCTTGAACTGCAAATAGCTGATGGGGACAGGGCTTGGAATGGAAATGGGCTGAGGGGAAGTGGGGGGCTTGAACTGCAAATAGCTGATGGGGAGGGGGACTTGGAATGGAAATGGGCTGAGTGGAAGGGGGCTTGAACTGCAAATAGCTGATGGGAAGGGGGCTTGGAATGGGCTCTTAGGGGAGGGAGCTAGGACAGGAAATGGGCTGATGGAGGGGCTAGGATAGGACTGGGAATTGGGTGTTGGGGGGAGCTAAGATTGGAAATGGGCTGTGGTGGGGGCTTGGATTGAAATGGACTCATGGAGGGGCTAGAACTGGAAGTAGGCTCATGGGGGGCTTGGATTAGAAATGGGCTGAGTGGAGGGGAGCTAGGATTTAACATGGGCTGATGGTGGGGCTAGGAAAGGAGTAGAAATGGGCTGATGGGAGGCTGGTATTGGAAATGAGCTGATGAAAGGACTTGGATAGGACTGGAAATGGATGGGGGAGCTAGGACTGGAAATGGACTGATGGGGGGCCAGGACTGGAAATGGGCTGATGTGGGGACTAGAAGGGAGCGGATACTGGGTGGGGCTGGAACTAAAAGGGAGCTGATGTTGGGGGAGATTAGAAGGGGATGGGGCTGGGAGAGTGAAATGGAGAGGGGAAAAATATTTTGTGTGGGAGGGAAGAAAAATGTACAATTGGCCGGGTATTGGGAGACTAAGTGGGGATTGAGGATGGAGGGGTAAAATTTGAGTGGATGAAATAGGAATGAGGAAAGAGCAAAAGGAGAAAGATTATTATGTTAAAGCAGATGTAGAGAGAGAATGGAAAAAAACTAGAAGAGAAGAAAGGACAAATGGACAGCAGACGATGGAGAGATAGCAGAAGACACAAATAAACCAGAAGAAAGTGGCTGGAACAATTGCAACTGAAAAAAAAATGCACAAAAGGTACAAAGATATCTCTTTATTTTGAATTTATTAACTGGAATATGTCAGCTCTGGGAAATGTGCATCATTAATGTCTGTGCTTTGTTTAGTACAAGAGGAAATTAATTTATAGTTTTATTTCTACATTGTTGTTGTACATTCCAAGTTTGGCTTTTAGGGTTCCCAGTTTAATTATTGTCTTCCTGTTTTTAAATTGTGATTCCTTGTTTGGTGATGGTCTATGTTCTGCATGTGTAACTGAGCTGTGGTATTCTGTTTATGTAATTCCTATTTGACATTGTCACTTGTTCTCTTTCCCCAGTAGGTCATGTATTGTTATTCTCTGAAATGTATTGGTTTAATATTTGCAGTGTTGCCTTTTGATAGGTAGGGTATGGTGCTTTATGAGTCCTGGTAGTGCTGTTAGGATATGGTGGGTTTGCTATGGGTTCTAAATGGGCAGTGTTTGTAGTAGTTCCTAATGTGCCTGGCGGTTGGCACTGGATTATAGTAATGTAGAAATCTTTGTCTTTCTTTATCCATACACTCATGAAGAGGCATGTTTACTAAAAGTTAGTGTATGGTAACATTATGCAAATATTTATGCAAATGAGGCCCTGCACCGAGTCTCCGCACATGGCCCCGCACCCCCCTTGGGCCGCCCCTGACTAAAGGTAATATTTGGTCTAGGCCCATCCCTTACTCCCTAGATTCCACTGCTGTTGACCTGTTCAAAACAGACAGGAAATCAGAAGCAGGAAATCACTGAACCTTTTATCATGTCTGATTCCAACCAGACGGTGCCTTTTGCAACAGGAAATAATTAACAAATTGTGTTTAATCTATAAACTAAAAACCTGAAGCAGTAACAAGTATAGAACCTGAAACTACACAGCTGAATGAACCTAGAGATGAAAACAGAATGATAGACATTGACAAATCCTGCAATGAAATTGTAAGATCCAGATTGATTGAGCCCAACATGGACATTAAGTCACACAAATATAAGATTATTCATTCTTCAGCTAACTGTTAATTGCACCACAATCAATTAAATATGTCCACATCTTCAAATGGTACAAAATGTACTTTTTAAACAATGACTAGCATGCAGTACTGCAAAAGGTTTGAAAACCTTTGGATGTCATGACACTTTTAGGGTGCAATATTCCAAGCTTTTTTTCGTTAAACACATGTTCACACATATAAAATGGTCCTTTGAAAATGTATCCCTCACCAACTTTGAGCCTTTCATTTCTTGTTAGAAGTTGCAGATAGTTGAAATCCTTTGTTGCCTCCACTAAAAAAATAACAGAATATAGTCATTTTAATATAAATAACAAATACCTTGGGGCCCTTTTACTAAAGTGTACTATATAGTTAGTGTATACTAAGAATGCACTGTGGCCCATGGTAATGGGTAGTGCATTGCATCAGTTAGTATGGGCCAATTTCCACACTAAATATAAATCACATGATGAAGTCCAAAATGGGTGAAGAGTGGGCATGGGGTGAGTGCCAAACCATCAACATATGGGCATGGGGTGGAGAGTGGGCATGGGGTGGGCGCCACACCATCAGTATATGGGTATATGCCGCACACTAACCGCACATCTAGCAATTAGCATGGGTGCAATTCCATCTATCTCAATAGGTGGCATTAACTGCACCTGTGGTAACCATGCCCTGCGTTATCATGTGGCGCCATGCATTACCTGTCAGGGAAATGCTGTCCATGCCCCCAACAACTAGCGCAATGGCTTTGCATTTACTGCGCCATAGTTTTGCATGTTAATGGTGTATTAGGTGCAAAACCATAGTACACTTTAGTAAAAAGGCTCCCTTGTTTTGTGGAACAACCTGTTGTAACTTTCATTGGGCCGACAAGAAAGATGTTGCAGGCAGAAACTCTCATGACCACTTCGGTCCCAATAAATCCTACAAAGATTCAATTTTTTTCTGCAGAATCAAAGCAGCTTCTAGAACTTTTATTCTATAAACAAATACAATAAAACAAAAAGAGCAAACAATGGAAATTTTTAACAAAGGAGAAAGAAGAACCCTAAAGAAAAAAGAAATTTAAAAAAGGGGAAATCAAAGGAGGGTATTACCCTCCCACTAAATGAGGCAAGAAGATATAACATACCCCACAAGACCACCTCAAAACTTAGGAAACTTCTCAAGCTGTCAAGAGAGAGGAGGGGGGCATAGGTTATGGAGAATTCGAAGCTTAAAGTAGATTTTTTGGTGGTGTTCATTGTGTGAGGTTGGAAATTTAGATGGTGATCCAGGGTGACTCTGAAGTATTTGATCTGAGACTTAACTTGTATTTCTGTGTCCTCAAATTTGATGATTGAGGGTGGTATGAAGTTGGGGTCTCTGGTCACGTGGGGTCTCTGGTCTCTGTCTTACTAAAACTGACTGCAAGATTATGAAGCTGAAGCCAGAAGACAATCTCTTTGTAACAGGTGGTTAGGCTGGAGTAGTCAGGAGTGGTGGTGTGGAATTTATTTATTTATTTACATTTTCTTAAATACTGCGCTATTTTCCATCAGTGCGGTTTACATGGAACATTTTACATGGAGTGAATATCATTATGTCATTGGCATAGAGTTGGTAGCCGACATCAAACCTCTGTATGATGTAGCAAAGGGGCCTAATGAAAATGTTAAAAAGGAGGGAGGAGAGGGCAGAATCCTGTGGGACTCCTTGGGGAAGAATGTAGGGTGTTGAAGATTGAGGTCCGATTATAATCAGTTGGGTGCACTGAGAAAGCTAGGAGTGGATCCATTTGAGTGGCTTGTCATGAACACCAATATAGTTGAGCTAGTTGAATACAGTCTGGTGGGACACAGTGCCGAATGCTGCAGAGATGTCAAGAAAGAGCAGCACGAAGCCAGAGGATGGCTTTTCAGTTCCAGCAATGAGTGTATTTAAGAGGGAGGTTAGTAGTGTCTCAGCACTGTGGTAGGGGTGGAAACCATGTTGATTGTGATCAAATGGAACATATCTGATGACGTGCTCCTGAAGCTGAATTTGTACTGCTTTTTCGATGATTTTGGCAAGCAAGGTACACTGGCTATAAGTCTGTAGGAGGCAGGTGAATTAGGATTGAGGTTGGATTTCTTCAGGAGGGGTCTCATGGAGGCTTGTTTGAGAGCAGGTGGGAAGTAGGCTTGGGTGAGTGAAGTATGTAGGATCTTTATCTTTATTTAAAATTTGATAAACCGCTTTTCGTCGCAACATAAAGCGGTGTACAATAAAAGGTTGGTAGTGCACAAACAAGAAAGGAACGCCAAAGTAAAATAGGAAAGCAAGTATAAAGAATACAGGCATAGACAGGAAAATAACAAAAGGACCAAAAACAATACAGGACGAATTTGAGGGCCCATAATTAAAACATAAATTAACAGAATTTTCTTTAAAAACAAACATATTAAAAAGGCCCAAAAAAGGGAAGACAAAACCAAACCATACTTAAGCAAAAGACACAACTAAACAAAACATATAGACAAAATGGACAGAGAGACAGGAAACTGCGAGAACATCAGGGAGGACCATCGGGAGAGAGATGGAAGGCTAGCTGAAATAGATGGGTTTTTAGTAGCGTTTTAAATTGGGGGTATGAGGGTTCCAGACGGAGAAACGGCGGTAAGGCATTCCAGGATGGTAGATATGAATGGTAACATCTGTGTCTTCATTAGCTTGATCCAAGATACTGGGCAGGGATCAAGTGGAGGTGTGCTGGCATTGATGTGAGAGATGATGTTCAGTAGCTCTTCAGGGTGGACCTCTCTGAAGGTAGTCCATGGTTGGGTGGAGGAAGCTGTGCTGGTAGGAGGAGTATGATGAGGGTAGATGTCCTGGGCTGCTTGTGTTTGGATATGATGAAGTCCGCCATGACCTGGGGGTGGAGGGTACTGCTTTGATGGAATAGGGATGGATCACTGTTCTGATGAGGCTGAATAGTTCTCTTGGTTTGTTAAATGGCACAGAAGAGGATGTTATTGTGGTGTTCGCTTTTGGCATTGAGGGTGATGGTGGAGTAGGCTACATGTAGGTCTAGATAGGTAGCTTGAAGCAGTGGGTCCGTGGATTTTCTCCATCTTCCTCTAAGGGAAATGTCTTACCATCACTTTAAGAGTTCATTCAAGACCCACCTTTTCCAGCAGGCATTTGACCTCCCTGACCCCTGATGTCTGCCCCCCCAGTTTACTCTCCTCCTGTCAGCTCACCCCTCCTTCCTCCCATCTTCTCCACTAGCTCTTTCTGTTCTCTACTTTCATCTTGCCTCTCTCTTTCCTGTCTAATTATTGGCATTCTTTTCCTTTCGTTTCTACTGGTTTGTTTTATGGTACACCACCCTGACGCATATGCTTGGGCGGTATATCAAGCGATCAAATAAAGATAAAGATAAAGGGAACGTTTCTGTTCTCTGAGGAGGGCTGAGTACCAGTGAGCATGATGCCGGCAGGTATTAGGGGAGGCATGTGGTGGAGCCTTGAAGGCTTCAGTGATGATAGAATTTCAGGTATGTACCATTGAGTCAAGGTCTGAATGATGAAATGCATGTTTCAGGGTGGAGATGATCTTTTGTATGAAGGAGGGTTCATTGAAGGTTAGGAATTTTCTTGTTGTAGGAAGTCTGAGAAGGGGGGTATTTGAGCAGGAGGGTTGGTAGAGTGAAGGTTATTAGGTAGTGATCTGACCACGGGATTGGGTAGAGGAGGGGGAAACGGGTGTGAAGAGGAAAGTAGGTCCTTAGGGAATTAGAGTAGGTCTAAGGCACCTCCCTTTGAGTGAGTTCAGGTACTGATGAGTTGTGTGAAATGCAGGTCATTCATGGCTTGAAGGAAGGCATTACTTTGGTTGGTGTTAGCTGAGCGAAGATTTAAATCGCCGAGGAGAATGAGATGTTGTTGGTGGGAGGCCTGTTTCAAGAAGCAAGTCAAGCTAGTCTACGCTGTATTGAGGTGCTCTGTAGACAAGGCAGATGGTAAAGCGTTTGCTATTTATGATGAGGGTATCTAGACCTTGGGAGGATGTTGTGCTAGCAGTTGTAAGCCAAGTCACTTGCTTGAGAGGATGCAGACTCCTCCGCCTCTACTGTTGGATTGTGGGCAGCTGTGAATATTGTGGGTGTTGGTATTCAGCTGGTCGAAGACATTATCAGCTTCGGTAAACCACATCTCTGTGATGCAAAGAAGGTCTATTTCATCATCGGTGATGTGGTCAGCAAGAGTCTGTATTTTATTGTGGGTGGAGCGTGCATTGACCAAACTGCATTTGATTGTGTGATCGGGGCGGTTAGTATGGGAGGTTGGTAATTCAGTAGGAGAAGAAGTGAGGATACAGAGGAGACAGGAATGTCTCCTGTATTGGTGGGTGTGTTGTGGGAGTGATGAAGAGGGTATGAGGGGCCTTGGGAGGTGGATGATTGGAATGGGGGAGGGGAGGGTCATGTGGGTCAAAAGTCAGCATATGAATAGGGAGGAGAGGTAAATGAGTGCCAGCCAATTATGTAAGTGAGGCATGGCTATCTGATATTTCTGGTGGGGGGGGGGGGGGTTAGTATAGTACTGAATTGGTCGGAGGAGGAGGCCGAAGGTTGGTGCAGAGTGAGGTGGTGTGTATAAGAACAATGAAGGTTGGGTGGTGAAAGGTATATAAAGACAGTTACCAAAGTAATCAACCATGCATTAAGGTACATGAAATCAACAGTGCAATGAGATACAATGTAATCAACAGTCCCACACACACATACATAAGGACAAGATGACACATATATCTGTACTGTGTATTGTGCTTGAACATCTCCACAGCTGCTATTCCGTATGGGAAACTACACATGTGCAATGCCTCCTTTTCCATTGCATGTATGTGCAAACCCCACAGGCCAGGACACATGTATCTTCACAGATGGGGAAGGCTGATATATGTGCATGACATCTTTTCTAAAACTGGCGTTGTGTCCCACGTGTTTTGATTTGCATTTCTCTGCTGGTGCCTAAATGGCCTTTTTAAAATGTGCCTTGAAATCAGTTTTGAATGCACTGCCAAATGTGCACCAACAAACACACACTCCTATCTTACACCTTAATAGTTGGTACAGAAAGGTAGGCTAGGTAGGCCATAATTTCTATCTGCCATCATTTTCTATGGGGTCTATTCTGAGCAATTTGTCTGCCTTTCCCATCCCTGCCAAGCCTCCCAATACAAACAGGGAGTTCGTACAGGGAAGTTGGATGGGGGCGGGAAAGGGGAAGTGTGGAGGCAGAGATGGGGCAGTCAGTGGGCGGTCTGAAGTCCTGGATGTACAGGGCCAATTCTGATGTTGGCCCTGTACGTCTGGGGCTGGAAGAGTAGACAAGGAACCTATTCCACCTCTGAGGTGGAATAAGTTCCCCTAGATGGGGGGGGGAGAAAGCAGGCCCGGGGCAGTGAATTCCCCTCAGCCCAACCCTGGCCGTGGGAGGCCGGATCAGGGGTCAGGCTGCGGGGAAAACACAAAGTCGGCAGCGGTCAGGGATTGTAGCTCCTGAATGGAGCCATGGTGCCATGGCAACCAGACACCATGGTGCTGCGGCTCCATTCAGGAGCCTTGACTGAGGTAACCAGGCAGGGGCCTGTACGTGCATGCAACCAGAATCGGGTCTGGGCTTGCATGTACAGGCCTAGACAGAATTCTGATCCCGCGGGGGTTGGACGTGCCCCATAGGATCAGAATCCTGTCTAACTCTGTGCGTCCGTTTCCGACCAGATGCACAGAGGCCAGGACATCCAACATGGAATAGGCCTCCACGTGTCATGGCACAGTATATAGAAAGAATTCTGCCACGAGACTAGCAAAATAAGAAATCATAAAGATGGACAGTGAAATCACATGACTTCTGCACATATTTTCCATGATCTGTTATGTCTCTGTGGAGAGCTGATAAAAGTATATAAAAAGCCTAATCACTTTGACAGTCATATCATGAGTATATAGTTGCCTATCCAAGACAATACTTTCACATTTTTAAGTCATAAAATACCCACATTCACATAAATTTAGTAAATGAGTGAATGGCTGAAGTAAATGCATTGGTGTCTTATTTTTTCCAACCAAACAACCTAATCTTTTTGTAATCTAATGCCAAAAAATGTATTTTCAAAGTGTAGCCATAGTTCAGTAATGTCAGCAAAAAAGGGCGGCAGTGACTCATCTGTGAACTAGCTGAAATCATCCCATGAAATGTGAGGACTGATTTTGGGAGCAAATGGAGGGCATTCCACTCATGCCCTCTTACAGTTCCAACTAAGGCAGCATAGGATCCTCACATTTAAGGTAAGGCGTCTAAAGAACCAATTGGGTGCAAATGTAACCATCCAGCCAGAAAAGAGCTATCCCCTGACTGGATAATAAACTCTTTCCTGACTGTTTTCTGATTCCCCAGTTCCTAAATTTAGATCATTTTAGGAAAACTACATGAGATGCCCTGATTGTTTCCATGTGAGGTTTTCAGGCAGGTCAGTACATTTTAGCAGCAAGATTCCTCCAGTCTGCACAATTCAAGTATAAACTAAAGTGACTGGAACAAGAAGTGAAATCCAATAGTGCCAAGTATATCAATACTGACTAGCAACTCCCATGAAGCTGAGCTAGTGGATTAGAAATGTGTTTCATAAGGAAATGTACAGCTGGAACCATTATCATGTTTATCTCTATAACTAAAAACCATCAGGACTGCACTATAACATTACTGCATTGATAACAAATTTTAAAAAAATGAGTTTGGTCTTATTGCAATTGAAATGGAACAACATCCTTGTATCTTGGGAGAGCATTCACTATCTTTACAGATGCTATTATATAGTGTTCATATTATTTCTGAGCTTTGGTTGACAGAATGATCCCATCCGTTTGGATCTTATACTAGGGGGGGCTGTTTCTGGCCTTTTAACGAAACAGAAAGCTACGGGCACACTTCAGTTCCAGAGGTCTGAATGATCTCTCTACAGTTTTGTTTGATTTGGCACCAAATAAAACTGAAGTGTTCCCATAGCTTTCTGTTTCGTTACAAGGCCAGAAACCTAGCCCCCCCTTGTATCATGAAGGAATTGTAGTTTCGTTATGTGAAACTAAAATTACAAGAGACAGATTTAAAGACCAGAACTAAAAAAAGGTTTAAAAAGTGCTAAAGTGCTACAAGTCAGTTTTGCATAAAAAGTGCACCTGTTGCCCAATCGTTAAATTTGGGTAACATTCCACTGCAAGATGAATGGAATTTTAGATAAGAACATAAGATATGCCATACTGGGTCAGACCAAGGTCCATCAAGCCCAGTATTCTGTTTCCAACAGTGGCCAATCTAGGTCATACGTACCTAGCAGTTTCCCCAAGAGACACAAGTTCCACAATGCTTGTATTGGTTCAAGCATTGATATCCTGGGTCCCTTCTTAATAATGGTTTATGGACCTTTCCTCCAGGAACTTGTCCAAACCTTTTTTAAACCCAGCTACACTAACAGCCTTTACTACATCCTCCGGTAACAAATTCCAGAGTTTGATTACACGTTGAGTGAAAAAATATTTTCTTTTATTAGTCTTAAATAGTTTACCCTGTAGCTTCATTGCATGTCCCCTAGTCTTTCTATATTCTGATAAGGTAAACAATCGATCTACGTTTACCCATTCCACTCCGTTCATTAATTTATAGACTTCTATCATATCACCCTTCAGCCGTCTCTTTTCCAGGTTAAAGAGCCCTAACCTTTTTAGCCTTTCTTCATAGGAGTATCCTTCCATCCCATTTACCATTTTGGTGGCTCTTCTCTGAACCTTTTCTAAAATCGCTATATCCTTTTTAAGATACAGCGACCAGAATTGCACACAATATTCAAGGTGCGGTCTCACCATGGAACGATATAGAGGCATTATAATATCTTTTGTTTTATTTTCCATTCCTTTCCTTATGATACCTAGCATTCTATTTGCTCTCTTGGCCGTCGCTGCACACTGGGCCGAGGGTTTTAACATGTTATCCACAATGACGCCTAAATCTTTTTCCTGGGTGGTGGTTCCTAATGTGGAACCTTGCATCGTGTAACCATAGTTTGGGTTGTTCTTCCCTAGGTGCATAACCTTGCACTTGTCCACATTAAATTTCATCTGCCATTTTGATGCCCAGTCTTCCAATTTATCAAGATCCTCTTGCAATATTCCACAATCCTCTTTGGTTTTAACAACTTTAAATAGTTTTGTGTCATCTGCAAATTTGATAACCTCACTTGTTATTCCACTTTCCAGGTCATTTATGAATATGTCAAAAAGCAGCGGACCCAGTACAGATCCCTGGGGTACACCACTATTCACCTTTCTCCATTGGGAAAATTGGCCATTTAGCCCTACCCTCTGCTTTCTATCTTTTAACCAGTTCCTGATCCACAATAGTACACTGCCTCCTATCCCATGACTCTTTAGTTTTGCCAAAAGTCTCTGATGAGGGACCTTGTCAAATTCTTTCTGAAAATCCAGATGCACAATATCAACCGACTCACCTTTGTCCACCTGATTATTCACTCCTTCAAAAAAACATAACAGATTAGTAAGACAAGATCTTCCTTGTCTAAAGCCATGTTGGCTGTCTCCCATTAGGTCATGACTATCTACATGCTGAGTAATTTTATTCTTTATGATGGTTTCTACCATTTTTCCCGGTACTGATGTCAGGCTTACCGGTCTGTAGTTTCCCAGATCACCCCTGGAACCCTTTTTAAAAATTGGTGTTACATTGGCGATCCTCCAGTCTTCAGGTATTAGAGATGATTTTAATGATAGTTCACAGATTACTAATAGCAGGTCTGCAATCTCATATTTCAGTTCGTTTAAGAGTTGCAGTTCGTTTAATATTTCATTTTTCATTTAAGAGTTGCAAGAAATTAATTCCTTGGGCAAACAATTCACTAATTCATTGTGAGCTCTTTTTCTTTTGGTCCTTCTCTTTAAATCAGGCTCCCAACAGTGATATTTTTTAAAATCCACATAAAAATAGAATTTAAAAACTAGTTTGAATTAATCAATTCTGACCAAGTAGGTCTTTCACAAGGGTTCTCTCTGCATATATTCAATTTCACCAGTATTCTGTCTGCATATATTCAATTTCAAAAATGCAACTCGATCAAATTCTCTCCATGATGATCACTACCACTTCACCATTAGACTGATGTCCAACTGCATAGATTAAAACATCCGGGAAAGAGCTAACCTCTCCTCTGCTTAAAATAATCAACTCTTCCCTCACTCATGGGCTGATGCCAACTAACCTAAAGGCCTCCTCTGTCAGGCCCATCTTGAAGAATGCCACATCTGACCCTACCTCACCCACATCCTACAGATCCTTTTCTAGTTTCCCTCGCCTAGCAAAATAATAGAGAAAGCTTTTCAGTTCCAACTCCAAGAATTTATAGATCAAACACACCACAGATGACCAACAACATGGGTTCTGACAACGTTTTGGCACTGAAACGCTCCTGACTTCCCTTCTTGACACACTGCTTAAGGGAATAGAAAGATCCAAACAGGCATTCATCCTTATATTTATAGACATCACAGCAGCCTTTGGCTCCGTAAACCACAGAAGATTCCTTACTCGCCTGGCAGAAATCGGAGTAAATGGGATTCCCTTAAGATGGTTCCACTCATACTTATCTGACTGCACGCAAAAGGTCAAACTGCAAAACATCACATCAAAACCATTTCAAATGCACCAAGGACTGCCTCAAGGATCAGCACTCTCAGCCCTCTTATTTAACCTATACATCTAGTCCATATGTAGCATCCTTTGGAAACACAGGATAGTGTTTCATTTCTATGCAGGTGACATTATGTTATACATCCCAATTGCAACAAGGAACCCAGACTTCTCCACCATCCTCACATGTCTCAATGAATTGACACAGTGGCTACACAAACACTAATTCATGCTGAATCTGAGCAAACCTGAGGCATTAGTGGTGAACACAGACCCCACCTATGTTCCAATAGAAAAACTCACATTCAACAAGCATGATATCCCCATCAAGTCAGAAGTTAAATACCTTGGTGTGACGCTAGACCAGAAAACAACTGCAGCGACATACCAAAGAATAAGGATCCTACATAATCTCCACCTGTTACTGGACCATAACCTATTCTGCATGGTCTGACAAGCAATCATTACTCCTATCTGGGATTATTGTAACTCCATACTCCAAGGACTACCAAAATGACCACTCCTCCCACCACAAATAGCTCAAAACTCTGCAGCTCGCTTGATATCACGGACACCTAAAGAAGAACTTATCACCCCAGTGAGTTACACTGGCTGCCCATCCAATCACGAATACAATACAAATCAATCCTGAACACCTTCAAGAGTATACACAACCTAATTGCTGGCTGTTTACAATCCCTCATACACACACCTACAGACAACAGACCAAGAAGAGACCAAACCATGAACCTCCTTAAAGTCCCCAAGCAGAAAACAACCAGTACGCAAGAAATACGTCATCGGACCTTCTCCATATACGGACCTACCTTATGGAACTACCTTCCAAGTAATCTGAGAGCAACAACTAACCTGAAGGACTTCAGGAAGAAGTTTAAAACACCAATCTTCCAGGAATGTTACAGCACAAACTGTTAATCTCCCTCACACCCGCATGACTGAAACACGCCACAAACTGGACCCCATACTACCCAAACTGTAAATATTTAGCAGTCCACAGATTAGACTGTAAGGGGTATGTTTACTAAACCGGGCTAATGGTTAACCCGGGCTATCTGCCACTAGGTCCCATATTATTCAATGGGACCTAGTTGCAGATAGCCCGGGTTAACCGTTAGCCCAGTTTAGTAAACATACCCCTAAGTAGTTAACTGTCTAAGGCTAAACTGTAAATAGTTAATACCTAAGGTTCAAATTGCATGTAACTTATTTAGCTGTAACCATGCTCTATATAACTGTTGTTGAGCGTGTTCGATGTAAACTGCCTTGATACCACTGAAAGGTGGTCTATAAGAAATGTTAAATAAATAAATATACTATGCAATTTTAATAAGATGTATAATACAGAGAAAATACTTCATTTCATGTTTTGTTTCAGATTCATGATATTCCTATCATTTGTTTTCCCATTTATATTGCTTTGCTTGTTCATTTCATTTTATCACACGTATATTGTTCAATGTGTACTTTTATATGACATGTGCTAATAGTGGGGCCTATTGATTGACATTCCTAAAGGGCCCCTTTTACTAAAGCCCACTAAGGATTTGTAATTAACGTGCCAAACAAACATGCCTTACTTGCAAAGCCTCTGCAGTAGCTATCGGGGATGTTACCAGTATGGTCCTGGAAGCTAACAAGTGATGGGTCAATCTAACCAAGGTGGGTTCACTTAACGACTCCCATAGAGGAGTCGCTAAGTGAACGCGTGTTAAGAGCTGCATTGGTGCTGAGTGTGCGGAATAGCCCTAGTGCTAGCAATAATGCGCTCTCTACGCCCACACTCCACCCATTCCCCACCCCATCCCGTGATCGCTGATTAATGTGCATTTTAGTGTTCGGTGACAGGCACTCTCATGCATTAGTGTTTGCAACTGCAAGTTAAAGTGCGTTAAAGCACACATTAACTGGCTCATGGGCTTTAGTAAATGCGGCCCTAAGTGTTTATCATGGGTTTTAATGCATGAAAAAATGATCAACACGTGCTAAATCCTGTGCCAAACATCTAAAATAGGATTTTATGCTAATTATCAGGAAGGGAGCAGGAAAGGTAATATTTTGGAAACAGCACAGAATGATAGAACTTTAATATGGCCAATGTTTTCATGCTATTTTAAAATGACAGCGCATGCCTACATTTTAATACTTTTAATGTAAAATAGACAAGATTTGTGGAACAGCTTTTTTTCTATAGCTAAATCCAGTTCAAACTCTGATTATGTTCTTCGAAGCAACTAGCTACCGTTCTTAGAATAGGATCAAGTGACCTACTGTATATGATAATCTTATTTTGTCTACAAAATCACCGGACACATCACGGGTTTATAATGCTCTTCAAAGACTTATGAACAAATGCAGCTTATGGAGAAAAGCCACTCTTATTACATTTCCTTAATCATTCTCCCTTCCAGTACGTTTCAGTGGACCAAAAGCTCCTCTTAGCATGAATGAAAGAAGCTCCCTTTATACGGACCATCTGCTGGACCACTATGGGTCATTTTAATGACTATACTTCTTTAACTAGGGACCTGATGTACTCAGTGGTTTTTTTCCCCATTTTGTGTCTATGAGGACAAAATACTTAGTACATCTGCTTGCTCTATTGTCTCCATCTACCAAACAACATCAAAGTTCAGAAAAATGAGAAAATAGTACTAATGTACAGAAAGGTTTTCTGCTTGTCTGTTAAATCCATGCAAAATGTGTTTTAGGATATTCATATATTTTTGACACAGATTCATAGGAAACGTCTATGTGCAGATCAATTAAAATGTTTAAGGAGAACAGTTAGTTATAATTAGGTTTTTGGATTTTAGGTTTTAACTGATAAATACCAATAAAACACCTCCATGCAAAAATATTAAACTAGGCATGTATTGAATAGATACCAGAAAAGCACATTTCCCCAATACTCTCTCACCCCTCCCCTTGCTGACTTTGGATCCTCCATTTTTTTGTATGTCTTTTCTTGCTGATGACTCCTCAGTTGCGCAAATATATGCTTTTGAGCCAGCACGAAAAGGTCCCAGCAATAGCACCTCCACCATGAAAACATTAGCCACATGATCAAGTTGTCTTTCAATTCCATGAGTTGCTTCTGTGCAATCTGTCCATTTCCTGATGCATCAGCCCAGACCACTGTTATTCTTACAGTGGTGATCTCTCAGCTCGATTACTGTAATTCTGCATATGCTGGCCTGCCCAACACCAAATTCAAGCGACTACAAATTCTGCAGAACACCACTATCCATATTCTCACACGTGCCAACAGATATGATCATGTAGCTACACTACTCATCCATCACCACTGGCTCTCTATCAAAGCTCGCCTATAGTATGAGGTATAAAA
The DNA here is from genome assembly GCA_033557465.1 of Ichthyophis bannanicus. NCBI lineage: Eukaryota > Metazoa > Chordata > Amphibia > Gymnophiona > Ichthyophiidae > Ichthyophis > Ichthyophis bannanicus. The sequence continues at coordinate 198,208,685 of CM066043.1, read as the reverse complement.
TCCTCACCTTAACCTACAATGCTCTTCACCAAACTATCCTGGAATATCTGCCCTCCCTGATTATTCCTTACTGCTCAGCTCACTCCCTTCAATCAATACACAGCAACATTTACCAAACAGGGTTCACTGAGTCCACAAGGCAATCAGCCTTCTTTTTCTTACCCCCCCCCCCCCCCCCACTGTGGAATGGCCTACCTATTCAGCTTCAACTTCAAGTCACACTTAGTTGCTTTAAGTCTGAGTTAAAGATGCACTTGTTCAAACAGATGTTTGAGTTTCTAGGCTAGTGGGATGTGGAGTGACGCTGGCTAGAAAACAAGGTAGTATGCCCAACTACCTAGATTGGTTGTTTCTCCTCTGTGAGTGTCTACTGTCTGTTTCTCTCTTTACTATACTTTCTTTCTGTCCTGTCTATTGATTGAATTTGTTTTCACATTTCCAATTTTTAATTTGAATTCATAAAGTGCTCTGCATATCCAAAAAAGGCGGCATAGTAAATAAATTAAACCATAAACATCAAGTTTTTGCACCCTCCAAATAGCCCAAATAATCTGGAAAATAAACACTTAAATTTACAATTTATAAACACCTAAACAGCTTTAATTGTAATAAAGAATTCATGATCATCCTGATTCTGTTTCTATTGAAATTGAGGATTACTTCAGTGAAGACTCTGGTTGACTATTTGTAAATGTTGTTCATTTAATCTGACACATCTGCCTCACGCTGGCTTTTCCTTGCCTTCTGACACTGGCACACATCCAAATTCTCATCGTTCTGATTAAAAACGTGGTGTTTTTTAATATGTCATATACAGTATATCAAAGGGGGCTCAGTAACCGGCCTGAAAGTCAGATGACAAACAAACTGAATTGTACATGCTCAGCTAAGCAGAGTTTCATGGAGCGATGACCTATCCGGCGTAACGAGTCATATTCTGAAAAAGTGTTCCTAAGTGCTCTCAGCATTTCAGCAGCATGGTGGTCAGCTTAGGATGGTAGAAATATTTCTAAATCATTCCAGAAAACATGCATGGTCACCAGAGACATGCCCTTTGAAACCGAGTGCTGCCCCAAGCATAAATTGCTGCTCTCAAAATAATCAGACATGGACAAGATGTAAACTGAGGGCTTAGAAAAGGAATGACACAACATAGCTCAAAACATTTGGCAATAATTTACCTAAAACCATATTAGAATTATTCCAGCTGTTCCAGTAGGTGGATGTCTCAGATTAGGAAATTAGTTTGCTTTTAATCAGAGGATAATGAGGAGCAGTTGTTTCTAACTTGTATGGTTAATTTGCCTTCCATCAAAATATATATCCCCTTCCATTTCCTTCTAGTGTATTATGAGCCTTCCAAGGCTTCAGCACATTTTCTCCTATGCGATAATAACCGTGATTGTTTCTTCAGCTCTTTCAGAGGCAATAGCACTGTGCAACATTGGCTGAGATCAGACGGGACTCTTTCCCAGCCTACTTCCATGACAAGTTCATGGCCTGCCTGATCTGAGCCACCTGGCCTTCAAATGACTATACAGAGAAATAGTGTCTAAAAGATGAAAAGGCAGAAGGGGAGGGGATGAGACAATATGCACTGATCATTTCTGTGTAATTTGGGCATTGCTTAGTTGCTATCCTGTGTACAACATTCAGCCCGCTTTTAAGGCAAATAGATTATAGCATTTCTTCTCATTTACAGCCAGAGGAAATGTGCTTATACAGTTCTTAGGTCAACTGAGAATGGAGCCAACAGCCTTGGATACTAGTGAATAATGGTTTATAGCTGGAGCCAGGGAGGCCACTCAGTCTAAAGGATACATCCTGGAAGTAATGGAAGGAGAAGCTTACTGGACCAGCAAGGGGTTTGTCCTAAATGTATGGAGAGTCAGGCAGACATGCCCTTGCTGGTTCTGCAGTTGTTGGTGGATCTGTCTTGCATCTACTGCCAATCCAGCTCTCTTCACCTCTCTGGAGTGTTCCCTTTTCAGCTTCACCTGCTTTTGCTTCTGCTCACTGTCAAGACTTCTGGCTCCTATTTTTGCCTGGTTCCTGCTCAGTCTTACTATCTGTTAAAGACTCCTGGTTTCTGATCCTGTATGATACCAATATTGCTCTGCCCTGGGTCCAGCCTCTCCATCTACTCTTCCACCCAGAGTAGACCTGATGACAGTACAGCCAGACCTTTGACTTTTAATGGCACCCTCGTTCTTATTCTTAAAGATTGCTTGTATGATACGCGATGAAGTCTGTCAAAATACAAAGAGATTCTACCCATAATGCCTGAAAGGAAAAGTCAGAAGCCAGCGAAGAATCTGCACTATGAAAAAAGGAGAAGAGAAAGGTATTTCCTAGTGTGACGCTCTTGGAGAAGGACAGACCGAGCTCCACCCAAGCCAACCATTTCCTACTGGGTTCACAAAAGCTGGAACAGAGGCAGAAGAGAGGGGCCAGAGTCCTAAAAGAGAGTATTACAATAATGGTAAAACTAGAGAACTAGGGACATTTGAGAAGGGGGGGGGGGAGGGGATTCAAAACATCTGGAGAGTGTGAGAAACCTCTGGAACTGGCAGACTTGCCCACAGAAAATGAGAGCCAGCAAGAGACTGGAGGAGGTCAGCATCTTGGAGTTGGTCAAAAAAGGCCAGAATAGACTTGGAAGTCATCTGACCTGAATGCCAGGAGCAGTGGTGTAGTCACAAATTCAGAAGTGCAGGTGCTGTTCATGACATCAGCATCCATCCTGCTAGCAATGCCCATACCTGTAGCCACACCCACCTCTGCAGCCTCATATTCTACTTTTAATTATATACAATAACTCCTCAGCGACCAAAATGGTAAAGGGGATGGAAGGATATCCCTATGAGGAAAGGTTAGGTCTCTTCAATTTGGAAAAGAGATGACTCAGGGGAGATAAGATAGAGGTTTATAAAATAACAAATGGAGTGGAACGGCTAAAAGTAGAATGGTTATTTACTCCTTCAAAAAGTAGAAAGACTAGGGGACACTCAATGAAGCTACAATGTGGCACATTTAAAACTAATCCAGGAAAAAAAATTTTCACTCAGCATGTAATCAAACTCTGGAATTCGTTACTGGAGGATGTAGTAAAAGCCGTTAGTGTAGCTGGGTTCAAAACAGGTTTGGATGAGTTTCTGGAGGAAAGGTCCACAAACCATTACTAAAAATGACTGGGGAAATCCACTGCTTACCCCTGGGACAAGCAGCATGGAATATGTGTACCTTTGGGAATCTCGCAGGTACTTGAGACCTGGAATGCCCACTGCTGGAAACAGGATACTGGGCTTGATGGACCCTTAGTCTGACCCAGTATGACATATATTATGTTCTTATGATTTCTATTACAAGAGGTCAAGGGCTACACAGAGCTCAAATCCTCTAAGATTAATATCTCAAGAAGAAACTTTGACTGGCAACTACAGAGTTAAAGGATACAGCATGTGTGTTTTTTTGGCCTCGAATAAAATTTGGTGACATTATCAGGTCGATATTCAAACAATCCATTAAGCCCATTTTTGAACAACACATCTGGGGTATAAATGGAAATATTTAACCATGTTGTTTCTATTTATGCTGATATTCATGGTGCTAAGCATTTGCTTAGCGCTGCTGGATATAGGCACCCATGTGTGCTCAAAAGTGGAAGCATAGTCCAAACATCGTGGCACCAAATAGAGGTGCCTATACATTTAGGCAATGCAGTTGGTTAAGTGCTCCAGGTTAAAATTAGTTTTGCGGTGCCTAAATCAAGCGTATAGTCTAAACCAAGGGTTATCAACCTAAGTCCTTCAGACACTCCTAACTGGTCAGGTTTTTGGGTAACCACAATGGATATGCTTGATAGAGATTTGTATACAATGGAGACAGTGCATGCAAATATATCTCAAGCATATTCATGATGGTTATTCTGAAAACCTGACTGGTTAGGTATGTACTGAGGACTGGGTTGAGAATCCCTGGTTTAAATGAATAGGTGCCAAAAATTGAGTGGTGGTCTAAACTATGTGTTCCGGTGACTCCACCCACAGAACATTCCAAACGCGCCCTCACCTGCTGAATGCATACGTAGTATTATACATGAAATGAGCTATTTAAATCCCACTCTACATACTCGCAATGCTGCCGGACATCAGGAACTATAGGCAACTAGGCATTTGGTACAGTGCTATAAAAATATTAGACGAGTCTCTTGTCTAGTATTTTTCTCTTGAATAGTAGGGTTCTGATGGACAGGACGCCTCTACTTAAGATGCTTATGTTTTGGAGATTTGATTTCTGGTATCATGTAGACTAGTCTGTGTTTTAATTTAATGAAATGTTTTGCTGCAGTCCTGTAGCAATCACTCGACTGGGCAAAACTGAGAGATGGCTGAAGGATGTTTCCCCTTAACATTTATGCAAACCAGATGGTTTTTTGACAATAAAGAAGAGCATTAAAATGTTCTGAGGATAACGTTTAACATGATGTTATAATGGGGTTGGGCATTATATAAGTGGGGAAAGCATGCAGAACATGGTTCATGGAATTCTTTCCAACCTTTCTGTGTGTGTATGTGGATGCTCTCGTGTGTCTGTTTCTATCTGTATTGCCTCTGTGTGCGTATGTCTGTATGTCTTGTATATGTGTATGTATGTATGTGCATATCTCTGTTTTGTATGTTTGTGTGTGTGTGTGTGCGTATGGGTGTGTATTTGTGGGCTGGTGAGTGTGCTTGTATGTGTGCATGTGCATTCAAGGCTGGAGCTACCATTACATGAACTAGGTGGTTGCCTAGAGTGTCGGCCCTCCAGGGTGTCCACTGCTGCTACTAATGCACTTCTCGGGACCTGCAGCAGTGGCAACGGCCGCAAACAGCCCCATGGTGCTTACCTTGAAACTTGCGATGCGGGTATAATCTTTCTTAAAGTGGAACTTCCACTTCCTACAGATCAGAAATCACTCCAGTCATTTCTAGGGCTCACTGGTTTCTGTCGTGACTTCCTGCACAATTATGCTGAAGTGGCAGCTCCACTTTACTCCTTGTTAAAAAGTAAAGGTTATGTTTGGGAGGAAGAACATACAGAGGCTGTAACTAAATTAAAGCACATTTTGACTTCTGCTCCTGTTCTTGCACACCCAGATCACACACAACATTTTTTCCTGTACCCTGTAGTTGGAGAGAACAGTATAGGTGCAACTCTTAACACAACGCCTAGGAGGAATAGATCGCCCTATTGCCTTCTGTTCCAGAGTTCTCACTTCTCCTGAACTCAAAATGGGAAACTGTGAAAAACATGTACTAGCTTCCTATGCTGCTATGCAGAAATTTACATACATCATTGGTGCTCAAACCACATACATATGCAGCCATCACACCCCCCTCAAATTCATTGTAGAGGGAAAGTTAGCATGTAGCAAGATTAGGACTGAGAGAATAGTCCAGTGGACTCTCATGTTGCAGGCACAGAATGTAAAGTTTGAATTGTTGAAAGAACCTAACGTGCTAGTGGCTGGAATCTTGCTGGAGGGGCAACCTCATGACGGTCAGTCCTCACCCAGTGCCCCCAATCACATGATCTTTAGGGAACTGGGACTAGACAAAATTTCACCTTTTCTTCCTACAGTATATATTGATGGTAGTAGCCAATGTGAAGGAGGCAGGTGACTAGCAAGTTTTGCAATTGTACAATTTGACCCAAATAACCAAGTGGTACTGCAGAGACAGTATTCCTGTGGGTCAGCGTCAGCACAGTGCTGTGAGCTGGCTGCTTTTGTGGCTTGTATGCAACAATATCAGGATTTACACCCAGAGATACAAATCATTTTAGATTCTGATTATGTCTTTAAAAGTGCCATTGCCCTGTTACCCTGGTGGCTGGCAAATAAATTTAAATTCACAGATGGGTCCACGGTGAAAAATTCATCACTGTGGACTATGGCGCAAGAACTGAGTGAGAAGTTTCAGAGAGTACATTTAATTAAAGTGAAGGCACATAGGAAGAAAGGCCCTTTAGTGAAAGGAAACACATTAGCAGACTCACTAGCCAAGGAAGCATGCCATATAGGCCTCATATGGCCCTGGTATGAGAAGACACGCATGGTTGCTATTGCTACAGGTTCCACAGATTATGATCAGATAATACCACCAGATTACTTCATAGCACTGCAGACAAAGGACCCTGAACTTTCCAATTTGAGGAAGCTTGTGCACGACGCCCCAGATAACCTATATCAGCACAGACCCTTTATCACACTCACTATAGAGAAAGACATTCTATGTGCAAAAAGAGAAAGAAGGGTGGGGGGTAAAAAGTGGGTGTAAGGAGTGTCCGATGAAATAGGAAGAGAGATATTTTGTGTTTCTCTGTATTTATAGTGAAATTCTTCAGCACCTCCCTTTGTCATAATTTGGTTTGTTTGAGGTCTGCTATCACTTGATTAGCAAGGAGGGGCTGTTTGTCCTTCAGACTAATCAGGTAAACTATGCTCATTAAGTCTGGAGACTGACATCATCAGGGGGTCAGAGCTAATCTCATCAGGTAAACTACGCTCATTACGTCTGGAGACTGACATCACCAGAGGGTCAAAGCTGCTTGCAATCCAAGATCTGGGAAAAGCCATGACACCCATGCTAGGCATAACGTCATGCTGATTTATGCTGACAGAGGGGCTGTTTGCTTTTGCCATTTTGGACTCCCGATTCCAACTTCCTGTTTGCAAACAGGAAGTCATCATCAGGCAATCTGAGGGGGTAGGAGCAAACAGCCCCATGGTGACTTATTTCTCTTGAATTCATGGTTCGATTTTCAAACTTGGCGTGTCTCTACCAGTTTTTCCCACATGCAAAATTTCATCCCATTCTGTTAAATTTTTGGAGAGTTATTTTGACTCCAGACAGATGACAGACAGACAGACAAACATTAGTGATCTCTTTTATATAATTCTTTCCAACTTCCGTTGCATTAGAAAGAATACAATTTGAAAAATAGTTAATAGACAGAAATGAGTATGATTTATTTATTTATATTTCACATTTATAACTTGCCTCTCCCCTAAGGCTACAAATCGATTTCTAAGAGAACTGTAAATTTTGTTCTTATAAAGATTCAGGAACACAAATTATGTTTTTGTGAAAGTAATTTTGTTAGTGCTATTTCTTAAGGATATACTGAATCTCAATTAAAATATAAAGAGCTCATAGTTCCTTGTTGCAAGCACTGAGAGCAAAATGCTGGCTAGATCTCATTGACTAAAGTCCAGTTTCTCTTAAAAAGAAGTGGAACCTAGAAGTTAGATGTTAACCTGTTAGGATTGGGCATTAAGATTTGTAGGCATAGAAGCCCACATCTCTCCAGCTACAGGAGTTCACACAGCTTGTAGGGGGATAAGAGCCTATAATATTAATTCAAGTCATTTTTTCCTGTTGTAACACAGAACGTTTTGGTGAGCAGTGTCTCCAAATGGGCTAATTCTGCCCTTACCCAGATAGTAATGACCATCACTTTTAAGCCAGCTTCTGGCTACATAAGGGAGGTACTTGTAACATATTGGTTACAATAATTCAATCAACAATTACAATACAGCATTATCAGGCTTGGATTTAGAAATAAGCAACACAGGCCACTGCCTAGGATGCCAAATTTGGAATACACCAAATAGGCAAAAGAAGAGCCTGATTCCACTTATTTTAGTGCCATGGCTTGTGCTGCTTCCAAAGTGCAACATGGGTATTCCTAGATGCAGCATCACGTCTTCAAGGTAAGCTAATATACGCAAAATGCTGACTAAATCTGACTGCCGTCCAGTTTCACTCAGATGTTATCTGCTCTCCTTCTGACTCTCCATTCTTTGGGATCTCTGGGATCTCCCCCACATCCCACTCTCTGGGAGCTGCTGTTTGGTCTTGCCTATGGGCATCAACATCTTAAATCCAGCCCTGAGCATTATGAAAGTCTCAGAAAGCAGTAATGTGATTAATAGTACTGAAGAGTAAAAGAATGGATTCAGAAATAGCATATTTAATGGTTATTGTTGAATAAAAGTGTAGATAAATGGTAAGACTTTTATATTTATTTATAATTACAAATTACAGTAAAGCTGAGTGCAGGCAATGTAGTTTCACAGGATTAGACCAGGTGGCAATGAACCACCGCTTCGCTGGGAGGAGGGAGGGCTGATTCCGGACACTGGGGCCCACCCTAGGCAACCGCCCAGTTCATCTGATGGATGGGCCAGCCCTGACTTGCTCCCTCCCCTCCTCCCTCCAGATACTTTCTCCTCTTTATTTATGCTCCAGACATTCTTTGCCTCCTTTCCTCTTGCTCTCTTTCCTCCAGATATTCTCTCCTTTCTTTACAGCCACTTCTTTCCCCTCTCTCCAGACATTCTTTTCCCCCTTTTCATCCTCTTCCTCCCCTTTGCATTCAGACTTTTCTTTCTCCCCTATTTAGTAGGCCCAACTTTAAATGCATAACTTAGCCATAAATTGGCCAAATATCACCACCAAATGCATAAGCGCTGGCTCTGCCTTTGCCTCGCCCGAAAAGTGACCCCTTGCTCTATAGATAAAATTGGGTTGCTTAGTGAATTAAACACGGGATTTTATCTGTAGACATGCCAAAAATCCATGGAAAAGCAAGTTATGTATTCACTGCCCACCAGCAAACATAACTTATCAATCAGCTCCTTACTGTATCCCAATCCATAACATCTCTTCATTAATAAAATAATAATAACTTGCTAGGTGATGGCAGAAAAAGATCAATTGGCTCATCTAATCTGCTCAGTTATCCTTGTCTTTGCTGTAAGGATATCTGCCACCTGCCAACTGTAGAAGCCTGACCATTTGTACAGTATCAGTCCTTATCCAGTCAATTTTTGTTTTCCTTCTATTTGGTTCTTTTCGTCCCACCCCTGGGGTAGATGAGCATACAGGATTAGATACTTAACCCAACATGCATCACCCTCTTGCATTACATCCAAGTGTTGCAAGGATCTAGCAAATATCAAAAGCAACAGTTTCTAATATGTGTCTGTAAAGCGCAGCATATTTTATTTATTTAACAGGTTTTTTGTATACCGCTTTATCATTTCAATCAAAGCAGTTTACATTTTAACTTAAACTTGGTAAACATACATTAAACAGGGACATTGATAACTTGGATTTTCTGAGCAATGGAGGGTTAAGTGACTTGTTCAAGGCCACAAGGAGTGCTAGTAGGACTTGAACCCTGGTCTTTTGGTTCCCAAGCCAGAGCTGTAACCACTAGGCTACTTCTCTGCTCCATATAGGTGGTATATAGCTGGTAGAGCTATAGACATAGTGATAATAACACCGGCTTCAGCTCATGATCCTATGTTGCTAATTAAGTTACCCAGACTTCTGAAGTAAGCACTCTAGATCTACATACATTCATTCATTTATATATCTTTAGAGTTATAGGAAAGAGAGAGGTTGCCACTGCAGAATTAACAAAGGTACTTCTGAGACCTGAAATCCTAAATACTTGTGTTAAAGAAAAGTGTTTCTCTCTTATTTTGGAAACGTAGGACCTTTTTGTTCATGTGTTATCAGAAGAGGTGTGGGCTAGGACCCAAGGCACTAGAGTATATTACAGGAGACCTTCTGCGAGAGGAGTTCATACGCCCTGCAACCACTTAACTTTCAGAGCTAGTTAGACAAATCCCAAGAACTGAAATTTCCTTTCTCTACCCTTCTGCTTAGCAGATACATTTTATCCAGGCAACTTGTCCGGACAAAATTTATCTGGTCATAAAAAGGCAACCCTGAAGCCACTCTTAGAGTATAGCTTTACTTTGGTGGGCCAGTGCTAATATTCCAAGTGTACAAATGGTAGGCTTATGAACCAAGTAATCCTTTACCTTTATCTAGACATAATCAGCTGAATGTAAGGATAATTTTAAGACATGTACATGCATAAAACTGAGGTTTATGCTGATTGAGGCATGAATAGCCCTGATGGGCAATGTCAATGTTTATTCTTTTTGTGATCACTGTGTTTTAGTATTGATGAAATGTTCCTGTTGGGTATATTTACACAGCAATAATATATGTGTATCGGCTGCTCTGTTAAACAGCTAAAATGCTTTAAAAAGGCCCCCCGTGGAGTATTCACAAAAATATTCAAGAAAATGTGACAGCTAAAAAGCAAGTGCAAACATGTGAGAGTGGGATGCTTTTGCTTAGAAAGTTGGTGCACTTCATGCGCACGCTATCTTCACAGGCTGGGAGGGCTTTTATAAAATTACCCTCTCTGGGACTTTGGGCCATTCACACAGAGGGCCAGGTGAAGAATAAGTCATTTTAAGCATTTTCCTGGTAATAATTAGGTACATAAATGCATAAAAATGAGGAAAGAACAAGTGTATGTATAGAGACTTGTTTAATAAAAGTTTTAATGTGTGTTAATTTTATTTATTTATTTATTTATTTAACAACTATTTCTATACCGCTCTTTCACAAGTATCAAGTGCGGTTTACAATGAACAGTGTGTTGTATGGTATGGATAGTATCATACCAAGTCGTTTTACATAGAACAGATGAACATGCTTTAAGAAGTCAACATGCTTTAAGTGCAAAAATGCAATGTGTGCCTTCGAGTCAGTCCTGACTCCTGGTGACCCAGAAGCTCCTGGGTTTTCTTGGCAGTGTCACCGGAAGTAGATTGCCAGGCCTTTCTTCTGAGGCAATGGAGGGTTAAGTGACTTGCCCAAGGCCACAAGGAGTGCTAGTGGGACTTGAACCCTGGTTGCTTGGTTACCAAGCCAGTGTTGTAACCACTAGGCTACTCCTCCACTCCACTCCACTTTAAGTGCACACAGCCTTTTATTTTTATAGCCGCAGTGGCACTTAATGCAAATGAATTTGATTAATGCACATTAAAACTGTTAGAAAACCCGCCCCTCGGTGTGCTATGGCAATTCCTTTGGAGTCCTTGCACTACTGGAATGAGGCCTCGCTCAATTCATGCCTCTGGGTTCTAGGATTTTGGTCCCCGTTCTATCACAGCCCCTTTCTGATGTTCTGTCTTTTGTTCTCAAGACTCCAGAATTGCTACCATTTCAAAGCTCTGATCCAGGTTATATCGGGAGGTAATTAAACATGCATCATTACTTCCTAGCATAATGCACCAGTGAAATGAGGGATAGATGAAAGAAAATGGTTACCTTATTATTCAAAATCAAGGATGTTTCCTTCAAATTTGAAAAACTTGGCACCCTGTGGATTTTAAAGCCCTTCGGTTTTTGCTGCAGGCTTCTGCCTGTCTGTCTTATTCAGCCTTGTTTGTTCCATTCTCTCTGTCTCTGTCTGTCTCCTTTCACAAGCTTTCTGTAGTTTTCTACAGAATTGGATCTACCGGCCTGGATGTGCAGTCTGTGGCCTGATTCTGTCTGGCTGTACATCCTGCACTTCCCCGGACAGCCCAGCCTGGTTCCTGAATGCAGCGGCGGTGGCATGGCGTCCTGTTGCCATGCCACTGCAACTCCATGCAGGAGCCGTGATCCCCGACAGACCCATGATTCTCCTTTCCCACTGTTCGACCCCCAATCGGGCCTGCCATGGCCAGGGTCAAACAGCGGGATCTCCCTGCACCCCTCACCTCCTTTTCCTGGCCCCGGTTCCTGCATCTACCTCCGTCCAGGGGGACTTATTCCACCTCCAAGGTGGAATAAGTCCCCTGTTTAAATGGCTGACCCTGGACTTTCAGGGCGACCTCGGAATCGGCCCTGTACGTCGGGATCATGGCGCCGTCCACTGCCTGCCTTCGCTCCACCTCCAGCCTGCCCCCTCCCATCCACAAACAAAGCTCCCCGCACAACTCACATCTACATTCGGGGAGCTCTGCTTCAGGGACACAGGCCAGGCGCTTAGCAGGTCTGGACATCCAGATTGGAAGTCCAGACCCGCTAAATGCAGCTCAGAATGATCCTCTCAGCAACTAAACCTTGGAACTAGTTTTCTTACATACTGCCACAGACTCTCAATTGATAGTAAGGGGCCAATATTCAGAACTCTTAACTGGTCAGCCAACGGGAGGCCAGATGACTAAGGGTGCTAACTGTAATAGACAGTGCTGCTGAATTTCCCCACAGACCACCCTGGCACTATCCAGGGACAAAGTGATGGCAGTGCTGGTGCTATCCAGATAAGTGCTGACACTTATTTGGCCACATGAAAAGCAAGCCTAAATTACAGTCCAGATAAGTGTCGATTGAAAATCTGCTAACAAAAAAATTTCAACACTGATAAGAACTGTGCCACTCGACCTCAATAGTCAGCAGCAGCTCCTATACGTATTCTGCCTATCCCGCCAATATTTAAATGCCACAGCTGGATGCCCTAGCATGTGAGTATCAGCCCCTAAAAGATTTATATATTAAAAAAACATCTTTGGTCTGAGTGTTATTTAATATTATTCTTGTTAGATAACTATATGGGCTTAAATAATCTCAGTTTTCAAATGTATTGAAATATACTGTAGACCTAAAAAATGATGAATCCAATTAATTTAATGACTGCCCTGGGAGATCTGTCACTGGAATTGAATGCTAAGTCAGCGGATATCATTACTGATATCTGGAAGGAGGAATTAAGCAGAGCTTTCACGCTATTGCTTTTAGAGCTAGCTGTAAATGTGTGGAGGCCAATTCAAACCTGTGCATCCCCGGGCTGTCTAGAAATCCAGACATCTGGACAGCCCAGGGATGCACCCAATTCTGCTCCCATGGGGGCTATGCATAGTGGCTGGATGTCCGGGATGTGCCCCAATTCAGGCACCATGGATATCCAGCCACATCCCTGGCAAGCTCAGCGTGGCTCCTGCATGAAGCCGCAGTGCCATGGTGTCATGTTGCCATGGCACCACAGCTCCATGCAGGTGCCGCATTCCCAGCAGCAACAGCAGACTCTGCATTCCCTGTAGCCCGACCCCCAATCAGCCCTTACATGGCCAGGGTTGGGCTGTGGGACACCCCCTGCACCCCTCACCTGTTTTTTGTGCCTTGGCTCTGCATCCCCCAATGTCCAGGAGGACGTATTCCACCTCCGGGGTGGAATAAGTCCCCCGTTTAAATGGCCAATTCCGGATGTACAGGGCCAACCTTGGAATTGGCTCTGTATGTCCGGAGTAGGAGTCATGCCTCCGGCCCACCCTCATGCCTTCATCGGCCTGCCCCCTTCTGCCCCCATACAGAGCTCCCCACACATCTCTGCTGTAAGTACATGGAGCTCTGTGGGTGGAATTGCCACTCAAGAGTTTATCAGGGATGGACGTCAGAATTGGACGTCCATCCCTGCTAAATGCCACCCTGAATCTACCCCATATTGGTTATTAGGGTCCCATGGTTCACAGACAAATTGAGGGAATTGGTGGATGTGAGGATCGCCTAGTAAAATGCCTGTCTGGTGCGAAGGTAGCAGACCTCACGAGCCACCTAGACAAGGTCTTAGACTGTGCTGAGGAGTCGTCTGCTGTCTTGGTACATGTCGGTACCAATGACATAGGAAAATGTGGTAGGGAGGTTCTGGAGGCTAAATTAAGGATTTTAGGTAGGAAGTTGAAATCCAGAACTTCCAGGGTAGCATTCTCTGAAATGCTTCCCATTAAACGTGCAGGACCCAAAAGGCAGGCAGAGCTCCGGAGTCTCAATATGTGGATGAGACGATGGTCCAAGGATGAGGGTTTTGGATTTGTTAGAAACTGGGGAATATTCTGGGGAAAGGAAACATAGAAACATGATGACAGAAAAAGACCACATGGCCTATCTAGTCTGTCCTTCCATATCAACAACTACAACAGTCCACTTTTTACCTTTAGAGATCCTCTGTGTTGGTCCCATGCTTTTTTGAATTCATTTACTGTCCTCATCTCTACCACCTCCACTGGGAGACTATTCCATGGATCCACTATTCTTTCCGTAAAGAAATATTTCTGCATATCACTCCTGAATCTATCTCCCTTCACCCTCATCCCATGTCGCCTCGTAGCAGAACTTGCTTTCAATTGAAAGAGGCTCTCTCCCTGAACATTTATGCCACGGAGGTATTTAAACATCTCAATCATATCACCTCTATCCCGCCTTTCCTCTAAGGTGTACATATTAAGATCCTTAAGTCTGTCCTCATATGCTTTATAATGAAGCCCACTAATCATTTTAGTAGCCACTCTCTGCACCGACTCCATCCTGTTCACATCCTTTTGAAGGTGCGGTCGCCAGAATTGCACACTATACTCCAAATGAGGTCGCACCAAAGACTTATACAGAGGCATTATCACCTCCTTTTTTCTGCTAGCCATTCCTCTCCGTATGCACCCAAGCATCCTTCTAGCTTTTGCTGTCGCCTTTTCTACCTGTTTAGCTACTTTAAGATCATCAGACACAACCACGTCTAGGTCCCGCTCTTCTTTAGTGGACAAAAGTACTTCACCTCCTATACTGTATTGCTCCCTTGGATTGCTGCAGCCCAAATGCATGACCTTACATTTTTTAACATTAAATCCCAGCTGCCAAATTCTAGACCATTCTTCAAGCTTAGCTAGATCCCTCCTCATGTTATCTACACCTTCCTGGATGTCTACTCTATTGCAGATTTTGGTATCATCCGCAAAGATGCATACCTTACCCGTCAGCCCTTCCGCTATATCACTAACAAAGATGTTAAAAAGAATCGGACCAAGGACAGATCCCTGGGGCACACCACTGGTAACATCCTTCTCCTCAGAGTGAGCTCCATTTACTTGTACTCTTTGTCGCCTCCCACCCAACCAATTTCTAACCCAAGCAGTAACTTTAGGGTCCATCCCTAGGGTGCTCAGTTTGTTTATAAGTCGCCTGTGAGGAACAGTGTCAAAGGCTTTACTGAAATCTAAATACACCACATCTAGAGCTCTCCCTCGGGCCAGCTCCCTGGTCACCCAGTCAAAGAAATCAATCAGATTTGTCTGACAAGACCTGCCTCTGGTGAATCCATGCTGCCTCGGATCCTGTAATCCGCTGGACTCCAGAAACCTCACTATTTTCTCTTTCAGCAGCGTTTCCAATAATTTACTCACCACCGAAGTTAAACTAACCGGCCTGTAATTTTCAACCACATCCTTACTTCCGCTTTTGTGTAAAGACATCACATGAGCCTCTCTCCAGTCCTTTGGCACTACTCCCGACTCCAACGAGGCAATGAAAAGGTCAGTCAGTGGAGTTGCTAGAACGTCCCCAAGTTCCCTCAGTATTCTAGGGTGTATCCCATCCGGTCCCATCGCTTTGTCTACTTTAAGTTGAGCTAGTTTCTCACAAACACAGTCTTCTGAAAATTGTTCAAGATGTCCCTCGCTTCTGTTCCTATTTGTGGGTGTTTTCTGAGGTCCTGCTCCTGGTTTTTCATCTGTGAACACAGAACAAAAATATTTGTTAAGCAATTCCACTTTATCCTTATCAGCTTCTACATATTCCCCCCCTGCACCCTTGAGTCTGACAATACCACTTTTGCCCTTCCTCTTCTCACTAATATATCTGAAAAATGTCTTATCCCCCCATTTTATTGCATTGGCTATTTCCTCCTCCTTTTGAATCTTTGCCTTCTTGACTACTTTGCTAGCTTCTCTAAGTTCTTCCAAATACAGATGCCTGTCTTCCTCTCTCTGTGATCTCTTGTATTTCATGAAGGCCTCCCTCTTTTTCTTCACTTTTTCAGCTACTTCCTTCGAAAAACATAGTGGTCTCCTTTTCCTTTTGCCTTTATTTACCATTTTAACAAAAAGGTTGGTTGCTAAGCGTGACTCTCAATTTCTTGGTTTAAATACTAGGGTTTATCCTGATTTTTCTAAAGTTACTCAGAAGTGCAGACGTGGATTTCTTTTATTACGTCCCGGTGTTTTATTGTTGGGAGGCCAGTTTTTCCTTAAATTTCCATCAAAATGTTTAGTTAAATTAAATTCCGCCATGTATGTTTTTTATGATCCGTCTCAGCTGCTAGCTTTCATCAATGCCCGTCGTTCCTCTGAGGTATTATAGATTCACTGTATAGTAAAATAATTTGGCTGTATTACAACAGTTTATTTACTGCATTTATTGTATTGCATGTGTGGGCTCTCCTCTCTATATAGGGGGCTTTAGAAGGGGCTGGTAATTTTTGTTTTTCTTTTTTCCTTAATGTATTTCCCTTTGTAGGATAATTGTTTATCTTTGTAACCAGCACTCTTATTTCCATTCAAGTTATATTATTTGCTTGGATTTATTGTAAATTTCATAAATATAAAATAGAAAAAAAAAAAAAGGTTGGTTGCCCTTAAAATACCCCCTTTCAGTTTTGCCCACTGTTTTTTCTACATCTCCCAGCTGTTCCCATCCCACTAACGACTCCCTGAGGTATTGGCCCATCTTCGCAAAGTTAGTTTTCCTGAAGTCTAAGATCCTCACCTTGGAATGGATTCTAACAGCCCTAGTCCTAATACTGAACCACACCATCTGGTGATAACTGGATGCAAAATGATCTCCCACTACAACATCAGAAACACTTTCACCATTGGTAAGCACCAAGTCTAGTATGGCCCCTTCACGTGTGGGGTCTGTTACCAATTGCCTGAATAGTTCTCTCTGTAGAGAATCCAGGATCTCCTTACTTCTAGATGATACTGCAGCAGGAATGTGCCAATCAACATCTGGCATATTGAAATCTCCTATCAGTAGCACTTCCCCTTTCCTAGCAATGCTGCGTATGTCTATAATTAACTCTCTGTCCACCTCTTCCTCATGTGAGGGAGGTCTGTATATCACACCATTGCAAATAGATTTCTCTTTCCCTCTTTCTAGTTTAACCCACAATGCCTCCTCTCTCCCTTTTAAGCTCTGTAATTCCAAAGCTTTAATAGTAGTTTTTACATATAGTGCCACTCCTCCTCCCCTTCTTCCTACCCTGTCCTTTCTGAATAAAGTATAGCCAGGTATAGTTACATCCCAATCATGGTTTTCTGTGAACCATGTTTCTGTAACTGCCACTAAATCCAAGTCAGCCACTCCCACCAAAGCTTCAACATCAGGGATCTTATTTCCCATGCTATGGGCATTTATACACACTGCTTTCCATATGTTACCCCTGTTACATTAAATACCTTTATGGAAATGGGTATCACCTACCTGGGGGCTTTCACTTACCTGGGGGCTTTTTTCACTCATCCCCAACGAATCTAGTTTAAAGCCCTCTTCAGTAGATTAGCCAGTCTACTACCGAAGATGCGTTGACCTTTCTTGGAGGGGCTCTTATGAAGGGATGGGCTTCACCTTAACTGGGATGGAACCAGGCTGCTTGCATTAACCTTTAAAAAGGAGATAGAGCATCTTTTAAATTAGATAATGGGGAGAGCCGACAGTTGCCTAAGAGCGCATGGTTTGGAACAATGTATACTTGAAGGATACTACCAAAAGAATGAAGTTAGGGCATATCAGCAGATAGGTGCCAATAAAGAAAAGTAACCCAAATTCCCTTGATTACGGAAGAGACCAAGCTTAAAGATTCCAAATTACTCCTGCCTACCGATAGCCAGATCAATCTGTACATTGATCAAGAAGCAGCAGTTCGAACGGAACAAGGAGAAACAGAATGGTTTAAAATAAGCAAAGGTGTAAGACAAGGCTGCATACTTTCCCCCTACCTGTTTAATTTATATGCAGAACAAATCATCAGAGAAGCAGGATTGTATGAAGACAACAGAGGTGTGAAGATTGGTGGAAGACTCAACAACCTTCGCTATGCTGATGATACCACATTACTGGCTGAAAGTGAAGATGATCTGAAACATTTGCTTCTCACAATCAAAGAACATAGTCTCAAAATGGGCCTGCACCTTAATGTAAAGAAGACAACTGGCATAATGAACAGGTTCATCATTGAAGGAGAAGAAATTGAAATCATGAACAACTTTAACCTACTTGGATCAACTATCAAAGAAGCCACAAGCAGTCAAGAAATCAGACGACGCATTGCTCTTGGCAGAATGGCTATGAAAGACCTAGATAAGATTCTCAAGAGCAGAGATGTCTCTCTCCATACAAAGATTTGACTTGTTTAAGCCATGGTAATTTCAATAACATCATATGGATGTGAAAGCTGGACAGTGAAAAAGATAGACAGGAAGAAAATTGATGCCTTTGAATTATGGTGCTGGCGGCGAATACTGTGTATACCATGGACTGCCCGAAGAACAAACCAGTCAGTACTAGAGGAGATCAAACCTAAGCTTTCTTTAGAAGCTCAGATGACAAGACTTCGACTTTCATACTTTGGACACATCATCCGAAGAGAGAGATCATTAGAGAAAGACAACATGATTGGCAAGATAGAAGGTCAACGCAAAAGAGGAAGGCCAGCAATGAGATGGATCGATACAATAACAGCAGCTATGGGTACCAGTCTGTCAACAATAAGCCCCCTGACTCAAGACCGAACACAATTTAGGATAGCTATCCAGAGGGTCGACGGCACTTAACAACAACAACAACAACCGATAGCCAGATTAGTATGAATAAAACAGTCTCTAAAATGCTTGTATGCAAATGCTAGAAGTCTAAAAAATAAAATGGGAGAGTTAGAATACATAGCACTAAATGAGAGGTTAGATATGATTGGTATCTTAGAGACATGGTGGAAGGAGGACAACCAATGGGACACTGTGATACCTGGGTACAAACTATATCATAATGATGGAGCTGATCAAATTGGTGGAGGGGTTGTGCTCTATCTTAGAGAGGGCACTGAGTCACAAAGGATTAAAGTTTTGCAGGAAACAAAATTTGCTGTAGAATCTCTATGGATTGAAATTCCATGTAAAAAGGTGAGGGCGATGGCAGTGGGGGTGTACTATCGACCACCTGATCAGAATGATGAAATGGATGATGAAATGGATGATGAAATGCTCAAAGAAATCAGGGAAGCTAACAAAAGTTACAGCACAGTAATAATAATGGATTATTTCAATTACTCCGGTATTGACTGGGTCAGTGTCATGGCAGGACATGCTAGGGAGATAAAGTTTCTAGATGAAATAAATGATTGTTTCTTGGAGCAGATGGTTCATGAACCGACCAGAGGGGAAGCCATTTTGGACCTAGTCCTTAGTGGAACACCAGCTCTGGTGCAAGAGATAAAGGTGTTGGGGCCACTTGGCAATAGTGATCATAGCATGATCACATTTGATTTAATTAATGGAGGAGGGATGGCAAGGAAATCCACAGTACTACCTTGTAACTTTCAAAGGGGAGACTATGATAAAATGAGGAAAATAGTTAAGAAAAAACTAAAAGGAGCAGTTGCAAAGGTTAAAGACTTACATCAAACTTGAGTGTTGTTTAAAAATACTATTTTGGAAGCCCAGACTAGCTATATTCCATGCTTTAAGAAAAGTGGAAGGAAGTCCAAAAAACTGCCAGCATGGTTTAAAGGTGAGGTCAGAGAGGCTGTTGCCAAAAAAGCATCTTTCAGGAATGGAAAACTGAGCCAAATGACGAAAACTGGAAACAGCACAAGCACTGGCAAGTTAAATGCAAGCCATTGATAAGGCAGGCAAAGAGAGAATTTTGCTGTGGAAGCAAAAACACGTAATAAAGACTTTTTCAAGTACATTCGTAGCAAAAAGCTTTGAGAGAGTCAACTGGACCATTAAATGATAGAGGGGTAAAAGGGATACTAAGAGGGGACAAGGCCATAGCAGAGAGACTGAATGAATTCTTTGCTTTGGTCTTTACTGAGGAAGATGTAGGGATGTTACTCATGACTGAAGTGGTATTTAAAGGTGATACTGCGGAAGAACTGAAAGAAATATCGATATACCGGGAAGATGTATTATGACTATTTGATAAACTGAAGAGCATCAAATCACCTGGACTGGATGGTATACATCCAAGGGTGTTGAAAGAACTGAAATATGAGATTGCAGACCTGCTATTAGTAATTTGTGAAATATCATTAAAATCATCTGTACTACCTGAAAATTGGAGGATGGCCAATGTAACGTCAATTTTTGAAAAGGGGTGATCTGGTAAACTACAGACCAGTAAGCCTGATGTAAGTCCCAGGAAAAATGGTAGAAACCATCATAAAGAACAAAATTACTAAACATGTAGATAGCCATGGCTTAATGGGAGACGGCCAACATGGCTTTAGACAAGGAAGATCTTCTCTTACTAATCTGTTATGTTTTTTTGAAGGTGTGAATAAACAGGTAGACAAAGGTGAGTCGGTCGATATAATGTATCTGGACTCTCAGAAAGCCTTTGACAAGGTCCCTCATCAGAGGCTTTTGGCAAAACTAAAAAGTTATGGGATAGGAGGCAGTGTACTATTGTGGATCAGAAACTAGTTAAAAGATAGAAAGCAGAAGGTAGGGCTAAATGGCCAATCTTCCCAATGGAGAAAGGTAAATAGTGGAGTACCACAGGGATGTGTGCTGGGGCTGCTGCTTTTTAACATATTCATAAATGACCTGGAAATGGGAATAACGAGTGAGGTTATCAAATTTGCAGATGACACAAAACTATTTAAAGTTGTTAAAACCTATGAGGATTGTGGAAAATTTTTAAGAGGATCTTGATAAATTGGATGACTGGGCATCAAAATGGCAGATGAAATTTAATGTGGACAAGTGCAAAGTTATGCACCTAGGAAAGAACAACCCAAACTATGGTTACACGATGCAAGGTTCCACATTAGGAACCACCACCCGGGAAAAAGATTTAGGCGTCATTGTGGATAACATGTTAAAACCCTCCGTCCAGTGTGCAGCAGCGGCCAAGAAAGCAAATAGAATGCTAGGTATCATAAGGAAAGGAATGGAAAATAAAACAAAGGATATTATAATGCCTCTGTATTGTTCCATGGTGTGACCACACCTTGAATATTATGTGCAATTCTGGTCACCGTATCTTAAAAAGGATATAATGTTATTTAAAAAGGTACAGAGAAGAGCTACCAAAATGGTAAAGGGGATGGAAGGATACCCATATAAAGAGAGGCTTAAAAGGTTAGGGCTCTTCAACCTGGAAAAGAGACGGCTGAGGGGAGATATGACAGAGGTCTATAAATTGATGAATGGAGTGGAACAGGTAAACGTAGCTCGATTTTCTATATTCTGATGACATAAACAGACTAGAGGACATGCAATGAAGCTACAGGGGAACCTATTTTAGACTAATAAGAGAAAGTATTTTTTCACTCAATGTTTATTTATTTATTTATTTACATTCTCTTATATACCGCGCTATTCTGCATCAGTGCGGTTTACATGTGTAATCAAACTCTGGACTTTGTTACTGGAGGATGTAGTAAAAGTTGTTAGTGTAGCTGGGTTTAAAAAAGGTTTGGACAAGTTCCTGGAGAAAAGGTCCATAAACCATTATTAAAAGGGACCCAGGATATCACTGCTTGACCCAATACAAGCATTGTGGAACCTGTGTCTTTTGGGGAAACTGCTAGGTACTTATGACCTAGATTTGCCACTGTTGGAAACAGGATACTGGGCTTGATGGACATTGGTCTGATCCAGTATGGCATATCTTATGGTCTTACGAACTGAAAAAAGAAGGCTATAAGCAGACCATGGAGAAGTCCTAACTCATAGAGAACAAATAAACTATAAAAACCAAATCAGAAATATTATAATGAGATTTTAAACAGTAGAAAAAGCCTTTTATTCTCATGCTCTTCATCTTTTATCCAACAGCCCAAAGGGGAAAGGTCTTCTTTTTTGCTTTCCTATTTATTTTAAGTTCATGCCTTTCTAGTAGGAGTGCAAGGCAAGTTAAGTTACATTAGGTATTTGCCTGTCACTGGAAGGCTTATGATCTAAGTTTGTACCTAAGGTAATTAACATAGAAGCTTGATGGCCGAAAAAGACCACATGGCCTATCTAGTCTACTATTGAGTGCTAGTGGGAGATGAACCCGGGTCTTTCGCCTCTGCCCTAATCACTAGGCTACTGCTCCACTTCTAACTTGGTTGGCACAGATGCTTCTTTTATGGACAACTCTGAATTTTTTTCTAAATTGTTTTCTCAGAAAATTGCTTCTGTTTGAGCAGAACTGAATAATGTTCTTCAGCTTGACCTTTTTGAGCCACCATTTGTGAGAATGAGCTTATAAACAGCAGTCAACTTGAAGTTAATGTGGCACAAATTAGGTCTAGTTACTGTTCATTGAATCCATGTCCTTCTTGGCTCTGGAAGCAAGCTGGAGCTGAATAAGCCACTTACCCTCTTGGTAAATGCATCCTTATGCTAGAACAGGCAGAACTGTCTGCAGCTTCAATCTAATTGCAATTTCTGTCAGATTTGTACTAACATTTTATAAAGACACAGAGTTTATCTGTTCTAAAATTACCTTCCACATGTATTTTGTCTTGGTGATAATCTGACCCTTGATAAAGGGCATTTTGGATTAAGAAGAACCGGAGCCCTAAAGCTACAACTATGCTCTGGACCTCATTGCAGGAGATAGGGTAAAAGCAGTAAGCATATAGTAGCTGCATCTAAAGAATTGTTCAAAAAGTTCTTAAAGTAAACGTCCATAAACCATTATTAATAAGCTCAACTGGGGGAAAGGCACCGCATGTCCCTGGGAGTAGGCAGCATGGTTTCTCCCTACTTTTTGGGATCCTATGAGCTACAGTACTTGTGACCTGGACTGGTCACTGTTAGAAACAGGATACTGAGCTTAATGAAGTTTTGGTTTGATCCACTATGGCAATTCTTATGTTCTTGATATGCTGCATCAAAATCCAGAGAAGGGTATCAATACTGGAATAGACTTCCTGAGTTGGTATGTCACGCTCTGTATGTTGTCCTATTTAAATCCATGCAAAAGTCACCTTTTTGAAGCTGTTTTAAATCTGAAGCCCTTGTTTTCCTTTTTATACCCAAGCTGTTTTTAATAGTTTAATTTCTCCTAAGAAATGAAACTCCTTGACCTCTTATTTGTCCTAATAGTCAGCACTGAATAGACTCTAAGTCCTGTAGGGCAGGACCGTCTCTTACGTGTATGTATATAGTGCTGCCTGTATTTAGTAGTGCTATAGAAATGGTAAGTAGGAGTAGGAGTAGGAGTAATAGTGCTTATTAGACCTTACTGCAGCATTTAACGCTGTCGACTATCAAATTGATTGTCTTAGGCTTGTCAACTGTTGGTTTGAAATGGTTTGCTTCCTTTTTTCGAGGGTGTCCACAGAAGCTGGTTCTTGGTGAGTTATCTGCCTCAAATCTATGGTATCCACAAGAACCTGTTTTCTCACCTATTTTACTTAATTTACACCTTCTTCCTCTAGCTGTTTCACTTAAGCATAGTGCCTGTTGTCGAGGGCCCAGTCGTTTGTCTATATGCACGTTTATTTGCTCATCCATAAGCATGTGCAAACAAATATGCGTATGCTCCCCCCACCACCCAAAATAGCAGGACAAAGAACCGATGGGAGTCACGGTCCTCCTGGTATGAAAAGCCAAGGCTGTGGCCTCCAAAGACCTGCAGGTGTCCCCAGATCCCACTGGCCAGAAGAGTGGGCTGCAGCTTGAAGAAGAGAAGGGCAGTGCTGAAAGAAGAACGAGATGAGGGGGCAGGGCCTAAGAGAAGAGGCAGGCTTAGAATCAAAGACATGGGTGGGGCATAAGGGAAGGGGCTGTGCTAAGATAGGAGAAGGGTCGAGCATAAGGGAAGAGACAGGGTTAGAGGAGTGAAGGAGAGAAGATGGTGAGTGCAGTACAGGAGAAGGGAAGGGAAGGAGGAAGTAAAAGGCCTGAGGGAGTACAAGGTTGGGTAGCAGGGGAGGGAGGATGCATGGATGGGTGGAGAGAAAAGAGGGAAAGTGCAAGAGAGGGTGGGAGGGACAAGTAGTAAGTGCAGGAGGATAAGGGAAAATGCACGCACACACACACACCCCTTCACAGACACAGGCATCCTTACCACACACACATGCACACACAGCCCCTGCTGCATGTATATGCATGCACAGAGCCACCAGGACACACATGCACAAACACATACCAATACATCTCGTAGGCATGCATACCACAACACTCCCCATCATACATACACATGCACATGCCTCCCAACACTCTCCATGACACACACACGTACATGCACACTCCCCTCAACAATCCCCATGACACATACACATGTGCATGCCCCCCCAACACTCTCCAGGATACACACTCGTGCATGCACACTCCCCTCAACAATCTCCATGACACATACACATGCACGCACTCTCCGACACTCTCCATGACACACACACCCCTCAACCCTCCCCATGACACATACACATGCATGCACCCCCTGACACTCTCCATGAAACACATTTACATGCACACACACACACCTCTGAAACTACCCACGACACACACATGTATTCATGCTCTCCCCAACATTCCCCATCACATACATGCACACACACCCTGACACTCCACCTGACACACACATACATCTACCTCCCACATGCTTGATTCTGCAAAAGGAGGAAATGCACCATTGTGTCACACTGCAAGTGTTCACGTTTCAACTTGTTTATGCATGCAGATTATATTCAACTACGTCTACCTTTTGGGCTATCAGAGAAAGGTAGCTTGAAAAAATGAATGAGTGCCTCTCTCAAATCTCTAATTAGATGAAGATAAATATGTTCAGAATAAATTGGCAGAAACCATCCCTAACATTTACTTTTCCATCTATTTATCCAAAAGATTTTCCTATGATTGCATCAGATCATGTTCATTTATTGTGGGGTTTAATAGATTCTACAAAAGTGGCTAATCCAAGTCACAAGTACCTGGTCGGATCCCAGAAAAGGAGATAGATTCCATGCTGCCTACCCCCAGATCTGTCTTAATAACAATCTATTGACATTTTCTCCACTAGCTTGTCCAAGCCTTTTTAAAAGGCAGCAATGATAACTGCTTTTGCTATATCCTCCGTCAACAAGTTCCATAGCTTAATTATGCATTGAGGGAAAAAATATTTACTCCTGGTTTTTTTTTTAAATGTACTGCTTCATACCTTCACGGTATGTCCTCTAGTTCCTGTACTTTTCGAAAGAGTAAACAATGGATTTCTGTTTACCTGTTTTCATCCACTCAGGATTTTATAGACCTCCATCATATCTCCCCTTAGCCATTTCCTCTCGAAGCTGAAGAGCCCTAACCACTTTTGCCAACCTCATAGGAGTCTTTCCATCCCCTTTTTCATTTTGGTGGCCCTTCTCTGTACCTTTTCTAATTCTGCTCTACTGTATCTTTTTTGAGATGTGACAATCAGAATTGCACGCAATATTCAAGGTGCAGTTACAACATGAAGCAATACAGAGGCTTTATAATATTCTTTGTTTAATTTTTGAGGCCCTTCCTAATAATTGTTCACATTCTGTTTCCTTTTTTGGATGCCACCATACATGGAACAGAAGATTTCAATATATAGTCCACGATGACATCTAGATCCTTCCTAAAGTGGAACTAGGCATTTGTGTACTATAATTTGGGTCATTCTTCCCTATGCTTATCACTTTACACTTGTTTAAATTAAATTTCATCTGCCATTTTGATGCACAGTCTTTCAGTTTCACAAGATCCTCCTGCAATTTCTCACAATCTGCATGTGATTTAACAACTTTGAATAATTTTGGTGTCATCTGAAAATTTGTTCCCATTCCAGGTCATTTATAAATATGTTAAAAAGCATTGATTCCAATACAGATTCCTAGGGTACTTCACTATTCACCTTCTTCCATTGAGAAAATTGGCCACTTATTTATTTGACAGTTTTTTTATACCACTTTATCATTTCAGTCAAAGCAGTTTACATTGTAACCTAAACTTGGTAATGTACATTAAACAGGGACATTGATAACTTGGATTCTTCTGAGGCAATGGAGAGTTAAATGACTTGTCCAAGGCCACAAGGAGTGTAAGTGGGAATCAAACTCTAGGAACCAAACAACGAAACCTGGAAACAGCACAAGCACTGGCAAGTCAAATGCAAGGCATTGATAAGGCAGGCAAAGGGAGAGTTTGAGAAGAAGCTTGCTGCGGAAGCAAAAACGCGAAGTAAAGACCTTTTCAAGTACATTCGTAGCAAAAAACCTGTGAGAGAGTCAGTTGGTCCATTAGATGATAAAGGGGTTAAAGGAGCACTAAGAGGCGACAAGGTGATAGCGGAGAGACTGAATGAATTCTTTGCTTCAGTTTTTACTGAGGAAGATGTAGGGATGTTACCCATGACTGAAGTATTTAAAGGTGCGGAAGAATTGAAGGAAATATCGATACATCGGGAAGATGTATTACAACTATTAGAGAAACTGAAGAGTAGCAAATCACCTGGGCCGGATGGTATACATCCAAGGGTGTTGAAAGAACTGAAATATGAGATTGCAGACCTGCTATTAGTAATCTGTGAACTATCATTAAAATCATCTCTAATACCTGAAGATTGGAGGATCGCCAATGTAACACCAATTTTTAAAAAGGGTTCCAGGGGTGATCCGGGAAACTACAGCCGGTGAGCCTGACATCAGTACCAGGAAAAATAGTAGAAACCATCATAAAGAATAAAATTAATCAGCATGTAGATAGTGTCACCCACCAGCGTCCCCAGAGGCCAGCGGCGTGGGTACGTCAGTGGGGTAGTACTCTAGTTGCTATAGAGTATTGTGGGAAGGCTTTAAAATGCCTTCTGGAACCTGTGGTTCTAAACACCAGTCAAAGAAATTGTAGTTGCAGACCAAGTGTAAGGTTATAATACAGGATTTTATTCCCCGTCCGGGATTGGATATTTAGCATTTGAAACAAAGGAAAATAGACCATTCATCTGGCATCAAAATTAAAGAAATGCTGGAACAAAACTTGGCTTTAACTTCAGCTTTTGTAACAAACAGAAGAAAAAAGAAAACAGTCCTTTTCACATGAAAAACCTTCTTCCTGTTTTCTTTTAAACAGTTTTCACAGCACTCTAACATAGAGATGATATGGCATCTGCCATAGTGTACGTACAGTCCATATCACTGCCATTCAAAGATTCCTCATAAGGCTCATATTGCATCTCTTCACTGTCGGAATAACTTTCTCCTGGAGTAAAGCTTCCGTTGCAAAGTTCCTCTCTAACTCACAGCATTCCCCTCCTCCACTGAACTAGAGGGGAATGGGTAATTACCACATTCACTATAATCACGGTCAAGAGAGCTACACAGTTCCTGGTAAGTGCATGGTAATTCTCTGTATTCTGGACCTCTTCTATTAGGGTTAATACGCCTACCCTCTGGCACTCTCTCTTCCTGGTCTCTCAGCCGAGCCGAGCTCCGTTTGTGTGAAAACCTTTCACTGTGCTTCTCTGCTAGCTGCTTCTCTGGTATAAAAGTTTCCTCAGGGTAAAAACTATTCCCTGCTTGGTACCTGGTGCTGGGTAATTTGACTCTCTTTAGCCTGGCCACTGGACTGCCACCTCTGCTCCCTTCATAGCAAGGTTCCCGGGGATTTTGGAGAGCTGTGCCCTGCTTCTCAAAGCAGTCCCTCCTGGATTCCACAGTTCTGTGTTTCCCTCGTGAGGCTTCTCTCCAAAGGTTCCTTTGGCTTCTCTCCTCAGCAACTCTCTCACTGAACGCCCCTCCAACTCTCTTCCTGAATGTTCCCTCAGCAGCTCTCTTCCTGAACATTCCCTCAGCAGCTCTGCCACTACCCTCAGGTGAGTGACTTTTAACTGTCTTTCTCGTGGTGTTTGTTTGGGCTCCGCCCCTACCCAGCTGCCCCTCATTTCCTAATGAGTTCCTATCCAGGCTTGTGTTTGGGCGTTCCCTTACACCTCATGACCCAGCTTGTATCTGTTGCCCGTGGTAACCTTTCTCCACGTGTATTTCTGAGCTGTCAGCTATGTTTTGCTCAGAGTTCCCTATTTCCATGGGCTCTGACAGCGCTACCTCATGACAATAGTCATGACCTAATGGGAGACAGCCAACATGGCTTTAGACAAGGAAGATCTTGTCTTACTAATCTGTTATGTTTTTTTTGAAGGAGTGAATAATCAGGTGGACAAAGGTGAGTCGGTTGATATTGTGTATCTGGACTTTCAGAAAGCCTTTGACAAAGTCCCTCATGAGAGACTTTTGGCAAAACTAAAGAGTCATGGGATAGGAGGCAGTGTACTATTGTGGATCAGGAACTGGTTAAAAGATAGAAAGTAGAGGGTAGGGCTAAATGGCCAATTTTCCCAATGGAGAAAGGTGAATAGTGGTGTATCCCAGGGATCTGTGCTGGGTCCGCTGCTTTTTGACATATTCATAAATGACCTGGAAAGTGGAATAACGAGTGAGGTTATCAAATTTGCAGATGACACAAAACTATTTAAAGTTGTTAAAACCCAAGAGGATTGTGGAAAATTGCAAGAGGATCTTGATAAATTGGAAGACTGGGCATCAAAATGGCAGATGAAATTTAATGTGGACAAGTGCAAGGTTATGCACCTAGGGAAGAACAACCCAAACTATGGTTACACAATGCAAGGTTCCACATTAGGAACTACCACCCAGGAAAAAGATTTAGGCGTCATTGTGGATACCATGTTAAAACCCTTGGCTCAGTGTGCAGCAGCGGCCAAGAGAGCAAATAGAATGCTAGGTATGATAAGGAAAGGAATGGAAAATAAAACAAAAGATATTATAATGCCTCTATATCGTTCCATGGTGAGACCGCACCTTGAATATTGTGTGCAATTCCGGTCGCCGTATCTTAAAAAGGATATAGCGATTTTAGAAAAGGTTCAGAGAAGAGCCACCAAAATGGTAAAGGGGATGGAAGGATACTCCTATGAAGAAAGGCTAAAAAGGTTAGGGCTCTTTAACCTGAAAAAGAGACGGCTGAGGGGAGATATGATAGAAGTCTATAAATTGATGAACGGAGTGGAATGGGTAAACGTAGATCGATTGTTTACCTTATCAGAATATAGAAAGACTAGGGGACATGCAATGAAGTTACAGGGTAAACTATTTAAGACTAATAAAAGAAAATATTTTTTCACACAACATGTAATCAAACTCTGGAATTTGTTACCGGAGGATGTAGTAAAGGCTGTTAGTGTAGCTGGGTTTAAAAAAGGTTTGGACAAGTTCCTGGAGGAAAGGTCCATAAACCATTATTAAGAAGGGACCCAGGATATCAATGCTTGAACCAATACAAGCATTGCGGAACCTGTGTCCCTTGGGGAAACTGCTAGGTACATATGACCTAGATTGGCCACTGTTGGAAACAGAATACTGGGCTTCATGGACCTTGGTCTGACCCAGTATGGCATATCTTATGTTCTTAACCAGAGAGTAGTGTTAAATGTAGACCAATCTACAAAAGGACATTGCCTTCTATCCCATGTCTTTCTAATTTTCTCAGGTTCTTTCACGAGATTCTTTGTCAAATGCTTTCCAAAAAACATGGATACTCTATATCAACTGGCTCACTTTTCTCCACAAGTTTATTTGCACTTTCAAAAAATGTAACAGATTGATGAGGCAAGACTTCCCTTGGCTAAATCCATGTTGACTTTGTCTCATTAAACTGTATCTGTCTATTTGTTCTATACGTTTGCTCTTTATAGTAGTTTCTACCAGTTTGTCTGGCACTGATATCAGACTCACCTGTCTGTAGCTTACTGGATCTCCCCTGAAACCCTTTTTAAAAATGGCATTGCGCTGGCTACCCTCCAATCTTCAGGCACCAGAGACAATTTTAATGAGAGGTTATAGATTATAAATAGTATATTTGCATTTTCAGTTTTGAGTTCTATTAGCACTCTGGGGTGTGTACTACCCAGTCCGGATGATTTGCTCCTCTTTAGTTTGTCAATTTGTCATGATAATATTATATAAATTAAAGTAAAAGAAAAACCTTTTTTTATATGTGTATGTAACAGTTATGTCCAGTTAAGAATTTGGATTGAAGGATTTAAATGTATATGAACAAAAAAAAGGGGGGGGGGGTTAATTACCTTATTGATTTTGTTAAGTGTTATTAAATGTAATTCAGTGTAAGTTAAAGTTAAAATGAAAGGAGATGTATGAGAATTTTTTATGAATGATTATTGTTGAATGAAGATCACAACATGCAGTGTTTTTGGTTATCAGCTCTGCTTCTTTTCAGCTTTGACTGGCAAACCAATGCCACCCATTTTTAAGGAAGAATGATTTAGTTACAGTGGTGAAAACCTTGGTATTATCCAAATGGTGTACTGTTACATTGTCTACCTTTCTTTACCTAAATGTATGATCTATGGGCTTTAAGTTACCAAATGGGCTTAATAAGAAGGAACATGCTGTTACTGGCTGATTTGCACTGAGTGCCTGTTCTCTTTTGGGTTCAATTTAAAACCCTCATGTTGGCTTTTAGAACACTATATGATAAGACACATCCCTTTAAGTGAATTGGCTACTATATACATTCCTGGAAGAACCCTTGCTCAGATCCTCTTTTATGTTGTAACCAAAACTTAAACCCTCAGAAATCAACCTCAATAAATCTCCCGACTACTTGATTTCTAATATCCTCTTTTAGGCAATTCTTGCATTGCCCCCTTTGAGGGGTATCCATCTGGATTGTAGTAGGAGAAGAGCATTCTTTGAAGTAGATCCTAATCTTGCTGAAAACACCTCTGAAGTGACCTCTACAAGATGGCTGAATATTTAATTTTTCATAAGCTGTCCAAGTCTTATCTTTTTAATATGGCCTTTATTGAAGGTCATAGATGAGGATTAACTTTCTTTTTCTCTCTGTCACCTGTTTCTGTTTTTATATCAGTTGATTTTAGAATTATAGGTATGTTTTTATTTTATTTATTGTGCTTTTATCATCCTAACTATGAATTTACTTTGTTTCTTTTTTTTAAGATTATATTTTCTTCTGCATATGTTATATACCATATCACACATAATTGTACGATGAGGCAGTTTAAACTGAATAAGTAAGACTAAAAATATCCTCTCTTTTCAGAACTTCAACATTTTAATATACAATTCAGCTATCAGGACATGCAAGTGTTAGCAAAGAACGCAGAGAACTAGCAGAGAGTCCTTATTCAAGGAATACATGAATACGTTTGTAATCTCTGATTATGAAGTTGCTGCAAGATAATGTCACCTTTATCAGTTCTCCTTTGGTTTCTCAGAGATCAGCTCTGATTGGTTTGGCTTGAAGCCTGGTGGGTTTGAAGGTCCAGAAACATTGATTGCTCTTTTCCTCTATTTCCCACTGCTGTTTTCATCTTTGTAACTCCAACTTTTTCCTGTCTCCAGCAATGTCCCAGCTACCCCATTTCTCTATGCTATATTGACTATTTGGCATTTTGATCTTGGTCATACTTTGAGCTCTTGCTTTGCTGTGTGGACTGGAGTTTTCCTGCTTGAAATGCTTAAAGTTCTTGGCTCTTCTGTGAACTGTGTTTGTGTAGTACATGGACACCCTTGGCGTAACCCAACCCAAGCTGAATAACAGTCATGGCATCAATTATGTCTTTCTCATTTAACAAAAGTCCCTGGGTGAAAGGTTGGTGTGCACGGGACAGGAGAAGGACCTTGGTGTGATTATTTCTGAGGATCTCAAGGTGGCAAAACAGTGTGACAAGGCGGCGGCAAAAGCCAGGAGGATGTTGGGTTGCATACAAAGAGGAATTACCATCAGAAAGGAAGAGGTACTTATGCCACTGTTTAGGTCACTGGTGAGGCCTCACTTGGAATACTTTGTTCAGTTTTGGAGACCATATCTTGCAAAGGATGTAAAAAGACTGGAAACTGTTCAGAGGAAGGCGACCAAAATGATTTGGAGCCTGCATCAGAAGCCTTATTAGAAGAGACTTGAAGATCTAAATATGTACACTCTGGAGGAGAGGAGGGACAGGGGAGATATGATTCAGACCTTTAAATACTTAAAGAGAAATAATAAACAAACAAACCTCTTCCAAAGACAGGAAAGCTGTAAAACTAGAGGGCATAACATGAAGCTGCAAGGGGTAAATTGAAAGGCAATGTCAGGAAATACTTTTTCACTGAAAGGGTGGTGGATGCTTGGAATGCCCTCCTGATGGAAGTGTTGGGGGCAAATACAGGGACAGAATTCAAAATGGCATGGGACAGACACAGTGGATCCCTTTACAGCAACAGAATAAAATCAAAATAAACTTAATTATCTGATTTCTCAACAAACAGGGGTGTCCTACATGGAACGGTGGGTTCACCCCTAAACAAAGACATGGGGAGGGGTGGCCCGCACAGAGCGGCAGGTGCACCTACTCTTACCATCTTACTGGGCAGACTAGATGGACCATACTGGTCTTTATCTGCCGTCATTTACTATGTTACTATGTTAATTTTCATTTGTGCTCAGCAGGTTCC
This sequence comes from Ichthyophis bannanicus, assembly GCA_033557465.1. Classification (NCBI taxonomy): domain Eukaryota; kingdom Metazoa; phylum Chordata; class Amphibia; order Gymnophiona; family Ichthyophiidae; genus Ichthyophis; species Ichthyophis bannanicus. The sequence continues at coordinate 198,176,282 of CM066043.1, read as the reverse complement.
TATGAATTGAGTGTTGAAAAGGATTGGATCTAGTGGCAGGGGGAGAGCAGAGCCAGTCACCAGCACAGGAATTTCATTATGAGATTCCCATTTTGCACTTGCTGGAGATTAGACACAAACCCCATGAGATAGTCTACTTACAGTTTGACAAGCTCCTTCTAAAATTCCAAAGGCAAAGGCCAGGTTCGACATCCCTTTGAAAATAAGCTTTCAGTCCCAAGTGTCCTCTAGCAGTGGTGGGAGAGAACCAGCACTCTCCAGGGTTTCAAAATTGCTCCAGTAATTTGTCATTCATAACATAACATTACAAGGGAACAAAATGATTCTGCTCATATTTGTTCTGGTTTCAATTTATTACTTGCCTTTTTGAAGTTTAAACTCAAAGTGAGTTAACTCGTGTATCTGAGTGTATTTCCCTGCACATATGGGCTCCCAATCTAGGTTGTACCTGAGGTAATGGAGGGTGAAGTGTCTTGTACAGGGTGACAAGGAGTGTCAGTGGAAGGTATGAACTGTGGGTCACAAACTGCTTCTCTAACTACTGAGCTGTTCCTCCATACCACTGTAGCTGATGCTGACTTCTGGAAGCCGATCCTCTGGGTTTTATTGTCAAGTGTGGCTATATGTAGATAGCCAGGCCTTTCTTGCACATGATAAGCCTACCCCTACAGCACCTGGTTTTCCAATGGGATCTCTCATCCAAATACTAACCAGGCCTGATCCTGCTTAGTTTCTGAGAGCAGACAAGATCAGCCTTAGTGCTGTAGCTTATACCATCTCTTAAAATCATAAATATGAAATATGTTTAGCTTGGTTGCCTTCTGGTTGACTTCTGTGGCACACATGATTACAGCCTGAGTTTAGGGTAGCAAGTAGTTTTTTGCTGCTTTCCAAATGGTATTACTGACTTCCCTAGGAGACGCTCCTGCCAAGATGAACCTATGGAATTCCTGGCAGAGCAAACATACAATGTATGGCTTCAGGCAGGGCATCATAAGGGCTAAATTCTTGGCAGCAAAAGCCTATATGCATTTTTGGCAAGACACGCATACGCCATCAACTTCCTGACAGGACAAAGCGCTAGGATTCCTGGCAGGTACACCTGTGTAAACCCCAGTGAGGCAAGCTCTGCAGTTGCAAATGTTGATGTCTGCACTTTTCCTGTATTTGATGCTACAGCTGGATGGTATTTCCATGTTAGCCCCGCAACAGCAGCTACTGATTTCCAAGCAGGGCAATCGCATGTGTTATATTCTGGGCCAGAAGAAACTTGTACGCAGACTATGAGGACAGACATGTCAACTGAATTTCTGTGAGGAGAAAATCGACTTATCAGCTTCTCAACAAAACTGTTGCCAAATCTCTAAACATTATTTTGAAGACTAATTTATATGCTGTAAAAGTCTAATCATAATTAGAAAAAAATACAAGAAATACTCATCAACCTTTGTGCTGTGGCTTCTTATATATGCCAGAACTGCTTAGGTCATCCAAGTGAGATTTAAAACCAAAACATTCACTGTGGCAGTGTAGTTTGACATCTGTCTGCAGTGCCGGTGGGCGAAGGATCTAATTCAAAAGAAAGTAGAATTCTAACAAGTTGAGAAGTGTACATTTGGAATGTGACACAATGACATGTTTCCCCCATTCACAAAATCAGGCATGGGGGGGGTACATGTGTGTATGTAATGCGGGGTGTCAGAGGCTGCATGCATTTGTGTGTCAGAGGAGGTGCCAGAGGCTGCGTGCATGTCTGTGTGTGTCATGGGGAAGTTTGGGGGGGAGGGGTATGCATGTGTGTGTATCATAGGGAATTGCAGAGAGTGCGTGCATGTGTGTGCACATTATGCAGGGATGTCGAGAGTGAGTGCATGTATGTCCATGTGTCATGGGGCATGACAGAGGGGTGCATGAATGTATCTGTGTCATTTGGGGTGCTGGAGGATGCAATCATTGTGTGTATCAGGGGGGAGTTGGGGAATGCACGCATGTATTTCATGGGGAGTGTGCATGCATATGTGTGTGTGTCATTAGGGTTTTCCTTCAGTATCCTCCCTCTTGCATGCTCTATCATTCTCTTCACACAGCCATACACACTTCCCCTACTCTACCCTACCAACAAACTTTGCTCTCTCTCACTTCCCTGCTTTCACTCCCTCACTTGTATTCTTGCAAGTCTTGGTCTCATCTCTACCCAAAGCTCTGCAGTTGGAAATGTTGACTTCTGCACTTTCCCTGTATCATCTGCTATGACCTGGTGGTATTTCTGCATTAGCCCCACTGTAGCAGCTAATGTGGTTTAGTAGACAGACCCCTGAGTGTTACCGGATGTGAATAAAAGATATGTGTATTTGAGAGGATGGCTGTTGAAAGGCAGGACTGTGAGCAAAGCAGAGACTTGAACTATGGAGGCCAATATTAAAGGCTTTATACTTCTAACTATGAGAGGTACTTTCCTAAAGTGGCCTCTCTGAAAATTTATGCACACAGCCCTTATAAATTTATGTTCAAAATTTCATCAAACTCATAAGTTTTAGGAACCTAAAAAGCGGGTGGCAACAGTGGCACAATTTTGGCTCGGACAAAAGTTAGGAGCTTAGGGGCATGTTTACTAAAAAGCATGCCAGTATCATGTGGTCAGGGTGCAAAACCAACGTCAAGGCCTATGCCATCTTCAGGGGGCATATGCGTCTGTCCCCCTGCCATTGGCATATTGCTAATGCACAGCACTGCAGAACCCAGCATGTGGGTGCAATTAACATCACCCATGCTAATGGCAACAATCATGATTAGTGCATGCCCATAATGCCCACAGTAACCACGGTGTGCCATCAATGCCCATGTTCTGCCTTAGACTCTCCCTGTCTCCATCCAGTCATGCACTAGCCCTTTAGCATAGGATCTGTAGCACTAGTCCCCATGCTAATGATTAGGATGGTGCGCTTACTGTATGCTAAACCTCACGATTGCATGCCCCTTATTGATGATTTCCAGCAAGTGGCACCTAAATTAGGCTCACAGCTCTAGGAAAACAAATGGCAGGCCTACATTTAGAAGCATACTTTTATGGCTTCTAAATTTAGGTGAAATTTCAGTAGAAAACGTAAAGGCACATTTTACAAAGGAAGTCCAAGTGCAATCTGGGGCGTCCAAGCCAAAATGTCTGAAAGAAAAGCAAGCACATCCAAGTTCAGGCATGATTTCACAAACGTGGGCACGCCCGATATGGATGTCTACATACAGTGCATGGCTTGGAATGGCATTTCAAAACAGGGATGTCTAATAGCCTAATGGTTAGCATAGTGGGCTAGGACCAGGGAAGCCAGCATTCAAATTTATTGCTACTACTTGTGAGCTTGGGCAACTGACTTAACCCTCCATCTTCTCTACACCTTTTGGATGTTTAAGGCCAAAATAAGCACTTTCCCAATGCCTATTTGTGCCTGAAGCAGATCTATACTCGAATGTCCCTTCAAGCAGGGATGTCTAAATTCACGGCACTGCCCCAGACAGGTCCCCTGCCTCCTTGGACATCCCTGCACTGGAGGTGTCTTTAAAAGCCATTTGTAAAATGGCTCTGCGGCCATCTCCGTGATTTAGATGTCCATGTGCACATTTTTAGACATTCATATCATGACCAAGGCTTTTAAAATGACCCCCTTATGCTCTTATGTTTGACTGGAAACAGCAGACAAATTTAGTAGCGCGGCTTTTTTTGACTATTGAGTCTAGAGCGTCCATTATGACTTCTCTTGTGTATACTCCAGGAATCTTTTTTTTGTTTTTCAGAACATCAGTATTCTTTATGAATATCTCCTCGATATCTGCTTTTATGACAGTTGTAATGCAAGATTTTTCCAGAGGCCATCGTCCTCTTAATTCTGCCTGTTCTCTATTCTCTTTTTTTGGAGTTCCTTTTCTGTTTTTAAATTGTTGTTACGTACACCGCTCTGCTGGTTCTGAAGGGTGGTATAGAAAATTGTAAAAAAAACCCCATAAAACATTAGGAAAACTAGGCAGTTGCCTAGGGCAGCCCTTCTTGGGGGGGGGGCAAATAGCAGGGTATTCCAAGTTAAACAATAGATTGTCACAGTTAGGGGGAGTGTAAGGCTTAAGGTCTGCCTAAGCTGCAAATACCTTGAACCAACCCTGGGGCCCGCCCTGCTTAACACCACCCACTGAGGTGGCTGCACGTGCATTTGTGCTAAGTGTAGCAAGCCCAGTTACTGCGAACACCGGCACTAGCCATGCCTTGCTGTCAATGCTCTGTTCTGCCCATGGCCCACCCAGTCCCTGCCCCCTCATACGCAACCTGGGTAGCGTAGGACGTTTGGTGCTGGGATCCATGCCGTTCTTTTGCATGGTGCCCAAACCGTGTGCTAAATCCCACACTACCAGCTCATACCCTTTAATAAACATGTTCCTATGTGAGCCATAAGGGTAACTTTCAAAGCTTTCTTTTGGGTAAATAGCTGTCATTGGGAAAGGTCCCAGTGAAAGTTTCTTCCCCATCACTGCAGTTAAAATGAACTCTTGTACCATTTACAACATGGGTACTTTTAACTACATCTCAGACTTTCAACTATATCTGAAAATGGGCAGAGTCATGCTGAGGAAGGTTGGGGGAAAAGAACACTACATGGGGCTTTTATTTTGGAAACACAGCATATACTTTCCATGGGTACATTTGTATCTGCTTCAAATCGGGGACAGAACTATATGAGCACACTGAACCTGCTGTCCCACTGGCTGGATCTTTGAGAGACACCTGATGTGAGGTTGCACTATTAAGATATGCTCGACAAGCTCAATATGCTCTTGTGCCTGAAGACCTCACATTGAGGCTTGAAATGGTCCCATATATAAAAATAATCATTAGAAATAACATTGGACGTGGCAGTCTTTTAACCATGCAATTTTTATTAATTTTTAGAAAGAGACAGATATAAAACTGTTCTAGTCCCCTCTTCTAGTGTGTGTGTGAGTGTGTGTGTATGAGGAGGGGGATGGGGTGGGGATGGATATTTTGCCTAGATTTCACAAAACAGACCAACTCATGGACCAGCTTAATGGAAAAACAGCATCAGGCCTACAACATCATAACTGCAACATTATTTCTTGAACTTCCTGTAAAATAACTCCCAGATTGCTTCATTACAGCATATTTGTTCACAGTTGCCTGTAGGCTGCAATGGAATTGGTGGTACATTATAGAAAGTGCCGAACATTAAGGAGGTAGTTTATAACAGGATGGTAATAAAAATGCCTAAACATGTGCCTATTTTATAAAGGCAACATAGGTTCCTATGTGCCTTTATTTAATAGGCTCCCAGAACTGTGCCTAGTAGTGCAGAAATGCTCTCATACAAATTTACACCTACTCCAAGGCAGGAACAAATATTTTTATGTGCGTGTACTGGATGCAGGTGAATATTATAAATATACGCACACATTGCAACTCAGCTCCATCCAAACTACACCTACGGACATGCTTATTACATAAAGAGGAAAGTGCCAGTAGCATGCAATTGCACTGAGGTATCAGTGCAGAGGCCTTCCATAATATTTGTGGGCATGTGCCTCTATTCCCCATGCTGATAGTGCATGGCAATAACCAAAATGTGGGTGCACTTAACACCATACACTGAGGTTGCATTAAATGAACAAGAACTAATGGCAAGTCACCGTTAGCGTGCACCCATAAGGCCACACTAACTATGATGCACTTTAAATGCCCACATTATGGCCCTCATTCTATAACGCGGGTTGCGGAGCTGTATGTCCTGGGCGGGATGTAAAGCCCTACAATCCGCCTAAACCCTATTCCCCCACCGGCTCTCCCTATACGTTCTGTGCTTCAGGACAAGGAGAGCCAGCGGGGGGTGGGAGGGGGCGAGCCTCCTGGCAGCACATACAGGACCAATTCAGGTCATGGCCCTGTACGTGCTTCTGGGCCTGCTGGGCTCAGAGGTGGTATAAGCAGTTTATTTCAGCGAATTGGGGTACAGCAGCCACCAGCGGAGCTGGGGCCGGGTGCGGAGGGGTCCCAGCTGCCCGAGCCAGGCTGCGGGAGGCCAGCCGTGGGTTGGGCGGTGAGGATTTTGGGGTCCGGAGCCATGGCAGTCTGGGGCACCTGCAGGGAGGATGTCCCCGCAGGCCAGAGGGGCATGCTGGGCTGTTCTCAGGCCCGATTTTGGCTCCCATGGGAACGTTTTGTTCCCGCTGACCAGAATCGGATCCTAAAGGCCCCGTCTTCAGCAGGGACATCCTGCTTCCAGAATCAGGCTCTTTCCCCCTAACCCTCCCTGCCTCTGCCCACTAAAGCACTAAGAGGTTATTGTGGGTCATCAGTGCAGCGCTCTGAGCTAAATGCCAGCACAGCTCACTTAGCACACGCTGAACCCCACACTACCTGGTAGCATGCTTAGTAAAAGTGCCCCAAAATGAAGTGCTAGGTTCTTATGCATATATCCCCACACATTTTTATAATAACCATTTTCTGCATGTAAAATACGCTTTACATGCAGAAAATGGTTTATAAATAGTATATATCTTAGCATTATTTTTTGCAGTCTACGTCAGAGCTGAATTTTTTACCCATTGTTTGGATCTAGATGAAACATTAATTCAGTGCCCAAACTTAGAGAGGAACTCCTGGTAGAATGCTACCATAATCTTAGCTGTTTTTGGCTGCACTACTGTAGGCAGGTATGCACATGAACTTCTGACGCAGGAGAAGAAATTAACAAGAAGACACAGAGTCCGTGCCACGTCAGATACAGCAACATGCAAAGGCATTGTCCAGTGTCACCAAAGCAGCATTCTGTGCCTTCACTATTGACTCATCTCCCTTTAGGCATACTACAAGCAATAACAGCACCCTACAGTCTATAGCACTTGATGATTAGAGAGTGGCCAACGTAACACCAGTTTACAAAATGAATTCCAGGGGTGATCCAGGAAACTACAGATCAGTGAGCCTGAGGACAGTGGTAGAAATTATTATGAGAAACAAAATTATGTTCAGTAATGGTTTAATGGGATAAAGCCAACATGGATTTAGCCAAGGGAAATCTTGTTTCACCAATCTTCTACATTTTTTGAAGATGTGAATAAACAGGTAAAGGTGAGCCAGTGGACACAGTGTATCTAGATTTTCAGAAAGCTTTTGACAAGGTCCCACATGAGAGACTCTTGAGGAAATTAAAAATCATTGGATAGGAGGCAGTGTACTATTGTAGATTGGGAACTCATTAAAAGAAAACAGAGAATAGGCTAAAGGGTCAGATTTCTCAATGGAGAAAGGTGAATAGTGGAGTGCCCCAGGGATCTGTAGTAGGCCCTCTGCTTTTTAACATATTTATAAATGACCTGGAAATGAGCACAATGAGTGAGGTGATAAAATTTGCAGATACTTCTAACAGCAGCATCAATATTAACTAAAACAGTAGCCATATGTATTGATAAAAAATTAGATAATATTGGAAAAAATAAAGAAAAAAAATTAGCAGATAAAACAAAATTATTCAAAGTTGTTAAATCACAAGGATAGTGAAAAATTGCAAGAGGACCTTGAGAAACTGGTAAAATGAGCATCAAATGTCATATGAAATTTAATGTGGACTACAACAAAGTTATGCACTTAGGGAAGAACAACTCAATCTATAAATACACAAAACAAGGTTCTACATAAGGAGTCACATTCCAGGAAAAGGTACTAGGATAATGTTAAAAACCTCTACTCAGTGTGCAGAGGTGGCCAAGAAAGTTAATAGAATGCTAAGAATTAAAAGGAAAGGAATGGAGAATAAAATAGAGGATATCATAATGTCTCTGTATTGCCTACCACACCTTGAGTATTGCATGCAGTTCTGGTTGCTATATCTAAAAAGATATAGCAGAATTAGTAAAGATAAAGAAAAGGGAGATCAAAATTATAAAAAGGATGGAAGGATACCCCTGTGAGGAAAGGCTTAAAAAGTTAGGGTTCTCCAGCTTGGAGATGAGGTGGCTGAGGGGAAATATGATAGTGGTCTATAAAATAATGAATAGAGTAGAACAAGTAAATGTGAATCTTTTGTTTACTCCTTCAAAAAGTACAAAGACTAGGGACACATAATGAAGCTGCAAAGCAGTACATTTAAAACTAATCAGAGAAAATCTTTTTTCACTTAGCATGTAATTAAGCTCTGGAATTCATTGCCAGAAGATGTAGCTAAAGCTGTTAGCGTAGCTGGGTTTAAAAAAGGGTTGGGTACATTCCTGAAAGAAAAGTCCATGAGCTGTTATTAAAGTGGACTGGGAAACTCCACAGCTTGTCTCTAAGATAAACAGAATGGAACATGCCTATCTTTTGAGATCCTGCCAGATACTTGTGATCTAGATTGGTTACTGTTGGAAACAGGACATTGGCTTGATGGACTTTAGTCTGGCCTAGTATGGCATAGATATATCCTTCCCTGCACACATTATATACTCTGAAATATCAAAATGCTAAGTTATGTCATATCTGCTTACCCCACATCATTGAAAATGAAATTACTACACTACCCCCAATAGTAGGAATATGGATGACAGACTCCCACATATCTTCAAGGGAACACTGTCCAGGGTTGCCCCTTCCCTATGCAACTATTGCTTCAATTGTTGTGAGATGAGTGGGTAAATGGTGGCTGAGCAAGTTGGAGAAAGGACTGTATGGCAATTGGAATTAAGGGAAGCAGAATAGTGGAACTGCAAAAGTTAAGTTATGTCATATCTTTAGAATTCCACTGATTTACTATAGGGCTAGATAAATCCTTGATGTCAAATTGCCATGACTCCTTGAAATTGCATTATGGAATCCAGGATTTGCCATCATTCTACTTCATCTCCCAATCATCATCCCTCTTTACTAGTGCCACAGTCACTTAGTCCTTTCTCCCATCTGACCTACCTTCCCAATGCCATTGGCAGGCATCAGATCTATGGAGTGGAGGAGTAGCCTAGTGGTTGGGGCAAGGTACTTCAGGCTGGAAGGTCGGGGGTTCAAATCCCACTAGAGGACAGCAAGCTTGGGCCGGAAGGACTGGGGTTTCTAGTCCCACAGGTGCTCCTTATGGTCTTGGGCAAGCCACTTAACCCTCCATAGCCCATGTTCCCTGTAAAATAGTTATCTCCAAGTTATAATGCCCTGTTCAATGTAATTTCAGTTTGTTCAATGTAAACCGCACTGATGCAGAATAGCACGGTATATAAGAGAATGTAAATAAATAAATAAAATAAATATAGCTCTTGGTCTATTCCTCCCAGAGCCACCAATACCCAGCTCCATCATTCTCACACTCTTCTTCTTGATTCTACTACTGTTTAGCTCAGCTTCTCTTTAGATACACTACATTAGAATGGAAAATCAAGTCTAACAAACCATAAACTATAACCAAAAATCATCTTACATCAACCCTGCCAATGCTGCTCTGCTCCCTCTCCCCCTATGAACTCACTCTCAATGCCACTATCAATCAGCTCTCTTTTTCACCCACTCACTACTGCTACTCAACTAAATGGCTCCTGATGACAATATCACTCGGCTCCACATCTCCTATGCACAAATGCAATGTATGCCTTTGAGTCAGTGCTGATGACTTGGCAATCCAGCAGCTCATGGGCTTTCTTGGCAGTTTGACTAGAAGTAGATTGCCAGGATGTTTTTCTGAGGTAATGAAGGGTTAAGTGACTTGCCTAATGCCATATGGAGTGCTAATGGGAATCAAACCCTGGTCTCTTAGTTACCAAGCCAGTGCTCTAACCACTAGGCTACTCCTCTTCTATACTCTATTCCTAATTCTGAAGCTTATGATGCTCAAATCCACATCTTCTGTCCACTTGCCTTCTCTTCCAATGCCATCCTTACTCAAGTTCTTCTCTTCCATCTGTTATTCCTACATCCTGATCCTGTCACCATTCAGTTCCCCATCCCCCAACTACTATCCTTGAACCACTATTTAGCTGCACATCACCCACCTCATCTTACATCTTCCCTCTTGATGGCAATGACTCAGCCATGTGGCCCATCCACCCACTCTCTTGATGTCACTACTAATCTGCTCTGTATCCCACCACCACCTCTCCACCCCTCAGGCCTATGGCTTCCACCTACTCCACCTTCTGATGCTACTAGGTAGGTAGGTACCTTTGCCGAGCTGAGCGTCTTTGGCGAAAGCATCCCTGTCCTTCCAATCTGCTTTGCTTCCGTCTCTCCCATCACCACTACCGCTCTCTCCTCCACTCTGCTAAGCAGAATTACTTCTCTGATCTTATCTCTTCTTCTGCCAACTCTTCCCGCAAATTGTACTCCATTCTCCATTCTCTCTCTGCTCCACATTCCTTCCCTGCGCCCCTTCCCTTCCCTGCGCCCCTTCCACCACTTCTACCCCGATCCTGCTTCCCTAGCCTCACACTTTGTTTCCAAGGTCCTCTCTCTTCACCTCTCCTGTCCCTCATGCCCTCCTCCTCTTGCCCCACCCTCCTTGGTAACTTCCTCATCCCCTCCCTCCCCCTTTCTCCTCCTCCCTTCCCTCTCCCATCGCTGGTCTACATTCGAGCCAATCTCTACTCTTTCTAAAGTCTTTGCTTCCACCCGGAAAACAACCTGCTCTGCTGATCCTATCCCCTCTCACTGGTTGTTGGAAACCTGTCTTACTCTTTCCCCTTTCATCCTTTCCATCTTTAATTCTATCTTAGCATCAGGTATCTTTCCCATCCCCTGGAAGCACGCTTCGGTCCGCCCCATTCTTAAGAAAGACTCCCTGGATCCTTCCTCCCTTTCTAGCTGGCGTCCCATCTCCAATCTTCCTTTTCTTTCTAAACTCTTGAAAAAACTAGTCTTCTCCCAGCTTTCATCTCACCTTGAGGCTTCACTTACCCTTCACCCCCGGCAATCTGGTTTCCGTCCTGGTCACAGCACGGAATCTGTCCTTCTCTCTCTTCTCAATGACTTGCATGCTGCTCACGATCACGGTTTTCTTTCTCTTGCTGTTTCCCTTGACCTTTCTGCGGCTTTCGACCTGGTTGACCATCACACCCTTCTCAGTCGTCTTCAGGATGCTGGCCTCTCTGGTCTGGTTCTTCAATGGTTTCGTTCATTCCTTTCCTGTCATTCTTTTTCAGTTCTGTCTGGATCTGTTTCCTCTCCTCCCACTCCCCTTTCCTGTGGTGTCCCCCAGGGTTCTGTTCTTGCTCCACTTATTTTCAATGTCTTCCTAGCTCCTCTTGCTCTTTTGGTTCAGCAACACGGTGTTTGTCTATTACTATGCAGATGACATTTTCCTTCTTTACCACACTGATTCTTCTGTTCCTGATATCACTCCTTTTAATACCTGTCTTTCTTCTGTTGGCTCTCCTCAAACTTTCTCTATATTAACCTCTCTAAAACTTCTGCTATTTGGTTCACTTTTGGTAGTCCCCTCCCTCCCCTCGTCCCTTTGCTCTCTTCTTCACCTATCCCCATTGTCTCTTCCTTACGGTATTTAGGTGGAATTCTCGATTCATCCCTTTCTTTCAAGGACCACATTTCCTCAGTTGTTAAACAATCTTTCTTCACTCTGAAACAACTGCGCACTGTCCGTCCCTTTCTCACTCCTCCAGCCATGACTACCCTGCTCTTTTCCCTTATTATGACCCGTCTTGATTATTGTAATGTCTGTCTAGCTGGTCTCCCCAAGTCTCAAATCTATCGTCTTCAACGTGTTCAAAACACCGCGGTTCATATCCTAACACACTCTTCACCCTTTGATCACATCACCCCCCTCCTAATACACCTACACTGGCTTCCTATTGTCTTTCGGGTTCAGTTCAAATTTCTTATTTTTGTTCACAGGGCAATTCATTCAGGTACCCCTCTTTACCTCGCTGACCACGTTCATCTTCACACCCCCCACCGTTCCCTCCGCTCTATTCACATCAACCACATGTCCCTTCCCTAACCTTCCCAGGCCCACCTGGAATCCACCCGGTCCTCAGCATTCTATTTCCTAGGTCCTAGGCTCTGGAACTCTCTCCTCACTGCACTCCGTTTGGAACTCTCCTTTAACTCTTTTAAAGCAAAGCTAAAAACTCATCTTTTCTGCTCAGCCTTCGACCTTCCTCCCCCTTCCCTACCCCTTTCCCCTCCCCCTCACTAAGATGCAGTTCCCCTACCTTCTGTTCCTCCTCGCTAAGATACAGTTTTACCACTCTCCTGCCCCCTCCCTCTTTACCCCCTCTTGTTTACCTTCTCACATCAACGTACATTGTTTGTCCATCTGTCTACTACCCCTTTTATTATTATTTGCACTCTTTGCCTTCTTTCTCCACTAATCTTATGCTATTTTCTGTCCCTTTTTACTGATTTTATGGCGTTCCTTTCTTTTCCTTTTTTCGCAGCCTTATTTTAATCTTGTTTGTAAACCGCCCAGATGCTAGGTTTATGGGCGGTATATAAAGTTTTAAATAAACATAAATATAAACATACTCAGCTCTCTATTTCTCACCTGCCCTTCCTCTTTCTCGATGTCACCATGCCCAGTTTCACATTTGCCAACTTTTTCTCCCTCTCAATGCTAGGAGTGTGCGCAGCCAATTTTTTAAAATTTTGTTTTGATATTTGTTTCTTTTGTAATTAAACTTATGCAAGAGCATGCACCTGGGGCTAGATTTACTAAAATGTGCAACTGCGTTACTATATGATAACATGTATTAACAAAGTCCTATTTTTATGCAATGGGACTTATTGACTAATCTAAAGTCAGTCAGAGCTTAGTAGCACAAGACAGCTTTCATTTAGTATTTCTTTCCCTTCCACCCGCTCCAGGCATAATCCTTGATTTATAGCCTCCAGTTAATGGGAAAGGAGTAATATTACTCACGTTCAGGTTTAGCACAGTTACTTACCTGTAACAGGTGATCTCTGGGAACAGCAGGAATAAGTCTTCACATATGGGTATCGTCGGTACCGACGGAGCCTGCGCGGGAACGCTCCCCAGCGTCCAATCAGAAAGCCTTTGGGAGCATCCCACAGCGCCTGCGTGCTGCCTTCCCGCCTTTCCCAACTGTCTCTCCTCAGTTGAGTTTTAAAGCTGAGACAAAGAGAGAGAGAGAGGGAAAGGAAAGATAGAGAGATACAACTCCTAGGGGAGGTGGTTGGGTTGTGAAGACTTATTCCTGCTGTTCCCAGAGATCACCTGTTACAGGTAAGTAACTGTGCTATCTCCAGGAACAAGCAGGAATGAGTCTTCACATATGGGGACTCCCTAGCTTTAGATGCCAGGGAGAGACCCCCAGAAGTTGTGTGTCCCTGGGACAGGGCTCCACTTCCCCTCATGGATCTCTGGTATCCTATCAGGGATGGAGGGTAGGAGTTGATTAAGTATGGAACAGGTGTTTGAGAACAGCCTGACCAAACAAGGCATCCCGGCGGGAGTCCTTGTCCAAGCAGTAATGGGCTGTGAAGGTATGAACCGAGGCCCAAGTGGCTGCTCGACAGATGTCGTCAAGAGACACAGAGTTCAGATGATCCATTGAGGCTGCCATGGCTCTCACATTGTGAGCTGTGACATGGCCCTCCAGAGAAAGGTTCTTGCTCTGATAGGCGAAAGAAATACACTGGGCAATCTAGTTAGATAGTGTTCTCTTGGAGACTGGTAGTCCCAAATGAGAAGGATCAAAGACAACAAAGAGCTGAGAGGACTTTCTATGTTGCTGTGTCCTCTGTAAGTAAAAAGCCAGAGCTCTTTTACAGTCCAGGGTATGAAGATTCCTCTCTGCACTTGATGCATGAGGTCCTGGAAAAAAAGACAGGTAGGTATCCAGGATAACAATGACAGGTAGGGACCCAGGATATCAATGCTTGAACCAATACAAGCATTGTGAAACCTGTGTCCCTTGAGGAAACTGCTAGGTACATATGACCTAGATTGGCCACAGAATACTGGGCTTGATGGACCTTGGTCTGACCCAGTATGGCATATCTTAGGTAGACCTCTTGGTTGAGGTGAAAAGGCGAGACCACCTTAGGCATAAAGTGTGGATGAGTCCTAAGGACTATCTTGTCATGATGGAACCTTGTATAAGGTGGATTAGCTACGAGTGCTTGCAATTCACTAATACGACGTGCTGATGTGATTGCAATGAGAAAGATAACCTTCCAAGAAAAGTATTTCAAGGAGGTGGTAGCTAAAGGTTCAAAAGGCGGCTTCATAAGCTGACCAAGAACCAGGATCAAGTCCCATGCCACCGGAGGTGGTCTAATGGGAGTCTTTGTTAAAAGGAGGCCTCTCATGAACCTTGCTACAAGAGGATGAGAGGAAATAGGTTGTTCATTTAGAGGCTTAAGGGAAGCTGCAATAGCACTCAAATGGACCCTTACTGAATTTGTCTTAAGGCCTGCATTAGACAGATGGAGGAGATACTCCAGCAAAGATTCCAGAGGTAAGGCAAGGGGGTTAAGACCCTTCCCAGAGCACCAGATGGTAAACCTCTTCCACTTGAAAGCATAAGAACGTCTAGTGGAAGGTTTTCTGGAAGCATAAAGAACATCTTTCACCTGTTGAGAAAGATGAAGATCTTGGAGATCTAGGCCTTCAGCAACCAAGCCCTGAGATGCAGGGACTGGGGATTGGGATGCCATAACTTTCCATCCTCTTGAGATAGGAGATCTGGAGCAGACCCTAACTCCAGGGAGGGAGCTTGAGAGAGATGTAGAAGTAGAGGGTACCACACTTGCCGTGGCCAATGTGGAGCTATGAGAATCATGTGGCCTCTGTCTCTCTGAAGCTTGAACAGGGTTTGGGGAATTAGGGGAATGGGTGGAAAGGCATAGAGGAAGTTTTGACCCCAGTGAAGGAGTAAAGCATCCCTTGCCTGAGCTCCCTGAGCCGGAGTTCTGGAACAGAACCGGGGAAGTTTGGCATTCCACGGACTTGCAAAGAGGTCTATGTCTGGGGTTCCCCAAATCTGAAAAATTCTGGCCACCTGGTCCACATGTAGGGACCACTCGTGTGGAAGCAGAACTCGACTGAGCCCGTCTGCCCAAGAGCTTTGAATGCCTGGAAGATAAACTGCCAGAAGATGAATCTGATGCTCTCTGGCGAGGGCCCACAGTCGCAAAGCTTCGTTACAAAGCGACAGAGAGCCAGTTCCCCCCTGCTTGTTCACATAGAACATGGCTACCTGATTGTCCGTGTGGATAAGGACTGTCTTGTAGCTGAGCAGGGAGTGGAACACCCGCAGAGCAAGGAAGATTGCTCTGAGTTCCAAGAGATTGATATGTAGACAACTCTCCTGTGGGGACCAGATGCCCTGGGTGGATAGGTCTTGTAGATGAGCTCCCCACCCCATTGGAGAAGCATCTGTTGTGAGAGTTGCTTGGGGTAGAGACTGCTGAAAAGGGGACCCCAGCAACAGGTTTTGAGGGGACTTCCACCACTGGAGGGACAAAATGAGGACACTTGTGTTTGCTATTTTGTCTGACAGGCAGTCTAATGCCTGGGTCCATTGGGTGGATAAAGTCCACTGAGCTGTGAAGGCGAGCATATGGAACCACATGCACGGTGGATGCCATGTGGTCTAGTAACTGTAACATTTCTCGAGCAGTTAAGTGGGGCTTCAACTCTGCTTGAGAAGCTAACTGCACCAAGCGAAGGTAATGGGCCTGGGGGAGATAGGCCCTTGCCCTTGTGGTATCCAGCAACGCCCCTATAAACTCCAGGGACTGAGTAGGGGTCAAATTGGATTTTGGGATGTTTATTATCAGCCCTAAATACTGAAGGATACGCATTGTGCAGGTTAGAGAACTCTTGGCCTCTGACTGAGTGGGAGCTCGAATGAGCCAGTCGTCCAGATAAGGGAAGACGAATATTCCCAGAGTGCGCAGAAATGCGGCTACTACTGCCATGCATTTCGTGAACACCCTTGGTGCAGAGGCCAGACCAAAAGGGAGCACTCTGTATTGATAGTGCTGCTCCTGAAAAAGGAACCGAAGGAACCTTCTGTGAGTTGGATGGATGAGAACATGGGTGTACGCATCCTTGAGATCTAGAGAACAAAGCCAATCCTGACTCTGAAGGTATGGCAGCAGTTCCCAGAGAAATAATTTTGAATTTTTCCTTGACGAGGAATCTGTTCAATTCTCTGAGATCTAAGATAGGTCTGTAGCCCCCTGTTTTCTTTGGAATAAGAAAATAGGGGGAGTAGAAACCTGTGCCCTGTTGATGAAGAGGCACTTCCTCTATTGCCCCCTAAGTGAGAAGGGTGGCAATCTCCTGCCCCAACAGGTTGAGGAGGGAGGTTGGAGAATTGAACTGGTGCACTTTTGTGTGAGGGGGCAAGCTTGAGAAATGAAGTTTGTACCCCTCTCTTATGATGGAGAGTGTCCAATGCTCTGCTGTAATTTGCCCCCACCTGGGAGCAAAATGACATAACCTTCCTGGAATGGTGGAGGGCTCTGGTCCTTCCAGAGCCAGGAAGGCTAAGTTCTCTAGCGGAAAGTCAAAGGCCCTGAGGGGGCTGAGGTTGCTGGGTCGGTGGAGGCCTAGCAGCCTTTGCTTTGCTCTGTTTGGATGATTGCTGACATTTGGTAGGGAACTGAGCTGCAGAAGATGCCCGCTGACCATAAGCAGGATAGAATCTTCCCTTTTTAGAAAAAGGTGCTTTCTTGAACAACCTTTTCTTAGCAGGAGCAGCTGTGGACTTGGAGAGTATATCCAAGGCAGAATTTTCAGCATCCATCTGATTGGCTTTTGCTTGCCAATCTTTACCAAACAGGTTTTCACCTGTACAAGGGATATTTCCCAATTCATCTTGAACCCAGATCTCCAAATCAGATGCTTGAAGCCAAGCAATTCTACGTGCACCTATGGCAATAGCTGAGGCTCTGCTTACACATTCAAAGGAGTCGAAAGCTGCACGGTTGGAGAATTTAGAGATATCTTGGGCATGTTTGAGCCAAGAGAGAAAGTCCTGTCTTTTATCTTCAGAAATGAAAGGACTTAAAGCCTGCAAATGATCAGTGACTTCTTTTAAGAACATTCCCATGTAAAGACTATAGGAATTAATTCTCGCAGCAAGCATGGAAGCTTGGGAGACTCTTCCAAAAGCTTCTAGGGTTCTACATTCACGTCCTGGAGGATTAGAGGCATGTCTTTTGGCACTTCTAATCTTTCTCATAGCAGACTCAACCACAATAGAGTGGTGAGGAAGTTGAGTTTTATGGAAACCAGGACAAGGAGGGACACGATACATTGTATCCAACCTGCGAGAATGAGGGGAGGTGGTCAGAGGTGCTTCCCACATTCTCAACATGAGATCATACAAAAGCCCATGAACAGGCAAGTTAGCTGCCTCTTTAGGAGTTTTAGGATATTGTAAAATATCTAACTCCTTGGCTCTGGGTTCTGTCTCAGGGGCCACCGTGATGGAAAGGCCCCGAGCCACCTCCCTGATGAAGTCTTGAAAAGACAAGTCCTCTGGAGGAGACATCCTTCATTTAGGAGAGGACTCCTCCTATGGAAGAAGCATCACTGCATCGACCAACTCTTCAGAATCCTCAGAGTCCTCAGAGGAATCGAAGTATCATCTGTCCGGATGCTCTTGCAAAGCCCGATATCCGTACCGACCGGTATCGGGAATAACCGGTACTGGGGTATCGGTACCGGAGGGCTTCAGAGAACAGAGTACCGGCATAGCAGACACCGATGCTGATGTCGATGCCACTGGTACCGGAATCGGTACCGATGGTGATTCTAGAGCTGGTACCGGCGGAGTAGTCTGTTGCGGTACCACGGGCGTCGATGCCACAAGGAAAGCCACCAGACTGCGTTCTATGGACAGAATCCTCTGATCCATCGACGACGCCAATGCTCGGAAGTCGGTACCGGTGGAAGCCACCGGTACCCCAGAGCATGGCACCAGGAGATCTGTCGAGGCCACGCCATCGAGATCATCCTGGAACCCCAATGATGATGCTTTAGAGGCCAAAGCCTCCCACCGGGGTAATTTTGCTGGTGCAGAATCCTCGAGGGCAACGCCAGAGGCTTCTCGATGCTTAGAAGGAGATCTACCCTTCGAGGACCGGCTGGATTTATGTTTAGTTACCTGAGATCCATGTGAGGAAGAAGAAGCCCTGGAAGACGTCGATGCCACCGAAGCCGCATCAGAGGGAAACAGGGTACTGAGCTTGGCAGCTCGGTTCTGCCGACCTCTTTTAGACATAATGGAACAGGACATACAATCTGTGATGGAATGGTCAGGACCTAAACATTTTAGACATCAGTCATGGGTGTCGGTGACGGAAATGGTACCGCCACAATTTGTGCACTTCTTAAATCCTGAGGCAGGCTTTTCCATGTTAAGGAAAAAAGGTTTTAGGCCTAAGGCCCAAAACACAAGTGCACCTGAAGAAAAAAGAAATGGAAAAAAGTTCTTTTTTTTTTTTAAACAAGAAAAGAAAAAGACCGGCTGTACCGGTAGAGCGTCGAAGAAGGCAGACGCGACACAAAAGAATAAAGAAAAAATAAAGAAATTCTTCTGCGGTGACAGGAACACGACCTGCTGGCTCCGCGGAAAAAGAACTGAGGAGAGACAGTTGGGAAAGGCGGGAAGGCAGCACGCAGGCGCTGTGGGATGCTCCCAAAGGCTTTCTGATTGGACGCTGGGGAGCGTTCCCGCGTAGGCTCCGTCGGTGCTGACGATACCCATATGTGAAGACTCATTCCTGATTGTTCCTGGAGATAACTGATTATCTTTAGCAGTACGTTATTAGGCCTTAGGAGTAGATTAATTAAGTCCTTTCGGTTCACCTTGAGGTGAAAACTAAGAGTCCCTTATACTTATTAGGTATAATTGTATTAGTTCAGATAACCCCATTCCCCTAGCAACTTTAAACAACTGAACAACTCTAAATAGCTAAACTAAAATCTTTAATTCTAAGATGCAGACAGCAGTCAAGCAGCGAAATAGAGGCCTTATTTATTTATTTATTTATTTATTTTATTAACAATTCTTATATACCGCACTCTTAGCCATCAGCGCAGTTTACATTGAACAGAAACATCCGACAATATACATTTGTCTGGTCATTACATTTAACAGGGAGTAGAACTTGGAGAAACGGGGTAACTATATACAATGGTGGTTCATCTGATAAGGGACATCATGCCTTCCAGTCTTTTGCACAGAGTGCTACATTTATGATTTCTCCCAGTTGTCGAAAGGTCTTATGTGTACACTAGGTGTAAAGAGCTCTTTGCTCTCAGGGAATGAACCCAATCTCTGGAGGCTAGAGTAGCAGACTTGGAGCAACTGAGTCAGACAGAGAGGTATATAGATGAGACCTACAGGGACGTAGTGCCATGGAGGAGAGATGTCGTGTGAAAGGAGCACATTACCTGGTATGGCAAGAGGTGATTTTGCAACTAGGACCTGTCCCCCAAATGATGTAATACCATCTCGCACCAAGGATGTGTCTCAAGGGCCATATCCCCATGAGGAAAGGATTAGGACAGCTGCTGTATTTGGCAATTTGATCATTAGGCATGTAGATAGTTGGATGGCTGGTGGACATGAGGATTACCTGGTAACATGCCTGCCTGGTGTGAAGGTAGTGGACCTAACGCATTACCTAGACAAGGTTTTAGATAGTGCTGGAGAGGAGCCTGCAGTCTTGGTACATGTTGGTACCAATGATATAGAAAAGTGTGGGAGGGAGGTTCTGGAAGCTAAATTTAGGCTTTTAGGTAGAAAGTAGAAATCCAGAACTTCCAGGGTAGCATTCTCAGAGATGCTTCCTCTTCCACATGCAAGATCCAAAAGGTAGACGGAGCTCCAGAGTCTCAATGTGTGGATGAGTTGATGGTGCAAGGAAGAAGGTTTTGGATTTGTTAGGAACTGGGCAACATTGTGGGTAAGAGAGGCTTTTCTGAAAGGATGGGCTCCACCTTAACCAGGGTGGAACCAGGCTGCTGCATTAACCTTTATAAAGGAGACAGAGCAGCTTTTAAACTAGATAACGGGGGAAAGCCAACAGTCGCCCAAGAGCACATGCTTTGGAATGATGTATCTTTGAAGGATACCAGCAAAACAGGGAAGTTAGGGAATCCAGATAGAAAGGTTCCAATAAAGGGAAAGGTAACCCAGGTGTCTTTAAGTAAAAACCGGAGTTGAAAGATTCCAATTTGCCCCTGTCATCCGATAGCCAGACTGTTAATATGAACAAAAAACAAAATCTGAAATGCTTATATGCAAATTCTAGAAGTCTAAAAAATAAGATGGAAGGGTTAGAATATATTGCACTGAATTAAAAGTTAAATATAATTGTCATCTTAGAGACCTGGTGGAAAGAGGATAACCAATGGGCCACTGTGATACCAGGCTACAAATGATATCGCAATGATAGGGTGGATCACATAGGTGGAGGGGTGGCACTATAAGTTAAAGAGGCTATTGATACCAACAGGATAAAGGTTTTGCAGGAAACAAAATACACTGTAGAATCTCAATAGACAGAAATTCCATGTAAAAAGGGGAACACAATGGCAACGGAGGTGCATTATTGTCTGCCTAGCCAGAATGATCAGAAAGATGATGAAATGCTAACTGAAACTGGAGAAACTAGCAAAGTTTACATCACAGTAATAATGGAAAATTTCAATTAACCCAGTATTGACTGGGTCAATGTCACAGCAGGACATGCTAGGGAGATAAAGTTTCTAGATGAAATAAATGACTGCTTCATAGAGCAGCTGGTTCATGAACCGACAAGAGGGAAAGCTATTTTAGACCTAGTCCTTAGTGGAATGCAGGATCTAGTGCAAGAGGTGTTGGGGCCACTTGGCAATAGTGATCATAACATGATCACATTTCATTTAATAAGTAGAGGGAGGATAGCAAGGAAATTCACTGCACTAAAATTTAACTTTAAAAAAGGGGATTATTATAAAGTGAGGAAATGGTTAAGAAAAAAACAAAAGGAGCAACTACAAAGATTAAGTGTTTACATCAGGCCTGGGCATTATTTAAAAAATATTATCTTGGAAGCCCAGACCAGCTGTATTCCATGCTTTAAGAAAGGTAGAAGGAAGGCCAAATGACAGCCAGCATGGCTTAAAGGTGAAGTCTGAGAGGCTGTTATAGCTAAGAGAAAGTCCTTCAGAAAATGGCAAAAAAAGAGCCATATAGTGAAAACAGGAAACAATATAAATACTGCCAAGTTAAATGCAAGGCTCTGATAAGGCAGGGAAAGAGAATTTGAAAAGAAGCTTTCTGAGGAAGCAAAAGTGCATAATAAAATCTATTTCAATCACATTAGTAGCAAAACACCTGTAAAGGAGTCAGTTGGACCATTAAATGACAGAGGAGCACTAAGAGAGGACAAGGGCATTACAGAGAGACTGAATTAATTCTTTGCTTCAGTCTTCACTAAAGATGTAAAAACACTTACCCATGCCATAAATAATATTTAAAGGTGATGTATCAGAGGAATTGAAATAAATCTTGATAAATCGGGAAGTTGTAACAGTTATTTGATAAATTAAAGAGCAGCAAATCACTTGGACTGGATGGCATACATCCCAGGGTTCTGAAAGAATTGAAATAAGAGATTGAAGACCTACTTTTAGTAATCTATGAACTATCATTAAAATCACCTGCAGTACCTGAGGATTGGAGAGTGGCCAATGTAACGCCAATTTTTAAAAAGGCTTCCAAGGGTTTATATGCAGAACAAATCATCAGAGAAGCAGGACTGTATGAAGACAAAAGAGGTGACTGGTGGAAGACTCAACAACCTTTGCTATGCTGATGATACCACATTACTGGTTGAAAGTGAAGACAATCTGAAACATTTGCTTCTCAAGATCAAGAAGCATAGTCTTAAAATGGGTCTGCACCTTAATGTAAAGAAGACAAAGAACCTGCAATTGGCAAAATCAATAAGTTCATCATTTCCAAATGAGGAGGGGGCAGGAATGGGAAGGAGGGGAGAGAAGGGGGCAGGAGATGGGGCAGGAAGGGGGTGGAGAGGAGAGGAGGGGGAAGGATATGGGGCAGGAGTGGGGAGGAGGGGAGAGGAGGGGGAAGGAGATGGGGCAGGAGCAACTAGGTATCACGCCTACCCAGCAATATTCTGCATCAGGATAGGAGGAGCAGGGGGCAGGAGGGAAGGGGAGAGGAGAGGAAACAGGGGCTGGAGGGGGGAGGAGGGGGTTTGCAGTGCTAGAAGTCATTTTTTTTCATGTATAAGAATGAAATAAGAATTGCATTTGGGTTTTTTTATTATTTGGTTTGAAAATGAAAAAAATATGGAAATGTCATTAAAATGTTTGGTTTCATTTCAAAACAATACATATTCCTATTCAATACTACCACCACTCATTCCATCTCCTAACTGCCCTTCCAATGCTTCTGCTCAGTCTGGTGTCTCCTAACATCCTACCGATCTCTTTACCTCTCAATTTTACATCATCTGCCTGTGTTCCCCCACTCCCTCCTGGTGCTGCCACTCAGCTCTACATCTCCTGACCATGTTTCCACTCGCCTGATGCTCCAACCTCTCAGCTCTACATCTCCTGACCATTATTCCACTCTCCCGATGCTCCCACCTCCCAGCTCTACATCTCTTGACCACTCTTCCACTCTCCCGATGCTCCCACCTCTCATGTCTACATCTCCTGACCACTCTTCCACTCTCCTGATGCTCCCACCTCTCAGCTCTACATCTCCTGACCATTATTCCACTCTCCTGATGCTCCCACCTCTCAGCTCTACATCTTCTGACCACTCTTCCACTGTCCCGATGCTCCCACCTCCCAGCTCTACATCTCCTGACCACGTTTCCACTCTCCTGATGCTCCCACCTCTCAGCTCTGCATCTCCTGACCATTATTCCACTCTCACGATGCTCCCACCTCTCAGTTCTGCATCTCCTGACCATTCTTCCACTCTCCCGATGCTCCCACCTCTCAGCTCTGCATCTCCTGACCATTCTTCCACTCTCCCGATGCTCCCACCTCTCAGCTCTGCATCTCCTGACCATTCTTCCACTCTCCCGATGCTCCCACCTCTCAGCTCTGCATCTCCTGACCATTAATCCACTCTCACGATGCTCCCACCTCTCAGTTCTGCATCTGCTGACCACTCTTCCACTCTCCTGATGCTCCCATCTCTCAGCTCTACATCTCCTGACCACTCTTCCACTCTCCCGATGCTCCCACCTCTCAGCTCTACATCTCCTGACCACTCTTCCACTCTCCCGATGCTCCCACCTCTCAGCTCTACATCTCCTGACCACTCTTCCACTCTCCCGATGCTGCCACCTCTCAGTTCTACATCTCCTGACCACTCTTCCACTCTCCCAATGCTGCCACCTCTCAGCTCTACATCTCCTGACCACTCTTCCACTCTCCTGATGCTCCCACCTCTCAGCTCTACATCTCCTGACCACTCTTCCACGCTCCTGATGCTCCTACCTCTCAGCTCTACATTCTCCACAGCCAGCAGAAAGATAGCAGTGTTTCACATCATATCTGCCTGTTCTGATGGCTGGGTTCAGTTTTGTGGTTGGAACCAACCCATGCCACATAGTCTTGCAGCACCTGCCAGCATCACACATTCAGACCACAAGACTGATCTTGATTAGCCAGAGAAATCGATGCAGGTGTGAAAGTTACACTCATACCAGCTGGAAATGATTGGAGAAGGAGGGGTCTGGGATAAAGGAGATGGTGGGGAGCCCTCTCCTTATGATCTGCCCTGGGCTCCAATGTGTCTAAAGGCAGCCCTGTGGACCTAGAAGCTTTCAAGAAAACTCTTCTGTAGTCATCAAGCTTTAGCAGTGACGTGTGACTCACATGCAGTTCCCCTTGCCTTGGTATCGACCACAACAATAGTAGAATCATGCTGTACCCTGAAGAATCCATAACAGCTCTACACATTAATACTTTCTCACAGTTTCTGTCTCTGGGTCACAGACTCCCTGTGTGGTTTGGTGGCATACAGTGCTTACCACGGAGCCATCAGGCCACCTCAAGCAATACTCTAATACACTGTAAGTGCTGTAAGAAACTTTAATCTAATTTGTTAATGATATAGAGATACCGGGTGAATTCTATTAAAAACACATTGGTTTATGAAGGCATCATGTAAAACTTTAATTCTACTATCTGCTGAAGATACAGTATCCTCACAACAGGTAAGAGTAAGGAATACAAATGCCGGCATTCTATTTATTGGAATCTGGTAGTCAGTCTTGACTGCTGCTTACCGATCATTTAATAAAAGATAAAGAGCTCCTTTTATTAAAGCCCACAGAGATTCTGCACTTAACATGTGAAACAAACACACGTTGCCTTAGTTGTCAGTGGCGTGACCAGCATGTCCTTAACACGCGCTTCCGTAAGGCAGGTTGACTTAATGACTCCCATAGAGGTGTCGTTAGGTGAACTCACGATGATTGCCACATTGACATTGTGCATGCAGCACTAAAGATACTAAAGACTAGAGACAAACACTGTATCTGAATTCAAGAAAGCATGAGACAAATGCAGAGGATCTCTAAAGGAAAAAAGGGACTGTAGAGCTTAGTGGTTCGTACTGAAGGGCAGATTGGATAGGCCGTATGGTCTTTATCTGCCGTCATGTTTCTCTGTTTCTAGACCTTGCGCTAGCAAGTGTGCTCTCCATTCCCACATTCTGCCCCATCATGCCATCACCAATTCCTGTGCATTTTACTGCACAGTCGCTGGCATGCTGACATGTTAGAGTTGACAGCTGCCATGTTAAAATTCATATTAACCAGTCACTGAGCTTCAGTAAAAGAGGCCCAAAATCTGTCCATGTGCATCTTTTACCATTTACTAGTGAAATCAGGAGTCTTAGATAAAATATTGGTTATATTAGGAATACAAGGCCCGATATTTGAATGGCATTTACATGGTTTAAAGCTCTGTAAACCGTGTAAATTCCGCTATCTGGGAAATTCAACAGCACTAACACGGTTAGCTCCTCTGAATATCCCCTCTTCTCCCGTACACGCCCCGATGCTAACTGCTTAGCATCGGGGTGTGTCGGAGGCATTCTGGGGAGAAGCAGAGGCGGTGACAATCGATAACAGGGCAGCAGTGATATTGCATGCTGACCAGTTAGCGACTTGTGTCTAAAAGATAGGTGAGGCAAAAGCTCTCCTATCTTTAAGCACAAGAGCTAATTGGGCGCATGCAGCATTGCTGCTATCCGGTTATCGACTGCAGCTGAGAGGCAGTGCGGCGATCCTGGATATTCAATGCCGGGGCCGCATATGACCCTGGCATTGAATATCTAGGGTTAGAGGTCAGAGGGGAGGGCTATGCGCCAAAGGGGCGCATAGCTCTCCTAACTCAATATCAGGCCTACTATGTATACTGTCACGCCCTTGCCCCTGGCCTCTGGCTTAGAGGGGCGAGGTAACGGAGAACTTCTCTTGGTGAGCTCAAATAAACTAGCTTTTCCTCAGGTGGATTCTGGGACATGTAGTTTGGCTCTTAAGAAGAAGTATAGTCATGGTCCGATGTTAAGGCAAATAACAGAATTTATTTTAAAGTAAAGGTTCAAGTAAACTGTACACAGGAATTTTGTCCATTCAGGATTGTTTGCAACAGAGCATTTAGATCAGTATAACTGCTTCACAGTCTTTTAAACACATGCAGCTGGTTAACAACGTTGCTCAGTCTTACAGCTCTGCTTAGCAAGGTAAAAATACTTCTTTTTAACCTTGTGTTTGTGAAGCACTTAACAACAAAAGAATAACTCAGTTCCTCTGGAACAACCTCTTCGTTTCCTCCTTCCTTTCAGGATAGGTTTTTAAACTCAAAATAAGAAAACAAGTAACAAACATTCACAAGCTTTCTCTTCAGCGTGACTCAGCACTTTGCCTGAGAAATGCAAACACGTGGAGTTTTCTTCAAACCCAATTCCTCGCTCAATTCCAGTTACCTGCTTCTAGGAGACTTTCTCATTCAATGCTAGCCTTTAGCATAATGATTCTATGCTTGTAACTTGACACAGGGTACAGTCCATGGGGATATCTAGATCCTGCAATTCCTCCCCTGCCAACTCAATCTGCATATCCTCTGGTGTTGTTAGGGCAGTGTCCTATTCTGTGCTCTGGACACGGTGCTCAGAATACAGCCTCCCTGGGGGTTCTAATGTCTCTCCTGAGCTTAACTCTCCCCGATAAAGACAGTCAGTACCTAAAGCACTGGGCAGTTCTCCCTGCGTGTGCTCGCTACAGTTCCTTGTCGCCTTCCAGCCTCTCTGGAACAGCTCTCTGTATTCCTCTCTGGGTTCTCTCCTGGAGATCTGCAGGTGCTCCTGGTTCCACTCCTGATTCCCCTGAATCCTCTGAGTCTTCCGAACCTCCTGAGACCTCTGCCTCCCCAGAGATTTTCCTTTCCTCTGAGCTTCTCCTTTCCTCTGCTTTAGCAGGGGTTTATATTTCCCTCTCCAGGGCTCCAGCCCTTCCTCCACTCCTCCCAGGTGATTGTAATCACCTCTCAAGCCTGCAGTTATGTCATAGGAGTTAGGGTGTGGCTGCCTGAACTTTCTCTCCCTCAGGTTTCTTTCTCTATGAGGGGCCTGAAATCCATGCCCTGCAGGGATTTCTCCTTTCTCTAAGTTAAAGTCATTGGCCTTTTCTATACTCATAGGCTCAAAACAGGCTTCCTTGTCACAATACATATGCAATGATGTAGAAGATAGCTTTAGATACAGATCTGGAGGTTCCTGAGGTAAAACAAGGATGTTTACCCTTGGATTTTTATTTGATAAGATCTCACAAGCTAAGAAGGTTATGCTGGCCACTTTGTGAATGTAAGACCTTTGTGGTTGCTGGAAGAAGTAGTAAGTTTGACTCAGGAGCAGGAAAGTCACTCCCTTTCAAGTTTACGTGACTCAAGAGGGCAACCCGGCACCTCCAGCTCTCCACTTGCCATGGCATACAGAACAGGTGCCCTGCTTGCCTTATGACAGCCCTTCCAGGAGGGAAAACTCTTCTCTCAGAACTTGTTCTAAACAAATGCAGCAGCGCAGATCTAGGAGACAAAAGTACCATCTTTGCATGAGAGAGTAAACCAAATGTTTTATTTGTACTAAGGACATATGGTGGGAAATTCTTTAAACTTCCACGTAGTTAACATGCATTACCGCATGTGTATGTGAGGCCCATTCTATAAAGAATGAGCATAGTTTATAGAATTGGGATAGAAATGCTGAGATATGAATGCCAAATCTAGGCACAGCCCCTTCTACTAAGTCTTGCCTTGGTATAAATGCCCAGGACTACTGAATATTGGTAGAGAATGAGCATATGTTCCAGTATTTTATAAGCTATGTGCTATGGGACATATGGACACACTTACAGATATCCACAGACTAGAGTGCGCACGTAAATGCCCATTAATACACACATGTCCTTTAGAACTTGGACTTAAGTGCATCAATGGCACATAACGTTCCACGCATCCTTTATAGACTTGGTACCTAAGAGGATAATTTTATAACTCGATACCTAGTTTAAGGCAGCCAAAATGAACCTGTTTTATAGGGAAAAACAGGTACATACTTCTTTTAACTAGAAACATAGAAACATGACAGCAGAAAAAGACCACATGGTCTATCTAGTCTGCCCTTCCATAGAAACCACTACAACAGTCTCCTTTTTTCCTTTAAAGATCCTCTGTGTTTGTCCAATGCTTTTTTGAATTTAGATACTGTCCCTTGTCTCTACCACCTCCATTGGGAGACTATTCCATGCATCTACCACTCTTTCTGTAATGAAATATTTCCACATATTACTCCTGAGTCTATCCCCTTTCACTCTCATCTTATGTCCCCTCGTAGCAGAGCTTGCTTTCCATCAAAAGAGGCTCTCCTCCTGTGCATTTATGCCACAGAGGTATTTAAATGTCTCAATCATATCATCTCTATACCGCCTTTCATCTAAGGTATACATATTAAGATCCTTAAGTCTGTCCTCATATGCTTTATAATGAAGACCACTAACCATTTTAGTAGCCACCTTCTGCACCAACCTGTTTATATCCTTTTGAAGGTGCGGGGTCTCCAGAATTGCACACAATACTTCAAATGAGGTTGCACCAAAGACTTATACAGAGGCACTATCACCTCCTTTCTTCTGCTGGCCATTCCTCCAACTATTCACCCAAGCATCCTTCTAGCTTTCGCCATTGCCTTTTCTACCTGATCAGCTACTTTAAGATCATCAGACACGAGCACGCCTAGGTCACAGTCTTCTTTAATGGACAAAAGTACTTCACCCCCTATACTATATTGCTCCCTTGGATTGCTGCAGCCCAAATGCATGACCTTGCATTTTTTAGCATTAAATTTCAGCTGCCAAATTCTAGACCATTCTTCAAGCTTAGCTAGATCCCTCCTCATGTTATCTACACCTTCCTGGGTGTCTACTCTATTGCAGATTTTGGTATAATCCGCAAAGAGGCAAACCTTACCTGATAGCCCTTCTGCAATATCACTAACAAAGATGTTAAAAAGAATCAGACCAAGGACAGATCCCTGGGACACACCACTGGTAACCTCCTTCTCCTCAGAGTGAGCTCCATTTACCTGTACCCTTTGACGCCTCCCACGCAACCAATTTCTAACCCAGGCAGTAACTTTAGGGTCCATCCCTAGGGTGCTCTTTTTCTTCACCTTTTCAGCTACTTCTTTTGAGAACCATAGTAGCCTCCTTTTCCTTTTACCTTTATTTACCATTTAAACAAAAAGGTTGGTTGCCCTTAAAATATCCCCTTTCAGTTTTGCCCACTGTTTTTCAACATCCCCCAGCTTATCTCTCCCTACACCCGCCCCCCCTCGGGAGCTCAGCTCTTCTGGAAAATTGCTTCTATCTGTGCCCTTCTCTTCTATTGCTAACTCCAGACTTCGCTCCTTCCACCTTGCTGTACCTTACGCCTGGAACAAACTAACTGTGTCTGTATGCCAGGTGCCTTCTCTGACCCTTTTCAAATCCAGGCTGAAAACTCACCTCTTCGCTGCCGCTTTTGGATCCTGACTCACCTGATCTCCTTGTTTCTTTAACATTCCTCCTAGATGTATCCCTGTGTATACCTTCTGCGTTGTCTGTCTTGACTAGATTGTAAGCTCTGATGTGCAGGGACTGTCTCTTACATGTCTGTGCAGCGCTGCGTATGTCTTGTAGCACTATACAAATGCTCAGTAGTAGTAGTAATAGCTTTCCCCATCCCACTAACGACTCCCTGAGGTATTGGCTCATTTTGGCAAAGTAAGTTTTCCTAAAGTCTAAGACCCTCGCTTTTGAATGGATTTTATCAGCCCTAGTCCTAATACTGAACCACACCATCTGGTGATCACTGGATGCTAGATGATCTCCCACTATAACATCAGAAACACTTTCCCCATTGGTAAGCACCAAGTCCACTATGGCCCCTTCATGTGCGGCTCTGTTACGAGTTGCCTGAATAATTCTTCCTGTAAAGAATCCAGGATCTGCTTACTTCTAGATGATATTGCAGCAGGGCTTCACCAATTAACATCTGACATATTGTAATCCCCTATCAGTAGCACTTCCCCTTTGCTGACAATGCTGTGTATGTCTTCTATTAAATCTCCATCTACTTCTTCTCCTAATGGGTTAGTTTTGCGCATACCATGGCAGTCGTCAACCTCACTTCTAAGCCAGGGTATGTGGAATATGATCTTAATCTCTAACATTTACTAATAATGCTCAGCGTAATACTTGCATCATGCCAAAGAGAGCCTCCTGCTGGAGTTCATAAGATGTAACATGTATGGGAAGTTTGTCAAGATGTGCTTGGAAATTATTCTTTATCAGACCTGTGGCTCCAAGTACAATGGGAAATATTTCTGTATCTTTCTGCCACATTTTCTTGGTCTCTGATTGCATCTCTTGATACTTCAAGATCTTCTCTTTCTCCATGCGATTCACAGAATAATCACTCAGTACCGACACTTCTATTATCAATGCCTTTCTGGTGTCCTTCGCCTTTACCACAATGTCAGGTTTCCTGGCATCTGTCGGTATGGGAATGTCCCAGGTGATCATAAGCTCTTCATTCTCTGTTATTCTCTTAGGATCACGATCCTAGTGCTTTTCAGGGACAATGATGTTGTAGTATTTACAGAGTTTCCAGTGGAGGAGGCATGCTACTTTGTTGCTCCTTTCTGTCTAGAAATTTTCCGCCATCAGAACTTCACAGCCTGCTATTAGGCAAGCCACTGTTTCCAGCTCTTTCTTACAGAACAGGCATATGTCTGTTGTGCCAGTTTTTTCAATACTCGCCGTAAACCATCTCGTCCGTAATCCGCTGTCCTGGGCTGCAACTATCAATCTTTCATCCTTCGGTTTTAGTCTACCTCTCCACAACCATTTGTGTGTCTGTTCTTGATTGACAAAAGGTTCTTGGAGTAACACTCTGTATTTTCCACTATATTTATGCATTTGCCACTTGTTTTTCCTTGCCTGCCTATCTAATTTTTTGAAGAGTTCTTTTTCTTGTTTTGCAAATTCTGTTACTTCCTTTCCTTTCTCCCTGTGAGGGAGGTCTGTATATCACAGCAATGCAAATGGATTTTTCTTTCCCTCTGTCTAGTTTAACCCACAGTGCTTCCTCTCTCCCTTTTAAGCACTGTAGTTCCATAGCTTCAATATTATTTTTACATATAGTGCCATTCCTCCTCCCCTTCTTCCTACCCTGTCCTTTCTGAATAAAATATAGCCAGGTATAGTTACATCCCAGTCATGGTTGTCCGTGAACCAGGTCTCTGTTACCGCCACTAAATCCAAGTCAGCCTCTCTCATTAAATCCTCAACATCTGGGATCTTATTTCCTATGCTACGGGCATTTATAGACACTGCTTTGCAGATGTTGCTCCTTTTACTCATTTCATAAAGGTATTTAATGTTTCACTTACCTGGGGGCTTTCTTCACCCATCCCCAACGAATCTAGTTTAAAGCCCTCTTCAGTAGGTTAGCCAGTCTGCAACTGACAGATGGATGCCACTTCTGCTCTGCAAACTTTGGAACAGCATCCCATGGTCCAGGAAATCAAAATGCTCTTGATGGCATCATCCAAGCAGCCATGCATTTATTTCCAGGATGCAAGCTTCTCTGCCTTGGCCTTTACCCTCAACAGGGAGGATTGAAGTCACTTTTGATACACTCAGAAGGATACCTGGCAGTATCATTTGTGCCAACATGGATGAGCAATGAGCAACATCAGGTAATAGTCAGTGGGCTTGATGAGTCTCGGCAAACTCTCAGTAACATCTCTGATTTTGGCAAC
Source organism: Ichthyophis bannanicus (assembly GCA_033557465.1). Lineage (NCBI taxonomy): Eukaryota > Metazoa > Chordata > Amphibia > Gymnophiona > Ichthyophiidae > Ichthyophis > Ichthyophis bannanicus. Next base: position 198,144,932 of record CM066043.1, on the reverse strand, counting down.
TGGTAGACAGCATACCTCTCTGAACATCAAGTCTGGTCAGCAGATGTACGCCTCAGTACCCCTCAGAAGAAAGTCACCAACCACCACTACCCTTTGCTTCCTGGTGGTCACTGATTCTGCAACTTTGGGGTGCTCAAGCTCTGGTTCTTCCCTTTCCTGGGATGCTTTCACCTCCTCCATTTACAGGGCTGCATAATGGTTCTTCGATTCAAGGGCTGGAGGATTGGTGATTCTGCAGGCCCTGGTGACTCGTGTCCCACCTTCATCATTCTGTAGGCTCCCATCTTCACCTCTGCTGGAGAGCTTGGATGCTTCAAGAAGCATCTCATCAATGTACTTCTCACTGTCTTGAATGCTCCTCGCCCTCGCCTTCTTCTCTGAACTCCTCCACTTGTTTTTTTGAGAGCTTCAGCATGCAGGCATCCTACAAATGGAACCGGTCCTTCAATTGGCATTGGAATTTCTGTCTGGACAGAGGCAGAAGCTGTAACGGGGGCAACAGCTTTGGTGATATGATTTTTCCCAGCCATTGTTCAGTTGGTGGAGCCTTGTTACCTATTGAAGCAAAAGAGAGAGAGAGACCTATCAAAGTAGCAGCCTGTTTCTCAGCTGTCCTTTCAGAGAAAAAGCAGTTAACTTCTTTTAAATTTGTTCTAAACATGCTGTAATAGGTCCCTGTGTGTAGCTAATTGGAGGAGTTGCCATATAAAGCAAGAATGCTCACATGGGATGGGTGGGAGCTGGGGTGGGTAGGAAGGGAACTAACACCTGATGAGGTGTCAGTGGCTTCAAAGAGCTGGGAAAGAGAGACTAAAAACAGAGTTTTAAACCTATACTACTAAAGAAAATATTTCCCCTTTTGAAATAAGCACCAAAAAGAATGTAACTTTGTTTTGAAAATGTACCAAAACCCTTTTAAGAGCTCTCAGGCAGAGAGCTAGTAATTAAAAGCCACACACTCTTACCTTTGCTTGAAATGCAGAGACCCTGTTAGGAATGCCTAAACTTGCAAGGCTCTTAAGACTTTTATGCAGTCCTCAGCTGCCTTCAGTAGCTGAAAACATGCTTTAAGTTCAGGCACAGACATTTACACTGCGCCTAGACTTTTCAAATACGTGTAAATTATAATATTTTATAATCTACTTGAGTACTTGTGCACTTTACACACACTTTGTCCAATCTTCACCCATTGCACGCCCACAGTGAAAGTGTGCACAATGCAAACAACATACATACTTTTAAGCTAGTTTGAATTTTATAAGAGATCATTTACACATAAGTGGCTACTTGCATGCATAAATGACTAAAATACCGACATTTGGGCACTTTCTTGCCACCTAAATCTAGGCAACTTATTATAAAATTACTCCCTAAGAGAGTCATTTTTCTAATAGGGTGCTATGGATAGATGCCTATATAGGTGATCATGTAAGTGCTATTTTATAAAGACAATTAGTATTGTCTTTATAAAATAGGCACTATTGCCTTTATAAAATACTGGCATATGTAGCAGAGACCACACCTTAAATGTGCGTGTGAGCAGTGTAAGTGATTGTGCATAGTTTACAGGTGTATGCACACAGATTAAGGTATTTTATAATCTACAGTACAGTACACAACAGTACAGTAAGGGGACTGTTGTAGTTGCTGATATGGAAGGACAGACTAGATAGGCCATGTGGTCTTTTTCTGTCGTCATATTTCTATATTTCTATATATCTGCGAACTCCCAGACTGTGCCCCCTGACTACGCCTATCAGCAAAGCAGCATCATGCAAAGGAGCACACTTTTATGCCAGATGGTGTTTTATAAGAGGTCATTTACACACGTATGTGGCCATATTCCTGTGGGAATGACTTTATACACTTATCTTTGAAGAGGGCAATTTGATAACAAGCCACTTATGTGTGAAAGCCACATAGATGCCTATTTTTGGCCTATTATATAAAGACACATAGGTGCCTATTTGTCTTTATAAAATACTACCAGATATCTGGAATAAATAGTGCCTAGATTGAAGCTGTGGACATTTACACTGCTGAGGAGTAGGCATAAATGTTAGGGCATACAACATATGTATACTTGCATATTTATAAATCATGACGCCAGTCACGCTTCCAGTGCTGGCCCCAGAATTTGTTCAAGGTCACAGCCACCCTACCATTAGTCAAACTAGGTGGCTACTAGAGCACTGGGCTTCTGGGGGTGCTCATTCCTGCCGCTGCCACCTCTTTTGGGGTGGCTTCAGTGATAGCATTGACATGGAAACCACAATACAGTGCTTACCTAAAGTTGCCGGTGCTGAATTGCAGTTCTTTCCTTCTATCATCTGCTTCTTCTAACGCAGACTTCTGGTTTGCATGAACTCCTCCTTCTCTGCTGCAGGCCCTGGAGAGGGAAGGCAGCGATGGCAATGAAGGTTGGCAGCAGCAGCAATGGTGTGGGGGGGAGTGACAGGATGGAGGGCCCACCTAGGTGCCTCTGATCCTTGCACTATCACTGTTCAAGGTATTGGCACTCTACGAAAATCTTAAGCCTTCTGCCCCCGTGACTATCAGAATCAATTGTTTAGCTTTGAATGCCCTGCTCTTTGCCACTCCTAGAGGCTTCTTTCTTGGGCAACTGTCTAGTCTGTCTGATGGCTGGCCTGGCACACTCCATCCAAGCTCCCCTGAACATGCGTATTCTAAAGTTACATATGAGTGCACATTTAATTGCATTGCACACACATTTACACATGAGGCAATTTTATAACAGGCCTTTTACATGCATATACTGTCATATACATGTGGAAAATCCTTTATAAAATTACCTCCAAAACATTTTTCAAGATGTTAGTTCTGCTTTTATAAATAATCTCCATAACAAGCTGTACAGCATGGTCTGTTGAAATCTCCTTTATAGAAAGAACTTCAAAGACATTTAGAAGAAACCATACCTTTTAGTCCTGAATATGTGTTACCTGTAAAACTATGCATGGCACTTTTCTATCAGATCTATAATACTAATTATGCCAAAAAACTCCACTGATGAAAATCATAAATGGCATTTCTATTAAAGAAGAACTTTTATCCCAGGGAATACTTTACAACCTCATTTAAGAGCTATTTCATAGTCAATCCAATGATTCAGTGCCAGAGCTATGTACTGTGATGTGGGAGACCTGGGTTCAATTCCCTGTTCTTCTCAAGCCAGCAGAGGCTGGACATGTTGTTGCAGAAGTGGCTTTCTCAGGTCACAGGCAGAGAGAGTAGCAATCGTCACTCAACAGTGAGACCTACTAGCCAGGCTAAGCCCAGGTGTCCATGTATGGGCATTCTGAGTGAGTCACAATACATGGCCCCTGGCAAGAGACTGCTGCTGCAATAACACAGCTAGACAGGGAGGGGTTTCAAGCTTATAAACTAGGAGAAAATCCCTGGGAAGCCCAAGGGGCAGGAAGAAGCTGCAGGGCCAAACTAAAACCCAGAGATGCATCAGTAATTACTCATGCCTGGAGGGGTTATTAAATCTTTTCTTTTGTTCCTGTCTCTTTTGCCATCTGTGGAGCTTGGTTTATTTTATATAGCAGGATACTTGATCCCCCTTCTCTGTGTAAACAGACATGATACTCTCATCATTGTCTCCTAGCTGTACAGTACCTTCCAGACTGCACCGCTGTCTACCAAAAGACAAATCTGAGTCACATCAGCTGTTTACTTGAGCTTTGTCGTTATACGATGCATGAACACACAGAGAACTGTCTGTATTACTTTAGGTAGAAGTTTCTTAAGGCGTGCTTTACATAAACAATCTGTTAGGTCTTATAACACATTTAATTGCGTTCTAGTAAAAGTCAGAAATACAAATTGTGCTGTAGGCTAAGAGCTTTTTTTAGGGGCTCATATGAGCTTGCAGGACCCATGGGACACTCACACTCAGTGCTCATAGGCGCCTGCAGAAAAGTCTTTATGGGGAGGCACAGCAAAGAGAAATGGTGATGCAGAACCTCCCCCCCCAATAAAATAAAGACATTTAGTCAGAAAGGGACAATATTAAATACGGGCCCAGATTTAGGCACAGGCAACTTAGGCAGCTGGCTAGGGCACCAAATTTTAAAGGCATCAGCTACACAGGCTAAAGAAGGGCCTGCTCCCCTTTCCTTTAGGGCCCTGCACTTCAAAAGGGAAGACTGAAAGAGGGAAGATGATAGTTGATGGAATCGGAGCTGATGAAAGAATAAGAAGCAGAAGGTAGATGGGAGGGAGTACTGATGGTAGAAATGGGGAGTCAGTGAGAGGCAGAAGGGAATAAGAGGTCAGGGAAAGAGTAAGAGCTGGGGGATGGGAGGGCTAGGGAGATGGTAAGAACGGGGAGATGGGCTAGGAAGGAGGCAAGAGAGGTAGATGGAATGCTGATATGTAGGTCTGCGTAAAAGGTAAGAAATGGGAAACTGAGGACTTGAGGGTGAAATTTGAATGGAGAGTGGCAGAAAAGAAACGGAGAGAACGGCAGCCATATGCAGCATCTAATAAGCCTTGATCAGTATATATTCAGGTGGTAATAGTGATTTAGTTATAAGTATAATTATATTATGATTGTGACTATAACTATAATTGTAATCATATCTAGGGCAGATGATTCTTTTATGTACTATGGTTTTTATTGTTTTTAGTTTGATTTTGTATTTTTATTTAATATTATCTCCACTGTGGATTTTTTAATTTATTATGTTTATGTATGTTTTTGAACTTCACTTAGCTTGTTGTACAGAACATACATTCTTTAAATAAAATAAAATAAATAAACAAAAGAGCAAGATCATTGTCAGAGACAGATGAAGCGGAGGTATGGAAGAAGACAGGAGGAGAGAAAAGAAATAGCAAATGAACAGCAAGCCCTGGAAAGAGACTTAGGAGAAGACAGACAAAATAAAGCAGATAAAAAAGACTAGTAACAACAAAACTTGAAAAATAAAATGCCCAGTCAAAGGTATAGTTTTAAAATTTTAATTAGAATATATCAGCTTTGGGAAATGTGCATTTCCGATGTCTTGGTATTTTGGTCTTATACATTCCTTAACAGTTTTATATTTAATGAATAAATGTAGTAGCTATGAATGCAGCTGCAATTCCACGTGCAATATTAGTCCTAAACAGAATGGAATATTGGTACAAACCCCCTTTGGGAACTGAAGCATATACTGCCCGATTACAATCTATTAGGCCATTGTAATCAAAATGTACGCTTGGGATCAACAGAGTTTTCCTTGAAGTTGTAGGTCATATCAGGTGCCCAGGCTATTGTTAATAACTTAAATCTTAGCCTGTTGCTTATTACTGAGTTTGTGTTTCTCCAGCGCATCTCCAGTTTCAGGAACTTTACAACAGGATGTAGAGTAGAGGGTTTAGTGGCTTCTTGTGTGCCAGTTACTTCATCACATCTGCACAGTTGTTATATCCATACTGCTGGATGGAGCATGAAATTGGAATTGGATGTGCTTCATTCTAACAAGAATACGTACAGGAGTAGCCCAACCTAATGGTTAGAGCCGCAGGGTGAGAGCCAGGGAAGCCTTGGTTCAAATCCCACTGCTGTCCCTGAACAAGTCACTTAACCCTCTATTAACTCACCTACACATAGACTGTAAACCCTCCAGGGATAGAAAAATACCTACTACGCCTGAATGTAACCCACTTGGAGTTACTACTGAAAAGGGTATAAGATAATCAAAACAGAAAAGCCTCCAACAATATGTTCAAGACTAAAGGATGCATCTCCATAAATTGGTTGGGTCATGCACTTAATGAGAAACATGAGTACTGAGATCCCCATATATACAGTACAACATACAAATGATTTAAAAAGATGTACGGGGCACAAGGAAGAGGTATTAACTGAGCACATGCATAATGAGCTTGGACTCAGTTTAGCAAGAGAAGCCACTGTGGTATCTGCTCACATGGACCAGGCGCAGATGCTGGCTGCATCATTGGTCTGTGGGGTAATGGAAAAGAGGAAGTGGCAAGCAGCACAGGCAAAAATCAGTCTGGGGCAAAATTAAAATGGCGGTAATATGGATGCAAAAATGCAGTGGTTGTAGGGAAGAGCGAGAACATGCTCTAGAGGAAGAGCAGAAAGGTGATAAAAGAAAGAGGCTTGGATGCCAAGACGGAGAGGATGAAGGGGAATTAAAATGAGATTGTAAGGCATGGTAGGCTGGAGTGAAAGAGAAATACACTGGATGTGGAAACTAATTATATTTTCTTTTTTTTTTTCTCGGTAGTCAGTACTTTCCTCCCACTCCTTTGGACTTTCAGTGCAAATAGAACAAAGGTTAGGATCCGGCACTATGAGTCTTCATTCACAACCACCCAGGGAATTTTTTTTTTTACCATAATTTGCACTACTTCCAACTCATTTTATTCTAGCCATTGCATCAACAGGCCTCAGCTGGGCACTATGCACAAGGATTCCTTGGCCTTTTGTCTGCTTCTAGATACTTTGGTACAATTCTATCACATCCTCTGAATAGAAAAAATACTCTCTTCAGTGTGTGGAGAAACCCTGATTTCCTTAATATGACTAGAAAATAAAGGGGCCCTTTTACTAAAGTGTGCTGAGCAGTTAACATGTATTTTTGTGCATGGTAACTGCGTGCTTGGGCCTGCGGTAACTGCTACCACGGGGTCATGACAGTTACTGAATGTTGATTCGCATGTTGTCACTCTTACATTGGGGTTTTGAATGGGAAATAAACAAATATGCAAATATTAAATTAAAATAAACAATGCAAGCAATGCTAATTACAATAGCAAAAACAATGAAATATAGTCTTCCCTCAATAAAAAAGAAATGAGATAGGCAACTAAGCACCAGTCTACGGCAAGAAAAGAGCAAAGAGCAGTAATAGTAACATAGAAAAATAATAAATAAAGGGAGGAGGAGAATATCGCCCTCCTTCATTAACAATAGTGGGCTACATTTCTAACTCCAATTAACCCAGAACTTCCTTATCTGCCAAAAATGTCTCAAGTTGATTCATAGAAATAATATGTATTTCCATGCCAAGTTATAATGCATTTGCATGGAAAACGCAAAAAGAAAGTTGCGGCCAAACCCCAAACCTTAGACTTCAAGGCAAGAAAGTGCTTGTGGCGAAGTTGAGTGTTCCTAGACTCATTAGGAAACACATCGCAAAACATAACATTTTTATATTTGAAGAAAAGTTTCAACACCTTGATCTTATCTACTACTGAAAGAAATGTCACCAATAAGATAGCCCTCTGGGAGAGATCATCTGATGAATCTTCAAAAAATTTAGTTAGATCCTGACTAACATTAGATAGAACATCCAAACCCTCACTCCCAGCATCCTCTTTACGAAGCTTAGAGGCAAATAAAAACATTTTTGAACGGGGACAGGATCAGACAGTAGCAAAACCTCTCTGAATTTCTGCAGATAATAGGTGTGTTATAGGGAAGATAGAAACTCCCAAGAATTCATCTAGAGTTAATAATTTTTGGTTTCTCAATTTATATTGCAAAGATAAAGAATCCGTAATAAATGAAATACTGGTCTGCTGCAGAAAAGCCAGCTGACCTTCCATTCTAGAAACATTCTTACCCACTTCTGCAATCCTATTATCTACTTCTCCACGTTTCTGCCCCGTCTCCTGGGAGAAGGAGCAGAGTGATGATACAGTACCAGATAACTTAGAATCGATATTTGAGATAACAACCCACAAGTCTTTCAAACAAACATCTTGAGGTGGTACCAAAGCAGTCTGTCCCACATCAGGTAATTCAACTGGCTTTGGCAGAGGTCCAAGTGCTTGGGAAGGGACCATCAACTCAGGAGAAACCTCCAAAACAGTAGAAGACAGTTGTGGTTCAGGAAATGGTGGAGGAGTCCTTTCTGCGGAGCTAAGAGAAGCTCCTTCGGAGGAGAGTTGCGAGACAACATTAGTGGCAAAGTGTTTCAAGCTTCTGGGACGCCAAGAGTCAGGACTGACTCAAAGGCACACATTGCATTTGTTTGTCCAAAGGCCCCACTACTTTGCCTAAAGGCTGCATAGCAGGTGCTGATTTGGACTAAATCTTTGCTTTCCTTTTGCCCATGTTGTTACAATACCAAGGCGACGCACAGTACCTGATATTTAGAAGGCAGAGGCTCAAAAACCTTCATCGGTACCCCATCAGGTCTCCGAAGGGGCTCCAAAGGAGCACGTCTAACCACTTTAGACATGGTCCAGAAGGCCTCCTGGCCAGTTTATGTGCTCCCTCAGGGCCTCACCATGGTAATGTCACTGAGGGGATGGCCGCACAGGTGCCTGCCGCCAACAACTCTGTCCTGCCAATGTTCTTCCCTTCTCATGCAGTGCACGGAAGTAGCTGCTCCCGCACACAAACTTTTTGGTCTTCCTAGGCTTTCACTTTTACAAAATCACTCTCCACACTTACAGATTTGGTTCAAAACGCTAATAAAGTAGCTGGAATTGTTTTGGTAACACTGTATCTTCCACAGCTCCAAAACAATTCATGTGTGTACTCATGTACAGTACAACTAGGGTTGCCAACTGGCTCCAGATGCGCCCGACACACTTGATCCAGTCCTAGGTTTACCCCACTGCATGCAGGGACATGTAGTTCTGATTTTTCCATTGCATTCCATAAGAAAAGCAAGACTACATGTCCCTGCATGCAATGGGGTAAACCCAGGACTGGATCGAGCCTGTCGGGCGCATCTGGAGCCAGTTGGCAACCCTAAGTACAACTGTGAGAGGTTACAGTCTGCGCCTGTACAGCACTTTTGCTAGAGACAAAACATGTAATGCTTGTTAACAATGTAACATAGTAATGTAGTACATGACAGCAAAAGCAGAGCTGGGCCTATCGTTAAGTGAACCTAGACAATCACTTCGGGTGCCAGAATTTAGGGGCAGCAAAATGGCCAGGAACAGCAGCATGACTGGTGAGGATCTCCACACTCTCCAGTCAAAGAGAGAATTTACTGAGCTGAGTGGCATGGCAGCTCCCTACTGCTCTTCTTCCTCTTCCTAAAGGCTGTCACTGAAAGTATGTTCAAAATATGTTGGTATGGGGCCAAGACTTCCTAATGCTGATCTCATGCATTATGACATCAGAATAAGAAGTCCTGGCCCCATGATCATGCATTTGAATGTGATTGTGCTGCCACCCTCAAAAGGAGGAAGAACAGCAAATAAGTCAGGATCAGTGGGGCAGACATAAGGTTGATCTGTCTAGGGATCCCCATATGCTTGGGTCAGTTCTGAGCAGGACAACTGATTAGCCCATTCAGTCTGCCCGGCTCTCCCATTCCACACTGCTAAGAATATATACCAGTTACCAGCAATACAGCATGACCACTTGTAAGATCACTCTCCTTATTCAGGGCAGATTAGGTCACTTCCTCATCTGCACTCCATCATCTGGAAAAGATAAATATCCAAAACCCTCTCTCTAGTTTATACCACACACTCTTCCATACCCAAATCCAGCTGTACTACTATAACAGAAATGATACTTAATAGTGATGATTCAGAAGAACTGAAACAAATCTCAGTGAACCTTGAAGATGTTATAAAACAAACTGACAAACCAAAGAGAAGCAAATCACCTGGACTGGATGGTACGTATTCCAGAGTCCTGAATACTCAAAAATGATAATGCACACCTATAGCAATTTGCAACCTATCCTGAAGATCTCTGATAACTGAAGACTGGAGGGTGGCCAACATAATACTAATTTTTAAAAAGGGCTTTTTGGATGATCCAGGAAATTATAGACTGCCAGAAAGACTGAAGTCAGTAGTAGGGACAAGGGTACAAACTATTCCAAAGAACAAAAGTACTGAACAAATAATCATGGTTTAATGGGACAGAGGCAACATTGATTTAACAGAGGAAAATCTTGTCTTACCAATCCAGTACATTTTTTGAAAGAGTGTATAAACATATGGATAAAAGTGAGCTAGTTGATACAGTATATCTGGATTTTCAGAAACTATCTGACAAAGTCCTTCATGAGAGACCCCTGAGGAAATTCAGAAGTCATGGAATAGGTGGCAATGCCCTATTATGGACTAGCAACTGATTAAAAGATATAAATGTGACAGAAGGACTACATGGTCAATTTTCTCAGTAGAGAAAGGTAAATAGTGAAATGCCCAAGTGATACATATTAGGACTGATGTTTTTTAACATATTTATAAATGATCTAGAAATGGGAATGAATGAGGTAATCAGATTTGCAGATGACACAAAATTATTCAAAATTGTTAAATCACAAGTAGGTTGTGAGAAATTGCAGGAGGACTTGCAAGACTGGGAGACTGGGCAACTGAGCATCCTGATGGTTGAAGAAATTTAATGAGGAATGCACAAAATGATACAAATAAGGAACAATAATCCAAACACTAGTTACACAATGTTAGATTCCACATTAGGAGCCAAAAGATGTCATAATGGACAATATGCTGAAATTAAGTTTAGTGGGCGTTTCTCAGAGCAATATATATTGTCACAGTTAGATATCAAAATCACTCTATAAAAACCACAATCCTATATTTATCTATGAGTATTGAATTCACTTTAACTTGTAAAGTGCTGGACGTGCCAGGGTCTCAGACTGATCGGCAGACGTTTTACTGACTTTAACTTCGTTAGAATAGTCGATGCCTGCTTGCATCAATGACCCATTCAATGTAATTATTGTGCAGTCCTTTCTTTCTTAAAAATGCTTATCTATATATTATTATGTGTGTAAAAACGTGCTTATCTTAATGGATTGTCTTCCCTTTATATTTTTTCATTTTTTTCTTAACACATCATCTTTCCCATAGCGTGTCTTCTTCCCACGCCTTCAATCGGCACCTCTCCGCGTTTCACTCGTATGAGTTTCTTCAGGGGTTAAGTCCCGCAATGGTTTTTAGAGAAACAATCTTGTTGCTGCAAATGCCTTACTCCTAACAAATTGTCAACTATCCAAGTTGAAAAGAACCATTGCGGGACTTAACGAGGTCCTGCAGGAAAAGTCTATAAAACGATGATTAACCAGGAAGACTTGAGGATGCTATACTTATCTTTGAGCATAAGTAACTGGGAATCCTGCAGGTACTTGTGACCTAGACTGGCCATTGTTTGAAACAGAATTCTGGGTTTGATGGGTCTTTGGTCTGTTCCGTATGGCATTCTTGTTATTTTCTTCAGTCCTTACACAGCCATGAGCAGCAACATCAGCTTGCCCATTGTCTGAACATCTGGCTTCCTAAATCCCATGAAGTCCACCAACAGATGTGGTTATGCGAGTACCTGCATTTCTGCTAGCATTTCTAGTTATAGACTCAGTTGTTTCCCAATTTCCAGCATTTCTGAAATGCGTTCTCAAGTTTCATACTACCCGCTCTGCTATTCATTCTGGAAGCCTCAACACACAGAGAATTGTTTGAGAAGTGTATTTTAACATTTAACATGTACCAGTAGATCATAGTTCTGCTACCTCTTCATCTCTCTGTATATAAGGATCCTCTCTACTGCTCCATGCATCTCTCTGCATACAAAGATCCTCTCTACTGCTCCAAGTTCCATGCAAATATTCCTGACGGTGTTCCTGACTCTATCGCCTCAAAGTCTGGTATCATCACAGCTTGTTCTAGAACTTGCTTTCCATTGAGAAAGGTTTGGTTCTTGTGCTTTATTATTTGTTAAGTGCTGTTGACCCTGTGGATAATTGTCCATGTTGCGACTATTCCCTGGATTTTCTTGGCAAGGTCTGACCAGAAGTTGATTTCCAGGCCTTTCTCCATGCAGTAAGTCTACAGTGCCTGATTTTCCAAGGTGGTCTCTCATACATGTACTGACCAGGCCCAACCTTGCTTAGCTTCAGAGAGCAGATGAAATCAGACACACTTAAAATGGGGTGGCCATAGTGCTATCTTAATACCTTTTAGGTATATGAATTTCCCTATCATATCGTCCCTGTCTCACCTCTCCTCTAAGGTATATATATTTAGATCTCTAAGTCTCACCTCGGAGGTCTTTTGGTCAAGGCCCTCCATTCTATATCATTATGGTAGCTGACTTCTAGAACTGGACATAGTGTTCTACGCAAGATCTTACCAGTGACCTTTAGAACTAAATATTCACTTCCTTTTTTCTGGTAGTTATTCCTCTCCCTGTGGATCAAGGCCAGCGCTACCCACTAGGCAAACCTCGTATTCTCCTACAACACCAACCTTTTGAGGGAGGCCCATTGCCACTGCCCCTCTCCATGACCTGCAGCAGTGCAAGGACATTAAAACAGCAACACAGTACTTACTCAAAGCCTTCAATGCTGTGCGCTGTCAGTGCCGTGCTCTGACCAGCCACTTCTGCCCCTATGCAAATAGGGAGTGTGAATCAGAGGGGGTGGAAGTGACTGGTCAAAGCATGGCACAAACAGCATGCAGTGTTGGAGGCTTGGGCAATTGATGCTTTGTTGTTTTATCTATTTAGTAGTATTTAGCTCCTGCCTTTCCAGTAGTTCAAGGTGAGTTACATTCAGGTACTGTAGGCATTTCCCTGTTCCCAAAGGGCTTTATTTATTTTATTTATTTACATTCTCTTATATACCACGCTATTCTGCATCAGTGCGGTTTACATTGAACAAACTGAAATTACATTGAACAGGGCATTATAACTTGGAGATAACTATTTTACAGGGAACATGGGCTATGGAGGGTTAAGTGGCTTGCCCAAGACCACAAGGTGCACCTGTGGGACTAGAAACCCCAGTCCTTCCAGCCCGAGGTTGCTGTCCTCTAGTGGGATTTGAACCCCCGACCTTCCGGCCTGAAGTACCTTGCCCCAACCACTAGGCTACTCCTCCACTCCTTAATCGAAGGTTGTACCTGAGGCAGTAGAGGGTTATGTGACTTGCCCAAGATCACAATGAGTGCTAGTGGGATTTGAATGCTGGTCTTTCTGGTCCCAGGCTGTTGCCCTAACTACTAGGCTACTCCTCCCTTTTAATGTCATTGCTGCTGCAGGTCCCAAAGAGAGCTGGCAATGGTGGTAGTGGGGGTGGGAGCAGGGGAGGCAGCAGGGTTCACCTTTGGCACCTCATATCTTAACATCCCCCCTGCCCTGGATATAATCCCCCAAGGTGTGCTTCCTATTTTGTGCAGATCAATATCCCATTCCCCATTCCGTACTGCTTCCTTTGAGATTTCTGCATTCTAAATGCACAAGTCTGCATATTTCATAGCATTGAAACTTCACTGCCAAGCAGCAAATTGAGCAGATAAGTGTAGGGCAATCTCACACAGACATCCCAATATATATATATACAGGGTGGCCCAAAAAAAGTGAGAATATCTCGTAAATTAAAAGCTTAGTTTACTTATTTACCTTTTTTAGCAATATAACGTCTTTATTTCGACAATTTCTGGTCACCATCTTTTTTTTTTTTTAAATTTGTCAATCGTTTACATCTGTCTTTTTGAATTGTTAAATAACTTATATGCTACGAGATGTTCTCACTTTTTTGGGCCACCCTGTATGTATGTATGTAATCATATGTATGTGTATATAGATTTTTTTCATTTCTATTCAGTAATCACAGCTGAAATTTCGGTGAGATCACTAAGTATTGCTAAATCTGCCTTCTCTATTGTGACTACACATCAAATCATTCTGAAATGCAACATCATACTGTCTGTCTTATTTAATATAAGATACAGTAATACATTGGAGCAAAAATTAACACATCCTTGACTAGACCTCACTGTAGAAAGGAAGATAAGCTCACATCTTGCACACTTACTGGATGTCAATGGCAGATCCACAATGAGAACTGCATTCCTTTTCCTTCCTACTGCTACAGTCCCTACACGGACCTCCTTATGCCTGGAACAAACTACCTGAGTCTGTACGACGGGCACCTTCTCTGACCCTTTTCAAATCCAGACTGAAAACTCACTCCTTCGCTGCTGCTTTCAGATCTTGACTCCCCTGATGTCCTTTGTGTTTCCTTACCATGCCCCCTAGCTATATCCCATGTCTACAGCTACTGTGTTGTCTGTCTAGACTAGATCGCAGGGACCGTCTTTTGCATGTGTCTGTGCAGTGTTTGGTACGCCTTGTAGCGCTATACAAATGTTCAGTAGTAGTACTACTGAACAACTACAGACTACAGTACAGTACAACTACAGTAGTACTACAGACCAACTTCACAATGTAAATAACAAGTTGTTCCATATACTATTGTACCACTGTTGTATATAGTTAACCAGGATATCCTTTATCAGATAACCCTGCATTGTATTTAGTTTCCCCTATTTCGCCAAGTTATACTTCCTGTTAAATGTAACGACCAGACATGTGTAAACTGTCGGATGTTTTCTGTTCAATGTAAACCGCGCTGATGTCTAATAGTGCGGTATATAAGAATTGTTAATAAATAAAAATAATAAATAAAAAAAATAGTACATCCTTTTTCCCAGTCCTGTGAGCTCTAGATAAAGACAAGACTGCATGTCCCATGGCGTCCATGTTATATGGGAAGGGAGGCAGCAGATAAGGTGAAATTAGACTTACCTGCTAATTGTTGTTCCTTGAGGAACTCCGGTCCAGTCCCGAACCTCTGGGGTTTTGCTCCTCCTCCAGCAGCTTGGAGACTGAGAAACGTCATCCTTTTGATGACACTGGTTTAAAGGCACAGGAACCGCCTCCTCACTCCAGTAACCTATTGACAAAGCAGACTCACCGGGCAACACTACAAACAAACTTAACATAACCTAACCAGTAACTTTTAAAGGAGAAAACTATCTTTTCTCTTCTGTTTTCCCCGCATACCATACTAATTTTCTTTGAAATGCTTAGGTCCGCCCTCCCCCATTACGGAGGATATTGACCGCATCAGAATCCCCATCTATCCAATCCCCCTTTATGGACCATAACCGTCTCAGCTACTCATCCAGCTTACCTGTGAAATATCTTTTGCTTCAGGCTATAGTCCAAAGGAATTTATCAGGGTGGGATACGGGACTGGACTGGAGTTCCTCAAGGAACAACAATTAGCAGGTAAGTCTAATTTCACCTTCCTTATTGTCCCTCCAGTCCAGTCCCGAACCTCTGGGGATGTAAGAGAGCAGTGAAAAAAGTCAACGGGAGGGACCTGCTAGACCAGCCTGAAGCACCACTGATCCAAAACAGATATCCCTTTCCGCCTGAACATCTAGACGGTAATGCGTGACAAAAGAATTTAAAGATGACCAGGTAGCCACCTTACAAATTTCAACCGCTGGTACCAAACTGTACTCTGCCCACGACGTCGCTTGCGCTCTAGTCAAATGAGCTCTAAGTCCCTCTGGCACCAATTTGCCCTTCAAAACATACGCTGACGCTATCGCCTCTTTAAGCCATCTGGCAATGGAAGCTTTCGACGCTGCTTCCCCTTTTCTTGTTCCTCCTGCGGAAACTTGCCGTACTTTGCAAATACTTCTTTAATGCTCGACGAACATCTAACAGATGTAACTTCCCCGCTGATGTACTCTCACTGCCTTCCCCAAAAACTGGCAATGAGACCACCTGATTCACATTAAAAGCTGACACTACTTTGGGCAAAAAGGACGGTACTGGCCTAAAGACCACTTTCGTATCACCAAAAACCAGGAAAGGCTTTCTACAAGATAAAGCTTGCAACTCCGAGATTCTTCGGGCCGAACAAATAGCCACTGGAAACACAACTTTGAGAGTTAGGTCCTTTAATGACGCTCTAGAGAAAGGTTCAAAGGGCTCGCGTACTAACGCCTCCAGTACTAAATGGAGATCCCACGTTGGTACTACCTGCCTACATGGCGGTCTCAAAAGCGACACCGCCCTCAAAAAACATTTGATATCTGGATGTCCTCCCATTGCCTCTCCTTTTATCTTACTTCTATAACAGGAAAGCACCGCCAGCTGCACCCTTAAGGATGCAGCCGCTAAACCTTTCTCAAATCCATCTTGCAAGAAAGCTAGAACCTGTGGTACTGAAGCTCTTAACGCTTCAGCCTTCCTGTCCACACACCAAGCTTCAAATACACGCCAGATACGAACATATGCCAACAAAGTTGATCTCCACCGAGCCTTCAACAAGGTGGAAATCACCACTGCAGAGTATCCCCTCGCTGTCAACCTCGCCCTTTCAAGAGCCAAGCCGTAAGCGAGAACCAATCTACCGGAGGCATCAGCAGCGGACCCTGAGATAACAGGCCCCTCTGAAACAGAAGATGCCATGGCTTCCCTAGAGCCTCATCATATCTGCATACCAAGGATGTCTTGGCCAATCTGGCACGATTAATATTACCTGTCCTCTGTGAACCTCTATGCGCTGCAACACCCGACTTATGGTAGAAATACATACAGGATTTGGTCTTCTGGCCAGGACTGTATAAGAGCATCTAAGCCCTCTGACATCCTCTCCCGTCTTCTGCTGAAGAAGTGATTGGCCTTCGCTGACTGGAAAGTCACCATGAGATCCATCACTGGCATCCCCCAGCGGCTTACCACCATTTTGAACACTTGCGGACGGAGAACCCACTCCCCTGGATCCACCTTTACTCGACTCAGAAAATCGGCCTCCACATTTTCCACTCCTGCCACATGTGCTGCCGATAAAGCCAGCAGGTGTATCTTGGCCTACTCAAACAACTGTTCAGCCTCGGCTTCCAGCGGCACACTACTGGTGCCCCCTTGCCGGATGATGTAGGCTACTGCGGTCACGTTGTCAGAAAACACTTGAATGGCCTTTCGTTGGAGACAAGACTGAAAAACTTGAAGAGCCAGCGTTATCACCCGTAATTCCAACCTGTTGATTGACCAGACCTTTTCCAGATTGGTCCACTGCCCTTGGGCGAATTGTCCTTGGAAGTGAGCTCCCCAGCCTGATAGGCTGGCATCCATTGTTAGAGGTATCCAACACGGTGCCTCCAAGGGCATCCCCTTTTTCAGATTCTCTGGATGTAACCACCATTGAAGAGCCTGACTTGTCTCTGGCAGACAGGGCAGTATCCGAGACAGGAGGTCCTCCTGGTGTGACCACCGTCTGAGCAATGCCCTCTGCAATGGCCTCATGTGGGCTCTCGCCCACGGAACCAACTCACCGCCATGGTACCGAGCAACTGTAGATAATGCCAAGCTGTAGGATTTCTTTTGTCCAGAAACCTGTGGACTAGCTTTCTCAATCCTTGTGCCCGCTGCTGTGGCAGAAACACCCTTCCAATGCTTGTATTGAAGTGAGCACCCAGGTATTCCAGGTTCTGCAATGGTTTCAAACTGCTTTTCACCATATTGACTACCCATGCGAGACTCTGTAAGAATAACATCACCCTGGATGTAGCCGACTTGCTCTTGGGCTCTGGACTTTGCACAGATCAACCAATCGTCCAGATAGGGGTGCACCAGCATTCTGTCCTTTCGTAACGATGCCGCTACTACCACCATCACCTTGGTGAAAGTTAAGGTCTTCATACGGAAATGCGACACTCGGAGACAACAATTTACTCTCTTGAGATCCAAAATTGGCCGGTAGGTTCCTTCCTTTTTCGGCACTATGAAGTATATGGAGTACCGACCGCAGCCGCATTGGTCTGGGGGTACCGGTATCACTGCTATGAGGGACAACAGCTTTTCTAAGGTCTCCCGCACTGCTTCGCACTTGGAGCGCACTTTGCACGGAGATTGCACGTAAGAATCGGTCACCGGCCATTGAAACTCCAAAGCATACCCTTCTCGGATAACCTCCAGTACCCACTGATCTGATGTAATTTTGACCCAGGCAGGATGAAACTCTCATAGGTGACCTCCTACAGGTACCTGTCCCACCTGGGTCCCTCCTGGCTTCATTGTGACTTTCTAAGACTCAAGGATGAGGAGGCAGCAAATCCTCTGCCTGCTCCTTGAAAGCCTCAAAACCCCTGATTCCTATAGGGGAAACGCCCTCTTTGAACTTGACCGAACCTCGGGGACCGAAAGCGACGGAATTCCCTCTGTTGACCCTTGGTTGTCAGAGCCATCCGCCCTTGCTTTTGTTTGTCCTCTGGCAGCCTTCCGCCCTTGGACTCTCCTAAATCCTTCACCAGTTTATCTAAATCTTCACCAAAAACTAGCTTTCCCCTGAAAGGAAGCTTGCCTAGCCTTGCCTTGGAGGATCCAACTGCTGCCCAATTGCGCAACCAAAGATATTGTCTTGCCGCTATTACCGATGCCATACTCTTCAATAAACCTTGAATAAGGTCATAATGAATATCGGCTAGATAAGCAGCCCCTGACTCTATTCTGGCCACTTATCCGGTCATCTCTTCCATCTGTTCTCCTTGAATCCGTTGAGACCAGCGAAGACAGGCTCTCGCTACCCAAGCTCAACAAATAGATGCTTGGATAGACAACGCATTTATGTCAAAAACCTTTTTAAACAAGGTGTCTAACTTTCTGTCCTGGGCATCCTTGAGTGCGGCACTACCCTCTACTGGAATGGTAGTCTTCTTGGTAACTGCCGAGACAGCAGCATCCACCTTAGGAGACTTAAACAATTCTCGATCCTGTTCTACTAGTGGGTACAGACGGGCCATAACTCTGGGCCCTTTAAGACCTGCCTCGGGCATGTCCCATTCACCTTGAATCATTTCTCTAACCACTCTGTGTACCGGAAAAGCTCTCTGAGTCTTCCTAAAGGCCTGCAACAACGGGTCCTCCAATGTGGGATCCTCCACCGGTCCCACTGCCGGCATATTAAGCGCCTTGAGCGTCTCTGATATGAGCGCCGGTAACTTGTCTCTTCTGAAAATGCGGACCACCCTAGCTTGGCCCTCCTGTTCCGTGAGTTCCCCTTCTTCCAACTCCAAGTCCTGATCCACTTTCTCTGAATGGAGACCCTCAGAGGCCACCGACTGCTCCGGCTGGTCCTTTTCACTCCTGGGCTTCTTTGCAGGGACCCCGGTAGCTCCCGAGCTCAGAGGGGTCCCCGGCCTCTTCTCCCCCAGCTCCTCTTCTGTGGAACTGGCTACAAACTTTCTCTGAGCACCTCCGAAAGCCATAAGACCCATGAAATCCAGAGAAAAAGATTGCCGCCAACCCCCCCCCCGGCACAGGCGCCTGAGAGGAAGGAAGATCTGGAGTGGAAGAAGTCTCCGCCACTGGCTCCAGAGGTGGTAAAGCAGGAGACAGCGGCTCCGGCAGGGCCAAAGGCGCCCCTTTGTGACACTCTACTCTGACTTCTAGGGCTTGCTTCAAAGAGGCTGCTTCCTGGACCCAGCCTCTACACACCCCTGTCTCTGACACTGCTCCCCTTCTAGTACCACAGACTAAACACTGTGGCCTAGAAGGCATCCTGTCTGAGCGGTTACCTTGATTGACTCCTCAGGTTCCCAAGGTATGTTGAATACCTGCCACCATTAGCAGTTCCTGACTGAACCTGCTTGGTCTCTGTCGAGGGAATTTTTTTTTTTTAAAACACTGTGGAGTCTTCCCTAAGTTACTCCAAGCCCAATTATGTGTAAGAAATTTCAAAACGAAACTCTCCAGTCAAACTATGAGCTCCTGAATACACATAGAAACCAACGGAGTTTCCCGCATGGCTGACACGCAGCCCGGCCTGCTCAGCTCTACACACTTGGCTCCCACTGCTAATTCTCTAGCATTTTGCCCAATCCTGGACCCCCTTACCTTCTGGGCTGCAAACAGATGTCTTCTTGTGTCCTGTCCTCCTCTCACCGCGCTCAGCCGAAATCGCGGCTTCAGCGTCGGGGAAAAGACAGACACCGGACGAGTAGCTGCAGTGATCCGCTGGACACCCTTTTGTCAGCTCCTTAGCGCAAAACGGCAGAAACCTTCTGCAAGTGCTGCTGTGCCTACGCTGCCGGCTCCTTACCCATAAACATGGGTTCGGGAGCCGGAGCCTTGCCCCTTAGAAGCCTGCTTCCCCGCTCAGACTAAAATTAAAATCACTGAAGAGTGGGTGAGGGGGGGGGGGCGGGGGAGGAAGCACCTCAGCACAGCTCTTTCTTAAAGGTCTAAACACCACTCTTTCCAAATCTCCTAAACACTCAGTTCAATTAACTTAACTTGCATCACTCTCCTATAACTCTCCTTAATTGTTCCTCACGTGAGCCCCTAACCTCTGGGCTCACCAATCCTCCAGCTGCTTGAAGACTGAGATAACTGGAGTGAGGAGGCAGTTCCTGTGCCTTTATACCAGTGTCATCAAAAGGATGATGTGTCTCAGTCTCCAAGCTTCTGGAGGAGGAGCAAAACTCCAGAGGTTCAGGACTGGACTGGAGGGACGATAAGGAACTGTATTATTTATTTGCCCTTGTGAACGTTACTTGAAGTCATGATTATTTCATGCAAGTTGAATCTAAACAAGTTGCATTATTTGATCTCTTCATTGTGCCAACAGTAAAAATGCATATATTAACCCAAACCATATCCGTCGATACAATTACACAACTTGTATATAGTCACCTCTGTTGAAACTTGTATATAGTTGCAAATGCAATGTGTGCCTTTGAGTCAGTCCTGACTCCTGGTGACCCAGAAGCTCCTGGTTTTCTTGGCAGTGTCACTGGAAGTAGATTGCCAGGCCTTTCTTCCTTGGCAATGGAGGGTTAAGTGACTTGCCCAAGGCCACAAGGAGTGCTAGTGGGAGTTGAAGCCTGGTTGCTTGGTTACCAAGCCAGTGTTCTAACCACTAGGCTACTCCTCCACTCCTGTTATCCCTGTTGAAATCCAAGTTTTATCTCCTGTTCCTTGTAAATTTCAATGTACATTCCAGTTCTACATTGTACAATTTAATGTTATTTATAAACCACACTGATTCTAAAGAGTGCGGTATAAAAAAAGACTTAAATAAATAAATATGCCATTTTTCTCTCCAAGCTTTTCATATTTCATTTTAGCCTAGACTGAGTTGCAATAAACTCATCCAGCCTAAGGAAAGGATGTCTTGGTTTTGCCTGATTTCTAGATCTGCAATGCATGCATGCCAAATGTGTTATTTGTGGGAGGAGGTTAATGGATATTATACATTTTATACCCTGGGCCTTGTGGAAGGTTTGACTATGTCTTTTCATCTCTTGCTTGCAGTACACCAGCCTCAGAGTAGCTTGGCTGGGAAGGGGTTTAGGAGTAGTGCTGGTGAAGCAGTGGCAGCGACTTGGCAGTTCCTTCAGAAAAGTGAGGAAGCAGCAGCCACAATATATATATATATATTTTTTTTTACCAGTAGAGGGTAATGGGGACTTTTTGCTGGGGCTAGAAGTTGGAAGGGGGTGGGGATTGTGAAGGCCCTGATCCTGGAGGGACAATCGACTATACATGTATATAGCTTTGCACAATTGCAAGAAAAATATGATCTGGGATGATCACTGTTTTATGCTTATTTACAGGAGAGGCATTACATATTTTTGTGGAGGATGGAGAGAGCGCAAGAAGGAATGGAGCTTAATAGCGGAAATGCAACCGCTGCATATTCCAGACAGTTCTGCAATGGTGTAGAGTGAGGAAAGATTTGAAGACCACTAAGTTGGCGCTCCGGATTTTGGTGCACTACTAGATCCGAGTATTGGGTCTGGGAGTCAGTCCAAAAGATGTCCACTTTTGGTTCCAGTAGTGTGCCAGATGCTGATTTGAGGAAGAAGCAATTCAAAATTCTACACCACTCCCACAATGATATAGAGAAACACTTTAAGATGGGACTTGCAGGCTCAGCTACCTACATTAAATGTCAGGCAGAGGTGGGACACTGGCGAGGGTTTTGTGCACTATATAGTATTGAGGGTAGTGTATGCGTTGTTGAAGAGATATGTGAGAGAAGGTGTGTCTCTGACAGCTGCAAAATTGAGGAAAGCATTTGTTCATCGGTTTGGGCTCAAGGTAGCGCACATGTGTATTCTAACAGCTTGGATATGCTCAACCACCCCTACAGAGGATCAATGAGTAGATAGGATGTATGCAGATGGAGCATTTCAATGTGATGTTTACACATTGTGTGGTACCCCATACATATTTGGAAGTCTTCAGAGACCTCTTTGATCTCTTAAGCGGTGCCAATAAACAGCAGTTGCCAGTGAGAAATTTTCAACTTACCTGGGACTTGGGGAGGGGTGATGTGGATGGGGGAGGCAATTAATGAAAAACAAAGCAATATGACTTGATTTATTGTGTGTCTTGTCCAATTGGTTTGGTAAATAATGTGTTTCAGCTTGCATGTATGTTGTCTTTAGATTTGACAACTGGATGGCGTTACTATGAGAGTTTTGCTATGTTTTAGATATTTTTTTAATTGAGCATATTTCATTTTACAACAAAAGTATTTTCTATTGGTACATCAAAATGATTTCATATCAAAATTTTCAACGTGGTTTTTGCACAGACAAAAGGGGAAAATTGAACAGTAGGAATATACCAGAAAATCTATTCGGTGTAATAATTTTGCGGTTGTATCCGACCCATTTATGGAACATGACAAACCGAGAATATTATTTTATATTGCCATCGTGTGCGAAATGTTATGAATAGCTAGCCTCCAGTCCGCTCTTATCTTCATTTGAACAACTGAGGTCCACAATGTTTCGTATTTTACAACAACCTGAAATTTATCGTCAAGGGCAATCACGCTTTGTTTCAGCAGTATGTCCCGGGATGGTTGCAATACTTTTATTAAAACTTGCAGCGCCTTGTCCTGCCAGGATTTCCTAGTGCGATGCGTTTTTGGTAGAAACCCCGTGCAGCTTTTAGATGCACACGCTGGACATTCCCTTCTTTGACAGCCCTGAATGGCCGGGATCTGAGCTCACGATGCGAGCCGGAGGTGGCCACTGGACAAACAATTCCCAGGTGTTCGGGGATTTTCCTCGTCGGAGGGCGGAGTTCTGCAGTTGTGAAGTGAAAGCAGTGAGGGGACGACGGAGAGGTGACAATCGCAGCTCGTCACACCTAGCCGCTTCGCCTCGCGCAACAATTTCGACTTCAGCCCGCTGCGCGCCACAGTTACGCGAGGCTGGAGAAATGAGTCACCACGGGCACGCGTGACTGGCGCTCCGCTTGTCGGAAAGAAGCTGTCGCCGGAATGTCGGTAAGCGGCGGCGTTAATTCCTCTAGACCATATAGCGGATAAATAGCGCGTCGCGATGGGAGCTGGCCGTGCACGCGCACGCTGCGGAAAGTCCAGCGGGTGTTACTTAGTTACTTAAGAGAAGGACTTACCGCGAGTTGCAGGGCGGAGCAGCCGACGTTCTGTATCTCCGAGATTTTGGACATGGGAACGGGGGGTGGGGGGAAGCCCGTATTCTGCCTTAGGCTGCTGCTGGGCCCCGCAGAGGCGGGAAGAGCGAGACCCCCCCCCCCTCGGCACGTGCGGCCTGCGCCTCGTGGAGCTACGTAACGAGCGCAAAAGGAGCCGCTGCTGTGGTTAGGGAGCCCGCGCTGTGCATGGAAAGGCAGCTGGCGAGTGGGGAATTCGCGCGCGCCTATCATTATAAATATTGATCTTTAGTTCCTTAGAGTCTTGGCCAAAACCGACTGCATTTAGCCGTTTCTTTTCTGTTGCGTGCAGTTATCGTAGGAAACGGAGTTGGTGCGGTGAGCCCTTGGAGGCAGGCTGAATCCGGCTGCTTCCCTGGCTTTTTCCTTTTTCTGTTTGCGTCTCGTATGCAGCTGTCAGACAAATTGAAGTTTGGCGGTCGCATTATGCCGGCTGAGCCCAAGGGGCGCGGCGCCAGCTCCGTCACGGGCGGTGGGACGTCGGTGAGCCCCGGTGCTGGTGGGATGGAGGGCGGAG
Source organism: Ichthyophis bannanicus (assembly GCA_033557465.1). Taxonomy (NCBI): domain Eukaryota; kingdom Metazoa; phylum Chordata; class Amphibia; order Gymnophiona; family Ichthyophiidae; genus Ichthyophis; species Ichthyophis bannanicus. The sequence goes on along the minus strand of CM066043.1, from coordinate 198,121,131 downwards.
AGTTGCAGAGCCCAGCAAATCTCTCTCCCTCTGCGCCAGACGTGGCACGTCTGATTTGGAACGGGCTGTTTAGGGCTTGTGGTGGGTGAGAAGCGAGTAAGTGACTCGCCCTGGTTTATCCGCCTGAAAAAATTAATCCCTGCCTTCAGCCTTTTTCCCATATGCACGTAAGCGACAGGAATTAGTTATATTCTGCTGGGAGATGTTCGGCACAGCGAGTTTTTTCTAGTAACGTTTTCAGGTGGAAAAGGAGGCCAGTTGATTTCTTGGTTTCTAAATGCATGCTTTCCTATCTAATAGTTACCCCACAATTTTCCACTTGAATAACGAACACGCTTTGAGCCATAGGAATATGTCTGATCTGTACATAGGAGAGCCAATGATATTGTCCTATGACGACACTAGTAGCATAATCGGCGTTGCATTGATGAGGTGTGGTATCGGTGATAATAACCTACAAAACTAGTGTCTTGGAGTTGCATCACACACAATGTGGGGAGAGGTCCTGAAGTGCTCCATAGAATTCAGTGCAGTTTCCCTTTGGCAATGTACAGTGCAGTTTTCATTCACAGGGAGAAAGTTGTTAATGGAAAGTAGCTGTTCTGTGGGATTAGCATAACTGTGGTGTTTGACAGTGTCCTACAAGAACAAACAAATCAAAACTGCAGCCTCCGAATTTCATCACAAACTGTGAGGGGAGGTTATAAAGCTTCTCAATAGGGTTCAATGCAGTTTATCATTCAGGCAGGAAACTTGATTGCAACTGATTTGCACTCTACTGAAACGGCTCTTGCCAAAGTCTCCAGCGACTTGTTCCTGGCAAAATCCAAGGGCCTTTACTCTGACCTCTCTGCTGCTTTTGACGCTGTTGACCACAACCTTCTCCTCTGTCCTCGCTTGGTTTTAGGGGCTCTGTACTATCCTGGTTCTCCTCCTATCTCTCCCATTGCTCTTTCAGTGTTAGTTCTGGTGGCTCCTCCTCCTCTGCTACCCCGTTCCCAGTTAGTGTACTCAAGGATCTGTCTTGAGTCTGCTCCTTTTCTCTCTCTATACCCAGTCCCTAGGTGTGCTTATCTCTTCCCATGTCTTTCAGTACCACCTGTATGCTGATGACTCCCAGATCTACCTCTCTACGCCTGACCTCTCTCCGGCAATCCAGACTCGGATCTCTGCCTGCCTTTCTGACTGCTGCCTGGATGTCTCACCACCGCTTGAAACTGAACATGTCCAAGACTGAACTTCTTATCTTTCGCCCCTAAAACCTCCCCTCCTCTTCCTCCTTTCTCAGTCTCTGTGGATAATTCTGTACTCCTTCCTGTTTCCTCAGCCCACAATCAGGGGGTTGTCTTTGACTCCTCTCTCTCTTTCTCCACGCATATCCATCTGATAGCTAAGACCTGCCGTTTCTTTCTCTATAACATCAGCAAAATCTGCCCTTTCCTTTCTGAACATACTACTAAAACGCTTATCCACTCCTTAATCACCTCCTGTCTTGACTACTGTAACCTACTCCTTGCTGGTCTCCCCTTGAATCATCTCTCTCCCCTTCAATCTGTTCAGCAGTCTGCTGCGCGGCTAATCTTCCGCCAGCCTCGTCATGCCCATATTACCCCTCTTCTCAAATCACTTCATGGGCTCCCTATCCGTTTCCGCATCCAGTTCAAACTTCTCCTCCTGACCTATAAATGCATTCACTCTGCGGCTCCTCTGTACCTTTCTTCTCTTATCTCTCCTTACATTCCACCTCGGGAACTCCGCTCTTCTGGCAAATTGCTTCTATCTGTGCCCTTCTCTTCTACTGCCAACTCCAGACTTCGCTCCTTTCACCTTGCTTATGCCTGGAACAAACTACCTGTGTCTGTACACCAGGCACCTTCTCTAACCCTCTTCTAATCCAGGCTGAAAACTCACCTCTTTGCTGCTGCTTTTGGATCTTGACTCACCTGATCTCCTTTTCTTTCCCCTTGCTTTATCCCTTCTGTGTTTGTCCTGACTAGATTGTGAGCTCTGATGAGCAGGGGCTGTCTCGTACATGTCTGTGCAGCGCTGCGTACGACTTGTAGTGCTACATAAACGCTCAGTAGTAGTAGTGATTGGGAATATTTTACACTAAGGCTTCAGTGACAGTATTTTCAAAGAACAGCAATATAGAAGCAGTAACCTTGGAGTTTATGGCATGAACCATATGACTTCATATGGAAATCTCCTACTCATCACAACTATTCATCTGACAATAAGCAGCTTTCATCCATTCTGAGCAGAGAATTGTAGTTGATAGTGCACTTTGATATGTGCAAATAAAGAACGCAGCCACAAACAAGTTGTAGGTGATACTTTGTTGTTCCAATAATAAAAAAAAAAAGATATCTTGGACAAGCTTTTGATGGTGATTCCTTCATCATATCCTGTTCAAGAGAAATGGCTGATGTTGAGGGAGGAGTGGCCTAATGGTTGGGGCAAGATACTGCAGGCTGGAAGGTCGGGGGTTCAAATCTCACTAGAGGACAGCAACCTTGGGCCGGAAGGACTGGGGTTTCTAGTCCCACAGGTGCTCCTTGTGGTCTTGGGCAAGCCACTTAACCCTCCATTGCCCATGTTCCCTGTATGTATTAGTGTCTGTGTCTCCTATCTCCTCATGTTAAATGTATCCCCCAATTGTGCTGTGACCACTTTGATTGAAGGATAAGGTGGTATACAAAAATCTGTCTAAATAAATAAATGTTGGGATTAGAGTACTCTGAGATATCAGTAGGAATGTCTTACATGGACCATTAAATCGGAGCTATATCTGTCAAGTTACATCCATGCCCTAATTTAGGCATAGACAATTACCTCCTCAGTCACTAGGTTAGATGATTCCAAATACCTGGGTCAAAAAGGAGCCTGCTCTCGTTTATTTTAGAGCAGTGCTTCTCAAGCCTGTCCTGGTGTACTCCCTAGCCTGTCTGGGTTTTTAGGATATCCACAACGAAGCAGTGCATGTGCATTTATCTCATACATATTCATTGTGGATATCCTGAAAACTGGATCGGCTAAGAGAGATACCAGGAGTAGATTAAGAAACACTGCTTTAGGGCCATGTGCATGTATTGCTTCAAAGGGGTGCCACAGTAGAACTAAAGACACTTCTAGGTTTTTTTTCTCCAATCCTTGGGATCTCTGACATTTCTCCCCCCTCCCCCAAATCTCACTTTCCTGGGATCTGCTCTCTAGACTTGCTTATAGATGCCAAAATAAGTTACCCCAGCAATTTTTGCCCATTGACTAGTGTTACTAGCTTAATATTTCAAAAATTCTGCATGGGGATATCTGTGCCAATGTATTAAATGTTTGAAGTCTTAGGTGTACCATCTTTGGAGTTGTATCACAGCCTTAGAGAGTAGGGTTAGTAGTTGCCCCATGATGCCATATGAACACATGGTTATGGTTATAATTTATTTGATATACTGCAGACCTGTGTTCAAACTATGCAGCTTACAATAAAATCAAACTGAAAAAATACAAAGAAAAACATGAGATAAAATAAGCATAAAGAAAGGAGTGTCATTATGTTCTGCAGGAAAGTAAAGAAAGAAAGAAAGGGGAAGAGGGAGGTAAAAGGCAAGGGTGGGAACCCAGACATGGAAAAAGGGTCAACAGGCAAGGACTACCACATCCCAGCGATAGTTCAAAGGCAAACTCATATAGGTGTGTCCTTAATGGCTTTTTTGAATTTTTTCAGGCTTAAGTTCTGTTCGTAAAGTAGCAGTAACGAGTTCCATAAAGGCGGGGAAGTTCTGTGTTATATGCAGTTACATACAGAAGCATTCTGTCATTTCAGCATTACTTACAGGGACAGGACTAGCTGCAAATATGTGCCGGTAAAAATCACTGCATGTGTGTATTTTACAAAATTGGTGTATAAATGCTGATCCCAGCCCTGCTCTGCCTATTCTCTGACCCTAGGAACACCTTCTGAACATCGCATAATGGGGAAATATTAAGATTCTGACTTTTTAAAAAATATTCGTGATCCATGGATGCCTATAGACACATGTCTCAAAAAATTCAGGATGCAAGTTGTTTATCATTGCCTGTCCAGACCTTCTGAAAATTCTGTTTCTCCCTAGTTGTGAGACTAATATAATAGTGTGGGAAGATTAACGCACAACTTGGGGGCTTGTTTACAAAGCCGCGGTAGCGGTTTCCAATCATTATCGGAGCCGTGGCCCCATTGATTTGAATGGGGCCGCGGCTCCAATAACGATCGGAAACCGCTACCGCGGCTTTGTAAACAAGCCCCTTGGTGTCGGTTCTGCACTTACATTTTCTGCATTATTGTGGAAACATAGAAACATGATTGCAGAAAAAGACCATATAGCCTATCCAGTCTACCCTTCCATACCAACTACTATAGTCCCTTTTTTTCCTTTAGAGATCTTCTGGGTTGGTCCCATGCTTTTTGAATTCAGCTATTGTCCTGGTCTCTACTACCTCCACTGGGAAACTAGTCCATGCATCTACCACTCTTTTCATAGTTTTATTTTCTGCATATTACTTCTGAGTCTATCCCTTTTTACCTTCATTCTATACAGGGCTGGCCCAAGGCTTTTTTTGCTGCCCTAGGCAGAAACCCTGGTCTTGCCCCCCCCACCCCCCAACTGCTGCTGATTCTGTCTTGGGAAGGGGAGGTGGGCAGTGTTGGCCTGATTCTATGCATCCTCATTGCAGAGCTTTCTTTCGATTGCAAGAGGCTCTCCTCCTGTGCATTTATGCCACAGAGATATTTAAATGTCTCTCGCATATCTCTTCTCTCCAAAGTATTGAGATCTTCTGTCCCCATATACCTTATGACGAAGTCTATTGACCGTTTTAGTAGGCGCCTTCTTTTGAAGGTGTGGTCTCCAGAGTTGCACACAATACTTCAAATGAGGTCTCACCAAAGACTTATACAGAGGCTCTATCACTTCCTTCTTCCTGCTGGCCATTCCTCTCCCTATGCACCCTTTTGGCTTTTGCCATCACCTTTTCTACCTGCTTAGCCATTTTAAGATCATCAGAAACAACCACACCTAGATCCAACTCTTCTTTCATGGACAGAAGTATTTCACCCCCTATACTGTACTGCTCTCTTGGATTTCTGCAGCCCAAATGCATGACCCTGTATTTTTAAGTGTTAAATCTTGGCTACCAAATTCTTGACTATTCTTCAAGCTTAGCGAGATCCCTTGTGCTATGTACTCCTTCCTGGGTGTCTACTGTATTGCAGATTTTGGTATCATCTTTAAAGAGGCAAACCTTACTTGGCAGCCCTTCTGCAACATCACTAACAAAAATATTAAATAGAATCGAACAAAGGACAGATCCCTGTGGCACACTACTGGTTACATCCTTTGCTTCAGAGTGAGTTCCATTTACCTGTACCCTTGTCGCCTCCCCGTCGACCAATGTGTAACCCAGTCAGTCTCTATAAGGTCTATTCCTAGGATGTTCAATTTATTTAATTGTGTGGAATGGAGTCGGTGGCTTTACTGAAATCAAGTACACCACTTATAGGTCTCTCTGTCAGCCCAACTCCCTGGTCACTCAGTCAAAGAAATCAATCAGATTTGTCTGACAAGACCTGCCCCTAGTAAAACAATGCTGCCTTGGATCCTGCAATCCATTGGACTCCAGAAATCCCACTGTCCTCTGTTTCTTAGCAGCATTTCCATTAATTTATCACAGAGGTCAGACTAATTGGCCTGTAGTTCTCAACCTCATGCTTGCTTCCGCTTTTTGTAAAGTGACTACATGCGCCTTTCCTCATTCCTGACCCTAAAGAAGCATTGAAAAGGTCAGACAGTGGAGCCGCTAGAACTGCCTCAAGTTCCTTCAGTACTCCGAGATGTCTTCCATCTGGCCCCATTGCTTGGTCCACTTTTAGTTTAGCTAGTTCCTCAAAAATACAGTCTTCTAAAAATCATTCAAGATCCCCTTCACTACTGTTCTATTTGTGGATGTTTTCTGAGATCCTGTTCCTGGCCCTTCATCTGTGAACATAGAACACAAATATTTGTTAAGCAATTCTGCTTTATCCTCATTAGCTTCTACATATTCCTTACCTTTTGAGTCTGACAATACAATTTTGGCAATTCCTCCTCTCGCTAACCTATCTGAAAATGTTTTGTTCCCCCATTTTACTGTATTGACTATTTTTTTCTTCTATTTGTATCTTTGATTTATTGACTACTTTTCTAGCTTCTCTAAGTGTTTTTTTTTTCTCCAAATACCGATGCTTGTCTTCCTCTTTGTGTGATCTGTTTGTATTTTATGAAGGCCACCCTCTTTTTCTTCACCTTTTCAGCTATGTCTTTCGAGAACCATAGTGGCCTCCTTTTCCTAACAAAAAGGTTTGCCCTTACAATATCCTCTTCAGTTTTACACATTGTTTTTTTCCACATCCCTCAGCTGTTCCTATCCCACTAATGACTTCTTGAGGTATTAGCCCTAGTCCTAATATTGAACCACGCTATTTGGTGATCACTGTATGCAAGATGATCTCCCACTATAGCATCAGAAACGCTTTCCCCATTGCTAAGGATGAGGTTCAGTATGGCCCTTTCACATGTAGGTTCTGTTATCAGTTGCCAGAATAATTCTCCCTGTAGAGAATCCAGGATCGCCTTACTTCTAGAGGGCACCACAGCAGGGATGCGTCAATCAACATTCAGCACATTGAAATCACCTATCAGTAGCACTTTGCATTTCATGGTAATACTGCAAATGTCTGTCCACTTCTGCCTGTGAAGGGGATTTGTATATCTCAAACAATGCAACTGGATTCCTCATTCCCTAGTTCTAGTTTAACCCATAGTGCCGCCTCCTTGGCCAAATTAAAAAGTCATGGGATAGGAGGCAGTGTACTATTGTGGATCAGGAAATGGTTAAAAGATAGAAAGCAGAATGTAGGGCTAAATGGCCAATTTTCTCAGTGGCGAAAGGTGAATAATGAAATACCCCAGGGATCTGTGCTGGGTCTGTTGCTTTTTAACATATTCATTAATGACTTGAAAATTGGGAATAAGGAGTGAGGTGATTAAATTTATTCAAAGTTCTTTAAAATGAAAGAGTATTGTGAAAAATTACAAGAGGACCTTGATAAATTGGAAGATTGGAAATCCAAAAGGCAAATGAAATTTAACGTGGACAAGTGCAAAGTTTTATCCACCTAGGAGTGGCCTAGTGGTTGGGGCAAGGTACTTCAGGCCGGAAGGTCGGGGGTTCAAATTCCACTAGAGGACAGCAACCTTGGGCCGGAAGGACTGGGGTTTCTAGTCCCACAGGTGCTCCTTGTGGTCTTGGGCAAGCCACTTAACCCTCCATAGCCCATGTTCCCTGTAAAATAGTTATCTCCAAGTTATAATGCCCTGTTCAATGTAATTTCAGTTTGTTCAATGTAAACCGCACTGATGCAGAATAGCGTGGTATATAAGAGAATGTAAACAAATAAAAATAAATAAAATAGGAAAGAACAAGCCAAACTGAAGGATGTAGTGAAGGCTGTTAGTGTAACTCGGTTTAAAAAATGCTTGGAGGAATGGCCCATAAAATGCTTGGAGGAATGGCCCATAAAACATTATTAAAGAGGACCTGGGAAATCCACTGCTTGCCCCAGGACAAGTATTGTGGAACCTGTGTGCCTTTTTGGGAACCTGCCAGATACTTGTGACCTGGATTGGCCACTGTTGAAAACAGGATACTGGGCTTGATGGACCTTGGTCAGACCTAGTATAGCATTTCTTATGTAAGCCCTGTAATTCTGTAACTTTAATATGATTTCTTTTTTACATATAGTGACACTCCTCCTCTCCTTCCTGAGTCAAGTATAGCCTGGTATAATTTCATTCCAGTCATGGTTGTCAGTGAACCATGTCTCTGTAACTGCCACTATATCCAAATCAGCCTCTTCCATTAAAGCCTCAACATCTGGGATGTTATTTCCCATACTACAGGCATTAATGCACACTACTTTCCAGACATTTCTCCTTTTACCCATTTCTACAGAGATATTAAATATTTCACTTACCTAGGAGCTTTCTTCACCCATCTCCAATGAATCTAGTTTAAAGCCCTCTTCTGTCTGCTGGGGGAGACACTTTGATCTTTCTTGGATAGATGGACACCATTTCTGCCTAGCAGCCCTCAGAAAATCATCTCATGGTTCAAGAAATCAAAACGCTCTTGAAGATGCATTCATGCAGCCATGCATCCATGCATCCATTTCCAGGATGCAAGCTTCTCTGCCTTGACTACCTTCAACAGGGAGGACTGAAGAGAACACCACCTGCGTGCACCTATCATCTTCACCCTCTCTCCCAGAGGCATGAAATCATGCTTGATATGCTCAGCGGGATACCTAGCAGTATCATCTGTGTCGGCATGAATGCGCATTGTCGGATAATAGTCAAGTAGGCTTGAGTCTCGGCAAACTTTCTGTAACATCTTGGATTTTGGCAGATGGCACACCTCCCTGGACATCCTCTCTGGAGAAGAGTTTAGTGTACAAGAAAACTGGGTGCAGAGAATTATGTAGATATCAGTGCACTGCTCGTTTAAATCTAATGGTAATGGAGGTATTGGCTATTAAACCCAGATGCAAAGAAGTGTGCAGATCTGGTTTTCTGCTGCTAAGGCTTGAATGAGTAGTTGGAAGAGGAGTAAAAAAATTAGCTCTTCTGTGGTTGATGTTAGTTTTAGGCCTGTTACTTCATGCTTACATAAAGGAAGAATCTACAACTCTTTTCTTATTTTATGGAAGGGGATGGATGAACAGGGAAAAATATGTGGGGGATGAGGTGCTGAAATAATCATGATACCAAATGTGAGGTTAAAGGATAAGTGCTACAGCTGTGAAATGATGGGATCTCCAGGAACAAGCAGGAATACGTCATCACATATGGGTACGTCGGTACCGACGGAGCCCGCGCGGGAAAGCTCCCCAGCTTTTCAGATTAAAAGCTTTTGGGGCCTCCCACTGCACATGCGCGCTGCCTTCCCGCCTTCCTGACCAGCTCTCGTCAGTTTCTTTTTTTCCGCGGAGCCAGCAGGTCGTGTTCCTGTCACCGCTGAAGAAATTGTTGATTTTATTGTTTTCTTTAGACCGCGTACCTGCCTTCCCCATTCTGAAACCGGTACTGCCGGTCTCTCTTTCTTTCTTTAAAAAAAAAAAAAAAATTTTTCTTTTCTTCAGCACAGCTTGGTACTTTGTTAGGCCTTCAGGCCTACACAAATTCTCCTCATGGAGAAGCCAGTTCCTGGTTTTAAAAAGTGTACCAAGTGCAGTGCTGTCATTCCTCTTACAGACACCCATGAATGGTGTCTTAAATGTTTAGGACCTGACCATTCCATACCGGACTGCCCATCCTGCTCCCAGATGTCGAAATGTGGATTGCAGAACCGGGCCAACAAGTTCCATGTGCTGTTTCCTTCAGAAGCATCACAGTCATCCAGGTCTTCCTCTCCGGATGGATCTCAGGTAACCAAAACTCCAGTGGGCAAATCCTCTAAAAGCAAATCTCTTTCTAAAGATCGAGAGGCTCTCAATTCTGAGTTTGAGGATTCTGCCCAGGCCAAAAAACCCCGGCGGGAGGCTCCGGCCTCCAAAGCAATCATGGGGTCACAGGTTGACATCGATGGCGCGGCCTCGACAGATCACCTGTTGTACTGCTCTGGGGTACCGGCCCATACCGGTACCGACATCCAGGCAGCAGTGGCGTCTATGGGCAATACTATCCAAGTCATGCAGCAGGCCATTCTGGCTTTTATTAATGCTGCTACGCCCTTGGTACCGCAGCCAGCGGTACCGGGTCCGGTTCCGGTAATGGCTTCCATACCGGAACCGAGGCCATCGTCTTCCAAACGCAGATCGGTTCCGCATGCCGGATCCGGGCTTTTGCCCGGTACCGATCCCATACCCGGTACGCCCGATGTCGATACCGAACGGTATGCGTATCGTGCGTTGGAAGCACATAGAGGATACTCTGCTTCTTCAGAGGATTTTAACTCCTCTGATTCTGATGAGTTCTCCCTTGATCTTCCTGAGGAGCCTTCTTCTCCTAACAGGAGAATGTCTCCACCAGAGGATTTGTCCTTTCAGGACTTCATCATAGAAATGGCTAAAGGTCTTTCTATTGCTTCATCCTCTGAAAAGGAACCCAGATCAAAGAAACTGGATATTTTAGGATACTCTAAGTCTCCTAAAGAGGCAGTCACCCTGCCTATCCATGAAATCCTTCAAGAACACTTGATGGACTTATGGGAGGCTCCTCTAACATTGTCTCCTTCTTCTCGCAGGTTGGACACCATGTACCGTGTCCCCCCTTCTCCTGGTTTCCAAAAAACCCAGTTGCCTCACCATTCTATTGTGGTGAAGTCTGCAATGAAGAAGATAAAGAGTACCAAAAGGCACTCTTCTACTCCTCCAGGGCGAGAATGTGAGACTCTAGACTCTTTTGGCAGGAAACTTTTCCAGGCTACTATGCTTATAGCCAGGATTAATTCCTATAGTCTTTACATGGGCATGTTTCTCAGTGAAATCGCTCTAAAAGTTCGGCATTTTGCCCCCTTTATCCCTGAGGATAAGAGGGAGCAGTTCATTTCCTTAGTGAAACACCTTTTGGATATTTCAAAGTTCTCCAACAGGGCAGCTTTTGATTCCTTTGAGGGTGCTGGTAGGGCTTCGGGCATTGCTATAGCAGCCCGACGTCTTGCTTGGCTCCAGGCTTCTGATCTAGAACCTTGGGTCCTAGATGGCTTACGAAATCTGCCCTGTACAGGTGAGAACTTATTTGGTGAGGAGTGGCAAATTAAGGCCACTCAAATGGATGCAGAAAATGCCACCTTAGATAGATTTTCTAAGTCTACCTCCACTCCTGCCAAGAAGAAGTCTTTTAAGAGGCCTTATTACAAGAAGTCCAGATTTTCTACAAATACTGGCCAACAATCCTCTCAGCCTCGTTTTGCTGCTAAACGTCAGCATCCTAAACAGGCAAGGTCAAAGCCTGCGGCGTCTGCTACGCCTCAGCAGGCTCCACCCCCTCAGGGGTTTTGACTTGCCCCTAGAGAACTTAACTTTTCTGGCTCTAGAACAACCAGAGCCCCTCACCATACCCGGAAGGTTAGCTCACTTTGCTCCCAGATGGGAGCAAATTACATCAGAGCAATGGACCCTCTATCATCAGAGAGGGTTACAAACTCCATTTTTCCGACCTTCCTCCTTATACTATGGTGAGGCAGTTCAATTCTCCCCCATCTCTCCTGGCCCTCTTGGGTCAGGAAGTCTCCTCCCTCCTTGCCCAGGGGGCAATAGAGGAGGTCCCTCTTCTTCAACAGGGGACGGGATTCTACTCCCCTTATTTTCTAATACCAAAGAAGACAGAGGGCTTCAGACCAATTCTGGATCTGAGAGAATTGAACAAATTTCTTTTCAAGGAGAAATTCAAAATGCTTTCTCTGGGCATTCTCCTTCCATACCTTCAGAGTCAGGATTGGCTTTGTTCTCTAGATCTAAAGGATGCGTATACACACATACTCATCCACCCATCCCACAGAAAATACCTTCGATTTCTGTTTCAGGGAAAACATTTCCAGTACAGAGTACTCCCCTTCGGTCTAGCCTCTGCTCCAAGAGTGTTCACCAAATGCATGGCAGTCGTAGCTGCCTTTCTAAGAGGCCTGGGAATTTTCATATTCCCATACCTGGACGACTGGCTCATCCGAGCTCCCTCTCAGTCCCAGGCCCAAATTTCCCTGGACCGCACAAGGCGTCTTCTGCAATATCTAGGACTGGTAGTAAACCTTCCCAAGTCTCAGCTAATCCCTACTCAGTCTCTCGAGTTCATAGGGGCCCAGTTAGACACCATCACTGCAAGGGCCTACCTGCCTCAGGTCAGGGCCCAATGCCTGCTGAGTTTGGCCTCCCAAGCTCAGTCCAGCAGTCATTTGACAGCCCGGGAAATGCTGCGACTTCTGGGCCACATGGCCTCCACGGTACATGTGGTGCCCTACGCTCGTCTGCATATGAGAGCAGCTCAATGGACCTTGGCCACCCAGTGGACTCAAGCATCTGGAGCGCTCTCCGACCAAATACTCACCTCAAGCCGTCTATTTTGGTACCTCCAATGGTGGACATCCACCAAGAATCTGTTGTTGGGGGCCCCCTTCCAACCTTTGTTGCCCCAAGCAACCCTCACAACAGATGCCTCCCAGACAGGGTGGGGAGCTCATCTTCAGAACCTCTCCACTCAGGGCACTTGGTCTCCACAGGAGGCCACCCTTCATATCAACCTCCTGGAACTGCGAGCAATTTACCTTGCCCTCAAGGTCTTCTATACCCTCCTTGTCAACCTGACTGTCCTAGTTCAGACAGACAATCAGGTAGCCATGTTCTATATAAACAAACAAGGAGGGACAGGCTCTCTGTCGCTTTGCAACGAAGCTTTCAGAATATGGGCCTTCGCCAGAGAGCATCAAATTCACCTTCTTGCAGTGTATCTTCCAGGAGTTCAAAACTCTCGTGCAGACAGACTCAGTCGAGTTCTGCTTCCACACGAATGGTCCCTACATATGGACCAGATACGCAGAATCTTTCAGGAATGGGGGACCCCGGACATAGACCTCTTTGCAAGTCCGTGGAATGCCAAACTTCCCCGGTTCTGTTCCAGAACTCAGTGTCAGGGAGCTCAGGCCCACGATGCCTTCCTCCTGCATTGGGGTCAGGAATTCCTCTATGCCTTTCCACCCATTCCTCTAATATCCAAGACTCTGTTCAAGCTCCAGAGGGATCACGGGACTATGATCCTCATAGCTCCCTGCTGGCCACACCAGGTGTGGTTCCCTCTACTTCTGCATCTCTCCCAGGGATCCTCCCTGGACCTGGGAGCTGCGCCAGACCTCCTGTCTCAGGAGGAGGGGACTTTGTGGCACCCAAACCCCAAATCCCTACATCTCAGAGCTTGGTTACTGAAGGCCTAAGTCTTCAAGACTTTAATCTTTCTCAACCTGTGACAGATATCCTTCATGCCTCTAGGAAACCTTCCACGAGGCGTTCTTATGCTTTCAAATGGAAACGTTTTTCCATTTGGTGTGCTCAGCAGGGTCTTGACCCTCTAGCACTTCCTTTGAATTCCCTCTTGGACTATCTCCTGCATCTTTCAAATGCAGGCCTTAAGACGAATTCAGTAAGGGTCCATTTGAGTGCTATTGCAGCATCCTTAAAACCTATAAATGGACAACCTGTCTCCTCTCATCCTCTTGTTTCACGTTTCATGAGAGGCCTGACTCTAACTAAACCTCCCATCCGACCTCCTCCGGTAGCATGGGATTTGAACCTAGTTCTAGGTCAGCTTATGAAGCCACCTTTTGAGCCTTTGGACTCTACCTCCTTCAAATTTCTTTCCTGGAAGGTTGTTTTCCTTATTGCAGTCACTTCGGCTCGCCGCATCAGTGAACTGCAGGCTTTAGTGGCTCATCCACCTTATACTAGGTTTCATCATGATAAGGTGGTCCTTAGGACGAATCCCCACTTTATGCCCAAAGTGGTCTCGCCTTTTCATCTTAATCAAGAGGTATATCTACCTGTCTTTTTCCCGGCTCCTCATGCATCCAGTGCAGAGAGGAACCTTCATACTCTGGATTGTAAAAGAGCTCTTGCCTTTTACCTCAACAGGACTCAACCACATCGAAAGTCTTCCCAACTTTTCGTGGCTTTTGATCCTTCTCATTTGGGACTTCCAGTCACCAAGCGTACACTTTCCAATTGGATCGCTCAGTGTATTTCTTTTGCTTACCAGAGTAAGAACATTTCTATGGAGGGCCATGTCACAGCTCACAATGTGAGGGCCATGGCCACTTCTATGGCTCATCTTCACTCTGTGTCCATAGATCAGATCTGTCGAGCAGCCACTTGGGCCTCGGTTCATACCTTCACAGCCCATTACTGCTTGGACAAGGACTCCCGCCGGGATGCCTTGTTTGGTCAGGCTGTCCTCAAACACCTGTTCCATACTTAAACAACTCCTGCCCACCTTCCCTGGATGGATGCCTGAGATCCATGCGAAGATGGTTTACCCTTGGAGGGGGATCTCCCAGGCATCTTAGCTAGGGAGTCCCCATATGTGATGACGTATTCCTGCTTGTTCCTGGAGATAGCACAGTTACTTACCTGTAACAGGTGATCTCTGGGAACAGCAGGAATTAGTCATCACAACCCACCCACCTCCCCTAGGAGTTGTATCTCTATCTATCTATCTATCTTCCTGTCCTCTCTCTCTATTGTCTCAGCTTTAAACTCGAACTGACGAGAGCTGGTCAGGAAGGCGGGAAGGCAGCACGCATGTGCAGTGGGAGGCCCCAAAAGCTTTTAATCTGAAAAGCTGGGGAGCTTTCCCGCGTGGGCTCCGTCGGTACCGACGTACCCATATGTGATGACTAATTCCTGCTGTTCCCAGAGATCACCTGTTACAGGTAAGTAACTGTGCTAAATGAGCTTAACTGCAGAAACTTACAAGATGCCATACCAATAATATTTATGCACAGAATATACATTTTGGTGTTCTAGATACACACATCTTCTGTGTATTATAACATGCATGCATGCAGTGCTTCTCTAGGTTGTGGTGCAATCATTGCAAGATATTGATTCTGCTGCTAATGCATGTCTTATGCCAAGTGTATGCATGTTTTCATGGCAACCAGCATGCTTTTTTGCATGCTCATCTTTTGTATGCAATTTGTTGATTTCATTGGCTGTATAAAGAATCTTTTTTTACACGTGCTAGAAATCGTGTCCTGGACTAAAGCGCACAGCACTACTGCATGGCTTACCATCCTTTATGTTGGAAGGAGATTTCTTCATTGTGATATCTAGGGAGCATACATTTTTGTGGACTGTCTGAGAATGAATCCTTAGGTTGCTATGTCTAGTAGTTGCGTATTCCTTTTTCTGCATTGTCCATCTAAGATCTTATCATATACAATTCAAGATCTATTAATGGTGGCCTTCAGGGGTAATTCTTATAAAGCTTTTTTTGTGTGTAAGGCTCATTGCAGAAAATAGTTATACAATTGTGCAGTGGTAAATGTGCATAAAAAAGGTCCATTCTTTTCATTGTTCTAAACTTTGTGATCTATATATAGGCATGCCAGGGGCAGATTTGTGATGTATACACATTTTATAATATATGTTAGTAATACAGACCACACACAAATTTATACCATCTTTGCAGCAGATGTAAATTTGTGCACTACTGGGACTGGTTCTGGTTCTGGGAGCCTATTGTATAAAGGCACATAGATGTCTATGTGGGCCAGTATAAGATATAGGCCTTTTGGACTTTCCACATGGACACCTTTTTATAAAATTTACTCTCTTTGAGCCAGAGGAGCTCATATATTTAGATATTTGCAACAATTTAAAATTTGCTTCTGGTTTATTAATGAAATGCCCTAGTATTTCCAATTGGGGAAAATGTCAGGGCAAAATAAGAGCAATGTTAGCCTTAGAACAAAAAACATTGATACATGTCTCCCTAGGTCATTCATTTATATTTCCCATTAGAACAGACAGAGGGATCCTGTGCTGCTGCTGTGGGAAGTCTTCAAGTTCTGGTGTGCAGCAACTTTCAGTATATGGAAATAAAATCAATATTACCTCAAAGGTGTGATGAGCTACAAAACAAGCAGTGCACATCTATTGGGGGGGGGGGGGGAGGTAAGCCTTCAGCAAGCATGCACTCATGGCAGATGGTGGTTAGAATAACCCATCTTTTCCATCTCAATGGATGATCATTTAGCTATCACTTTTGGTCGCATCAGACAGGAAATTCCGTGTTGAAATATAGGATGTAGATAATCACTAATTTGTACAGTAAACATTTAAAAGGAACCATTAAGGTAAATTTTTGTTAGTCTGTATATGTTTGCAGTTTAATTTCTTTCTGATTCAGAACAAAAGAGGTGGCTAAATTTTCCCACTCCTTGCCTCCCTCCCCACTACTGATATGAGAGAGACAATGTTGTAGAGGTTTTTGCCAGATTTTGATTGGTGCTTTATTCCAATACATCAAAACCTGGAAGAAGAGAGTCCACATAAAACATGAGATTGGCTATGCCTTCAGAAGGATTCTGTAACTGGAATCACAGAGGTAAAGAGAAAAACCATTCAGTTCCATCTCAGGTTATTGCTTATATGGCTTGGAGACCTGCAGTGGTAGCTACTGGAAAACAGAGGAGAAGGAGGTTAACTGAATCTAAATGTTTACTGTACAAATTAGTGATTATCTACATCCTATATTTCAGTAGTGAATTTCCTGTCAGATGGGACCAAAAGTAATAGCCAGATATTCATCCATTCAAATGGAAAAGATGGGTTACTCTGACCACCAAGATTAATTTACCAAAGAGTTGTTTCTTTAGGATTATGTAATCTTTTATTGTATACAAATATATAGTTGAATGTGTGTATTCTACTGCAATACAGAAATAGAAATTCGCATCTTACTGAGAATGGTGTTCATACTGATGAATGCAGTTTTTGTATCCACCTGAAAGTTTTAAAAATAATAGAGTTCAAAAGTGTACTGGTGAACACCTTTTATGATTCATCCCAGACCATCTGAATCCCCACTGTGTCAGAAATCTTGGAAGCATTAGTCCTTAGAATATTTCTCTTATCTTCTTTCAGCTGGGTATTTATATTACGGTGCATATTTGTAAAGTAATTTATGCTACTATTTACTTCTTGGCCATTTGTGTAGTCGTATTACACAATAAGAAAATACCTTAGGTTAAATTGAGCCCAGAGATGGGGTAGAAAGGACAAAATATAAAGTTCATCTTGGCAGGAACTTCTGGGAGGTCAGAAATATCACTTGGAAAGCAGAAAAACATCTTGGTACCCCAAGCTCAGGCTGTAATCATGTGTGCCGTAGAAGTCAACAAGAATGCAGTCAAGCTAGACGTTTTTCATGCTCAAGATTTTAAGAGTGATTATGGAGGAGCTGCTCAGTGGTTAGAGAAGCAGTCTGTGAACCAGTGTTCAGTTCTCATATTTCCCACTGATACTCCTTGTGACCCTGTACAAGACACTTTACCTTCCAGTACCTCAGATAGAACTTAAATCGGGAGCCCCTTTGGGAAGGGGTATAACATACTCTGGTACTTGAAATTTGCCTTGAACTCGAACTTGGAAAAGGTATGTAATAAATCTGAAATCTAAATCAAAAGTATAACTACTATAGATAAAGCTATTTTGTTTCCTTGTAATGTTATAGAAGAAATAAACTACTGGTGCAAATTTTAAACTGTGGAGGGGAGTGTGCTGGATCTCTCCCAGTGCTGATAAAGGAGGCTTAGGACTGCAAGTACATCTGTACACACAAGAAGAGGGGTCCTGGGGGTGATCATATCTAATGATCTCTTATGGTGGTCAAATAGAAAAGGCAATGATGAAAGCTAGAAGAATGCTTGGATGCATAGGGAGAGGAATGGTCAAAAGGAAAAATGAAGTGGTAGTGCCTCTGTATGAGTCTCCGTTGAGATCTCATTTGAAGTACTCTGTGCAATTTTGGAGACCACACCTTCAAAAGGATATTAACAGGATGGTCTACAAAAATGGCCAGTAGTCTGTCCTCATTTGCTTTATGGCTAAGTCTTAAATCTCTCTATGTATACATCAGAAGAAAGGCAGGAGAGGGGCGATAAATAATTCCATGGCATAAATGCACAGGAGGGGGCCCTCGTCAAAGTCAAAGGAAGCTTTGGGACGAGGACATATGATGAAGGTGAAAGACGAATAGATTCCAGAATGATTTTAGGAAATATTTCTTTATGGAAAGAATGGTGGATGTGTGGCATATCCTCTCCGTAGAGGTGATAGAGATGACTGTATCTAAATTCAAGAAAGCATGGGAAGAGCATAGAGGATCTCTAAGAGAGAGGAAGGGATCATAGAGCTGATTAGTTGGTATGGTTGGGCAGACCGGACAGGCCATTGGTCTTTTATCTGCCATAATTTTCTCTGTTTCTGATTACTTGCTGCATTTTGTCAGTCAAGAAGGGCTTTTAAACCACTTCAACACATCATCACTTATTCTATTGGCTTACAGGTGATATAATATGACATACACTGCACCATCAAAAGCTGAGGACATATTTAAAAAGCATCCACTATTTATGCATGGTGAGATTCAAGGGAAATTTGCAAAGATCTGTTGCTGAAATTAATAAAACCTCTGTACCGAAACCAGATCTACAGTAAATACAAAGTGAGAAGTATGCAGCAATGAATTCACTCCCATATGGTAACTCATTTTTGAAGGGTTGCCTTCTTTTTGCAGATTGTTTAATGAAGTGAAAAATCAGAAGGTTACTATTGCTGACCAGCGTGTTAGGTTTTCAGGATATACCTAATGAATATTCATGAAAGACATTTATACATACAAGGTCTTCAATGTATGCAAATGCATCTTTTGCATGTTCATCAAGGATGTCCTTAAAACCAGAATGACTAGAGGTCTGAGGACCAGTTTGAGTTCTATGAAAATAGATTTAATGTCCAAACTGAGAGAGAGTTAACAGTTTCTCATCAATCCCATCTGTGTTAGCGACAACCAAAGAATGATTAGATAAAGTGTAGAGTCTTTTTTTTTTTTAAATTTTAACTTCTGTACTAAAATCACCATAAATAGCTTAGTGCAAGGGTTCTCCTTGGGCTATGCCGAGCTCGTCCAGGTTTTCAGGGTAACCACAATGCATATACAAGAGAGATTTGCATTCAGTGGAGACGGTGCATGAAAATCTCTCTCATACTTATTCATTGTGGTTATCCTGAAAACCTGACTGGCTTGGTGTGTGCTGAAGACTAGGTTGAGAATTCTTGGCTTTGTGATTTCTACATCTGGAAATCGCCTATTCAGAGGTGGAAATTGCAGATGTCCCGAAAGCCATTAAGATACACGTGTATAGTGCGATCGTGTCCAAGTCGCATGGGAGTGGGATGTGCCTGGGGCGAGCCAAAAAGGATACACGTGTGTGCGTCTCACCTCGCCATTCGGAATATACATGGCTATACCTACGCCAGGGAATGAATAGGACTCAGAAAAGTACTCATTTCAGCAAACCAATAACTGTAAGGTGAAGAGGGAAATTCCACCTTACTCTCCTGATATTTTTCACCTCTTCCAAAAAAACATGTCAATACGTTAAAAAGGGCATTTTAATCACTAACAATTGGGCTAACATTAATTCAAGGGGAGAAGTTTTGACCTCAAGTTCCTCCCTTCACAATCCGGCTCTTTGAGGTTCCCTGCCCGCTCCCTCAACTATACTCCATGCTTCCCCTCTTTAATTCTTGCCCTCTTCCATCCCCTACCACAACAAATGGCAGCCTAAGACACTAGGAAGCACTGCTAGATGACAATATTTTTGAGATCAATAAAGGAACCAGGAGGTGGCCATTTTTTGTAAACAGAGGTGGGGGAAGCTTTTTGCATGGTTTGTTACTGTGTGTATACTCTGTACATCCTTAAAGGCACATTTTAGAAAGGAGGATGTCCCAAATTTACCTACACGGCTAAGTCAAAACATCATAAATTTAATGGAAGAGGCAGCAGAGAAAGTGGGCATCTGTAAGTACCTCCTAAAACTGGCCTGCCTCCACCCTGAAAGATACATGTTTCTGCTGTATAAAAGGGAAAATGCGGTCATACAGAGTAAAGAGTGGTCCACGTGCAGGTTTTTGCTTGATTTCAGAAACTTACACATGTCGGATATGAACATTTCCTATCCTAGTCACATAGTCATGCCAACGTCCCAATTTCAGAATGCGCATATGTATGTGTCCCCCCCCCTCACATGTCCCCACCTTCCATATTGCAAACAGTGACATGCAGCAGCATGGGAATCAGAATAACCACTAACTCTTCCGAAGGGATGGGCTTCACCTTAACCGGGATGGAACCAGGCTGCTGGCATTAACCTTTAAAATGGAGAGAGAGCAGCTTTTAAACTAGATAATAGGGGAAAGCCGACAATCGCCCAAGAGCGGATGGTTCGGAAGAATGTATCCTTGAAAGATACTACCAAAAGCAGAGAGGTTCCAAAAAAGAGTAAAGTAGCCCAAATGCCCTCGAGTATGGAGCAGACAGAGCTTAAATATCCCAAATTACCCATGTCTACCAATAGCCAAATTAATATGAATAAAATACAGTCTCTAAAATGCTTGTATGCAAATGCTAGAAGTCTAAAAAATAAGATGAGAGAGTTAGAATATATAGCACTAAATGAGAGGTTAGATATGATTAGAATATCAGAGACATGGTGGAAGGAGGCCAACCAGTGGGACACTGTGATACCTAAGTACAAACTATATCGTAATGATAGAGCTGATCAAATTGGTGGAGGGGTTGCGCTCCGTTAGAGAGGGCATTGAGTCAGAAAGGATTAAAGTTTTGCAGGAAACAAAATTTGCTGTAGAATCTCTATGGATTGAAATTCCATGTAAAAAGGGCAAGGTGATGGCAATGGGGGTGTACTATTGACCGCCTGGCCAGAATGAACAAATGGATGATGAAATGCTCAAAGAAATCAAGGAAGCTAACAAAAGTTACAGCGCAGTAATAATAATGGGTGATTTCAATTACCCCAGTATCGACTGGGTCAGTGTCACGGCAGGACATGCTAGGGAGATAAAGTTCCTAGATGAAATAAATGACTGCTTCTTGGAGCAGCTGGTTCATGAACCGACCAGAGGGGAAGCCATATTAGACCTAGTCCTTAGTGGAACACCAGATCTAGTGCAAGAGATAAGGGTGTTGAGGCCACTTGGCAATAGTGATCATAGCATGATCACCTTTGATTTAATTAGTGGAGGGGGGATAGTAAGGAAATCCACAGTACTACCTTTTAACTTTCGAAAGGGAGACTTATGATAAAATGAGGAAAATTAGCTAAGAAAAAACTAAAAGGAGCAGTTGCAAAGGTTAAAGACTTACATCAAGCTTGGGTGTTGTTGAAAACTACTATCTTGGAAGCCCAGACCAGCTGTATTCCACACTTTAAGAAAAGTGGAAGGAAGCCCAAAAAACTGCCAGCATGGTTTAAAGGTGAGGTCAGAGAGACTGTTGCCAAAAAAGCATCTTTCAGGAAATGGAAAAAGAGCCAAACGATGAAACCTGGAAACAGCACAAGCACTGGCAAGTCAAATGCAAGGCATTGATAAGGCAGGCAAAGGGAGAATTTGAGAAGAAGCTTGCTGCGGAAGCAAAAATGCGAAATAAGGACTTTTACAAGTACATTCATAGCAAAAAACCTGTGAGAGAGTCAGTTGGTCCATTAGATGATAGAGGGGTTAAAGGGGCACTAAGAGGCAACAAGACAATAGTGGAGAGACTGAATGAATTCTTTGCTTTGGTCTTTACTGAGGAAGATGTAGGGATGTTACCCATGACTGAAGTGGTATTTAAAGTTGCGGAAGAATTGAAGGAAATATCGATACATCGGGAAGATGTATTACAACTATTAGATAAACTGAAGAGTAGCAAATCACCTAGGCCGGATGGTATACATCCAAGGGTGTTGAAAGAACTGAAATATGAGATTGCAGACCTGCTATTAGTAATCTGTGAACTATCATTAAAATCATCTCTAATACCTGAAGATTGGAGGATCGCCAATGTAACACTAATTTTTAAAAAATGTTCCAGGGGTGATCCGGGAAACTACAGACCGGTGAGCCTGATGTCAGTACTGGGAAAAATGGTAGAAACCATCATAAAGAATAAAATTACTCAGCATGTAGATAGTCATGGCCTAATGGGAGACAGCCAACATGGCTTTAGACAAGGAAGATCTTGTCTTATTAATCTGTTATGTTTTTTTGAAGGTGTGACTAAACAGGTGGACAAAGGTGGGTTGGTTGATATAGTGTATCTGGACTTTCAGGAAGCCTTTGACAAGGTCCCTCATCAGAAACGTTTGGCAAAACTAAAAAGTCATGGGATAGGAGGCAGTGTACTATTGTGGATCGGGAACTGGTTAAAAGATAGAAAGCAGAGGGTAGGGCTAAATGGCCAATTTTCCCAATGGAGAAAGGTGAATAGTGCTGTACCCCAGGGATCTGTGCTGGGTCCGCTGCTTTTTGACGTATTCATAAATGACCTGGAAAGTGGAATGACGAGTGAGGTTATCAAATTTGCAGATGACGCAAAACTATTTAAAGTTGTTAAAACCCAAGAGGATTGTGGAAAATTGCAAGAGGATCTTGATAAATTGGAAGACTGGGCATCAAAATGGCAAATGAAATTTAATGTGGACAAGTGCAAGGTTATGCACCTAGGGAAGAACAACCCAAACTATGTTTACACGATGCAATGTTGCACATTAGGAACCACCACCCAGGAAAAAGATTTAGGCGCCATTGTGGATACCATGTTAAAACCCTCCACCCAGTGTGCAGTGGCGGCCAAGAGAGCAAATAAAATGCTAGGTATCATAAGGAAAGGAATTGAAAATAAAACAAAAGATATTATAATGCCTCTATATCGTTCCATGGTGAGACCGCACCTTGACTATTGTGTGCAATTCTGGTTGCCGTATCTTAAAAAGGATATAGCAATATTAGAAAAGGTTCAGTGAAGAGCCACCAAAATGGTAAAGGGGATGGAAGGATACTCCTATGAAGAAAGGCTAAAAAGGTTAGGGTTCTTTAACCTGGAAAAGAGACGACTGAGGGGAGATATGATAGAAGTCTATAAATTAATGAATGGAGTGTGTGAGACGGCTGCCTGGGTGAGAATCTTCACAGTCTTGACAATGCATATATTTATATGATTTTTGCAAGGTATTGTGGGTAATGTAGTTCATTCACACCAGACACAGCTGCTGACAATAATTTAGTTGTGCACAAGTGTTAAAGCCAATAAGATACTTCTTTATTTATGGGGTTATTTCTCCCAGCACAGATATGCTTGGTAGCACATAAATTAGGTTACTTGCTTGCAGTGTTTAACTTGGTAAAACAAAGTCAAAAATCAAAATCAGGAAAACAACCTTCAAACTTGTCAGGCAGTTAGCTAATGTTTTCTTAGCATATCTCTAACAAACGGAAAGCCACAAAGAAAGAAATAAACTGTTCTTGTAAGGTTAACTTCTGATTACTTTCCACACAGATCCAGAAGTAATTCTCTCCTAGCTCACAAGCAATTAGGTGCAGCTCAATTGCTATCAGTTATCCAGCTGAAACCCTTTAGCTGGCTGGTTTTCTACTGTGTGAGTCAAATCCTGCTTCAGGAGCTTTTCTTAGTGGAATAAAGAACAAATTTATATTTCTTTGTGATGGCTGCTGTGTTTTATCACAGAAAGTTACCAACAGAGTTTGGATAGAGAGCAGTCCATATAAACAATATCTTGATCTGCTATTATTTCCCCTTCATCAACAAGCATAGGGTCACTATCATGAATTGGCACAGATGAATCTTTCAATGGAGCACTTTCAGGAGAACACTTATTTCCCTGCTGTCTTCCAAGGTTATAGCTAGGGCATAGATCAGTGTTCATACCTGAGCTTCCATTGTTGCTATAGTTCCTCTCTATATAGCCTGGCCAGTATGTAGTCCAGTTCTTATGTCCAGCCTTCCAGTCCTGATCCCTGGACACTGGATCTCTCTTCACATACCTTCTGGCATAGGTCTTAGAGTCCCTTCCACGTGCAGCCGTCTCCCTCACAGGTAGCCTCTGGTGATTCTTTGTTCTGCAGCACCATTCCTCTGGCTTTCCCCAGTCCAATGGTATATGCTGGCCCTTGAAATACCTCCCAGTATACGTACTGCCTTGGACTCTTCTAGACCTCTCAAAGGCTTTTCTCCTCTTCCTTCCAGAGGGTTTCTTTCCTTCTCTATCCGTCCGGTTGGGCTTCTGCTTCTGCTTCTGCTGCTGCTGATTCTTCAGATGAAACTGATGATCCTTCTCTGCATATCCAAGGTGATCATGAAGCTGGTCATCTGTAGAATAAACTCTACTCTTATTCTGCCTGGATGAGTGCTCCTCCCTAACACAGCGCAGCTGTGCTGAATCAGGCCCTGCCCTTTGAGATGAGTGCTTAGGGATTACCTCATAGCCCTCCTGATTGAACACACGTTTCCCCACTTCAGCTCCTCTAATGGCTCTTGGAAACCTGGTGCATTCTGGGACTGGTAGTCTTTTATGGCAAAATTCTGTTTTCTCATTTCTACCAGCACTGACAGGTTGCTTGTTCAGAGACACTTCACCTTTTCTATAGCTCCTTCCTGAGCTATGATAAGCTTCCTTATCACAAGTGGAACGGGTAAACGTAGATCGATTGTTTACGTTATCAGAATATAGAAAGACTAGGGGCATGCAATGAAACTACAGGGTAAACTATTTAAGACTAATAAAATATTTTTTCACTCAATGTGTAATCAAACTCTGGAATTTGTTACCGGAGGATGTAGTAAAGGCTGTTAGTGTAGCTGGATTTAAAAAAGGTTTGGACAAGTTCTGGAGGAAATGTCCATAAACCATTATTAAGAAGGGACCCAGGATATCAATGCTTGATCCAGTACAAGCATTGTGGAACCTGTGTCTTTTGGGTTAACTGCTAGGTACGTATGACCTAGATTTGTCACTGTTGGAAACAGGATACTGGGCTTGATGGATCTTGGTCTGACCCAGTATGGCATATCTTAATAACCACTAATTGCATGCCCAGTGCATGTTAGCACCCTTTTAATAACTACCCCATAATAGTACAGGCTCTCAGGTTAAATATCAGTACTACCAAAAGTTAGAGAAACAAATGTATTTTTATCTTCTTTCTGATTTTTAAGTTTAATTTCTTAGGTGAAACACATTTTCTTCCTCTCCTTCCTTAAGCATTTCAAATTAACTAGGCAGTTCTTAGAATTTTAATCAGTATCTTGAACTGGAAATATCTTAGGTATAGATACAGAATAAACAGCTAATGGCAAATGCAAACATCATACCTATAGTACTGGAATGACTTATGATTGATTTAAATTTTCTTGTACTGTCCTCTTTCTTTGGTCATTTTATTCTGACTTGAGGAAGGAAGTGTTAATTCTCAAAAATTATTTAAGAAAATATATTGCCTTTAGTACAATAAAAAGGTATCATCTATATATTTTTTGTTTTTATTTGTTAATGTCTATTTCTGTTCATTCAAGTGGAATAATACAGCAAGCACGCTATTATCCCATAGCAAATACTTTTGAGTTGTATGGTTGCAGCAGCATTGCTGCCCAGGTGAACCTTGAGCAAGAGTTTAGTTTATTAAAATTTGATATACTGCTTGTCGTAAAATTAAAACAGTTTACAATAAATAAAATAGAAAGGAACTCCATTTGCGACAGAAAAGATAACAGTAAATACAGACGGAAATCTCAAGAAAGGAAAGTGTAAAGGAAGGGTAGAGGTAGGGCATTACTGGTTCTGAAAAGACTGGTCCGTTAGGTCCTGATTCTGGACTGTGGGAACAAAACGTTCCTGCGGTAACCAGAATCTGGCCAGAGGACGGCCTGGCGTGCCCCTGCTATCTGACTCCCACAGCTTAGGCCCACCTAATCCCCTGCCGCCCAACCCATGGCTTGCCTGCTGGGGCCTAGATAGGGTGGCGGGGACTCCCCCGCCCTGTCGAGGGATCCCTGGGTACCGATCATTGGGTTGGTGCTGCGTATTCCACCTTCCAGGTGGAATAAGCAGCATATCCATTTTGATCCAGTGGGATGTACAGGGCTGTGACATGAAATGGCCCTGTACATCCTGCCGGGCTGGCCCACCCTCGCTCTGCCGCCTCCTGCCAACTTTCCCCTTCCTGCTGTTCAGGACATATGGGGAGAGCCGGAGGAGGTATCGGGCCCGGACGGCTTGTGGGGCTGGACATCACACAACCTGCGTCCCAGAATCGCCCCCATAATTTAGGGCTATTCTGCCTCTGTTTACTATGTGTGCAGTATAAACTATAAAGCAGATGTAAATATATTAGATGTATGACACATGTATACTCAACCGTTTTTCTATAAGGTTTAAACAGACTATAGATACATGTTAGTATAACATAGATAAATTGTAATAAGTCCTACTTTTAATACAGTAATTATACAACCCACTAAGTTTGTGTTCTGTCTGCATTTCTACCATCCTTTCGGCACCTACTACACTGAAGTAGGTACTACTATATGGACCACAATAATTCTGGCATGGTCCATTTTCTGGGTCTAGTATCTCATTATCCTTGCACTATGCATAATTGGACAGAATCCTAATGGAAAGGCTCTGAGGGATTCTGGATATCAGTTTGAGGACTACCAAAGTATTTTGGAGTGAAATGTGCCACCTAGTGTCAGAAAGCTAGGTCTGGGTCAAAGGTCATGGGTCCTTCAGCGGGACAGTGACCCAAAACATATATCCAAAAGTACAAAAAAATGGTTGGTTGAAAAGGAACAAATGGACTGTTTTAAAGTGGCCAGTAATGAGTCCTGATCTCAATCCAGTCGAGAACCATTGGAAAGAGCTGAAATCTGCCATTGATAAAAAGAATCCTGAAACCATTCATGAGCTGGAACAAATCACAGTTGAAGAGTGGGAGTAACTACCAGCAGGTGGATGTAGGAAACCTATAGATAGCTACAAGAAATGTTCGGAGGCTGTCATCACTGCCAAGACTGCCAAGAGTTGTGCAACCAACTATTAATGAAGGGTGCCATTAATCCTGTCCAGGTCATATTTTTTTCTCTCAGAAATTATGACATCTAAGTTGCACAAACATCTTTTTTGTTGTATACAATTGAACATATTATTACAATATTATGATGACATACGGTTGGAATATTTCCAATTATTTCTCAAGATATTGTACACAACATGCCTAAAATACAAGGGTAACAATAACTAAAGAGATTCCGGTACCAAAAAGCACCCCGTGTTAAACACTTTTTTTGTCGGAGAATGGCCTCCCAGTGCTACGTTATGTAAAAAGTTAGCACCGCCGGGATTTCTCCATTTTAATAATAAAGACCAAAGTACAAAACTTAGTACTTAGCTTGGTAAACCAATGCCATAGCTGCCAAAATCGACTGTATATCGACGAAGTCTTCGTTTCGGGTTCAACATAGAAAATCCCTTTTGAACCCTGCATCAGGTATGTCCTTAAGCTGCTGTTGGCAATGTAGAGTACTAACACCAAACCGCGTAGGCAGACATTTAAAGAACAGGACGTTTGACGTCAGCCAGAAACGTGAAGCAACCCACCAATCCAACAGTTCCACCAAAGAAGGAAACACCCACCAACAGGGAATCCCTTCTGAGTGAGAATGGTATGCCAATCTATTTGTTGATTTAACCCTTTCGGTGCCACTGAATCCAAAAGATATACCCACGGTTGTTCCCGATACTGTAGGCGCTGCTCCCGATCTCCTCCCCGAGGGTCAGATGGTACAAAATCCAAAATTCTCCATCTCAATGAAGTAAACGAATGTCCAAGTTGTATACAATGCTCTACTATAGGCGCCGAGAGAGACTTTGTTCTCAATCGCGACGCATGTTCCGCAAGCCTAACCCGAACCGGGCGTTTGGTCCGACCCACATAATACAAGGAGCAGGGACAGACCAATAAATAAACTACAAAAGAAGTAGTACAGTCTGTATGCCAGACAGTTGTATATGTGCGAGAAGTATGGACATCAAGCCAAGCAGGGCCAGACAAAGATAGGGCACAGTAGACACAGCCTGCACAGGTGTAATGACCTTTATCAATATGAGATGTCTGTGGGCGATCATGAACTTGCGTAGTCCGCACAAGAAGGTCGCGGAGATTGGTTCCCCTAGAATATGCTATCTGTAAACTTTTATCCCTAAAACAAGGGTGCACTTGCGCCACCGGCCAAAAACGCCGAAGGAGCAGCGCCACTAAATTGATTCCCCGAGTGAAAGGAAGAACCCCTGTAAACTTCAAATCCGAATCCGGAGTCGAAGTGCCCGGCTGTTCACGGGACCATTCAAAATGGGTGAACCGCGCTCTCTGATAAGCCCTATTGATAACCTGCTTAGGGTATCCACGAGCCAACAATCGAGATGATAAATCCCTGGAATGCTTCTTGAATTCCACCAAGGAGGAACAATTTCTTTTTAATCGCAGGAACTGCCCGTATGGGAGACCTTGCTTAAGGGCCTTCGGGTGGAAACTAGTATAGCAAAGAAGAGTATTGCGTTGGACGGGTTTCCGATAGAGGGTGGTGGTAAAACCCTCTGATGTTAAAGCCACCGTCTCATCCAAAAAATCCAGTCGTTGAGAAGATACTTGTGCGGTGAATTGGATCCTAGGGAGATGAGAGTTTAAACGCCCTAGAAAAGCCTCCAACCGCTCTCACGATCCCGTCCACACGAAAAAAACATCATCTAGGAATCTCTTCCAAAATGGGACCAAAAGGAAATCAGGATCCGTATATATATAGCGTTCCTCAAATGCCCCCATATACAATGTTGCAACAGAAGGGGCGACCGTAGCGCCCATAGCTATACCGTGAATTTGTTTGTAAAATTGGTGTTGATGAAGAAAAAAATTGTTCTGTAACACCAATGCCAATAACTCAAGAAGAAACCGTTTAGGTAGACGATCCGGAAGAGCCAATGGAAACTCACGTAAACAGCACAGAGCCGCATCCTGATCTATATTTGTGTAAAGGGCTTGCACATCCAAAGAGATCAAATATGTGTAAGAAGAAACATCACTGCAACTCTTTAACTGATCCAGGAAATCCCCCGTGTCCCGAATAAAGGACCGGATCCCGGCCGCCGCAGGCTGCAAAAATAGATCGCAGAGTTTGGAGCAGCACCGTGGAGATGATCGTAATTATGCGCTCTTATTGGAGGATCCCACAGAGGCTATCAGGAAGCAGATTCGTTCGGTGACCTCCACAGCCTTTTTTAACCATTGGATTACCCGGCATGAGATGGCCTTTCTTAATAAGCAACATCCTAAGGTTCCCGTTTTCTATCTGGTGCCAAAAGTGCATAAGTCGCTTACAGACCCCCCGGGTCGTCCTATTGTCTCATGTCGAGACTCTCTGTTGGAGCCCCTGTCAAAATTCTGCGATCTATTTTTGCAGCCTGCGGCGGCCGGGATCCGGTCCTTTATTCGGGACACGGGGGATTTCCTGGATCAGTTAAAGAGTTGCAGTGATGTTTCTTCTTACACATATTTGATCTCTTTGGATGTGCAAGCCCTTTACACAAATATAGATCAGGATGCGGCTCTGTGCTGTTTACGTGAGTTTCCATTGGCTCTTCCGGATCGTCTACCTAAACGGTTTCTTCTTGAGTTATTGGCATTGGTGTTACAGAACAATTTTTTTCTTCATCAACACCAATTTTACAAACAAATTCACGGTATAGCTATGGGCGCTACGGTCGCCCCTTCTGTTGCAACATTGTATATGGGGGCATTTGAGGAACGCTATATATATACGGATCCTGATTTCCTTTTGGTCCCATTTTGGAAGAGATTCCTAGATGATGTTTTTTTCGTGTGGACGGGATCACGAGAGCGGTTGGAGGCTTTTCTAGGGCGTTTAAACTCTCATCTCCCTAGGATCCAATTCACCGCACAAGTATCTTCTCAACGACTGGATTTTTTGGATGTGACGGTGGCTTTAACATCAGAGGGTTTTACCACCACCCTCTATCGGAAACCCGTCCAACGCAATACTCTTCTTTGCTATACTAGTTTCCACCCGAAGGCCCTTAAGCAAGGTCTCCCATACGGGCAGTTCCTGCGATTAAAAAGAAATTGTTCCTCCGTGGTGGAATTCAAGAAGCATTCCAGGGATTTATCATCTCGATTGTTAGCTCGTGGATACCCTAAGCAGGTTATCAATAGGGCTTATCAGAGAGCGCGGTTCACCCATTTTGAATGGTCCCGTGAACAGCCGGGCACTTCGACTCCAGATTCGGATTTGAAGTTTACAGGGGTTCTTCCTTTCACTCGGGGAATCAATTTAGTGGCGCTGCTCCTTCGGCGTTTTTGGCCGGTGGCGCAAGTGCACCCTTGTTTTAGGGATAAAAGTTTACAGATAGCATATTCTAGGGCAGCGATGGCGAACCTGTGGCACGCGAAGGCCTTGCAGCTGGCACGCGGGTAGGTCCGCAAAAAAGAAAAAGCTGGCTCTGGCTGCTGCCGCGGACGTGGCAGCGGCAGAGTGCAGTGTCCCGCGGGGACCCCTCCGCCTAAGCCCCTCTGCAAGGGCTTTCAGATTCGCGAGGGAGAGCGTCTCCCTCGCGTCTCTGTTAAGCCCGCAGGGGCTAATGGGAAATTTCCCATCAGCCCCTTTAGACGCGAGGGACTGATGGGAAATTTCCCATTAGCCCCTGCGGGCTTAACAGAGACGCGAGGGAGAAGCTCTCCCTCGCGAATCTGAAAGCCCTTGCAGAGGGGCTTAGCGGGCGGAGGGGGCCCCGCGGGACATTGCATTCTGCCGCTGCCGCGGCAGCAGCCAAAACCAGCTTTTTTTTTTTTTTTTAATATGCCATGGGAGGGAGGGAGGGAGGGAGGGAGGGAGGGGGGGGGGGTAGGAATGCTAATGGGCTGGGGGGGTAGGACTGCTAATGGCCTAAGGGGGGTAGGACTGCTAATGGGCTAGGGGGGGTAGGACTGATAATGGGCTGTGGGCTGATGGGGGCTGTCTGGAAATGGGGTGATGGGGGTTAGGACTGATAATGGGCTATGGGGGGGGGGCTAGGACAGGAAAGGGGCGGATGGGGAGGGGTTAGGACTGGATGGGCTGTGGGCTGTTGGGGGGGTTAGGACTAGTAATGGGCTATGGGGGGGTTAAGACTGGTAATGGGCTGTGGGCTGATGGGGGCTGTCTGGAAATGAGGTGATGGGGGGATAGAACAGATAATAGGCTATGGGGGGGGGGGTAGGACATATAATGGGCTAATGGGGGGCTAGGACAGGAAATGGACTGATGGGGAGGGGTTAGGACTTGAGGTGGGCTGATGTGGTTGGACTGGTAATGGGCTGTGGGCTGATGGGGGGGGGGTTAGGACTGGTAATGGGCTGTGGGGGGCTGACTGGAAATGGGCTGATGGGTTAAGACTGGAAGTGGGCTGATGGGGGGTTAGGACTGGTAATGGGCTATGGGGGGGTTAGGACTGATAATGGGCTATGGGGGGGTTAAGACTGGTAATGGGCTTTGGAAATGGGGTGATGGGGGGTTAGGACTGGTAATGGGTTATAGGGGGGCTTAAACTGAAAATGGGGTGATGGGGGTATAGGACTGGAAGTGGGTTGATGGGCTAGGACTGGTAATGGGTTGGGGGGTTGCTATGACTGGAAATGGGCTGAGTGGAAGGGGAGGCTTGAACTGCAAATAGCTGATGGGGAGGGAGCTTGGAATGGAAATGGGCTGTGAGGGAAGGGAGCTAGGACTGAAAATGGGCTGATGGAGCAGCTAGGATAGGACTGGAAATGGGCTGTTGGGGGGAGCTAAGATTGGAAATGGGCTGTGGTGGGGGCTTGAATTGAAATGGACTCATGGAGGGGCTAGAACTGGAAGTAGGCTCATGGGGGGGGGCTTGGACTGGAATTGGACTGAGTGGAGGGGAGCTATGATTTGACATGGGCTGATGATGGGGCTAGGAAATGACTAGAAATGGGCTGATGGGGGGCTAGGATTGGAAATGAGCTGATGAAGGGACTCAGACTGAAAATGGATGGGGGAGCTAGGACTGGAAATGGGTTGATGGGGGGCTAGGACTGGAAATGGGCTGATGCAGGGACTAGAAAGGAATGGATGCTGGGTGAGACTGGAACTAGAAGGGAGCTGATGTTGGGGGAGGATTAGAATGGGAATGGGCTGGGAGAGTAAAATGGAGAGGGGAAAAATATTTTGTGTGGGAGGAATGAAAAATCTACAATTGGCCGGGTATTGGGAGAGTAAGTGGGGATTGAGGGAGCGGTAAAATTTGTGTGGATGAAATAGGAATGAGGAAAGAGCAAAAGGAGAAAGATTAGTATGTTAAAGCAGATGTAGAGAGAGAGAATGGAAAAAAAGACTAGAAGAGAGAAGAAAGAACAAATGGACAGCAGACGATGGAGAGTTAGCAGAAAACATGAAGAAACCAGACGAAAGTGGCTGGAGCAATTGCAACTGAAAAAAAATGCACAAAAGGTAGAAAGATATCTCTTTATTTTGAATTTATTAACTGGAATATGAAACCTCTGGGAAATGTGCATCATTAACGTCTGTGCTTTGTTTGGTACAAGAGGAAATTAATTTATAGTTTTATTTCTATAGTGTTGTACATTCCAAGTTTGGCTTTTGGGGTTCCCAGTTTAATTATTGCCTTCCTGTTTCTAAATTGTGATTCCTTGTTTGGTGATGGTCTATGTTCTGCATGTGTAACTGAGCTGAGGTTTAATTGACGTGCTGGCACTTTGAGGAAATTCTTTGGTTTTGTGCGGCAGTTTGGGCACTCGGGCTCAAAAAGGTTAGCCATCACTGTTCTAGGGGAACCAATCTCCGCGACCTTCTTGTGCGGACTACGCAAGTTCATGATCGCCCACAGACATCTCATATTGATAAAGGTCATTACACCTGTGCAGGCTGTGTCTACTGTGCCCTATCTTTGTCTGGCCCTGCTTGGCTTGATGTCCATACTTCTCGCACATATACAACTGTCTGGCATACAGACTGTACTACTTCTTTTGTAGTTTATTTATTGGTCTGTCCCTGCTCCTTGTATTATGTGGGTCGGACCAAACGCCCGGTTCGGGTTAGGCTTGCGGAACATGCGTCGCGATTGAGAACAAAGTCTCTCTCGGCGCCTATAGTAGAGCATTGTATACAACTTGGACATTCGTTTACTTCATTGCGATGGAGAATTTTGGATTTTGTACCATCTGACCCTCGGGGAGGAGATCGGGAGCAGCGCCTACAGTATCGGGAACAACGGTGGATATATCTTTTGGATTCAGTGGCACCGAAAGGGTTAAATCAACAAATAGATTGGCATACCATTCTCAGCTGATATTAGGTTCCTCACTCAGAAGGGATTCCCTGTTGGTGGGTGTTTCCTTCTTTGGTGGAACTGTTGGATTGGTGGGTTGCTTCACGTTTCTGGCTGACGTCAAACGTCCTGTTCTTTAAATGTCTGCCTACGCGGTTTGGTGTTAGTACTCTACATTGCCAACAGCAGCTTAAGGACATACCTGATGCAGGGTTCAAAAGGGATTTTCTATATTGAACCCGAAACGAAGACTTTGTCGATATACAGTCGATTTTGGCAGCTATGGCATTGGTTTATCAAGCTAAGTACTAAGTTTTGTACTTTGGTCTTTATTATTAAAATGGAGAAATCCCGGCGGTGCTAACTTTTTACATAACGTAGCACTGGGAGGCCATTCTCCGACAAAAAAAGTGTTTTCTAACACGGGGTGCTTTTTGGTACCGGAATCTCTTTAGTTATTGTTATTTATTTAATTCCGGTTGGGTTTATTCTTTTTTCTTGTTAAAATACAAGGGTGTCAATGTTGACCACAACTGTAGTGCATATCATGGAAAGAGGAGGACTTGTGTGTCTGATTTCTTTCTTCTTTTTGTATGTACATTTGGCACAGTAATCCTTATAATCCCTATGGTACGAGCCTCATAGCAAAAATTATAACAATATTTTATCCCTCAAGAAACCCTCCACCTAAAGTGGTTCAAAAAACACATACTTGTGGTTTGATAAGTAATCAGATGCTTTACAAGGGAATCTGAGAAAGAAGTATCCAAGAACAAAACCCTGGGTGTTTCAATGAAAGAGTCCGTCTGTCTGTCTCCTACGTGCCTGAGTCACCTGGGACACATCAGGAACTACATTAAATCTTCTGTGCTCAGAAAGGGACATCCTGTTTCTGAAAGAACAATTTTAATACTTTGTCATCCTCAGGGCCGGATTTACCTTGAGTGAGGCCCTATGCCAACAAAAATTGTGGGCCCCCAGCAGGGGCGGCCCAAGGGGGGTGTGGGCCTCATTTGCATAAGGGGCCTCATTTGCATAAATATTTGCATAATGTTACCATATACTAACTTTTAGTAAACGTGCCTCTTAATGAGTGTATGGATAAAGAAAGACTAAAAGATTTCTACATTACTATAATCCAGTGCCAACTGCCAGACACATTAGGAACTACTACAAACACTGCCCATTTAGAACCCATAGCAAACCCGCCGTATCCTAACAGCACTACCAGGACTCACAAAGCACCATACTCTACCAATCAAAAGGCAACACTGCAAATATTAAACCAATACATTTCAGAGAACAACAATACATGACCTACTGGGGAAAGAGAACAAGTGGCAATGTCAAATAGGAATTATATAAACAGAACACCTCAGCTCAGTTACACATGCAGAACATAGACCATCACCAAACAAGTAATCACATTTTAGAAACAGGAAGACAATAATTAAACTGGGAATCCCAAAAGCCAAACTTGGAATGTACAACACTGTAGAAATAAAACTATACATTAATTTGCTCTTGTACTAAACAAAGCGCAGACGTTAATGATGCACATTTACCAGAGCTGACATATTCCAATTAATAAATTCAAAATAAAGAGATATTTTTCTACCTTTTGTGCATTTTTTTCAGCTGCAATTGCTCCAGCCACTTTCTTCTGGTTTCTTCATGTCTTCTGCTAACTCTCCATCGTCTGCTGTCCATTTGTCCTTTCTTCTCTCTTCTAGTTTTTTTCCATTCTCTCTCTACATCTGCTTTAACATACTAATCTTTCTCCTTTTGCTCTTTCCTCATTCCTATTTCATCCAGTCAAATTTTACCCCTCCATCCTCAATCCCCACTTACTCTCCCAATACCCGGCCAATTGTAGATTTTTTTATCCCTCCCACACAAAATATTTTTCCCTTCTCCATTTTACTCTTCCAGCCCCATCCCATTCTAATCCTCCCCAACATCAGCTCCCTTCTAGTTCCAGCCTCACCCAGCATCCATTCCCTTCTAGTCCCTGCATCAGCCCATTTCCAGTCCTAGCCACCCATCAGCCCATTTCCAGTCCTAGCAACCCCCCAACCCAATACCAGTCCTAACCCCCCATCACCCCATTTTCAGTTTAAGCCCCCCCTATAACCCATTACCAGTCCTAACCCCCCATCAGCCCACTTCCAGTCCTAACCCCATCAACCCATTTCCAGTCAGCCCCCCATAGCCCATTGCCAGTCCTAACCCCCCCCCATCAGCCCACAGCCCATTACCAGTCCTAACCCCATCAGCCCACCTCCAGTCTTAACCCCCCCAGCCCATTTCCAGTCCTAACCCCCCCATAGCCCATTACCAGACAGCCCCCATCAGCCCACAGCCCATTACCAGTCTTAACCCCCCCCAAAGCCCATTACCAGTTCTAAACCCCCCCAACAGCCCATTATCAGTCCTAACCCCATCAGCCCACCTCCAGTCTTAACCCCCCAGCCCATTTCCAGTCCTAGCCCCCCCATAGCCCATTACCAGACAGCCCCCATCAGCCCACAGCCCATTACCAGTCTAAACCCCCCAAAACCCATTACCAGTTCTAAACCCCCCCCAACAGCCCATTACCAGTCCTAACCCCATCAGCCCACCTCCAGTCTTAACCCCCCCCCAGCCCATTTCCAGTCCTAGCCCCCCCCATAGCCCATTACCAGACAGCCCCCATCAGCCCACAGCCCATTACCAGTCTAAACCCCCCAAAACCCATTACCAGTTCTAACCCCCCCCCCCCCAACAGCCCATTACCAGTCCTAACCCCATCAGCCCACCTCCAGTCTTAACCCCCCCCAGCCCATTTCCAGTCCTAGCCCCCCCCATAGCCCATTACCAGACAGCCCCCATCAGCCCACAGCCCATTACCAGTCTTAACCCCCCCAAAGCCCATTACCAGTTCTAACCCCCCCCCAACAGCCCACAGCCCATTACCAGTCCTCCTCATCAGCCCACCTCCAGCCTTAATCCCCCCAACCCATTTCCAGTCCCAGTCCCAGCCCATTTCCAGTCCCAGTCCCAACCCATTTCCAGCCCCAGTCCCAGCCCCCCCAATTACCAGTCCTACCCCCTCCCCCTCCCCCGGCCTAAAGTAAAATTTATTTTTAAAAAAAAACCTGCTGGCTGCCGCCGCGGGGCCACCTCTGCTGCCGCGGCAGCATGGACTGTCCCGCGGGGGCCCCCTCTGTAAGCTCGGTCCCTCCCTCCGTGCCTCCGTGTCTCCCTCCGTGCAGGCTGTTAGAGACGCGAAGGCAGACTGTCTCCTTCGCGTCTCTGTTAAGCCCGCAGGGGCTGATGGGAAATTTCCCATCAGCCCTGCGGGCTTAACAGAGACGGGAAGGCAGAAGGAGACAGTCTGCCTTCGCGTCTCTAACAGCCTGCACGGAGGGAGACACGGAGGCACGGAGGGAGGGACCGAGCTTACAGAGGGGGCCCCCGCGGGTCAGTCCATGCTACCGCGGCAGCAGAGGGGGCCCCGCGGCGGCAGCCAGCAGGTTTTTTTTTATTTTATTAAAAAAAAAAGCCTAACTACTTCAATTTTTGTGGGCCCTTTGTAGCTGTGGGCCCTACGCCATGGCGTACATGGCGTATAGCTAAATCCGGCCCTGGTCATCCTCCTTAACGAATGTGACCAGGAGGATGGACCCACATAGGAATTTCATCATGTGATGATGACTCTAAAACAGACTTTAGGTCCAATTCCTCATTAACCACCAGCTCCATGCCCCCCTCCTCCTCAGACCTGAGAACAGAGGAAGCATAAAACAGTTTAGACATATGTATGTATTCTGCATCAGAAATATCAAAAACATCCTGGAAAATTTTTTAAAGCTAAATATTAGGTGGTAATTAAGTTTCAGCAAATTTAAAAAACCATAAAGATTTTGCTCTGAACATATTTTTCATTAGTATTATATTATACAGGCAAGATAAACTATCTTTAATGTGATGATTTTGCACGAATTAATCCTGAAACCTCTTTATCCATCCAAGAGAAATGATCCTCCAGGTACCCAACCCTTTGATCATGGTTATTCAATTTAGCAATTGTATCATGTGAAAAGGTGGACACTTGGTGTGTAAAACCCAACAACATCATATTAGTGACTGAGGCCACCTTCCAGAAAAGAGAGAGATCCTTATCTGGGACCAGATATTCCTTGAGCTGAATCCAAAACTCCTGACGACAAAATCGCTTTAGGTAGAGGTAGCTGCAGCCGCAGGCAGAAAATCAACATCCTCTGAAAGAGAGGCCTCAATTGAGGAAGCAATAGAAGAGTTCAGGTCCAAATCCACAGACGGGGCTATACCTTCCTTTCATAATACCTAGCGTGGAGGCAGTGGAGAGGTTCTCGCAATTGGGCTTAAAACAACCCTGAGGGAGAGGAAGGAGATCCTGTAACCTCATCTGGTGTCTGCTCAGTATGAGAAGAGAGAGGATCTACGTGCTTAGCCATTGGGCCAACAGTTTTCCCTGAGAATAATGTTCCATTCTTGTTTGTAAGGTCATGCTGGGAAGTACAGAGAGAGATTAAAAACACTTAACTGGAGAAACGGCTTCAAAAATTATTAATAAATCCTTCATGGCATCAAAAGGTCACCAAAGGAGTGTTCCTCCTTTGGTCACGCCCCTTTCAAATGCATCTTTGGGAGACTTGGTCTCTGTTATCCCAGTGCTGGTGCACTCTGATGAAACAGAGGGGTGGAGCTTCCACCACAGCAGTCCTGGTGTCACTTCATTCTCCTTTGTCCAGGCACTGGAACACGCCCCCCCCCCTCTCTCCCATGGAGTGGAACTGGCACTAGCATAGGAACAGGTCAGCTGCCTCCTCTCCCCTCTTTTATGTTTTTTATGATGTAGCCCAGTGTTTCTCAAGCCCAGCTCTGGGTGTACCTCCTAGCCAGTCTGGTTTTCAGGCTACTGACAATGAATATCATGACAGATTTGCATGCAATGTCTCCATTGCATGCAAATCTGTTTCATGCATATTTAGTGTGGATATCCTAAAAACCTGACCTCTTAGGGGGCACATCAAGACCAGCTTGAAAAATACTGGTATAGTCAACTCTGTGTATGTTTGTTAGACAGGCAGGCTATCAATTTTAAAAAACCCCAAAAATAAGGGCATATATGTATATTTATTTATTTTATTTATTACAATCTTTTATATACTGCGCTATTTGGTATCAGCGCGGTTCACATACAACAACATCAACAGAATAACAGGCTATTCCGTGTTTACAGCAAACAGATATATAAACTTGGGTAACATAAGGTTAACTTATTACAAACATTAGATTATAAAAGGTATCATGACAACACTAAAGTCCTAGTAATCTTACTGAGAAAGTGGGAGAGGCTATTTGAAGATAAGGTGTGTCTCTTATTTGGGGGGGCTTTTGCTGGGGGTAATGTTTGGTGGGTAGTATATGAGGAAAAGGTGATATTTAAGTGCTTTCCTAAATTGGGTTAAGTCGGTAATGGCACGAACGCTTGGTGGTAAGGCGTTCCAGCATCTTGGGGCGTAGAATATAAAAGATCTGTATATGTGTGAACAGATGTTTTTGGGCTTGTGCATGAATGGAATAGTGCATTAATGGAACGCTTATGGTGATTTCCTTCTGTTGTGTGCTCTAATTTATTTTTTCTTTCATGACAGAATTACTCTTCCCATCTCCTGCATACTATATGCGCATAAGCGCTTTTGTGACAGCTGATAATGGTGGTGGTAGGTGGGATTTTTTTTTTTCCTGTTTTCTGTTTTTTTTTACTAATTGCCTTTTAAGATGCCCTAAAATTTCTGGGTGAATTAAACACTGCAGGTAAATTAGCATTCAGCAAACTGTTAGCTCTGCAGTAGGTACATAACTGTCACATAAACTGTGCAGTAGGTACATAACTGTCACAGTTGTTGAAATATTTTTTGTTTTACCCTCTTGGAAACGAAGGGGTATGTTTACTAAGCTGGGCTAACGGCTATCCTGGGCTATTTGTAGCTAGGTCTCATTGAATAATATGCCCATTAGCCCAGCTAAATGTTAGCTCAGCTTAGTAAAAGTGCCCCTAAGACATTAATGAGCTAAAAAAAAACAATGTATTTTAACATTAAAAACTAATGCTGTTACTAAGCATTTTGGAGACTTTTTTATTAAGTTGAGTTGATGGCTAATGTACCACCTTTGCAGTTAATGTGTGTTTAATTTCTTTAACAGCTTTGAACAGAGTGGAGGGTCAGTGGCAGTTAGATGGAGAATGGATGTGGACCGTGTCTTATAGTTAACACATAGCAACTACTTCCATATTAACTATTAATATGATTAATTTGATGCAGTTAGCTATACCTATTTATGAGACATTCGCTACATTACATACCTGCAATGCAGTGAGCTAATGTGCTAAAGAAGTTTTGTCTTGGCAGGTTGGCACGCAGTAAGTACAAATCCTTCATGCTCTTCAATAAATAGGCCGTATTATTGCCAAGAAAAACTTAGCATTGATCAACCTTAAAAATGCATTAAACTGCTTATTGAAAGATCAATATTTTTTAAAATCACTATTTGATTAGATTTAATATTTTGAAGTGCCCCAATTTAACAACTTAGTTTAATAGCGCACTCTTATTGCAGTATTTGCATCTGAAATGAAAGCAAGCTGCGGTGTGGCCATTACTCAAGAAGCTTGGTCTTCTCATTATTATGTCTAATTTTCAGCCTATTTCTAGTTTGTTGCATTTAGCCAAGCTCATTCAAAATGCAGTTTTGGATCAATTGCAAGTACATTTTGAGTGACATTTGGTGCTTGATCATTTTCAGTTTGTTTTTCAAATTGGCCAGGGTACAAGCTTCAAGCCAACTATCAATCACCAAAACTAATGTCAGTGCTGCGACCTATCAGTGGTAGGTAGTAGTAGTATTTTTAGACATCACAGCAGCATTTGACTTGGTGATACATCTGGTTTTCAGAGGCCCCTTTTTGGATGGGGATAAGTAACTCAGTTTTAGATAGAGAGCAGAGGTGTGCGTTGGTGATCATTCTTCAGAATGTTTAAGTTGAATTGCGGACTTTCCCAGGGATCTGCCTTTTGGCAATTTTAATTAATAGCCATATTCTCCCTCTTTCCTTTCTGCTGTAATCATTGCAGGTTACATATTTTCTTATTATCCTGCTAGACCAGCCCAGATGAGTGGGTTATGCTCCCAGCCAGCAGATTAGAAGCAGACCAAAGCAACTTTCAGTGATTTCATCACTTGTGTATATATATACTGGTGCAGTACTGAGAGAAAAAAACAGTATTGTCTGCCTCCGGCAGGTGGCAAGGTGTGTGTGGACTGGTACAACAGTGCAGATAGGCCTGTCTCCCCTGGCCCAGGTGTGTGATCTGTGTGTTTTGAGACATTGGTTCATTGTTTGCTCAGAGCTGGGGTACACCCATTGTCTACCTGAGCTGACAGTTGCCTTGTATCCAGCACTGGTGGGCTGAAGAGTGGACTGGAGACCCCACAGGCCTCTGAAGGGGGCTGATAAGCCTGGGCCCAGGCCCCCTTCCCTCTCACTATCCTATTTGTGCATGTTTTGCTCATTGTTCCCTGTTTATTTGTCTCTGTCTTTGCTGCTTGAATAATGCAGCTTTATAAAAACAACTTTTCAGGCAGCTTGGCCTTTCCATGTCTGTATGGGCAGTTGGAGAGGCCCTTCTGGGGTTTCTCTGGCCGGCCTGACAGGTGCAGGCATTCCCTTACTGATCAGGGATTTCTTTTCCGTCATAGTTTTCCTTTCTGTTATGTTTTTTTACTTCATGTTTGTTTTTCTTTGCATTTGAGCTTTGCTACGATGTCGGGTGCATGGAGGTGTACTGCTTGGGGCTCCCACTGAGTGAGCTACTCAGCTGGCTCTTTTTGCCCTGTGTGCAATGAAAAAGCCTTGGGGCAAAATTATTTTGGCTTCCGAAACAGCTCACAAACTGCTTTTAGTCTCTGGTAGGGGTCCAAGGTCCTGACCTCCCTTATGAGGGAATTGGGGCCCTCTGGCATCTTCCTCTCTAGTGGCAAGGTGCTTAAGTGCCCCCATTCTTCATTTTTGTTTGTCCATTTCTCCAAGAGCCTAGCTGTATCCCCTTTGGGGGGGGGAGGCTGAGA
The DNA here is from genome assembly GCA_033557465.1 of Ichthyophis bannanicus. Taxonomy (NCBI): domain Eukaryota; kingdom Metazoa; phylum Chordata; class Amphibia; order Gymnophiona; family Ichthyophiidae; genus Ichthyophis; species Ichthyophis bannanicus. The sequence goes on along the minus strand of CM066043.1, from coordinate 198,079,914 downwards.
AGGAGAGCTCTGTTTGCAAAGAATGAGTCACTGGAAGACTGGTATTTTACCCTGGCAGAGTGAGTTCTTCTGTCTGTGATCTGCCTTTTTCACATGGTAGACTTTTTTCCATCCTTAATTCAGGGTGCTATGATAGTTCTGTGCATTCTGGAGCACCCTCTGGTAGAGGTTTCACAAGAGGACCCTATCCTGGAGCAGTGGTTTTCAACCCATTTCTTGGGACACACCTAGCTATCAGGTTTTCAGAATAACCACAGTGAATATGCATGAGAGAGACTTGCATGCATATTCATTGTGGTTATCCTGAAAACCTGACTGGTCAGATATGTTGAGAACCCCTGTCCTAGAGGGACTGCAGTGGTGTTCTGGCTTCTTTCCCCTCCCAGAGCCCTTGCAAAAACTCATGTTTTCTCAGTGGAAGACACTGGAAGTTGGATTGAGGGATACCAAGATTCTGGCTTGGCTGTTTCCGCCACTAAGAGAAGACAAAACAGCTTGTTGGGATCCCAAAGGTGGATGCCCTCGTCATGTCGATGACTAAGCACACCACTATTCCACTGGAAGTTGGTGCTGTGCTGAAGGAGACTTTGTAATAGGTTGGAAGCCCTCCTCAGGAATGTTTTCATGGCTTTGTCCTTGGCTACTCAGTCAGTGCTTTGTGCTGGAGTAGTGGCCTGATGGCTCTTGTGCTGGATTCAGCAATTGCTGGTCATTTCTGAGGTAGCAAGATTGGCATCTGGAGCATTGTTTGTTTGTTTGGCAGATGCCCTGTATGACTTGATCAGGATCTCCAAGTCCATGGTGGCTGGTTCTGGAATTGGTCTTTTGTTGTTACATCCAGGCTGTAGTGGCCCAGTGGTGACTCTGGCTCCAGAATTGGTCTTCTGCTGCTGCGGCTGAGTAAGCTCCCCTTTAAGGGCAGGTTGCATTTTGGGGAGGTCCTGGAGAAGTTGGTGAAAGTCCTTAGGCTCACCCACAGAATTTCCAAAGATAGGCCCAGAGGTTCTAGAGGTTTCTCAGGTAGGGATTAGAGCAGGGAGTTTGGGGGGGGGGGGGGATTTAGGGCCGGAAAGAGTTTGGGCATGACATGTTCCTCCAAGACAAGTCAGTTCTTAAGGAGATCCCAACAATCTTTGGACCTAGCAGACACCTCCTTGGGAGCCTGTAACCCCTCACAATGAATTATGAAAGGTCCGTCCCAGGGACAGGCAGTCAGGGGGTATCACTGGCTGTTTTACTCGGAATGGACCTGCATCATATCAGACCAATGGCTCCTCAAGGTCTTCAAAGGGATACATGCTGGAGTTTGTGGAGCCTGTTCTGGATGACTTTGTGGAGTCTCCTTGTGGTTCCTTAACCAAGAGAGTGGAAGTTGAGGAAACTCTCTAAAGTGCCTCCCACAGTTGCAGGCTATTGTACACTTGTCCTCCGCAGAACAAGCTTGGGTCAGTATTTCTTTTACTTTGTAGTGCCCAAAAAAGACTGGTCATTCCAATCCATTCTGGAGTCAAAGATGGTCAGTGCCAAACTAAGAGTGCTTCACTTCTACAAGGAGAATCTCAGATCGGTCAGTGCATTGGTCCAGCAAGAACAGTTTTAACCTCTTTGGACTTTTCCAAAGCATATTTTCATATTCTGATCCAGGAAGAAACATCAGCAGTTCCTCTGCTTCTGCATCCTGGGACACCATTTTCAGTTTTGTGCACTGCCTTTTGGCCTAGCCATGGCACCTCTCACCTTCTCGAAGGTTGTGGTGATGGTCTTTCTGCACAAACAAGGAATCTAGATTCATCCATGCCTGGATGACTGACTGATTTGGTCCAACTCCATGGGAAGTTGAGGGTGGACACCACCAGGGCGAGCGCTACCCGCTGAACTGCATAAGCATGGCAAGGGGGCACTGGTAGTAAGGGGCGCTGGAGCTGCAGCTGCGGGCTGAAGGAGAAAAGCAGTGGTGACTGTGCCACAGGCACACAAAAATACTGCTAGCCTTGATCATGGCTTTCCTTTGCTCTTCGCCCGTAGGACAGGCTGTTCCCGTGAGCTGAAGAGATGAAGACGACTGCAATCACAGCCAGCAGTGATGTGTTGGCCTTGAGAGCAGTCTGTCCTATGGGCTGTAGTGATCGTGGCCAGAGGTTTGTTGTGGGCCCATGGGACAGGCTGCTTTCACAGGTTGACGAGGTGAAGAAGGTGATCGCGGACAGCAGTGATGTGTTGGCCTTGGGCTGTAGTGATCGTGGCCAGAGGTTTGTTGTGGGCCCATGGGACAGGCTGCTTTCACAGGTTGAAGAGGTGAAGAAGGTGATTGCGGACACAGTGATGATGTGCCATGGGAGCAGCCTGTCCAGCAGCACACAAAGTACTGCTGGCCCCAATTCGGCTCTTTTGTTCTTTGACCTGCGGAAGCAGTCTGCTCCACGGGCTGAAGAACAAAAGAGAGCCATGATCAGTCAGCAGTACTTTCGTGGGCCTGCGGACTAAGCTGATTCTGTGGGCTGAAGATGTAATCACAGCCAGCAGTGGTGCCTGTTAGGGCCGGCCCTAGGCATAGAAACATGATGGCAGAAAAAGACCACATGGCCTCTCTAGTCTGTCCTTCCATATCAACCACTACAACAGTCCCCTTTTTTCCTTGAGAGATCCTCTGTGTTTGTCCCATGCTTTTTTGAATTCAGTTACTGTCCTCATCTCTACCACCTCCACTGGGAGACTATTCCACGGATCCACCACTCTTTCCGTAAAGAAATATTTCCGCATATCACTCCTGAATCTATCCCCTTTCACCCTCATCTCATCTCCCCTCGTATCAGAGCTTGCTTTCAGTCGAAAGAGGCTCTCCTCCTGTGCATTTATGCCACAGAGGTATTTAAATGTCTCAATCATATTACCTCTGTCCCGCATGTTGCCCACACATGGCCCCTTGCTACATAGGCCCCACAAGCTGCTGTTTTTATCTGCCCAGCAGACTTGTATTTTTTTGTCCTGGGATCAAAAAACCCACTGGGGTCCACAGTCAGCATCCCCCCCTCCCTCCAATGGAGGCCCTTTACAGACTCTGCAGTGAGGTAAAAGCTATTTATTTTTAGGGTTCCACTCTTTGTTACCTGGTTGCACTAATAGTTTGAAAACATGTGTTTAAAAGTATTTTACATATTGTGGAAGAAAATATTTCATACTTCTGTAGCTCCCCCTTCAGTGTGCTTCTGGGTCCAGGACCGGCCTGGCTGGTCCCCTCGAGGACGGGCTCTGTCGGTTCTTGTCAGTTTGGCTCCTGGTGCCTCAACTTGGGGAAGAAGGGTATTAGCAGGTAGGATTTCCATCCTTTCTCTCCAGGAAATCTCTAAAAAAAAAAACCCACTACTGTGAATAAGGCTAGCTTAAATAGTATTCATAATTTATTTACAAAATATATACATCAAGTATTATAAAATAATGCAGTATGTACAACCCATATTATGATAAGTGGTTCAAGCAGGTAAAGTGAAATATCAGTATAGGATAAGGCAGTTCAAACAACCAACTATAATCTTATAAGTAGTGACTTAAGTAAACCTTTAAAGATGATGGCTTTAACTTTACTAACCTATCTCCTAACTCCCCTCCTTTTCCCTTTGCCCACCAGCCCCAAGTCTCACCCACTGCTGGAGGTCTGAACCAGTGACGGCTTGTGAAGAGAGGTTTTATAGTTCTGTCCAATCGCTGAGGCTGTAGCCTCGACTCCACCTCTTCCAAGCTCTCCTCCAATCAGGAGAGGGTTTTGCACTCCTGCCCAATCAGGAACAACTATTGCAGCTCTACAGTGAGCTGACCTGCTGCTGGACCCCCCTGAGTCTTGTGGCTCCTAGTCCAAAATGGACTCTTTGCCACTACAGCTCTCTCATGAGCTGATCTGCTGTTGCAGCTCCCAGTGAGCTGATCTGCTGCCGGGCCCTTCCTGGGCCTTGTGGCTCCTGTACTGTCTGCCACTGCAGCTCCACCTAGAGCTGATCCACTGCTGCATCTCCTAATGAGCTGATCTACCGCTGGGCCTCCCTGCGTCTTGTGACTCCTAGACTCTCTACTGCTGCAGCTCTCTCGTGAGCTGATCCGCTGCTGCAGCTCCCAATGAGCTGATCTGCCACTGGGCCCTTCCTGGGCCTTGTGACTTCTAGATTCCCTGTCACTGTAGCTCTCCCTGGAGCTGGTCCACCACTGGACTTCCAAGCCTGGATTAGGCTCTCCAGAGTCTCTCCACTGCCATCTCCACTCCCTGGGTTGGGAAGAGACAGTCCACCCCACCTTCATTCCTGCCCCAGTATTTACTTCTCCACCCTCTTTCTAGTGTGTGCAGTTTATTCCCTTATAATATTCCCTATAGAGTTAAAATTAAATATTAATAATAGATATAAATGTGTGCAAATCTGACCCTTGCTCCTTCAGTACAGGCAGTGATTTGCATATCCCCCCTAAATGTTTACTTTCCAGCTCTGCTAGCATAGTGACTTACTGCAGGCTGCTCTTATAATGTTGTCCCTCATCTGACGTCCCCAGCAGCCACCTCTTCGGCAGCATACAGTGACCATTTTACCTTTTATTCTACATTATTCAGCACACTTTTTCAAACACCCACCTTGTGTGTGTGTGTGTGGGGGGGGGGGGTCACTTCTTTCATCTCAGTTTTTTCCAGAATTCCTCATTTTTCTACTTCTAACCTCTGCAAAATAAAATTTTGTTCTCTAATATTTTTCCCAAATTTTTCCATTTTTTTTCTAGGTCTTCAAATCTCTAGGAGGCTGGGGAATGAAAACTGGCTTACTAAAGGGTGCTATGGTGTTGCACTTTACATGCCATAAAAGTCAAAACCATGGCATGTTAGGTACAACACCACTGCATTATCTGTCAGGGAGCATGGAAAGCATAATACCAGCATTTTGCACAGTGCATCATGCCTTAACATGGCTTAAAATCAGCACAGGTGCACTTACCTCCAGTTATGGAGGTGTCAGTAAGTGCACCTGGGCTCATGGCATGCTTTGCAGTTAGTGTGGGGTGTGCTGACTGCAAGGTGCTCACCCCGCCTACTTACCATTCCAACACGTACAATACAGTTACCATGGAAACCGGGATGTGCTAACTGTGTCTCATGCTAACAGCTACCATGGGTCACAGCATGGTGCTAGCTTGTGCTGTAACCCTCGCTAACTGCTTAGCCTACTTTTGTAAAAGGTCCCCAAAGGTTGACGTGATCTTGGGCCAGTTATGAATTTTGCATGTCCAAATAAAAAATTCTGTGTTGAATGTTACCAAAATTAATTAAAATCTGTAAAAATTGAATAGTAGTTTTTTGTAGAATCTGGATTTTCTTCTAAGTATAAAGGACCCTGGAGGTAGCAGCTAAAAAGTGTGATGGTTACATCTTTTCACTAAAGCTCTACCTTAATTTTTGAACTTCCTTGAGTCCTGTCATTTCATGGCCCTGGAGTTGATCTCTGGCTCTGTGCAGGTCATTCTAGGCACTGGCAATTTTAAAAATGCAAGACACATGGTACCACAGTTGTTTCCTGTCATTTTAAACTAGAGAACATAATTTGATCTGAATTTTTTTGACAATAGATGAGTGCCCTAACATGTGGAGGATCTGGGGGTTTGTGACGAATCTTACACAAGCCCCACATGGTAGAATGTGCCTTTTTCTCTTTAGCTGCCTTAAGGCATTTTCTTTAAAAAAATATGATAATTGGACATATATGTCCCATGATCAGGGCACCTGGGATTTTAAAGCAGATTTACTGTATATAGAAGTCATTCGAGCATAGAAAAGCACTTTTTTGTCTTTTTCTTATGATCCCATTGAATCTCTGATCCTAATAATTTTACCTGATTTTCTTACATAAGATATATACCATACTGGGTCAGCCCAAGGTCCATCAAGCCCAGTATTCTGTTTCCAACAGTGGCCAATCTAGGTCATAAGTATCTAGCAGTTTCCCCAAAAGACACAGGTTCCACAATGCTTGTATTGGGTCAAACAGTGATATCCTGGGTCCCTTTTAATAATGGTTTATGGACCTTTCCTCCAGGAACTTGTCCAAACCTTTTTTAAACCCAGCTACACTAACAGCTTTTACTATATCCTCCGGTAACAAATTCCAGAGTTTGATTACACGGTGAGTGAAAAAATATTTTCTCTTATTAGTCTTAAATAGTTTACCCTGTAGCTTCATTGCATGTCCCCTAGTCTTTCTATATTCTAATGACGTAAACAATCGATCTTCATTTACCTGTTCCTGTGCGGATATCCAGTTTAGTCCTCCACAATCGGGTAGTGCACCTTCTACTGCAGCCTGGAGACTGGACCAATCAAATCTTCTGTAGTACATATCCAGCTGGAGCTCCCAGAAGCCCCCCAGTGTGTCCAGTCTCTTGCAGCTTGAAGACGTAAAAGTGTGTCCTCCTGGGCACACTGAGTGACTCTTGCAGGAGCAACACTTGTTAGTTAGTCTTTTAGGGTTTGTTTTTGGGACATTTACTTACTATTTATTTAATAGCTAGCTGTATCTTTAAAAGGAAAAAGGAAAAGAAGCCTGGCTCCCTGGAGCATTGTCACAGGAGACTAGGGGGAAGTCAGACCTGCAGGCTCCTGCCTTCCTGCCTGGCAGATTTTAACAGCCCTGGGTGAGCTTCCCCTGGACAGTACGGGGAATTGCCATACCTGATACAGCAGTGACTGGCACTGGGAGATGTTGACTGTGTCCTTGCTGTTCCTGAGCTGGTAGGAGTTTTCACTTCTTTATTTGTGAGCAGTGCTCTGTCAGAGCTGCCAGCGTTTCTGTAGGCTCTCCTGAGCCCATTTGGCAATTTTTCTTCAAATTGGTCGTTTGCCCTGCATTACAGGGTCGTTTTTATTTATTTTCCATATTATTTGGTTGTATTTTCGCGCCGTTTTTTGCCGCGGGTGGTGAAACAGTGCGGCGGCCATTTTGGATTTTTAAAGTGTGCTTTTAAGGCACTTTTGCTCACTTGTGCAGGTTCCCCTAGCGTTTTTTGGGGTTCCTTTTGCTGGCGATTTTGCTCAGGGCACCCCAGGGAGTCTGGGGAGTAGTTTATTTCTTGTAAAAAAAAAAACAAGTGTTCCGTAGGGACGAGCTGGTTCCTCTGGTAACGGAGTCCCTTCAGGCGCTTAACCTTTCGGCGGTGCGGTCCCTGGAGGAGGAGGGTCTTGCGGATCCCCTGATTCAGGCAGTCAGAGATGCCCAGGTGGTTTTTTCCCGTCCACCGCGTGGTCGAACAGATGATCCTAGCGGAGTGGGAGCACCCGGAATCCGGTTGGAAGGGGATTCGGACCATGAATCGGCTTTATCCCCTTGCCGACAAGGACAGGGACTGGTTCAAGTCCCCACGGGTGGATGCTGCGGTTTCCGCAGTGACCAAGAAAACCACCATCCCGGTTGAGGGAGCGGCGGCCCTCAAGGACGGTCAGGATAAGAAGGTGGATAATTTGTTCAAGCAAACCTTCGATACTGATGCCGTGTCATTGCAAGCCTCTATTTGTGGGGCTTGGGTGGCTCGGTCGTGTCTGCGGTGGTCGCAGCGATTGCGCTCGAGCCCCAGGCTAGACCAGCAGGGCCTGTTGGAGGTTACCCGGTTGGAGTCCGGCTCGGCCTATTTGGCGGATCTGTTTTATGATTTAATCCGCGCGTTGGCTAATAGTATGGCATCCGCGGTTGCGGCGCGCCGGTCCCTCTGGTTGCGCAACTGGGCGGCGGACGGTTCTTCCAAGTCCCGCCTCAGTAAACTGCCCTTTAAGGGCAGATTGTTATTTGGGGAGGCTCTCGAGAAATGGTAAAGGATCTCGGTGAGTCCAAGGGGGGCCGGCTTCCGGAGGATAAGCCAAGGTCCAACAGGCCCTCCTCTTCGGCGCGGGGGTCCTTTCGGGATCAGCGCCGGTTTCGTTCCTCCCGCCTGTGGGCATCGCAGCGGAGCCGGTTTGGAGCCCGTAATCAAGGCTTTCGTGGTTTCCGAGGATCCGGCAGAGGTTTTTTCCGGAGCCGCCTCTTCCTCGGTCTCTTCCTTTGGGCGCAAGCCACAATGACGCGAGGCAGGCTCTGGAGGGGGGCCCGATTATCGGGGGTCGCTTGCGCGACTTTCTTCCTTCTTGGGCCCAAATTACGTCAGATCGCTGGGTGCTACAGATTATAGAAGAAGGTTATGCTCTGGAGTTTGCGTTCCCGCTTCCAGATTCCTTTGTTCTGTCTCCCAGCAGGGGCGAGCAAAAGACGCGGGACATCCGCGTGACCCTGGATCGGTTGTTAACTTTGGGAGCTGTGATCCCGGTTCCTCCCTTGGAAAGAGGCGCCGGTCGCTACTACTCCATCTATTTTGTGGTCCCCAAAAAGGGCGACTCCCTGCGTCCGATCTTGGACCTCAAAGGCGTGAATCGCGCACTCAGGGTGCCGCATTTCCGTATGGAAACCCTGCGGTCAGTCATTGTAGCAGTGCGACAGGGGGAGTTTTTAACGTCCCTCGATCTTACCGAGGCCTATCTGCACATTCCGATACATCCATCTCATCAGCGGTTTCTCCGCTTTGCGTTTCCGTGGGGTCACTTCCAGTTCCGGGCCATGCCGTTCGGCTTAGCTACGGCTCCGCGCACCTTCACCAAGGTGATGGTGGTCGTCGCGGCGGCCTTGCGCAAGGAGGGCATTTTGGTCCATCCATATCTCGACGACTGGTTAATACGAGCAAATCCAGTCGGGAGTGCATGCGAGTCACAAGCAAGGTAGTGGCTCTGCTGCGTTCTCTCGGCTGGGTGGTGAACGAACGAAAGAGTTGTCTGCGTCCCTCGCAGGACCTCGAGTATCTGGGGGTGCGTTTCGACACCGCCCGGGGACTGGTATGCCTCCCCGAGCGCCGCGTCCTGGCGTTGCGGACTCTTGTCCGACTTTTTCGGGGGATGCCCGCTCCGTCGGCGTGGTGGTACTTGCGGCTCCTCGGAACGATGGCGGCGACCTTGGAGGTGGTGCCGTGGGCGCGGTTCCACATGCGCCCGCTACAGAAGGCACTCCTTCGCCGTTGGTCCAACCAGTGCGACTCCTTGAACAGGAGATTGCCCTGCCCGAAGACAGTGCGACGGTCGCTCCGATGGTGGCTCTCCTCCGAGAATTTGACGCGGGGGATTCCCTTGGAGCCTCCTCGGTGGGTTCCTCTCACTACGGATGCGAGCTTAGCCGGCTGGGGAGCGCACTGCGAGACCCGCTTCACACAGGGGGTGTGGTCCTCCCGGGAAGCCTCTTGGTCGATCAACCGTCTCGAGCTTCGGGCGGTCAGGCTTGCCTTATTGGCCCTGGAGCCTCTGGTCCTGGGTCGGGCGGTCCGAGTCTGGTCGGACAGTGCGACCACGGTGGCGTACATCAATCGCCAAGGGGGCACAGGGAGCGTGGCACTGGAAACAGAGGCGACGGCCTTGTTCAGTTGGGGGCAGACTCGTCTGCCGGCAATCTCGGCGGCACACATAGCAGGCGCAGAAAATGTCCAGGCAGACTTTCTCAGCAGAGTGCGGGTGGACCCCGGAGAGTGGGAGTTAAATCCACAAGTATATGCGCAAATAGTTCGGCGGTGGGGTCCGCCCATCATGAATCTCATGGCGACCTTCCAAACGGCCAGGACGAGTCGCTTCTTCAGCAGACGGCGGGAGCGAATGTCCGAGGGACTCGACGCTCTCATTCAGCCGTGGCCGACGTCCGGGCTCCTGTATGTCTTCCCTCCGTGGGCACTCATCGGCCGGGTCGTTCAGCGCATCGAGTGCCATCGGGGTCGAGTGCTGTTGGTGGCTCCGGATTGGCCCCGGAGACCCTGGTATGCCGACCTCGTCCGGCTTTGAGACGGCGTTCCGTGGCGCCTTCCTGCGCTGCCGGACCTTCTCCTTCAGGGGCCCTTGCGGTTGCCCCAGGTGGCTCGATTCTCGCTTACGGTTTGGCCATTGAGAGGGCTCGGCTGAAAAAGCAGGGCTATTCGCCCGCGGTGATTTCCACCTTACTGCGGGCAAGAAAGTCATCCACTTCTCTTACTTATGTTCGAATTTGGAGGATTTTTGAGAACTGGTGCTCCCGGCGGGGAGTCCGGGCGGCGACGGCTTCTGTGCCCGTCGTGTTAAGTGTTCTTCAGGATGGGTTCGAGAAAGGTCTCGCGGCCAGTTCCCTGAAGGTTCAGTTGGCAGCGATCTCTTGTTATAGAGGCAAGGTCTTGGGCCGCCTTCTCGGCGCTCATGCGGATGTGCGGCGTTTCTTGACCGCCGTTTTTCATTTACGGCCTTCCCGCAGAACGTTGATTCCTCCGTGGGATTTGAATCTAGTTCTGCGAGCTCTGGTGCGGGAACCCTTTGAGCCCTTGCGGAGGGCGTCTTTGAAGGATCTCTCCTTGAAGACGGTTTTTCTGGTAGCCATTTGCTCGGCAAGGCGCATTTCGGATCTTCATGCTTTGTCCTGCCGAGAGCCTTTCTTGTCTTTTTCCGCGGAGCGGATGGTGCTCCGTCCGGTTCCTTCCTTTCTGCCAAAGATAGTGTCTCCTTTTCACCTGAATCAGGCGGTGTTTCTGCCAGTGCTTTCGGCGAGTTCTGTCGAGTCGGTGGACAAGGGTCTTCACCGGCTTGATGTGGGCCGCACGCTGCGTCGGTATTACAGTCTACCGAGCCCTTTCGGAAGACTGATCGGCTCTTTGTGCTCTTTGGGGGTGCAAGGAAAGGTGAGGCGGCGGCTAAGGCCTCCATTGCTCGATGGCTCAAGGTAGCGATCGCGTCCGCATATCTGTTGCAGCGGCGGCCGGTTCCGGAGGGGCTCCGAGCTCATTCTACTCGGGCTCAGGCGACCTCTTGGGCGGAGCATAGCCTGGTGCCGCCGGCAGAGATCTGTAAGGCGGCCACTTGATCGTCTCTGCATGCTTTCAGCAGGCACTATCGCTTGGATGTGTCAGCGGCTCGGGATTCCTGTTGCGGTTTGGCGCGCCGGCTGGCAAGGTCCCGCCCGGTCTTAACTGCTCTGTTACATCCCGATTGTGGAGGACTAAACTGGATATCCGCACAGGAAATGGAAATTACACTAACCTGGTAATTGTAGTTCCTGTAGGATCCAGTTTAGTCCTCCTTCCCTCCCGACTATCTGTATGCTCTAGCGGCGCGCTGTCCCGAGCGGGTGACTATGAGACGTTTTTTCGTCCCGTTCGGACTCTGTCGACAGCGGTGCTTATCGCTATGACTCTGTGTAAATTTAATGGCGTCGGGGCAGGCGCCATGCCATGTCTGACTTCCTCGTTTGGGCAGGGAGTTGGTTATTCCAGGGGGGGAAGTATATTGTTTAATACTATGAAGTGTTGCTTCGTTAAGTATGCTTTGTTACTAGTACACTGGGGGGCTTCTGGGAGCTCCAGCTGGATATGTACTACAGAAGATTTGATTGGTCCAGTCTCCAGGCTGCAGTAGAAGGTGCACTACCCGATTGTGGAGGACTAAACTGGATCCTACAGGAACTACAATTACCAGGTTAGTGTAATTTCCATTTCCACTCCATTCATTTATTTATAGACCTCTATCATATCTCCCCTCTCTTCCAGGTTGAAGAGCCTTAACCCTTTTAGCCTCTCTTCATAGGAGTATCCTTCCATCCCCTTTACCATTTTGGTGGCTCTTCTCTGTACCTTTTTCTAATAATGCTATATCCTTTTTAAGATACGGCAACCAGAATTGCACACAGTATTCAAGGTGTGGTCGCACCATGGAACGATACAGAGGCATTATAATATCCTTTGTTTTATTTTCCATTCCTTTCCTTATGATACCTAGCATTCTATTTGCTTTCTTGGCCGCCGCTGCACACTGGGTGGAGGGTTTTAACATGTTATCCATGATGATGCCTAAATCTTTTTCCTGGGTGGTGGTTCTAATGTGGAACCTTGCATCGTGTAACCATAGTTTGGGTTGTTCTTTCCTAGGTGCATAACTTTGCACTTGTCTACATTAAATTTCATCTGCCATTTGGATGCCCAGTCTTCCAATTTATCAAGACCCTTGTGCAATTTTCCACAATCCTCATGGATTTTAACAACTTTAAATAGTTTTGTGTCATCTGCAAATTTGATAACCTCACTCCTTATTCCCTTTTCCAGGTCATTTATGAATATGTCAAAAAGCAGCGGACCCAGCACAGATCCCTGGGGTACTCCACCATTTACCTTTCTCCACTGGGAAAATGGAGTCTTGAGTAAATCATTCAGACAACTGCTTGAATATGTCAATTTTTGTAATTAGCATGTGTATCTTTTTGTTTATCTGGTGCTGCACTGCATGCAGAGGCTGGTTTCTTGGGGATTCAGTTTATCTTTTTGTCTACATATTTCTATTGTCAGTTCCGAGTGTGTGATCATGGCCAGGTGTACTGTTAGCATGGAGTTTCTAGGTATGAATCTGGCTTGTTCCAGTTTTTCTGGTAAGTATAGATTTTCTACGGCCCACGCCAGTATTTATGGTGCTATCCTTTTCCAGGTAGGATCCCTTGTATGAGTTTTGGAAGATAGTGCTGTTGTGGAATGATAGATTTAGGGCAATTTCCCCAATTTCTTCATTGCATGTCCCCTAATCTTTCTACTTTTTGAAGGAGTAAACAACCGATCTATGTTTACCCGTTCCACACCATTCATTATTTCATAGACATCTATCGTATCTCTCATTGTTTTTCTTTTTTCCAAAGTGGAGAACCCTAACCTTTTAAGACTTTCCTCATAGGGGTATCCTTCCATCCCCTTTATCATTGTGGTGGCTCTTCTCTGTACCTTTTTAAATTCTGTTCATTCAATGTTAAATACTAGAGGAGATCAAACCTAAGCTTTCTTTAGAAGCTCAGATTACAAACTTAGACTTTCATACTTTGTACACATCATGCGAAGAGATGGATCATTAGAGAAAGACATCATGCTTGGCAAGGTGGAAGGTCAATGCAAAAGAGGAAGGCCAGCAATGAGATGGATCGATACAATAACAGCAGCTATGGATGCCACTCTGTCAACAATTGAATGTGGGCTTTCTCTATTGAACTTTCAATTCCAAAACATATAGTAGGACGAACCTAACCTATGGAATAATGCTGTGAAACACAGTGTCAGGCCTTGAGGTCTCAGTTTAAAACATTGCAGCAATCCTTTGGATTTTTTGAAAAAGTTCTTAATAAAACTTCAGCTGCTGTTTACATCAATGACCTTTAGTCAATGCCTTCTTCTCCGTTTCACAACAGAAAAAACTATTCTCTCCTTTTTCTTTTCTTTTTTTAATTTTTCTTTAAAACTTTGATAAGCAATGTTGCTCTCATGATCTTGCATCTCTAACAAGCTGGAACGATCAGTTGTACTGGATTCTACTATTTTGTTACTTCTCATTCAATTCAAAGTTGCAAAAACACAAAATAAATATGTAGAATCGCGCTGGTAGTACTTCCCAAGGTGTTACTATCCATTACTGACCATTGGGGACTAAACGTGATCAGCACTTATCTTTTAGATTTCTCATCATACTCCTTTTCTTAAGCGCTATCACCGACGTTCCTTTTCTTTTCGACGCGGCACAGTCCTATTGATGATTTCTTAATGCAGCAATGCCGGAAGTATCACACAGCAGAGAAACTGATCTTTACCTGTAGAATCTGTCTTTGCTCTAGAATCAGCACAGAGGACACTTTGCTCTCGTCTCTCCGTCGGTTATCTAAAAACGCCGCGCATGCGGCTTCGGTGAGCTACCTGGATTTTAAAGGGCTCCTCTTGACTCCTCCCCCTGAAGGGAGGTTACTAACTCACTTTGTTCACAATTCACAGACCGAAAAAGTTCTTTGATCATAGCCTCCTATGTACACAGAAACCAATCAATGGAGGCATTTAATCCATTCGGTATGACTGTATTCAGCTGAAAAATCCATCGCTGTTCTGTTTGCGTTAAACATTGTTCCTTCGTATTACTGCCCCTACCCGTTAAGATTTGATCAGTGGCAAAGCATTCCAATTGTTCGAAGCTATGATTCTCCGTAAGACAATGCTGGACTATAGGTGCTGCTGTTACTCCTCGATTTAATCGGCTGCGGTGTTCTGCTAAACGTAGTCTTAATGCACGTACTGTTTTCCCACATATAACAATCCACATGGACAGCGGATTCCGTAGATAACATAAGTCGACTGACAAGTGGTGGTACTGCGCATACGGTAATGTCTTCCTTGATATTCAAACTCATCCATTTCTAGAGTTACCGCACACAAACTGCAGGTTCCACAACGCTTGTGCCCCAAAGCCTGGACCGTAAACTCCCTTTCAACTTGACAACTAATTCTCGAGGGACTCAGCTGTTCCTTAAAGTTCCTGCCCCTGTTCCACACACATCTGATTTTCTTATCTGTCAGCCCTGGAATCGTGTTGAGAATGTTACTATGGGTTCTTAGAATCTTTTGAACGGATCCACTTAGATGGGAAAACTGAGTGATAAAATTTATCCGGTTGTCATCGAAATTCTTCCGAGTCTGACGTGCTTGACCCGAAGACGATAGCAATAACCACCATTCATTATACAAGGCCCTGGTATAGGCCCGTCGTACCAATGACTCCGGGTAACCCCGAGATAAAAAATTCTTTATGAGTTGCTTGGATTTTCGCCGATAATCTGAAACTTCTGAACAATTTCTACGGAACCTTAGAAATTGAGAAAAGGGGAGCCCCTCCTTCAACTGACGTGGATGAGCACTTGTAAAATGTAGGAAAGTATTGCGGTCAGTCTCTTTCCGAAAAACCGAAGTATTCCAAGTGTGACCGCTTCGTGAGATCTCCACATCTAGAAAATGAATCTTATTTTTATCATATGTCATAGTGAACTTGATGTGGGGATCCCGAGAATTGAGCCAATCAAAAAACACCTTGAGATCTTCCTCTGTCCCCCTCCATATCACAAAAATGTCATCTATAAACCGCCTCCACTCTAGTATATTCTTCCCATATGGAGACTGTTCAAGCCATTGCTGTTCAAACGTAGCCATATACAAATTCGCGATTGAGGGGGCGCACGTAGCACCCATGGCTACGCCGACGATCTGTTGGTAAATTGTTTCTTGAAACTGAAAAATATTGTGAAAGATCACCAACTCGGATAACTTTAACAACATACTGATGGTATCTTCTGACAAATCACCCCGGTTTCGCAGAAATCGTTCCACTACTGTTAGCGCTGCCTTCTGAGGAATGCTGGTGTACAGCGCAATTACGTCCAACGTCACCAGGATAGTATCGGGTTTTGCCGCCCACAGGGCACATCGAGTCAAAATGTTCAGAAAATGCGTGGTATCTTTCAGAAATGACGGCAAATGCGCGGCGTTTTTGGATAACCGACGGAGAGACGAGAGCAAAGTGTCCTCTGTGCTGATTCTAGAGCAAAGACAGATTCTACAGGTAAAGATCAGTTTCTCTGCTTTTTATCATACCTTTGACATCTAAGTGGAATATGATATAGTTTATTATGGTTTGCAATGTCTTATAGGTCAGTTTGGGAGAAACACATTCCCCTGAAGAACTTGTCATAACGAAACGCTTGGGCGCCTTAGATTAACGGCGTTGGGATTCATGTGAAGCTGTGTGATACTTCCGGCATTGCTGCATTAAGAAATCATCAATAGGACTGTGCCGCGTCGAAAAGAAAAGGAACGTCGGTGATAGCGCTTAAGAAAAGGAGTATGATGAGAAATCTAAAAGATAAGTGCTGATCACGTTTAGTCCCCAATGGTCAGTAATGGATAGTAACACCTTGGGAAGTACTACCAGCGCGATTCTACATATTTATTTTGTGTTTTTGCAACTTTGAATTGAATGAGAAGTGACAAAATAGTAGAATCCAGTACAACTGATCGTTCCAGCTTGTTAGAGATGCAAGATCATGAGAGCAACATTGTTTATCAAAGTTTTAAAGAAAAATTAAAAAAAAGAAAAGAAAAAGGAGAGAATAGTTTTTTCTGTTGTGAAACGGAGAAGAAGGCATTGACTAAAGGTCATTGATGTAAACAGCAGCTGAAGTTTTATTAAGAACTTTTTCAAAAAATCCAAAGGATTGCTGCGATGTTTTAAACTGAGACCTCAAGGCCTTACACTGTGTTTCACAGCATTATTCCATAGGTTAGAGTTTGAGTTTAGGTTCGTCCTACTCTGTCAACAATGACTGAAGTCCGAATGCAGTTTATGACAACTATCCAGAGGGTTGCCATGAGTCGACACTGACTCGACTGAACTTAACAACAATGTTAAATACTTAATCCTTAGTACCGATGTTTAGTCCAGAAATGCATTTAGAAACATAGAAACATGAAGACAGAAAAAGACCACATGGCCTATCTAGTCTGTCCTTCCATATCAACAACGACAATAGTCTCCTTTTTCCCTTTAGAGATCTTCTGTGTTTGTCCCATGCTTTTTTGAATTCAGATACTGTCCTCATCTCTACCACCTCCACTTGGAGACTATTCCATGGATCCATTTCTGTAAAGAAATATTTCCGCATATCACTCCTGAATCTATCCTCTTTCACCCTCATCCCATGTCCCCTTGTAGCAGAACTTGCTTTCAATCGAAAGAGGCTCTCCCCATCTGCATTTATGCCACGGAGGTATTTAAACGTCTCAATCATATCCCCTTTATCCCGCCTTTCCTCTAAGGTATACATATTAAGATCCTTAAGTCTGTCCTCACATGCTTTATAATGAAGACCACTAACCATTTTAGTAGCCACCCTCTGTACCGACTCCATCCTGTTTATATCCTTTTGAAGGTGCAGTCTCCAGAATTGCACACAATACTCCAAATGAGGTCACACCAAAGACTTCTACAAAGGCACTATCACCTCCTTTTTTCTGCTAGCCATTCCTCTCTGTATGCACCCAAGCATCCTTCTAGCTTTTGCTGTCGCCTTTTCTACCTGTTTAGCTACTTTAAGATCATCCGACACAACCACGCCTAGGTCCCGCTCTTCTTTAGTGGACAAAAGTACTTCACCCCCTATACTATATTGCTCCCTTGGATTGCTGCAGCCCAAATGCATGACCTTACATTTTTTAACATTAAATCCCAGCTGCCAAATTCTAGACCATTCTTCAAGCTTAGCTAGATCCCTCCTCATGTTATCTATACTTTCCTGGGTGTCTACTCTATTGCAGATTTTGGTATCATCCGCAAAGAGGCAAACCTTACCCGACAGCCCTTCCGCTATATCACTAGCAAAGATGTCAAAAAGAATCAGACCAAGGACAGATCCCTGGGGCACATCACTGGTAACATCCTTCTCCTCAAAGTGAGCTCCATTTACCTGTACTCTTTGTCGCCTCCCACTCAATCAATTTCTAACCCAATCAGTAACATTTGGGTCCATTCCTAGGGTGCTCAGTTTGTTTATAAGTTGCCTGTGAGGAACATGGCAAAGGCTTTACTGAAAACCTTTTTCCCCTTCACTGCAGTTTTCTTGTTACAATATTTGATTTGAAGGAGACGTACTACCATCTTGTGAGCAGAGTTCACAAAGGAGTTTTGGGACAGGTGGGGTGCAGCCTACCATTAATAGTAATGAAGGAAGTAGGGGTGCCAATCTGTAGGTTGTAGGAGGGTGCCAGAGACCCTAGCACTGACCCTGGACATTACCCAAGTGATCCAGTGGTTGGAGAAGGTGGGATGGATGATCAACAACCTCAGAGCATCCCAGTTCCCTCCCAAGACTTGCGAGTATCTGGATGCCTGTTTCAGCATTTGCTTGAGCAGGTGTTTCTCACCCTGGAAAGGTAGCTCAGGAGGTTTTGCTCTTAGACAGCTCCCAGGGCCTGGGACTGTCTGCAGTTTATGTTTATGTTTATTAAAAGATTTATTATACCGCCCAAGACCAAAGGTATCTGAGGGGTTTACAATAAAATTAAAATAATTTAAAAATCTTAAAAATAGACTGCTAAGGAGGAAAGGAACGCCATTAAAAACAGGAAAGACTAGAGAAAAGGCAGAGAAAAATGACAGAACACACATCAGCAGGAGGAGGGAGAGGGAGACATGACTGTGGGTGGGAGGTTAAACGCCAGACAAAAGAGATGGGTTTTGAGTTGTGCTTTGAAAGACTGGAAAGACTCTTCTGCACGGAGGAAAGGGGGGAGCGAATTCCAAAGTTTAGGGCCTAGGAAGTAAAAAGCAGAGGAACGGGTAGATTCAAGGTGAGCTTGGGAGGGAGAAGGGAGGGACAACCGGTTTGTGTGAATGGAGCGGAGCAAACGATGAGAAGTGCGGAAATGGATCTGATTAGCAAGGTAGAGAGGGGTACCCGTGCGAACCACCCTATGTGCAACAGTGAGAATTTTATACTGGACACGAAATGGGATGGGTAACCAGTGCTGTTGGAGAAGAAGAGGGGTGACATGATCATAGCGAGAAGCGTAGGTGAGAAGACGAACGGCAGTATTCTGGACACGCTGTAGACGAGAGAGTTGGGACTGAGGGAGACCAGCTAGGGAAACATTACAATAATCAAGACGAGACATCAGAAAGGAAAGGAGAAGTGTAGCCAGGGCAGAGGAAGAGAGAAAGGGACGCACAGCCCGGAGCTGTTTAAGGGAAAGAAAAGAACGCTGGACTACTGAGGAGATATGCTCCTTGAAAGAAAGTGCAGAATCAAGAACAACACCAAGGTAACGAATAGAGGAAACAAGAGGAATAGGTTGGGTAGAAAAAGAGGGAGCGCAGGTGGGGGAGGGGCTTCCAAATGTGCACCAGATAGAAAAAGACTTAGCTGGGTTTACATGAAAAAAATTGGAGGAGAACCAGGAGGCAACGGCGGAAAGGCAAAGATTAAGAGGGGAAAGATCAGACGTAAGAGAGTTGGTATGATGTAATAAAATAATGTCATCGGCATAATAATATGCCGAGATACCAAACTGCTGGATTATAAGGGCAAGAGGGGCTAGAAAAATGTTAAAGAGCAGAGGAGCAAGAACAGACCCTTGGGGTACACCACAGGAGAGAGGAGTGGAAGCTGAGGAAGAGGACCCGGTTACAACCGAAAAAGAGCGACAGGAAAGAAAAGAGTGAAACCATTGAAGAACCACACCAGAAAGACCGGCATCCTGAAGACGAGTTAGGAGTGTGCGATGGTCCACCAGATCAAACGCTGCAGAAAGATCGAGAGAGACAGCCAAAGTGTAAAGACCGTGATCGTGAGCAGTGTGAAGTTCATTGAGAAGAGAAAGAAGAACTGTTTCTGTGCTGTGGCCAGGACGAAAACCGGCTTGACGGGGGTGAAGAGTGAGGGAAGATTCAAGGTGAGAGGAAAGTTGGAGGAAAACCAATTTCTCAAGGAATTTAGAAAGAAAAGGAAGATTAGAAATGGGGCGCCAACTAGAAAGAACAGAGGGGTCAGAGGAGCGGGATTTCAGTATGGGACGAACGATAGCGTGCTTCCAGGGTGAGGGAAAGTGACCGGAAGACAAGCTAGAATTAAAAAGAGAGAGGATGTAGGGTGAAGTTCCTGAGCTCAGTGGCATCTACCCTGGAACTGGCCACCTGACTCATTGGTTTCACAACTCCCGGCTGTTTTGAACAGTGACTACCACTTCCCCAAAAGATCAAAGGAAATTGGTCTAGTGGCTACCAACTTATGTTCTGATGCCTCTGGAGGTGCAGGATTAGGTGATAGTCACCACAGCATGCTAGACTGGGGATCACACTCAGAGGATGAAATGGATCTATTCCCCTGTGTGTCTGATTGTACTGCAGTGGAGTCTTTTGGGGTTTTTTTTTCTCTTGTGATGAAGGCGCTGAAAGAACGTCCCTTTGGATACTCTCTCTCAAGGATTTGACCCTGAAGTTGGTATTCCTGGTGGCTGTTGCTTTTGCTAGGCAGGTGTTCGAGCTACAGGCATTGTCCTGTAGGAAGCCTTTTCTGGTCATCTCGACAGCATCTATCTCTCTGAGGTAAGTACCGTCCTATCTCCTGAAAGTGTTGCCTTTTCATCTTAATCGGTCTGTGATCCTGCCCTCCTTCTTAGAGGAAGACCTTCAGATGGTCACCTTGCTTTATTTGTTGGATGTGAGATGGGTGTTTAGTGAAGTATCCCTGGAGCTTACTACTTTCTTCCATTGGTCAGATCCTCTCTTTGTCCTTTTCAATGGTCTGAGGAAAAGTCAGACAGTGGCCAAGTTCTCGATTGCCTGCTGGATTAAAGAGGCAATTAGTGCAGCCTACTTTCAGTATGGAAACATGCCAGAGGGAGTTAGAACTCACTCCATGAAGGCACTGGTCTCCTCATGGATGGAGTCCACCTTGGTGTCTCTAGAGGACACCTGTAGGGCAGCTACCTAGTGAAGCACTACATGTTGTATGTGGAAGCTGGAGAGGATGGCACTTTTTTATAGTGCAGTTCAGTCCAGAGCATCATCTTCCTCTCACCCTGGGTTCTGACTGCTTGGGTACATCCAACTCAACTAAACTAGCAGGATTCAAGAAAAGGAAATTAGCAGGCATAGAAAATTGCACCTTTACGTAGATGAAATTGTTTTACCATGCTGTTGCAGAAGAGATGGACATTGGCATCGTAGATCTGGTGAATTGTATTCAAGTGTCTGCATTTTGGCTTCAGTCCACAGTCTTCAATTTGAACTCTGAACACTGAATTACTAGTGATTCATCAGAATTCAGATGTTCAGGTTCCTTTAGCTGTAGATGCTGGAGAAAGAAAGTTCCTGATGTGCAGTAGGTTTGCCACTTGGGAGTGTTGGTGGATAGTCATTTTTCTTTTCGCCCTCATATCAGATCTTTTTATAAATTAAGGGGCCTTTTTACTAAAGGTTAATGCACATTAATGAAGTTAACATGCATTAAGTGCCATTGCACCCATAGAAATAAAAGCACTGTGGGCATTTAACATATGTTGACTTCATTAAAGCACATTAAAACCTTTAGTAAAAGGACAGTTTTTAGCAGGAGTTAGATTACATGATTATGTTTCTCCCCATTTGCAGGTCTTGCATGTCCTATCTGTCGAATGCTGGGTTTGGTTTTGGGCGATGACTCTGATTTTTAAAAAATTCTGAAGTTGGGTTTTGAGTGTCCATTGACAGCCCTCTGGGAGGTTTATTATCCCATGTGTAGGTTTAGATTCCAAGGGAGTAGGTTGTTGTGATGCCCAGTGATTACCTAGATTCAAGGAGCTGGTGTTGTCCATGTCAGCACCTCTAGATTGGAGCCAACTTCCTTTGGAACTTAGGGTACCTCATGATCTTGAGTTTCGGAAGAGGTTAGAAACGTTTTATTTTAGGCAAATGTTTATTCTTAAGGGTGGGTGGGGCTGTTTTGAACAGTTTGAATAGACCTTATATTTGATTATTTTGATTTGTTTAAGATTTGCATATTTTTAACTGTTATTTTGATTTTTATTTGTAATTTAATATTTTGTATGTTTAGTTGGAAACAGCGGAGGATGCACAACATCCGCAAGATATAAGAAATGTAAGTAAATAAATAATTCCCTCTGAATAAGAAAAAAAAAAGAAACGGTTCCAGAAATTCCTGTATATACATTTATAATCCTTCATGAAGGGGTTAATACCAGCAACCTCATAAAGACATCTGGCAGACGCTGTGGGTGTGGGCTGTGGCAGATCCCAGGTTCGTACCAGTCTCTACAAGGGAGCTGTCGTGCTTTTTGATTTATCATTCCTTAATGTCATGGGATATGGGATGTTGAAACTGTGGCTAGAATGTGAAATACCAGAAACATGAAGATTATGATTTAGTGTCTGGGGAGGATCTTTTTTGGCCTCTGTTCACAACTTGTAAAACGTGAAGGGTTACAATTTTGTGTGGTTTACAAAATCTGTTTTTGTTATATAGCACACTAGTCTTGCAATATTTTTGGCATTTAGAGTGTGGAGCATTGAAAGCTGGTAGCAGTTTAATCAAAGCAGACAATGTGTGGATGTAAGAAGTTTAAAGCTAACAAACACAATTAATTGGGTCAGTGGTATGAATTGTGCCTCAGAAATTTGCTTATTCTATTTAGAACAAGATGCATTTAAACTGCAAATTTTTGGCAGATGGGGGGCTACAATGTTAAAATGCACAAAAACATCAGAATTGCTCTCTTATGTACTTTTTTGCGCATAAGACTTGTTTGTGGAGGAGTAGCCTAGTGGTTAGAGCAACTGCCTTGTACCCAGAAGATCAAGGTACTCCTTGTGACCTTGGGCAAGTCACTTTACCCTCCATTGCCATGGAAGAAAAGGTTGGCAATCTACTTCCGGTGATACATTGCCAAGAAAACCCGGAGGTAGCTGGGTCGCTATGAGTCAACACTGACTTGATGGCACTAAAAAAAAAAAAAGACTTGTTTGGAAAAAAATCACTAAATAGGCCTTTTTCCAGTAGTAAACATTTGTGTGTTTGTCGCTATGTGGGAAAGTTTGCAGCAGATCAGAATTTTAGCAATGCAACGTCATGCAAAGCAGCTCAGTTCAGAATTCAGCGAAAAAGCATACATCTTTTATTTTTCTGCAAAATTGATCTTCAAATGACAACTACACCCCCGGATGTGTAGTTATCATCTTATCAGTTGGTCCCTGTGCAGATTTTCATGCAAAACAGTGCTTTGGAGGCTTAGTTTGTATCCATAGCAAACTCACAAAAACTAGTGGGAAATACCAGCAGAATTTACTTGCTGCTTATGTAATTCAAAAATTAATTTTGCAGCAATTTGGTTTATATCATTTTGGGGGTTTAAATGCCTTATTCTCAAATTCCATACGCTAAATCAGGCATTTACATATGGGCATGGCCATTCTAGAAGGGGCTGAGTTTACATGTGGATGTCTTTGCTATGCATAACTAACAAGGGGGACATATTGGGGGTATGGTTAGGGAGTGGCTTGGTTGAGTGAAAAATCTATACATATATTCTCCATTTCCTCTAGGGAATGCAGTGGTCAACCTTGGGATTTACAGATGCTTTTTGGCATGTTTGATTTTTAAAACAGTGTATGTTTCAATGAGTCCTTTACAAAAGGAATTAAGGGGGGCGCTATCCTGTTTAATCCCCTATTGTTTATTTTCCCCTCCAAATTGAAATTAGATAAAGATAGTAGCATTTTATTTATTTATTTATTATTTTTATTTTAGTTTAAACTTATATACCGCTACTTCCAGCGATCAGTAGCGGTTTGATTACAAATTTGGGAGCTGTCAAATCAGGTCAGAAAAATTGGAATAATATACATAGATTTGGAGTCTGGCACACCACGCAGGGTTAGGCACTTCTAGGTTAGGTTTACATATTTACATATTTACAGTTTATACAATAATTACGATTATACAGATCGGCTTCATGATTTCACATTGGTTAACATTTTGGATCCATTTTGGTTTACAACTGGCTATAGTGACATGCGAAGAGATGGGTTTTTAGTTTCTTTCTGAAGGCATTTAAGTCTTTTATAGCTCGCAGTTCGTGTGGTAGATGATTCCAGATTATTGGGGCAGAGAATGAGAAAGCTTTATTGCTAGTATTGGCTTTCACTGATCTGATGTTATTGGGGACTTGTAGTGTGTCAGAGTTGATAGTTCTTCTGTCTCGGTTGGTTGGTTGCTTGCTGACCAGGGTTGAGAGGAATGATGGCGCTAGGTCATGTATGAGCTTGTAAGTGGTGACCAAAGTTTTTTATATTGTATCCTGGCAGCAACGGGTAGCCAATGTAGCTCGATCAATACAGGTGTGATGTGTTGAGCAATTCTTGATCGTGTGATGACCCTTGCCGCCATGTTTTGGGCCATTTGCAAAATATTTAGCGTTTTCTTTGGCAGACCCTGTAGTATGGCGTTACAGTAGTCTAAGTGGGGCATAATGAGTGCTTGTGCCACCGTCCGAAAATCACAGGGTTCGATTAGGCTCCTCAGTGGTTATAGGACTCTAAGTTTGTGGAAGATGGCCTTGTTGGTTTTTCGCAGGTGTTCTATTTTCAGTTTGCTGTCAAGTGTGACTCCCAGATATTTGATCTCGTTTTTTGAGTTGTATGTGTTGTTGCAGAGTGTGACTGTCGGAGGTGGTTCAAAGTTTGGTTTACTTGATATAAACATCACTTCGGTTTTCTTATGGTTGATTGACATGTTGTTTTGCTGAATCCATGCTAACATCTCGTACAGGCATGTTTCAAGTTGGGTATACTTCGGGTCAATTGCGTCCAGTTGCGTGTATAGCATAATATCATCTGCATAGATATGGTAGTTGATATTATGTTTTTTGAAGATGTCACAGAGGGGCTGCATGTAGATGTTGAAGAGTAGCGCCGAGAGAGCTGATCCCTGGGGTATGCCTTGAGTTTGAGTGAACCCTTCTGCTTTTTCTCCGTTGAATTGGACCTGTGGCCTTCTGTTCGTTATATAGGAGGAGAACCATTTAAGGGTGGTTCCCGAAATTCCTATTGATTCCAGTTTTTTTAGTAGGATGCCATGATGGACAGTATCAAAAGCGGCGGAGATGTCAATGAAAATGAGTATGAACGTTTTCGTTCTGTCTTCCAAGCCTTTGTGGGGGTTATTTAGCAGTGCTATTAAAAGCGTTTCAACCCCATGGTTTCTTCTGAAACCGTATTGTTGCATGTCTAGTATGTTGTGGTTGTTTAGGTGCTCTTGAAGTTGTATGAGGGCTGCTTTTTCGATGATTTTTGCTAGGAAGGATATGCTGGAAATGGGGCGGTAGGATGTAGGGTCTGCTTTGTTGAGTTTATTGTTCTTTATTACTGGCCTTATTATAGACTTCTTGAGCTGGTCTGGCATAATTCCTTGATGCAGGGATAGGTTTACAATGTGTGAGACTTGTTGGACTATATCTTTTTTCGCTGCCTTGATCCAAGCAGTGGGGCAGGGGTCCAGCGGGGAGGTGGTGGTATTGATGCTAGTTATTATGTTACTTGCTTGCTGCTCATCAATCCTGTGGAAGTTTCTCCATGTCAGTTCTTGTTCCACAGTAGTTTTCCGGTGTGCCTCTACCCTACAGGGGTCGGGCATGGTTGCAGTCAGTTTGCTCACGTAGTGGTTTGCTAGCGTTTGTGGGTGGATAGAGGTATCCTGGTAGTCAAGTTGGGATGTTTTTGTTAGGGATTTCACCAGCTCAAATAGTTCCCTAGGTTTGTTGATTGCTTTGTTTAATAGGTTTGTGTGGTGCATCCTTTTCACAGCGTTTACCTCTTCTTTGTACTTCGAGAGGAGGTTTAGATACTCCATCCTATGTTCCATAGATTTCGTACTTCTCCATTTTTTTTCACGCTTTCTGAGTTCTCTCTTCATTTTGGTCAGTGTTTCGGTGTACCAGGGTTCCGATTGTTGTTTAGTCAGGTTTTGGGTGGTGTTCCATTTAGGGTTTGAAGCGGTCATAATTCCAGTGTTCCAGCTGTCTGTTAATGCATTGAGATCCGTGCTTTGAAGATCTATGTGCGTCTTAATGTTACTTATAAGACATTCCAGGTTTAGTTTATTAAATCTCCTTTGTTGGAGTAGTATTCGTCGTGCTTTAGTGTCCTTTGGTAATGACGGTAGTCTCATCTGAATATCGATTTGGTGGTGGTCTGACCACGGTTTCGGGTTGATCTTTATCAAAGGTTTCTCAACAATGCACTGATTTCTCATGGGAGTGAAGACCATGTCGAGTGTGTGGCCCTTGTCATGAGTGGGTTCATGTATTAGTTGTTGAAATCCTAGTTGGGACATGGCTTCCATGAAAGACTCTGTGTGAGAGGCTGCTGTTGATGAAAGGTTTAAGTCTCCTAGAATAACTTGGAATTTCTTTGGTTGTGTTGAAGAGATGATTTCTAGTACCGAGGCAAGTATTTCTTGGTTCGTCGAGGGGGCTCTGTAAATCAGACAAATGGATAGAGCTGGGTTCTCTACTTTAAGCAGGTCTACGTCTGAGTTTGAGTCCAGGTACGTGGTGGCAAGTTGTAGATTGGTTTTAGCTATTATGAGGACTCCTCCACCTCTTTTATTTGTTCGTGGGCAATTGTACAGGTTGTATCCGGGATGGCTTATCTGGTTTAATATGGCTGCATCCGTGTCAGTGATCCGGGTTTCAGTTATACAGAGGATGTCTGGTGGTTCATCTTTGATGATGTCATAGATTATGTGGGTCTTGTTCCTGATTGATCGAGCATTGATGAGGGTGATGTTACAGTTTCCTTGCGTTCTTTGCGTATCAATGTCGTGTGTGGTCTGGTGAGGGGGGAGCTTTGTCCGTGTTTTTGTTGTTCTAGGTTTGCTGTTTCTCTGTGTTCGACCGTTTTTGCTGATGCAGGCCATCTGGTCAGGTGAGGTGATTTGTATATATCTGGGGGTGGAGCAAGGTGCAAGTAGGGAAGGTGTAGGTGTTTGCATGGTGAGGAGGAGGTAGAGCGGAGTGCATAGGTGGGTTATGGGTTGGTACAAATTTGAGTTGTATGCATAAGCTGGAATCAGTGTGAGCAGACATACTTTCAGAAGGAAATTTAGGGTACCCATAGCGCTCAAGTGGAGAGTTGGCAGGCTTGCACCGTCCTTTGGGATAATCTCTACAATTTCAGCTTTACCTACCAGAAAGGTGTTTAAATTGGATACAATGGCCTAATATTCAGAGATATTTTTGCATTAACAAGAAGCTAATAACAGACTTAATTTTTAGTATACTATTGCGATGGCTATTATTGGCTATTAGTGAGTAATAGTGACTTAGTATTAATATACTAATAAACAATAATATTCTTTAACAATATTATTAACACACTGCTGTGTAAGCAGGGTGTCACATTAATGGTCACAGAATCAGTAGCATTAACAAACACAGTAACAGCTGTTAGTGACAGTAATGGTTACATGAGGCAAGTAAGTATTGGCAAGTCACAGTCTCAGTAACAAGGAAAGTCCGAGGGTTCTCTGACCCTTGTTAGGCAAGATTGTAGGTGCCTTGTAATGCACGAGTGGTAGCTATATATTTTCTTGCCGCTGGTTTTAAAGCCGTTTACTCTAATTTCAGCTTACCTCCTCGCGTGGACCTCTAAGTGTAGATGTTCATGTGGAGATCTCCAGTGACCAGGGGTTACATAGAGTACTTCTGGTTTTGCTTAGGAAGGTTCTCCCCGCCTCCGTTCCACCGCCTAAGGGCCACGCCAAAGGGCCCTCTGGCGCGGGCGCGCCCAATTGGCGCTCCTTTTATTCTCTGCCGCTACTGCCCCGATTGGGCAGAGCGGGATGGGCTGGCGGTCGGAGCTGCTCTATCCCGTGGAGGGAGAGCAGCCTCAGCAGGGCAAAAAACGGACGGCAATGTTCCCAGCGCCCGATTGGCGCTCCTTTTATTCTCTGCTGCTACTGCCCCGATTGGGCAGAGCGGGATGGGCTGGCGGTCGGAGCTGCTCTATCCTGTGGAGGGAGAGCAGCCTCAGCAGGGCAAAAAACGGACGGCAATGTTCCCAGCGCCCGATTGGCGCTCCTTTTATTCTCTGCCGCTACTGCCCCGATTGGGCAGAGCGGGATGGGCTGGCGGTCGGAGCATATGTAGTTAAATGTCTGCATTTATATCATCAGAGTAGTTTGCTTTCTTACTTTGGGGATGCAAATGGTAAGGATGTCATACTGGCATTGGGGGCAGGGGAACCAGTTCAGCATTAGTGCCTGTAAAATTTGTGGGGCATTGCCCCCCATGCGCCCACCAAACTACAATTATGATTTATATGTGTAAGTTTACAAAATGGCCGATGCACTTATCTACAAATGGAGATTGCAGAGTTTCCCCCCATTGACGTTTTACCACACATGTAGATTTCTAAAGTGATTCCTCTGGCTCCACATAGCAGCAAATACATGTGTATTTCTGTACAGGCTCAGATTTAGGCATAGGCAATGGAGGCAACTACCTCCGGTACCTAATTTTAATAGATGCAGGAGTATTGCCTCAACTACTATACCTCAGTCTGAACCTGATGCAGCAGCTCTTCAGTGATCGCATCGCTGAGCGGCAGCAGCAAGCTAATTAATTACATTCAGCTCAAAGCTGCCCAGGCCCTGTAGTGTCCTGACTTCTCCTGTCCCCTCTTTGGGGTTTCCATGTTTGACAAGTAAGATTTACTGTGAAGAAGTGCAGTGTCATGCAGTTGGGATGCAGAAATCCAAGGGAATTGTACGTGATAGGGGGCAAAAGGTTGGTGTGCAAGGACCTATGAGTGATTGTTTCTGAGGACCTCAAGGTGGCAAAACAGTGTGAAAAGGTGGTGGCCAAAGCCAGAAGGATGCTGGGTTGCATTCAGAGAGGAATTAGCAGCAGAAAGGACGAGGTACTAATGCCTCTGTACAAGTTGCTGGTGAGGCCTCACTTGGAATATTGTGTTCAGTTTTGGAGACCGTATCTCGCAAAAGATATAAAAAGACAGGAAACAGTTCAGAGGAAGGCAACCAAAATGATTTGGTGCCTGTGCCAGAAGATGTATGAGAAGATACTTGAAGACCTAAATATTTATACTCTAGAGGAGAGGAGGGACAGGGGAGATATAATACAGACCTTTAAATACTTAAGGAGTATTAATGAACAAACAAATCTTTTTCAAAGACAGGGAAGCTGTAAAACTAGAGGGCATAACATTAAGTTGAAAGGCAATGTCAGGAAATATTTTTCACTGAAAGGGTGGTGAATACTTGGAATGCCCTCTCGATGGAAGTGGTGGGGGTCAAATACAGTGACAGAATTCAAAATGGCATGGGACAGACACTGTGGATCCCTTTTATAGCAACAGGATAAAATCAAAATAACTGTCTCTTCTGTCTCAACAAATAAGGGTGACATCCCTAAACAAAGGCATTGGGAGGGGTGACCTGCACAGAATGGCAGGTGCACTTTTGTCACCTTACTGGACAGCTAGATTGACCATGCTGGTCTTTATCTGCCGTCGTGTACTATGTTACTATGTAACAGGAAGCCCTGTGAGAAGAGGAAGGGGCGCTGCAGGGTTTGGGCAACCCCGGATTGAATTTCATTTAACAAACTTGCTTCCACTTAGGGAATGGGCTGCGTGGAAAGCAGGACATTTAGGGTAGGGCAGAGCAGATCGGGGGTTAGGGAGAGCCAGAACAGATTTGGGGGAAGGGGGGGGGGTGGCGAACTCCCTATGTTGTCTGTGGGTGCCAAGAAGGTAAATCCAGCCCTGTTCCTGTACTATTTTAGAAAAGGCTCCATGGTTAGCTGCATCCATTTCTAAAATGCTGCTGAAACTCTGTGTCACATCCTCCATGCCTACGTAATAGCAAAAATGCATCTTCATCTGTTTGGCTAAAGTGGTTTTTTTATCTGTTAAAATGTTTTTAATAAAATGTATTGCTCTATTGTATTAAATCAGTCAAAATTATCCCTACTTTGCTTTGTAGCACACAACATAAAAATAAACGGGGTAATTAACCACTTGAAATATGTGTTATGTTCAATTTGGTCATATCTAAATGTTTTCTTTTGGTATACCATAAATTGATTACACAATCACATACAATTTCTATTTTCCAGTAGAGTAGTTTATTGGAGAATCATTTAAATGCATTGACTGTTCCTTTTATCAAAAGTTCATTCTCTTTAGCTATCTCTTCAGGCTAGAGAAAGTACAGAAAAGAGTATATTTCCAGGCTGCTAAACATTTAAAGACACGTTAGAAAGGCTGTTTAGATGCCTTCTGGGACGTCCAAGTCAAAACGGGATGGAGTCTGTGCAGAGGGTGACTATGAAAATGGTCGGTGGTCTTCATTATAAACCATATGGGGACAGACTTAAAGATCTTAATATGTATACTTTAGAGGAAAGGCGGGATAGAGGAGATATGATGGAGACATTTAAATGCCTTTGTGGCATAAATGCACTGAAGAGCCTCTTTTTTGATTGAAAGCAAGCTGTGCAATGAGGGGACATAAGATGAGGGTGAAAGGGGCTAGACCAGCGATGGCGAACCTATGGCACGCGTGCCAGCTGTGGCACGCGAAGGCCTTGCAGCTGGCACGCGGGAAGGTCCGCAATTAGGTTTTTTTTTTTTTTTCAATTTTACTTGTCTGCTGCCGCTGTCGGGGCCGCCGCGGCAAAATCGAGCGTGCCGCGGGGCCCCCCTGTACCCGGCAGAGCCTGCCCTCCCCGTAGCAGCTCTCTCTTTGGCAGCTCTCTCTTTGGAGCTGCAGTCAGACGCGCCGGCTTGCAGAGCGCGAAGGGAAGAGTTTCCCTTTCGCGACTCTGTTAAGCCCGCGGGGGCTGATGGGAACTTCCCATCAGCCCCCGCGGGTTTAACAGAGCAGCGAGGGAGAAACTCTTCCCTCGCGCTCTGCAAGCCGGCGCGTCTGACTGCAGCTCCAAAGAGAGAGCTGCTACGGGGAGGGCAGGCTCTGCCGGATACAGGGGGCCCCGCGGCACGCTCGATTCTGCCGCGGCGGCCCCGACAGCGGCAACAGACAGGTTTTCTTTTTTTTTAATTTTCCCGGGGCTGGGGGGGGGGGGTTAGGGGTGTTGTGGTGGGGGGGTGGGCTGGGATGGGGGGGGGTTAGGAGTGGTGATGTGATGGGCTGGGCTGGGGGGGGGGTTAGGAGTGGTGATGTGATGGGCTGGGCTGGGGGGGGGTTAGAAGTGGTTAGGGCCGGGGCTTGGCGGGGGGGGTAAGGAGTGGTGAGGGGCAGGGGGGGGGGGGGTTAGGAGTAGTGCTGGGCTGGGGGGGTTTAGGAGTAGTGCTGGGCTGGGGGGATTTAGGAGTGGTTATGGGCACTGGGCTGGGGGGGTAGGAGTGGTGATTGACACTGGGCTGTCACTGGGGGGTTAGGAGTGGTGAAGGGCACTGGCCTGGCTGGGGGGTTAGGAGTGGTGATGGGCGCTGGGCTGGGGGGTTAGGAGTGGTGATGGGCGCTGGGGGGGCTTAAACTAAAAATTGGGTGATGGGGGATTAGGACTGGAAATGGGCTGGTGGGATTAGGACTGGAAGTGGGGTATGGGGGGGGTAGGACTGGTAATGGGATATGGGGGGGCTTAAACTGAAAATTGGGTGATGGGGGATTAGGACTGGAAATGGGCTGGTGGGATTAGGACTGGGAGTGGGCTATGGGGGGCTAGGACTGGTAATGGGTTGGGGTTGCTAGGACTGGAAATGGGCTGAGTGGAAGGGGGCTTGAACTGCACATAGCTGTTGGGGTTGGGGCTGGGAATGGCAAGGGGCTGCGGGGAGGTGGGGGGCTTGAACTGCAAATAGCTGATGGGGACGGGGCTTGGAATGGAAATGGGCTGAGGGGAAGTGGGGGGCTTGAACTGCAAATAGCTAATGGGGAGGGGGACTTGGAATGGAAATGGGCTGAGTGGAAGGGGGCTTGAACTGCAAATAACTGATGGGAAGGGGGGCTTGGAATGGGCTCTTAGGGGAGGGAGCTAGGACAGGAACTGGGCTGATGGATGGGCTAGGATAGAACTGAGAATTGGGTGTTGGGGGAGCTAAGATTGGAAATGGGCTGTGGTGGGGGCTTGGATTGAAATGGACTCATGGAGGGGCTAGAACTGGAGGTAGGCTCATGGGGGGCTTGGATTAGAAATGGGCTGAGTGGAGGGGAGCTAGGATTTAACATGGGCTGATGGTGGGGCTAGGAAAGGACTAGAAATGGGCTGATGGGAGGCTGGTATTGGAAATGAGCTGATGAAGGGACTCGGATAGGACTGGAAATGGATGGGGGAGCTAGGACTGGAAATGGACTGATGAGGGGACTAGAAGGGAGCGGATACTGGGTGGGCTGGAACTAAAAGGGAGCTGATGTTGGGGGAGATTAGAAGGGGATGGGGCTGGGAGAATGAAATGGAGAGGGGAAAAATATTTTGTGTGTGAGGGAAGAAAAATGTACAATTGGCCGGGTATTGGGAGAGTAAGTGGGGATTGAGGATGGAGGGGTAAAATTTGAGTGGATGAAATAGGAATGAGGAAAGAGCAAAAGGAGAAAGATTAGTATGTTAAAGCGGATGTAGAGAGAGAGAATGGAAAAAAAAACTAGAAGAGAGAAGAAAGGACAAATGGACAGCAGATGATGGAGAGTTAGCAGAAAACATGAAGAAACCAGAAGAAAGTGGCTGGAGCAATTGCAACTGTGTAACTGAGCTGAGGTATTCTGTTTATGTAATTCCTTTTTGACATTGCCACTTGTTCTCTTTCCCCAGTAGGTCATGTATTGTTGTTCTCTGAAATGTATTGGTTTAATATTTGCAGTGTTGCCTTTTGATAGGTATGGTATGGTGCTTTGTGACTCCTGGTAGTGCTGTTAGGATACGGCGGGTTTGCTATTGGTTCTAAATGGGCAGTGTTTGTAGTAGTTCCTAATGTGCCTGGTGGTTGGCACTGGATTATAGTAATGTAGAAATCTTTTAGTCTGTCTTTATCCATACACTCATTAAGAGACATGTTTACTAAAAGTTAGTGTATGTTAGCATTATGCAAATATTTATGCAAATTGACGTGCTGGCACTTTGAGGAAATTCTTTGGTTTTGTGCGGCAGTTTGGGCACTCGGGCTCAAAAAGGTTAGCCATCACTGGGCTAGACCATATGGAAATATTTTTTATGGAAAGAGTGGTAGATGTGTGGAATAGTCTCCTAGTGGAGAGATGAGGACAGTATCTAAATTCAAGAAAGCATGGGACACACACAGAATATCTCTAAAGGGGAAAAATAAGTGACTATAGTATTTGATATGGAAGGGCAGACTAGATAGGCCATATGGTCTTTTTCTGTTGACATGTTTCTATATTTCTAAAACATCCAAAATTCTGTTGGAGGGTGCAGCAGAGAAGGTGGGCATGTGTGTGTGCTATCTAAAATTGACCACTTTCCACCCTATAAGATAAATGTCTCCAGCAAGAGATAAAGAAACGGGGATGTGCACAATAATGGGTCAGACACATGCAGGTTTTCTACTGATTTTCGAAACCTACATGTATCTGAAATCAATGTGGGCGGATCCAGGAACATAGACTTGTCCATGATGCTGTTTCAGTGTTGTTGTTGTTGTGCCATCGAGTCAGTGTCGACTCCTGGCGACCTTCTGGATAGTTGACCTAAACTTTGTTCGGTCTTCAGCCAAGCGGCTCATTGTTAATAGAGCGGTATCCATAGCTGCTGTTATTGTATCGATCCATCGCATTGCGGGCCTTCCTCTTTTACGGTACCCTTCTACCTTGCCAAGCATTATGTCTTTCTCCAATGATCTCTCTCTAAACATGTTGTGTCCAAATTATGAAAGTCGAAGTCTTGTCATCTGAGCTTCTAAGAAAAGTTTAGGTTTGATCTCCTCTAGTACTGACTGGTTTGTTCTTCGGACAGTCCATGATATACACAATATTCGTCACCAGCACCATAATCCAAAGGCATCAATTTTCTTCCTGTCTATCTTTTTCACTGTCCAACTTTCACATCCATATGATGTTACCATGGCATGGACAAGTTGAATCTATGTATGAAGAGAGACATCTCTGTTCTTGAGAATCTTGTCTAGGTCCCTCATAGTCATTCTACAAAGAGCAATCCATCTTCAGATTTCTTGACTGCTAGTCCTTTGTTTATTGATTGTTGATCCAAGTAAGTTAAAGCTTTCAACTATTTCAATTTCTTCTCCATCGGTGATGAACTTATTGATTTTGCCAGTTATCAGGATCTTTGCCTTCTTAACATTAAGGTGCAGACCCATTTTAAGATTATATTCCTTGATCTTGAGAAGCAAATGTTTTAAATCATCTTCACTTTCAGCCAGTATTGTGGTATCATCAGCATAGCGAAGGTTGTTGATTGGTAGAAGACCAATATTCACACCTCGTTTGTCGTCATACAGTCCTGATTTTCTGTTGATTTGTTCTGCATATAAATTTAGAGGTAGGGGGAAATATGCAGCTTTGTTGTACACCTTTGCTGATTTTAAACCATTCTGTTTCTCCTAGTTCCATTCGAACTGTTGCTTCTTGATCAATGTAAAGGTTGTACAAGAGAACGATCAGATGTTCTGGTATACCCATGCTTCTTAATGCGGCCCAGAGTTTCTCATGGTTTACACAGTCAAAAGCCTTACTATTGTCAATAAAACACATATGGATATCTTTTTGGTATTCTTTCGTCTTTTCAAGGATCCATCTCACATCCTTGATAATGTCTCTCGTTCCTTGCCCTTTCTTGAATCCTGCTTGCACTTTAGGCAGTTATCATTCCAGGTATGGTTGTAGTCTGTGCTGAATGATCTTGAGTAGAATCTTGCTGGCATGTGGGATCAGAGCGATTATGCAATAATTTCCATGTGATTCGGGTCATCTTTCTTCAGCATTGGTATAAACACAGATCTTTTCCAGTCAGCTGGCCAAGAATTTGTCTTCCAATTTTCCTGGCAGAGCCTTGTAAGTATGGTAACAGCTTTATACGATTGCTGTAATACTTCAGTAGGAATGCCATCAATGCCCGGTGCTTTGTTTTTCGATGAGACTTTCAATGCTGCTTCAACTTCTTCTTTCAACACCAGTGGTTCCTGATCATAAGGTACAGGTTGAAACGGCTGTTAGTATAATAACTGTATATTCTTTCCACCTTTTCTTGATCTTCTCAGCATCATTCAACATGGATACCTGAGCATCGTGTAGCATTCCAATTTGAGACTGGAATTTTTTCTTTAACTCTCGTAGCTTTAGAAAAGCTGATCTTGTTCTTCCTCTAATAGTTTCTAATACTATTTTCTTGCATGTGTCATTGTAGCACTTCTTGTCTTGTCTTGCTGCACGTTGGAAATCTGAGTTCTGCGATTTGCCTCTCTTTCTCCTCTGACTTTAGCTTCTCTGTGTTTCTGGATAATTTTTCAGAGTTTCTTCAGTTATCCTTTTGGCCGTTTTTGCTTTTTCACTTTATGTAGAGACTTCTCACTTTCTTCCAACACAACCTTCTTGATGTCATCCCATAACTCTTCTGGAATTCTGTCGTTTGTATCTAAAGCAGCAAATTAGTTTTTCAAGCAGTCTTTAAATTCCAGTGGTATATTCTCAAGGTCATATTTTGCTACTTTCATGAGTGGCTTTCTCTTTTTGAACTTTAGCTTGAGTTTGCATACTAGTAGTTGCTGATCTGTACCACAGTCAGCTCCAGGTTTTGTCTTTGTTGATGTTATCAAGCTTTTCCATTGTTTTCTTCCGCAGATGTAGTCAATTTGATTTCTGTACAATCCATTGGGTGAAGTCCACGTGCAAATCACGAATAGCGCTTCCAAAACGACCTCCTTAGTGCAGAAGCAGCAGTCATAGGAGGGAGTAGTGGTTGGGGCAAGGTATCTCAGGCCGGAAGGTTGGGGGTTCAAATCCCACTAGAGGACAGCAACCTTGGGCTAGAAGGACTGGGGTTTCTAGTCCCACAGGTGCTCCTTGTGGTCTTGGGCAAGCCACTTAACCCTCCATTGCCCATGTTCCCTGTAAAATAGTTACCTCCAAGTTATAATGCCCTGTTCAATGTAATTTCAGTTTGTTCAATGTAAACCGCTTTGATATCATGAAAGGCGATATATAAGAAATGTTAAATAATAAAATAAATAAATATTTAAAGCCACCACAAGATAATGCTTATCTATAGTATGTCAATTTTCCTAACACTATGTTAAACAAAAAAAATTACTTTTGAGAATTTTTTAAATGTTACAGTTGGCAATGTGCCCAAGATTTTCAGACTTTCTACTAAGTTATCATAGTCACTCTAAGTGGAATTTTAGAAAGTATGACCAGTCAAATCAGGGACACCCAGGGCAGAATGTGCCAAGAAAGCCAGGGACATCTAGGTCTTCACCTGATTTCAGTAACAAGGATGTCCCTGACATGGACATCCATGCCAGTGGCCACATAGATATCCCTCTCAGGAAAGCATGGGGCAGGGACGTCCATCTCATGCAAGCTATAAGGAAACAAACAGCGGCATAACAAAATGAAAGCATTAGCCCTCATTCCCTGTTAGTGTTCATTATCAGTATGGAAAATATAGGGGACATGAGTGGACCACCTTCTCCATACCCTCCAGATGTTAGGCACTGGAAAAATGCTTGTTTTGTCAATCTGTGCCTTGAACAGGCATAGGCTTGACCATGGCTTGGGACGTCTAGGGCATTTCTGAAATCTAGTGAAGATGTCCAAGTTCTGGGAACACTCTAGATATGCCTACTCCACGCCCTGTTCAAACTTGGATGTCCTTGCCCCGGGGATGTCCACAGAGCGATCTTCTAAAATGGCTCTGGGGATGTCTCCACGCTTTGGAAGTCTCCGTACCCATTTTCGGATGTCCAAAGCACGAATAGGGCTTCTAAAATAATCCTCTCTGTATCTAAATGGTCTATTCAAATTTCAAATCTTCATTCAGAGCGCAATTCTATAACATCCACGTCCGGCTGGCAGAAACGTCTAAACTGAAAATGGGTATGTTATAGACCCTATTCCAAAACCATGGATATAGACGCACCCACGTTTCTGGAATTGGGAGATATACGGAACGTCATGGCAAGAACAATGCATCTGGGGAAACAGGCCCTTGATGCTATAATGGGGCATGGGTATATGCAGCAAATGGCCTGTACGTTCCCATGCCCATCATATTCTGAAAGGTAGACGTTTCGGATGACTCCCATCTCCGTGCAGCTACGCCTCCGTTGGAAATACGTACATCTCCTAAGCTGATGCTCACATTGACAATGTTGTGCTCATGCAAACAACACATTAGTACTAGTGAAACAGATGTTCATGCAGACTAGACTATATATACTAGTCTGTTGCATGCCCATAACACTATAAGGTTATCTAAGTTCACTGAAGCTAGTGTAAAAAGCAAATGGAAAGTGAGATGTTTGTCCTGACAGACTTTGCAGCAACAATACATGATATCTGATGAACACCCTAGTTATACATTGTCAGACGGCTGCCTAGGGTGAGAACTTACACAATCTTGACGATGCATATATTCATATGATTCTTGCAAGGTATTGTGGGTAATGTAGTTCTTTCACTCCCAAACACAGCTGAAGACAATAATTGAGTTGTGATACCAGTGGTAAGGCCAATAAAATACTACTTTTATTGATGGGGTTTAATTCACCCAGCACAAATATGCTTGGTAGCAATATAAATGAGGTTACTTGCTTGCAGTGTTTAAATGGATAACATAAAGTCACAAAGCAAATCAGAAAACAACCTTCAGCTTGTCAGGCAATTAGCTAATGTTTTCTTAGCAAATAATTACCAAATTAAAAGGCACAAAGAAATGAATAAACTTTGCTTGTTAGGTTAACTTCTGCTTATTTTCCACGCAGATCCCAGCAGTGATTCTCCCTTGTTCACACACACAATCAGGTGCAGCTTTAATTACTATCAATTGACCAGCTGAAAGCCTTTAGCTGGCTGGCTGCTACTGTGTGAACCGAAATCCTGCTTTAAGAGCTGTTTGCAGTGGAAATAAAGAACAAAGTTAGGTTTCTTTGTGATGGCTGAGGTGTTTGCTCACAGAAAGCTAGCAATAGCATTTAGATAGAGAACAGTCCATGTAATGAATAGTTTCATCTGCTGTATCTCCCCCTTCATCAATCAGCATAGGGTCACTATCATACATTGGCACAGACGAGTCTTTCATTAAGGCACTATCATGAGAATGCTTATTCCCTTGCTGCCATTCTCTATTATAGATAGGGTCTGGATCAGTGTTCATACCTGAGCCTCTCCTGCTATCATAATTCCTCTCTGTATAGCCTGGCCAGTATGTAATCCAATTCTGATGTCCAGCCTTCCAATCTTGATCCCTGGACACTGGATCTTTCCTCACATACCTTCTGGCATAGGTCTGAAAGTCCTTTCCACATGCAGTCTTCTCTCTTCCAGGTAGCCACTGGTGATTCCTATCTCTGCCAATCCATTCCTCTGGCTGACTCCAGTCCAATGGACTCTGCTGGCATTTGGAATACCTCCCAGTATAGGTACTGCCTTGGACTCTCCCAGACCGTCCAATGGGCTTTCTTCTCTTCCTTCCAGAGAGTTTCCTTCTTTCTCTATCCGCTTGGCTTGGCTTCTGTTTCTCCAGGTGATGCTTAAACCTGTAGCTGGGCTGGAGCTTGTAGCCGTTGCTGAAGCTCTCCCTGAAGCTGTTATCTGAAGAATAAGCTCTATTCTTATTCTGTCCTAATGTGTGCTCCTCCCTAACACAGCGCAGCTGTGTTGAATCAGGCCCTGCCCTTTGAGATGAGTGCTTAGGGATTACCTCATAGCTCTCTTGATTGCACACACATTTTCTCACTTCAGCCCCTCTCATGGCTGCTGGAAACCTGGTGCATTCTGGGACTGGTAGTCTTTTATGTGAAAACTCTGTTTTCTTACTCCTACCAAAACTGACAGGTTGCTTGTTCAGAGTCACATCATCTTTTCTATAGCTCCTACCTGAGCTATGATAAGCTTCCTTATCACAACATGCAGTGGTAATCGCTGTAAACAGTATTTGCAATGCTAAGAATGGGCCATATCACACTGAAATGAGCCACTACAGTTACATCAACACATGTCCCTGTCAATGATGGGAAACCATCAGGATGAGCACATGCAACAATGCAAACATCAGCAATGCATGCCCAAAAGCACCATCATCTGTCCTGACAAATGTGCACAATGTTAGAGACCTCTGATGATGCATTTCGATATGTATTTATGCTCTTTGCACTGTAGCATGCCCCCACTCCAATGGTCCCCCACCATTGACAGGGACATGCCCCACTATGTTGATGCTGAGCAGCTTTGCAGAACTTACTTCCCATGTACACCAGCACCTGGTGGTGCTGCGGTCAGCCCTTCAGTCCAGGTACTGGCCGGGCATACATGGTGCCCCAGAGTTGTGAAGGCTGCAGGTATGCTGATCCACACACCACACTCACATACACACACGTTCTTGCTTGCGGTCAGATATAACATATCTCTGTGAAAATCATGCCGTGTACCTATACACAAGTGCTGGTAATACATAATAGCATAGCGATTCTACTTCATACTAACTCAGATACCATCCCTACATTTACATTTACATTCCCATTCCTCCGATCATAGCAATTATTAGGGAAGCCCAGAATAGCCCCTTTAGTACAAACAGCAAATGCCAGCATAGCCAGAATAAAGGTTATTGAAGTGCTTTATTTTTCTTTAGGGGTGTTTATTATTGTTACTTAACCTTACAAACGTCCCTCCCCTGTGCTTTTTTTCTTTACAACTGCATCTTGTGCTCTCCCAAACAGCAGATACACCAGTTCAGTACAGACATGTCACAGCCATTCATCTCTGTGGGATGCATTGGAGATTAGAGCAGAAATTCTTCCAAGTCCTGGCCTTATTCCACCTTGCCGCTGGTGTAACGTGGGCGTCCATGGGATACACTCATGACGTACATGGGCCTTCCCTAAATATGCTTTATACGTGTCTGTGGCTTGCTGTGCCCCCGTTCCGCCCCCTCCTGACCATGTTCTGAGATCCCCCGTTTTCGCATCGTGTACGTGCATAAGAGCATAAGATATGCCATACTGGGTCAGACCAAGGTTCATCGAGCCCAGTATCCTGTTTCCAACAGTGGCCAATCTAGGTCATACGTACCTAGCAGTATCCCCAAAAGACACAGGTTCCACAATGCTTGTATTGGGTCAAGCATTGATATCCTGGGTCCCTTCTTAATAATGGTTTATGGACCTTTCCTCCAGGAACTTGTCCAAACCTTTTTTAAACCCAGCTACACTAACAGCTCTTACTACATCCTCCGGTAACAAATTCCAGAGTTTGATTACACGTTGAGTGAAAAAATATTTTCTCTTATTTGTCTTAAATAGTTTACCCTGTAGCTTCATTACATGTCCCTTAGTCTTTCTATATTCTGATAGCGTAAACAATTGATCTACGTTTGCCCGTTCCACTCCATTCATTAATTTATAGACCTCTATCATATCTCCCCTCAGCCGTCTCTTTTCCAGGTTGAAGAGCCCTAACCTTTGTAGCCTCTCTTCATAGGAGTAGCCTTCCTTCCCCTTTACCATTTTGGTGGCTCTTCTCTGTACCTTTTCTAATAACGCTATATCCTTTTTAAGATACGGCGACCAGAATTTCACACAATATTCAAGGTGCGGTCGTACCATGGAACGATACAGAGGCATTATAATATCCTTTGTTTTATTTTCTATTCCTTTCCTTATGATACCTAGCATTCTATTTGCTTTCCTGGCCGCCGCTGCATGCCGGGCGGAGGGTTTTAACATGTTATCCACGATGACTCCTAAATCTTTTTCCTGGGTGGTGGTTCCCAATGTGGAACCTTGCATCGTGTAACCATAGTGTGGGTTGTTCTTTCCTAGGTACATAACTTTGCTCTTGTCCACATTAAATTTCATCTGCTATTTGGATGCCCAGTCTTCCAATTTATCCAGATCCTCCTGCAGCTTTCCACAGTCCTCTTGGGTTTAAACAACTTTAAACAGTTTTGTGTTGTCTGCAAATTTCATAACCTCACTAGTTATTCCCTTTTCCAGGTCATTTATGAATATGTCAAAAAGTAGCGGACCCAGTAGAGATCCCTGGGGTACACCACTATTCACCTTTTTCCATTGGGAAAATTGGCCATTTAGCCCTACCCTCTGCTTTCTATCTTTTAACCAGTTCCCGATCCACAATAGTACACTGCCTCCTATCCCATGACTTTTTAGTTTTGCCAAAAGTCTCTGATGAGGGACCTTGTCAAAGGCTTTCTGAAAGTCCAGATACACTATATCAACCGACTCACCTTTGTCTTCCTGTTTATTCACACCTTCAAAAAAAAAACATATCAGATTAGTAAGACAAGATCTTCCTTGTCTAAAGCCATGTTGGTTGTCTCCCATTAGGCAATAAATTAAATGATACTTCAAAAAATTAAATGAGAGACCTCACTCAATCTAACCAAACTGCAAAGCACTTTACACACAACCCGCAAGTGAAAGCCTCAGAATTAACTCACTAAACAGAACACGTTTAGGAGTTAAAATAACATCAATGGCTCTCACTTGCTAACAACGACCATCCAAAATACATGATATACACACATTTTCCATACAATTCCATTTGACATAAACTTGCACAATATCGACAAATATCAACAAGTACACAAATCATGTAACAGGATGGAATGTGAATGCCC
This sequence comes from Ichthyophis bannanicus, assembly GCA_033557465.1. Classification (NCBI taxonomy): domain Eukaryota; kingdom Metazoa; phylum Chordata; class Amphibia; order Gymnophiona; family Ichthyophiidae; genus Ichthyophis; species Ichthyophis bannanicus. The sequence continues at coordinate 198,038,670 of CM066043.1, read as the reverse complement.
CAACGCCTTTTCTAGACATCTCATGTGAGCGTTTCGCTACCGCTGTTTCAAGGGGGTCCAACACAAAAATCACATCGACTATAGGCAAAACCACTTCATATTAGTCAGAACTGACTTCCAAGTCTTGATCACCCGCCATGCCTCCAGTCAATATCCCATTAGGCAATGACTATCTACATGCTGTGTAATTTTGTTCTTTATGATGGTTTCTACCATTTTCCCTGGTACTGATGTCAGGCTCACCGGTCTGTAATTTCCCGGATCACCCCTGGAACCCTTTTTAAAAATTGGCGTTACATTGGCGATCCTCCAATCTTCAGGTATTACAGATGATTGTAATGAAAGTTCACATTACTAATAGCAGGTCTGCAATCTCATATTTCAGTTCTTTCAACACTCTTGGATGTATACCATCCGGTCCAGTTAATTTGCTACTATTCAGTTTATCAAATAGTTGTAATACATTTTCCCGGTGTAGCGATATTTCTCTCAATTCCTCTGCAGTATCACCTTTAAATACCACTTCAGTCTTGGGTAACATCCCTACATGTTCCTCAGTAAGGACTGAAGCAAAGAATTCATTCAGTCTCTCCGCTATAGCCTGGTCTCCTTTTACTGCCCCTTTTACCCCTCTGTCATCTAATGGTCCAATTGACTCTCACAGGCCTTTTGCTACGAATGTACTTGAAAAACTCTTTTTTTCGTGTTTTTGCTTTCGTAGCAAGTTCCTTCTCAAATTCTCGCTTTGCCTGCCTTATCAGTGCTTTGCATTTAACTGGCCAGTGCTTGTGCTGTTTCCAGTTTTCGTCGTTTGGCTCTTTTTTCCATTTCCTGAAAGATGCTTTTTTGGCAGCAACAGCCTCTCTGACCTCACCCTTAAACCATGCTGGCAGTTTTTTGGACTTTCTTCCACTTTTCTTAATGCGTGGAATACAGCTGGTCTGGGCTTCCAGGATAGTGTTTTTAAATAACACCCCATCTTGATGTAAGTCTTTAACCTTTGCAACCACTCCTTTTAGTTTTTTCTTAACTATATTCCTCATTTTATTATAGTCTCCCTTTCGAAAGTTAAAAGGTAGTACTGTGGATTTCTTTACTATCCCTCCTCCACTAATTAAATCAAACACGATCATGCTATGATCACTGTTGCCAAGTGGTTCCAACACCCTTATTTCTTGCACCAGATCTGGTGTTCCACTAAGGACTAGGTCCAGTATGGCTTCCCCTCTGGTTGGTTCATGAACCAGCTGCTCCAAAAAGCAGTCATTTATTTCATCTAGAAACTTTATCTCCCTAGCATGTCCTGCCGTGACACTGACCCAGTCGATACCGGGGTAATTGAAATTACCCATTATTACTACTCTGCTGTAACTTTTGTTAGCTTCCTTGATCTCTTTAAGCATTTCATCATCCATTTGTTCATTTTGGCCAGGCGGTCGACATTACACCCCCACTGCCATCATCTTCCCCTTCATACATGGAATTTCAATCCATAGAGATTCTACAGCAAATTTTGTTTCCTGGAAAACTTTAATCCTTTCTGACTTAATGCCCTCTCTAACATAGAGAGCAACCCCTCCTCCAATTTGATCAGTTCTATCATTACGATATAGTTTGTATCCAGGTATCACAGTGTCCCACTGGTTATCCTCCTTCCACCATGTCTGCAATCATATCTAACCTCTCATTTAGTGCTATATATTCTAACTCTCCCATCTTATTGTTTAGACTTCTAGCATTTGCATACAAGCATTTCAGAGACTGTATTTTATTAATATTAATCTGGCTATTGGTAGGCATGGGTAATTTGGAATCTTTACGCTCTGTCTGCACCATACTCAAGGGCATTTGGGCTACTTTGCAGGGCCGTGTGGTTTCAGAATACGGGTCTAGATGGTTTCGCAAGAAAAACATCTGTCCTGCACATCCAGGCAGCCTATTTGTGTTTCTCATCTGGGTCTATGGGGGTTAAAAGCTTATTAAATCAGTCCCTTTTTCTGTTTTTAAGAATACCTTTCATATTTAATAATGGCCAGTTTGCAATTTGCTAAATTGTATAGCTAAGAGCACATCCTTCATTCACACAATTAGAAATAAAACAATATTAGAATTTCTCCATTTCAATACACATATAAAGGGATCCATTAAATACATCCTCCAGCAGCAAGTTCCAAAGCTTAACTATGTATTGAGTGAAAAAATATTTTCTCTTATTTGTTTTAAATGTACCACTTTGTAACTTCATGATGTGTATCCTATCATTTGTATTTTTGGAAAGAGTACACACTCAGCTTGCATTTACCGTTCCACTCCACTCCACTCATGATTTTATAGACCTCTGTCATCTCCCCTCAGCCTTCTCTAAGCTGAAAAGCCCTAACCCAGGACTTGACAAATCCAGGCACCAGATCACCATGGTGTCTAAAAATTGAACTGTGGAGCTGCTGCCATGGAAGGAAAAGCTGCCCATATCTGCTTGCATTCATCATGGCAGGAATGTCCCGTGCAAATCTTGCAATACTTGAGTCCACAAGTTTGTGCACCATGCACCACAATGTGCACCATGTGAGAGCCACAATGGATGCAAGTAGGAACCTCCTTGATTTGTTCTGTGCCCTTCTGCTTTTAATCCCAGCGCTCAGGGATGGGGAAATTTCTCTTCCACTTTCTCCACACCTTGCCCCAGGATAAGGATGAGGAACTGCTGGCTCCTTCACTCTCTCCCCTCCCAATCTATTCAATACAAACACGCACACGCGCATGCCCTGACAGTGTGCTGTAGGTCTGATCCATGGAAAGGTGAGGAGGGTGGCACTATAGTAGAAGCAGCTCCAACCACAGCCAAGCAAGAAGGGAAGAAGTAGTGCTCCGCTTCCAGTTTCCAGCTGGTAGGCTGTTCTAGGTGTTCCTCAGCACGGCTCAGGCCGCTGCATACAGACCAAAGCCCTGAGAGGGTAATGGAGGGGGAAGAAGCTGGATCCTCATCAAATTCACAGCAGCTACATCAGACAGCAGTGGGAATTTAACTGAAGCCTGCTGTCTGAAGAGGGGGTGCCTAGAAAGTAGGGGGTGAAGAGTGTCTGGCTATGGGGGTGCCTTTATAAGGTAGGGAGGGTACAGGGTCACTAGCTGAAGGGGTATGGCGGGACTGGAAGATGGGGAGGGGTAACAAGGTAAATGGCTGAAGGGGTATCTGGGAGGTGGGGGAGGGGTGAAAGGCTTGGTGTGGTGGGCATAGACAGACAGATTGGGTGGGCATGGGGCACAGAAGAAATCTATTTATTTTTATTATGTTTTACTTTAACTCATACTTTTCTAGTCGTTTGTTTAAGACAAGATACATTCAGTTAGAGTGGATGTTTCCCTGTCCCCAGGCTGTTTACAATTTTAAGGTTGCACCGCAGATTATGAGGGTTAAATGACTTGCCCAAGATCAGCAGGAGTCTAATGGTATTTGAACTCTGGTGTCCCTGGTTCTCAACCCACAGGCTACTCATCCACTCCAAGAGAAAGAAAGAGACCGGGTGAGGACAGTGCAGGAGTCATTAGCATGCTGCTGACAGCATCTGGGGTGGGGGTGGAGAGAGGCTAATGGTTTCTGTTGGTACCTTTTTTTAATTCTAATATTTTGAGATGCAGCGAACAGCATTGCACACGATACTCAAGGTGCGGATGCATCATGATATTCTTTGTTTTATTCTTTGTTCCTTTCCTGATCATTCCTAACATTCTGTTAGTTTGGCACACAGTACAAAAGACTTAGATGCATTATCCACAGTGTTGCCTAGATCCTTTCACTGGGTAATCACTCCCGGCACATTCTCCAAATGGGTTAGTTGTTTTTCACTGATTTATTAGTTTTACACGTACCATGACAGTCATGAACCTCACTTCTAAGCCATGGTATGTGGAGTATGATCAGTCTGTTAAATTTACTGCTAATGCTCAGTGTAGTGCTTCTTTCTGGAATATGTAAATTGTAACATGTATGGGTAGTTTGCTTGAAAATTCTTCTTTATCAAGCCTATGGCTCCCAATACGATGGAAAATATTTCTGTATCTTTATGACATATTTTCTTGGTCTCTGATTGCATTTCTTGGTAGTTCAGGATCTTCACCTCTCCACGTGATTCACAGAATAATCACTTAGAACCGACACCTCTATTATCAATGCCATTCTGGTGTTTTTCTCCTTTACCACTGTGTCGAGTTTCCTCGCATCCAGTTTCTTATCCGTCAGAATGGGAATGTCCTGGGTGATCAGAACCTCTTTATTCTCTAATTCTCTTAGTGTCATGACCCCAGTGTGTTTGAGGCACAGTGATGGTCCTAATGTGGAACTTTGCATTATGTATCTATAATTTTGGTTATTCCTCCCTATGTGGACATGAAACCACTGCATATCCCAGGCAGTGCCCTAAATGAGCTCTACACACAAAATTCTCATCTCTTTCAGATAAGTCCTCCTCTCCCCCAACCACGGTCACCACCATGATGTAAAGAACTCCGATTCCCAAGGACCCCTATTCTACCCTTGCCAATCCCATCCTCCTGCTCGCCCAGGGTCGATGGAGCTGAAGCAACATCTACTCACTTTTGTCCTAATGATTCTGAAGATTTTGGTGCTGGTTGGCCTGATAGTTTCCTTTACCTCTGGTGTGCAGGATTAAGGAGTATATATCAGATTAGTCAACAGGATAGAACAAGTCATCTTTCTAGTTTCCCGATGACTTTTTTGGGCTGGTGGTAAGTGAGTGGGTGTCCTCTATGTCCAGAACCCTTTATATCATATGGTGGGAGAGAGTCCAACACTTGGGCTTGGAGCCTCTTTGTAGATCCTGGGGGAGGGACTTTCAAGCCATGGATGATCATTTAATCATGAGTGCAAGCTGGCATTCCTGCAGCTGGTAATGCAGCTACATTACTAGTGGCAGACACATACAGTGCCTTGTGAAAGTATTCATCCTCTCGGTTTTGTCCTGTTTTGTCACATTACTGTACAACCTGGAATGAAAATAGAGGTTCATTTGGATGTCAGGTAATAGACTAACAATATAGTCCAAATTGGTGAAGTGGAATGGCAATAAAATACCTTGTATATATAAAACAAAAACAAGTAAAACTGAAAAGTTGTGAGTGAATATATATTCATCCCTTTTGCTATGAAACCCCTAAATAAGATCTGGTCTAACCAAATAACCTCAGAAGTCACATAATTAGTTGATTAGGGTCCACCTGTGTTCAGTCAGTGTCACATGATCTGTCACATGATGCCTGTATACCTGTTCTGAAAGGCCCCTGACTCTGCAACACCACTAAGCAAGCAACATGAAGACCAAGGAGCATCCAAACAGGTCAGAGACAAAGTTGTGGAGAAGTACAGATGAGGGTTGGGTTATTTAAATTAAAAAAAAAAATCCCAAACCCTAAATATCCCACGGAGCACCATTAAATCCATTATAACAAAATGGAAAGAATATGGCACCACTATGAACCTGACAAGAGAATGCTGCCCACTAAAACTCAGACTGGGCAAGAAGGGCATTAATCAGAGATGCCACAAAGACACCAAGGATAATGCTGAAGGAGCTGCAAAGATCCACAACGGAGATTGGAGTATCTGTCCATAGGACCACTTTAAGCTGTATACTCCACAGAACGGGGCTTTGTGGAAGAGTGTCCAGAAAAAAGCCATTGCTTAAAGAAAGCAATAAGAACGCATGTTTGGAGTTTGCACAACAGCATGTGGTGGACCCCCCCCATACACATGGAAGAAGGTTCTCTGGTCAGATGAGATGAAAATTGAACTTTTTGGCCATCATGGCATAAACACAACACTTCCCGTCACCCTAAGAAAACCATTCCCACTGTGAAACATGGTGGTGACATCATGCTGTAGGGATGTTTTTCATCAGCAGGGACAGGAAAACTGGTCAGGACTTAAGGAACGATGGATGGCACTAAATACAAGGCAATCCTTGTTTCAGTCTGCCAGAGATTTGAGACTGGGACAAAGGTTCACCTTCCAGCAGGACAATGATACTAAACATACTGCTAAAGCTACACTGGAGTGGTTTAAAGGGAAACATTTAAATGTCTTGGAATGGCCTAGTCAAAGCCCAGACCTCAATCCAATGGAGAATCTGTGGCATGATTTGAAGATTGCTGTACACCAACGCAACCCATCTAACTTGAAGGAGTTGGAGCAGTTTGGCCTTGAGGAATGGATGCTTTATTAACTTCCCCAATCTCCCCTTATTGCGCCAGTAGAGATGGTTAAAAAATATCTACAAGAGGTTTTGGGTATGCCTGGGGATAATATGCCACCTATTACTAGAGCCCTGTGAGATCAGTAGCTGGAATGGTGGCAGAAAATCGAGAACAACTCTAACCAGGACTGTCGGATTTGACTGGGCTATTAGAGAGCTCTCTGGACATTATTACAGCTAGGGCTACCTTAGTGGTCATCTTTGCACTGGAGATAACACTTTATATCGGTCTATGTTTGTATTTTCGTAATATGTCTCCATTGTTTTTGAGTGCCAAGATTCAAATTTTTCCTGATTTTTCAAGGACAACCCAAAAAAGACACAAGGACTTCATGGAGTTGAAACGAAGAGTCATTGCTTCGGTTGGGTCTTTTGTATTAAAATTTCCTTGTAGATGTCATATTTTCCTTGAAGGCAAACAATTTCTTTTCTTTGACCCGAAAGAATTGCTAACTTTCTTGCTTGGGCAGGAGGGGGTATCTGTGGGAGAACTGCATCCTGAATGAAGCTGGCTGTGTATCTTGGGGACCGTTATTTTCTACCTATGGGTAAATTATTTTTTCCTTTTCTTGTTTCCTAGCATGTAATTTATGGTCTAATATTGAAACTGTAAAGTGGATTTTCCTTTCGAATATTTTTCTTTTTATGATGTGGTAACATATCTAAGTTGATTTGCTTTATCTCTTATGGGGATGTTATTTTGTAAAATGATAAAGATTAAATTTAAAATAATAATAATTTTGAAAATGTTGGTGGATAGTGATGATGATTTTAAGTGCTTGGGTTGATACCCAGTTGTACTTTGAATCATCCTCCACCTTTTATGAAATATATATTTTTTTACCTCTGATGTGCTTTTGTTAGTGTGGTGTTCGAGTGGAATAGAGTGGATGGTGTGCAACCTGTGCAATTACTTGAGCTTTACCCACTTCTTTTGGAGTATAGCAAGATTTGATATAATTCCTATCTGCACTGCTGCATCAGTCCATACACCTTGCCACCTCCTGGAGGCAGACAAATACTGACTTCTCTCAGTGCTGTACCAGCAGATATACTAAGCGATGACATCACTGAAAGCTGCTCAAGTCTGCCTGCAATCATCCTGATCTAAGGGGATGATAAGAAGAGTGGTTTTCAGTACTTAGGGCTCTATTTACTAATGTGCATTAAAAGCATAAAGTATGGAAAAACATTTGGACGTCACACATGTATTTCTTGGTGACAGCAAGTGGTTATATCCAGTAGCACCTCTTCGCCACTTTTCCAGCTGTGCATGTTATATTGAAAGACACATACCCTATGAATGATGAGGTGAGGATCTTCTGTTAGTAAGAAAGATAACCAGCAGATGAAGGGAGGGGAGGGGCAGGGCTTGCAACCCATGTAAACTCCAGATGACCAAAACTGCTAAGATGTGGAGTGCAGTTATTGCCTTAAATCAGTACACAAACTTATTTTCTTACATAGAATCCTCAGATTCTCTCCATAAAGAAATAGTTTGTCAAAGATCTCGGTAGCAGAACCCCTTAGGCACCTCTGAAGGTATCCAAGGGCTACAGCAGGTCATGAAGTGGAAAAACACTCCCTACCTTCTGGGTCCTAAGGGAAGGGAGGGGCGAGAAATGACTTGCTTCAAGGCTCTGCTTGCAGTAGACACTTCATGTGACAGCTGACACTTGTATACTGCATTCTCTTCACTTCCCCCTTGAGGCCAGGTCTAGTTCAGGTTTTGGCAATATATAGAGAGTCTTCATAGGATGATTAAGGAGGTAATTTTAGAAAGCTTACATGGCATCTACATGTATAAACAACTTAAGACATGTAGTAAACAAGTATTTATGCTTGTAGATCTGTAGCATACAGATTTCAAGAGGGCATGCTGTGGCAAGCCAGCAAAGTATGCATGTATTTTCAATTTTGCAACAGCAATACATGCATACTGAACAAAAACTAGACCACCAGCATTTACACCTCCTATGAGGCAGGTGCCAGCTAACTGTTTTATCTCCAGGAACAAGCAGGAATGCAGTCTTCATGTATGGGTATCATCTGTACCGAAGGAGCCTGCACAGGAACGCTCTCCATCATCCATTTGGAAAGTTTTTGGGAGCACTCCACTGTGCATCAGCCTTCCCACATCTTCTCAGTTCTTCATTTTCTGAGGAGCCAGCAGGTTGTTTTCTTCCTGTCTCTGCTGAAAAACATTCTTTTTTGTTTTTTATCTGTGCTCTGCCTTCTCGTCGATACCGGTACCCTTCCGGATACTGGCCTCATCATTTTCTTGCTTTTCTAATTTTTTTTCTTCTTTTATTAGTGGTTTCACTGCTAATTTAGGCCTTGGCTTAATTTTTTCTTCCCACGATGGGAAAACACTACAGTGGTTTAAAAAAAAAAAAAAAAAAATGTACCAAATGCTCTGGTACTCTCTGTCACAGATAAACATGACTGGTGTTTAAAATGTTTGGGCCCAGACATTTTCCAAAATTGTCTTTTGTGCCAACAAATGACTAAACAAGGCACAAAGAACATGGCCAATAAGTTTGATTCTCTGTTCACCTCAGACTCTATTTCCATTGCTTCAGCATCATCAAAGACATCAGCCTCCTCTCTTGGTTCTTACATCTCTTCAAAGTCCAAACATAAGTCTAATTCTAAGGCATCAGCATCGAAGTCCAATACCGAGCATCAAGGGAAGTCCCTCCATTGACATTTACTGAAAGTTGCATCAGATGCTGACCAGCCTGACAAACAGCCCCGGTGGGAGTACCAACCCCCCAAAGCACCACAGGGGCTCCAGGATGCTCCTGAGGCCTCAGCCTTTGGAGAGCTACTGGTACCATGCTACTGGTACCATCCAAGCATCAGTCTCATCCCTCGATGAGCATATCCTTGCTATTGAGAGGAACTTGGCAGCACTCCTGGCAGCCTCGGTACTGGTGGTATCCACAGCTCCAGCGACACAGGCACCAGTTCTCTCCTTGAGGCCGGTACCTCCCGGTGCCATCCCTTGAGCCTATTTTGGGAGATTCTCTCCCTCTGATGCCACCAGCATCGTCTGTTCGGTTTTCGGTACCGATACAGCTCGGCATGAGCATCAACATCAGCACGGGATCGTCGATACTTGGACTTTCTTTCGGAATCAGACTCTTTCTCTTCGAGGGCACATCGGAGGATTCCAGGGCCACCCGGAACATCCCTTCTGACCATTCCCCTCCTCATGAATGGCGTTGATCCCCTCCAGAGGACATATCCTTTCAGGACTTCATTAGGGACATGGAAGCAGTTCTCCAGATCACTGTGACATCGTCAGAGATGGAACTGAGGGCAGAGGAATTGGAAATCCTCCAATACCCCTCGGCACCCAAGGAGGTGGTCACGTTACCAGTGAATCAAATCCTACAGGATTTAATGCTATGTATGTGGGAGGCCCCATTAATGGTTCCACCTATTAGCAAATGGCTCGATACCATGTACCGAGTTCCACCATCTCCTAGGTTTCAAAAGCCTCAGTTACCACACCACTCCATGGTAGTGGAATCGGCCATGTGCCGCATCAAGAGTTCGAAGACTTATTCCTCCATGCCTCCAGGCAAGTATGATAGAGCTCTTGATGCCTTTGGACATCTCTGTTTTCAGGCATGCATGCTCATGTCCAGAATCAATTCATACATGCTCTACATGGGCGTGTATCTCAAAGATATCTCCAGAGATTTTGAGAGTCTTGCTTCTCTCCTTCCTGATGACAAACGAGATGTATTCCTGGCCTTAGTCAAGCAGAATCAGAATACATCCAATTTCTTTAGTAGGGCATCCTTTTAATGCCTTTGAGTCTTCCAGCAGAGCCTCAGCAATCTGCATTGGTGCTCGCAGGATGGCCTGGCTTCAGGCATCAGACCTTGAGCAATGAGTCCAGGATAAATTTAGCCAATATTCCCTGCTCTGGGGAAAAACTATTTGGAAAAGATTGGAGAGAGAAAGCTGGGGAGCTTGAGGCGGATGATCTCACCCTGAAGAGGCTCTCCCGAAAGACTTCTAACCCCTCCTAGGAAGAGAGCCAATTCCAAGAAGGCTTTCTTTTCTAAAAAGAAGAGATATTACCCTTCTTATCTACCTCAGCTGCTTACCAATCGCAGCAGCAACAACAACAGAGGCAGCAAGGCTCTCATCAGCCTAAGAAGCCGAGGGCACCTAAGCCACAACCAGCTGCTCCAACACAGCCAGTACCTAGCTTTTGACTTCTTTCTAGAGAGCATAGCCACTCTGCCTCTGCAGAGTCCCCAGCCCCTTTGGCAGACTTTGTACTTACACCCAAAAGTGGCATCTCATCACATCGGAACAATGGACTCTCAATATTGTTCAAAGGGGTTATCTGCTGCATTTCCAAAGCTTTCCCCCCGCCACCTTCATAAAGGATTATCTGGCCAACCCCTTACAGGCTAATCTCCTCTCAATAGAAGTGGCCACCCTGTTGACTCGGGGTGCTGTCGAAGTAATTCCCCCTGCCCAGGAGGGCAAGGGCTTTTACTCTCCTTACTTCCTCATTTCCAAGAAGACAGGAGGGTTCAGGCACATTTTAGATATTTGAGATCTCAACAAGTTCCTTGTTCAAGAAAAATTCAAGATGATTTTCCTTGGAACACTTCTGCTTTACCTTCAGAGAAATGATTGGCTATGTTCTCTAGACCACAAGGAGGCATACACTCATTTTATGATCCACCCTCTACACAATCTGCGGTTCCAGGTTCAGCACACCCACTACCAGTATTGGGTGCTGCCCTTCGGGTTTGCATCTGCACCCAAAGTATTCACAAAGTGCATGGTGGTGGTCGCATGCTACCTTCATACTTTGGGGATCTTTGTCTTCCCTTACTTAGATGATTTACTTTTTTCTGGGGATTCTCCCCTTATTAGCCAAACTAGCTGTTCATCGCACCATTATGGTGCTCCAAAGTCTGGGGTTTGTTCTAAACTTCCCCAAATCCCATCTGGTGCCTTCCCAGTGGCTCAAATTCATCAGAGAGCTTCTAGACACTCATCAGGCCTGAGCTTTCCTCCCACAGGATCACTCTGTCTGTCTCATCAAGCAGGCCCATATTATAAAAGGCCAGATGGTGGTCACTGCTCGAGAGATGCTGTGCCTTCTGGGTCACCTGGCCTCCACGATCCATGTCATCCCATATGCCTGGCTACACATGTGACAGGCTCAATGGACTCTATTGTCTCAATGGACCCAAGCAACCGGGTTCTCTATGACAAGGTTTGCATCACACCTCTTTTGGTGAACTCAATTCAGTGGTGGTGCACCCTTCAAAACCTACTTGGAGGGTCACCTTTTCGGATGCCTCTACCTCAATGCACTCTAACGACGGCTGCTTCCATACTGGGTTGCATATCTGGACAGCCTCACTATACAAGGGCGGTGGATGTGACAGGAATCTCAGATGCAGATCAATCGCCTCACACTTGGTGCTCTCATGAATGCCTTTCGGGTTTTTCAATCTCAACTTTTGGGCAAAGAGGTTTTAGTCCACACGGATAACCAGGTGGCTATATTCTATATGAACAAGCAGGGGGGAATAGGTTCTTATCCCCTTTGCCAAGAAGCCCTTCCTCTCTGGTTCTTCTCCATTTCACACCGCATCCATCTCGGGGGGGGGGGGGGGTGGGTGGGTGGGTATCTCCCCTACAAACTCAACCTCCTGGCAGACAGACTCAGCTGCATCCTGCATCCACATGAGTGGACTCTAAATCAGGAGATGGCCTCCTGGATCTTTCACCTATGGGGGACCCCCAGAATAGATCTGTTTGCCACTCAGAAGAATACACAACTGCCGCTCTTCTGCTCAAGGCTTCCCTCCCTTCGCAGTCAGGCGACTGATGCCTCTCTTCTCGATTGGGGCAGAGATATGCTTTATGCATTCCCACCTACCCTCTAATACCCAAAACCCTGTTCAAGCTGCAGGCCGACAGGGGCTTCATGATTCTAATAGCCCCTTACTAGCCCTGCCAGCCATGGTTTCCTCTGAAGCTTCATCTAGCACAGACTCCACCCCTCAGCTTGGGGCACGTGCCCAACTTCCTCTCTCAGGAACGTGGGATGCTCCTCCATCCCAATCCATGAGCCCTCCGTCTCATGGCATGGCTGCAAAGGGCATAATGTTTGACGACCTCGACTTTCCTCAACAGGTCAAGGACATTTTACTGGCATCACGCAAGCTGTCTACCAGACATCTTATGCCTTCAAGTGGTGGCGGTTCACCCTCGAGTGTATCCCGAAACATATTGATCCTTCTGCCTGTCTGGTGGATTTGCTTCTACAGTATCTCCTTCACTTATCCACCACAGAACTTAAGACTAACTCGGTCCAAGTTCATCTTAGTACCATTGCGGCCTACCATAGGTTTGTGGACAGGCTACCTATTTCATCGCACCCTTTGGTGCAACGCTTCATGCGAGGTCCTCTGTTGTCCAATCTACCCATCAGACCTCCGCCAGTGGCATGGGACCCTAGTGCAGCTTCTAAGGCCTTCTTTTGAGCTTTTAGCCACCACTGCTTTGAAATTCCTTTTTTGGAAGGTCATCTTCCTCATTGCCCTCAGCTCTGCTCGCCGTATTAGCAAGCTGCAGGCCTTAGTGTCCGATCTTCCGTACACTCTCTTTCTCTGGACCAATCCACACTTCCTTCCAAAGGTTGTCTCACCTTTTCATATTAATCAGTCTGTGATGCTCCGGCTTCTTTCCAAGACCTCATGCCATCAGAGCTAAAACAGTGCTACACACGCTAGATTGCAAACGTGCTTTGGCTTTCTACTTAGACAGAACCAAGAATTTCAGAAATCCTCTCAATTATTTGTCTCCTTTGTTCCAAGTCACCTTAGATGTCCAGAGTCTAAATACACTCTATCCAACTGGATTGCCGACTGCATTTATTTTGCCTATTCTCAGGCAGGGCTCTCCCTTGACAGTCATATAACTGCACACAATATGCAGGCCATGGCTACCTCTGTTGCCAAACTTCATTCTGTCTCTAGCGAAGAAATCTGTCGGGCAGCTACCTGGTCCTCCATTCACACTTTTGCTGCTCGCTATTGCCTAGACAGGGACTCTCATCAGGATGCTTGTCTTTGACTCCTATCTCTATCTTTCTCCACACATCCATCTGATAGCTAAGACCTGCCGTTTCTTTCTCTATAACATCAGCAAAATCCGCCCTTTCCTTTCTGAACACACTACTAAAATGCTTATCCATTCCTTAATCACCTCCCATCTTGACTACTGTAACCTACTCCTTATTGGTCTCCCTCTGAATCATCTCTCTCCCCTTCAATCTGTTCAACACTCTGCTACGCGGCTAATCTTCCGCCAGCCTCATCATGCCCATATTACTCCTCCTCAAGTCACTTCATTGGCTCCCTATCCGTTTCTGCATCCAGTTCAAACTTCTGCTGACCTATAAATGCATTCACTCTGCCGCTCCTCAGTACCTTTCTTCTCTTATCTCTCCTTACAACCCCCCTCGGGAACTCCGCTCTTCTAGAAAACTGCTTCTAACTCCAGACTTCGCTCCTTTCACTTTGCTGCGCCTTACGCCTGGAACATACTACCTATGTCTGTACGCCAGGCACCTTCTCTAACCCTCTTCAAATCCAGGCTGAAAACTCGCCTCTTCGCTGCTGCTTTTGGATCTTGACCCACTTGATCTCCTTTTCTTTCACCTTGCTTTATCCCTGCCTACACCTTCTGTGTTTGTCTTGACTAGATTGTAAGCTCTGATGAGCAGGGACTGTCTTACATGTCTGTGCAGCGCTGCGTACGACTTGTAGCGCTATATAAATGCTCAGTCGTAATAGCATCTACTACCACTGTCTTTGGCCAGGTGGTCCTTCAGCATTTCTTTGGGACTTAATCTCAACATCTACACTCTGTCCAAGACTCTTTTTTTCCATCAGACTCCTCTAACTATGCTCTTGCAAGCTGTGACAGAAGAGGCCACTCGGGATCTATACTCACTGCTCTATTCTCTAGCCTTGTGGTTGTCTGTCTGGTCTGATGCCTGGAAGCTAGTGAGTCCCATGCATGAAGACTTCATTCCCGCTTGTTCCTGCAGAAAGCATTGTTACTCACCTATAACAGATGATCTCCAGGACAGCAGGAATCAGTCTTCACAACCCACTCTCTTCCCCTAGGAGTGTAGGATATACGTTTTTCTTCTATTTCTCAGCTACAAACTCAACTGAGGAGAGGATGTGGAAAGGCAGATGCGCAGGAGGAGAGGATATGGGGAGGCAGATGCGCAGGTGCAGTGAGTACTCCCAAAAGCTTTCCATTTGGATGCTAGGAAGCATTCCTACATGGGCTCCATCGGTACCGATGATAACCATATGTGAAAACTAATTTCTGCTGTTCCTGGAGATCACCTGTTACAGGTGAGTAACAACTCTTTTGGACTTGAGGTTTGTATTATTTATTTATTTATTTACATTCTCTTATATACCGCGCTATTCTGCATCAGTGTGGTTTACATTGAACAAACTGAAATTACATTGAACAGGGCATTATAACTTGGAGATAACTATTTTACAGGGAACATGGGCTATGGAGGGTTAAGTGGCTTGCCCAAGACCACAAGGAGCACCTGTGGGACTAGAAACCCCAGTCCTTCCGGCCCAAGGTTGCTGTCCTCTAGTGGGATTTGAACCCCCGACCTTCCGGCCTGAAGTACCTTGCCCCAACCACTAGGCCACTCCTCCACTCCATGTATGAGGAACTGAGGGGGAAATTGTGCCTACCTATCTGGTGTTTAAAACCACCTCAAAAATTTAAGAGGATGAAAGGCAGAACAGTACAAGGACTGGAGGCGCTCGAGGCATGCCCTCCATCCTGCTTCCCCCATTGACGTCCCTCTCCAGGACCTACAGCAGTGGTAATGGGCCCAAACCATGACACAGCACTTACCTGCACATGCCAGCACTACGTCATAGTTTCTTTTACTTTGTATCTTCTGTTTCTGCTCCTCCTCTGCCACAAACCTCTGGTTTATATGATCAACTACCCAAAAAGCAGTCTGATCTCCTCTCAAAACTTGGAGCTCTTCGGGGCTCAGTTCAAATCTCTCCTGAGTCAAGTTTCCTCACATCAGAGAAATCTCTTAAGTTGCAGAGCCAGCTCAGGGAGTTTTGCACTCAATCAGCTCTACAGGCCTGCAACTACCTCCAACTCCTGGAGTCCATTGCGCCTACCCTGGAGCTAGTCCCTTGGGCCAGGATGCAGTTGTGCTCCCTTCTGAGACATCTGATGTCTTTCTGTCTGTCCTGTTCTGTTCTTTCCTTACCTCTGGCAGATCAAGTGATCCATTCAACTCTGGAGAGGTTCCATCCTCTTCTGGTGGGCAAATCAACCAGAGTTCTCTTGGACAATGCCACTGCTGTGACATATGTCCGCAAGCAAGGCAGGACTCACAGTGCCAGAGTAGTTTTGAGGTGGTGGAACTGTTTGCTGGGCAGAGGAGCCTTTCATTGCTCTGTCAGCAGCCCATATTCCGGGAGTCAACAAGCAATCTTTGAGTCAGAACACTGTGGATCCCGGCAAGTGGGAGCTCAGTCCTCATGTACTTGATCTCATAGTGCAAATTGTGGCCTTCCAGTTTTTGATTTGATGGGCACTTAGAGTGGCAATGTGGAGAACGTTTTCAGCTATAGGACAGACCCATGGGCAGCAGTCTCAAATGCCCTGCTTCAGGAGTGGCCCTGGGAGGAACTCCTGGCTGTCTTTCCCCCTGTGACCTTTTGGGGAGCCATTCTTTTGTGCAGGATTCAGTCATGCCTGGGCTTGGTGATTCTATTGTCCTCGGATTGGTCACACCAGCTATGGTATGCAGATTTCTTGAGTGTTGGCTGGGTCCCCTCTCTCTTGTTTCACAGGAGAGGTGCCTTCTACAACAAATGCCCCTGGGGATGGACAATCCCATTTCCTTGTCTCTTAAGGCCTGTCCTGCGATGGTCGTAGACTGTCTAAGAAGCACTACTCTGAAGAGGTAGTGAGTACCCTTCTTAAGAGGCATCTACTTCCTTGCTGCGTGTCTGGAGGATTTTTGAGAGGTGTTCCTCTTGGGCCCTGGTGGCCAGGAAGGTAGACATAGTCATTGCTTCATCCTTGTAGTCTGGTCTGGACCATAGATCAGTCCTGAACTCTTTCTCAGGGTTGAAGTTGCAGCCCTAGTGTGCTACTAAGGACATATTTAAGGGATATCCTTGGCAGTGCATGCTGTCATTTTCCTCAGGAGAGTGAAACAGATCCATCCAACCAGTACATCTGGCTGTTCTTCAATGGAGTCTCTTTGTGGTGTTGAAGGCACTGAAAGGGTCTCTTTTGAGCTCATTCATAAGGATTTGACCCAAAGTAGTTTTCCTGGTGGCTATTGCACTGCAAGGTGGGTGTCTGAGCTTACAGGCCTTGTCCTGCAGGGAGCCTTTTTTATTTCTTTTGATGGCTTCTTTCTCTTGTGAACCATGCCATCCTCTCTCTCAAAGAAGGTGCTGTCTCCTTTTCACCTTAACCAGACTGTCATCCTGCTCTTCTTTTCAGAGGAGGATCTTCTTCTGATGGATTCTTCTCTGCCTCTGTTAGACATGAGGAGGATATTAGTTAGGTATCTGAAGAATTCTAACACTCCTGTCAATTGGATAGTCTCTTGTCCCTCTTCAAAGGTCCAAGTAAAGGACAGGCAGTGGCCAAGTCCTCCACTGCCCACTGAATTAATGAGGCTTTTAGTTCAGCATACCTTATGGCTGGAAAGCACATGCCAAGGGAAGTCAGAGCTCACTCTACTGGAGCACAAGACTCTTTTTGGGTGGAGTCCACGTTGGTGTCTCCGAAGGACATATGTAAGGCAGCTACTTGGTCGACTCTGCACACCTCTGTGAAACACTACAGAGCAAATGATGTCTTTGGCAGGGCATTTCTGTCCAGAGCATCATCTTCCTCATTCTGGGTCCTGACAGCTTGGGTGCATCTCACTTATCTGGACTGGTCTAGTAATAAGATGATAAGGAAGGAAACATTTAACATACTTTGTTTTTCTTTCTTTGAATCCTGCTAGACAAGTCCAGGACCCGCCCTGAAATACTTCTTTCCAAAGATTTGGAAGTCCAGTTACCATTGAGTGCAGTCAGAATTCATTGTGGTAAGAGTCAAATACTACTTTAACACTAGAAGCCCCAAAAGGCATTTTAACTAGAAACCCCAAAGTGCGTCAGTTGACGCATTATCATGACGACTGCGTTTAGCATGAAATGCAGATGTGAATTAATTTGAAGTTACTTATTTCTTTAATACATGTGCAGTATGTGACATCATTACATGACGTCATCGTGTGTTTGTTTTGTAATTTTGGAGTAAAACTGTAAACAGTGATTGATTTAAAACCAAAATTTACTCTTACACAGGTATATACAATGTTGTGACTTTCGAACACGCCCTAGAACAGGCCGACACCGCAGAACTTTTAGCATATCTCTTCCTCCCTGAAATTGTATTCATTTTTTTTTCTATGATTCTATTTACAGAATGCCGAGACCTCGTAAGAAGACAGCAGTGCCTAGATATGCTGGTGCAAGATCTGTTGCCAGCTACGGCTACCGCTTCAATGCAGAAAACGAGAGAGCCGCCTCCGCAGCGCATGGCAGCAGCACAAGCACTTGCCAAGCTGCAAGATATTTTGGAAATTGACAGTGGCTCTGATTCGACTGAATCAGATTCAAACGTTGACCTACATGTTACAGGTTGTGCAGGCGTAGAGGATTTGACTGGTTCAGACTATAGCAGAAACACTGAAAGTGATGATGATGCTCATTATCTTATAATCGCTGAAAACAAGAGCAGGACGACAGGGTCAACAGTGGTAGCAAAAGATGGGACTGAATGGAAGATCATGTCACAAGGTAAAAGCAGTGGCAGATTGCAGGCCCAAAATGTATTCACTGCTAAAAGTGGGGTTATTGCATATTGTCATAATGTTGAAACACCAGCGGATGCATTTAGATTGATTGATTGTTGACCCCGGTTTTGTGAGTCACATCAGGAGCTGCACTGTGGAGTATGCCCATTTATCAGACCCATCATGGGATGTAGCCGAAGACGAAATAGAAGCGTTTCTGGGCCAGGCATATCTAAGAGGTTTCATGAATGCCAAAAACTTTCCAGTTGATTTGATGTGGTCCAAAACTTATGGCTGTGCAGCATTTAGGCAAACAATGTCACAAAACAGATACGAAGAAGTAAAATTCATGCGATTTGATGTCAGAGCTTCACGGCAGGAAAGAGTGAAGTGTGACAAATTCGGCCTAATGACATGGGTGTTATCCAGATTTGTTGATAACAATCAAAACTATTACGTACCAGAAGAATCACTTAACTGTAGATGAACAACTATTCCCAACGAAAAGCAGATGCAAATTCACGCAGTACATGCCAATAAGCCAGATAAATTTGGAATAAAGTTCTGGATCTTGGCAGAATTGCAGTCCAAATACTGTTTGAATGTGAAACCGTATACTGGGAAAGGTGATGAAAGAGTTGGCAGTTTAGGAATGCATGTGGTCATGACTCTAATGCAGCCATATTATCAGCGAGGATACATTATGGTCGATTAATTTTTTTTATGAGCCGTGACCTCGCTGAGAAACTATTGGAGAAGCACACTTCGTTGGTCGGGACCATTCGTCTGAATCGCAGAGAACTACCATCACTTACAAAACTCGAACTGTACCAATCCAAGTTCTACACCAGTGGATCAATGACCGTAGTACAGTACCAGACGAAACGGAAGAAGACTGTTGCCGTTTTGTCAACTTTGCACAAAGGTGCGATATTTGAAACCATCGGCAAGCTAAAGCCTGAAAGTGTGTTGTACTACAACAAGAATAAATGCGGTGTCGACATGCTGGACTCAATGTGCAGTCAAATGTCCACCAAATCTGCATGACATAGATGGACACTAGCCATTTTCTTCAATATTCTCGACTTGGCGGCCATCAATGCCTGGATTATTTTCTGCAAGCAAACTGGTGTCAAAATGCCAAGGCGACAGTTTCCACACACACTGTCGGAGCAGCTGCGACAAACTTGTGCTGCTCGATGTTCATACTCTGAGTCAATGCCAGCCACTGTTGCGACAAACAAACTGGAAAAGCGAGTAACGTGTGCAGTCAAGGCCAACTGCAAACAAAATCGCACTGTCATGCTATGCGCTAAATGAAAGCGTCCAGTTTGCGGACAGTGTCTGTCGTCAATCTGCGCCAGTTGCGCATAGACTCTAAATGTACAATAGCAAACCGTACATGCTTATCCTGTTCATTCGTTAACTGACATGGACTTTGCAGTTACCTTTGAATTTGCAGTTACTTTTAAATTTAGTTAACACTGTTCTTATGTTAGTCGTTGTAAGAAAACTTGTGAAAACCACTCGGTTTTCTTGGTTGCGTCAACTGACGTACTTTGGGGCTTCTAGGTATAAATTCATTTTCCCGCTAGGTGGCACATCTGTCTTTAATTTTCGATGCACATATTTGAACATCTTGACCTCGCTAACAAAGTCATGGAGCATAACTGACATGGTTCTATCAGTGGCGCTGGTATACAGCTTCGAAGATGTATTTGCGTCAATTAAACTGTTGCAAATATGGGTGGTTGTTTGATAACATGAGTCATTTCTGAGTTTTTCAGTCTTGTTTAGTTTTTAGGAAGTGTCATACTGGTGCTTCTCAGTGCTGTACCGGCAGATATATTGCTAATGAACATAAGATATGCCATACTGGGTCAGACCAAGGTCCATCAAGCCCAGTATCCTGTTTCCAACAATGGCCAATCCAGGTCACAAGTATCTGTCAGGTTCCCAAAAAGGTACACAGATTCCACTTTGCTTATCCAGTGGATTTCTCTGGTCCGTTTTAATAATTATGGTTTATGAACTTTTCGTCCAGGAACTTGTCTAAACCTTTTTAAATCTAGCTACACTAACAGCTTGTACTACATCCTCCAGTAATGAATTCCAGAGTTTGATTATGCATTGAGTGAAAAAATATTTTTTCACTTAACTCGTAATGGTGACATCACTGAAAGTAGTTTGTCTGTCTCCACCTGCTGGCAAGGGAGCATAACCTATATATCTAGGCTGGTCTAACAGGATTCAAGGAAACAAAATTATCACGTGTAAAATTTCTTCTTATTGCTTTTCATCATTAGTAGTAAAGAAAATTAACAGCATGTACAACTGTTATTGAAACGTTTCACGTTAACATTAGCTAATAAATCCTTCCCTCCTTCCCTAAAGGATGGCAGACCATATTGCTCTTATTGAAGCCCTCTCAACCTCTCAATCATCCTTTTTCCCACTGTCTCCCAATAGGACTCGAGCAAACACATACACCTTCTGATCAATGTTTCTCATTGGTATAAGTTATACAAAAATTTAATGCTGCAATATTTTTAGAAATGTCTCAGTATGCTATTTTGTGCTGTTTTCTGTAAGTCACCTGAGCAGTATTCTTGTGATTCATGTGCTCTTCTGCTTTATTTCACATCTCTTTTTAGGTATCTACAGAACTGGGTGCAAATAAGTATAAATCTGTTCTTATTCAGTCCATTCAGATAAAAAGAACTATTTGAACTTGCATCATTTTGTAGCAATAGTGAATCCTGCTGTTTGCTGCAACTCTTTGTCGAGCTTGTGGTCACCATTGTGCAGCAGAATGTGTAATCTGCTGTTAGCACGCTGTCCATCACCAGTGTTTACTTTACAGTGACAGCCAACACATCTGGACTACATATAGTGTTTGATCTGAAATAACAGATGCAGGCCACTAGTATCGATGAGAAAACCATGCTCAGGGTGAGGAGTTCAAAGCACCAAGTCTAGAGAAAATTATAGTACCTATGAAATATTTTTTTTGTGGGGGAGAAGGGAATGGAGGGAGGAGAAGGGAGAGGGAAGTCTTGTGGCGAAAGGAGGACAAGGATACTTTTGTTACTGAAAACTTAAATTGAATTCCAGATCTATATGGTCATAGAAAAGTTTGAAGTTGATGAAGGTTTTCTGCTCATGGTTATCTAAAAGTTTATATTTAGGGTTTTTATTCTATGGAGTATATAAAGTGTAAATTTAGGTGTTTATTTTCTAACTTATTAGAGGTTGTTTGGGTGTACAAAAAAATCCAGGTTTGGTATTTTTGCTTCACAGGCACGAATAAAATATGTGTGTTTGTGTCTTTTAGGAATTGTCAGCACAGAAAAGACTCAAAAACTGAGTGGAGAATATAAGATAAACCATAGGAGGGCTGAGAGTAATTGGGGAAGTAGTGTTGGGTGTTTGTTCAGCAAACACCTATTGGTTTGGGGGTTATTTTTCCTGTTTGCATCAGGGTGTGTTATTGGTTAAAACCTAAAATCCAAAGTCCTTATATATTTAAATTTGCAGTTAACAAGTAAAATAATCAGGATATTTTGCACTATTATCGGTGCAATTCCACCCATGTTGTCACTCTAGAGGGGTGCTAGCTAGGATACCGAATCCTGAACAGGAGGGAACTAAACCTTTAGTGCCTTTAAGAAAACAGGATCACTCTTGATAGACTGGTGTTCCAACAAAACATTTCTGATTTAGAGCTGGCAAAATTCACATTTTTTGAGTTGATCCATATTGTAGCAAAATTTATAATTCTCCAATTTAAGCTCTTGAAATTTTATAATCCTAAAATGCAAGATCTTTTTAGAAATGTTTCTAGAGATTCTTGTTCTCTGATGAAATCTGAGACAATGGGTACCATACGATCATACAGACTTGCTTGAATTTCCATACTGTTCCTCTTCCCCTTTCTTCTCATTTCTTTTCATTTATAAAATAGGCTTAAAATAGGCATCTTTTGGACTTCTCACATAGGTGCCCTCGGGCCACCTATGTGAGAAGTCCACATAGTCAGGCCACATAAGCTCTATTTTATTAAGACAAGAGGCCTTTTATTTATATTTAAGTGCCTTTCCATTAAGAGTTCAAAGTGATTTATAATAAAAAACATATATTAAGAGGAGGCAAAAGACAATGGTCATAAAATGTCACACTAAAATCCCTCAATATGTACATTGTATCACAATAAAACTCCCCTCCCCAAATCCAATAAGACATACAAGAAATGCATATTAATGCAATTTTTTTTAAGTGCCATGAAGTCAGTGTTGACTCATAGCGACCCAGCTACCTCTGGGTTTTCTTGGCAGTGTATCACCGGAAGTAGATTGCCAGCCTTTTCTTCCAAGGCAATGGAGGGTAAAGTGACTTGCCCAAGGTCACAAGGAGTGCCAGTGGGAATTGAACCCTTGATCTTCTGGGTACTAGGCAGTTGCTCTAACCACTAGGCTATATCACCTCACAGTATGATACTACAGGCTACAATAACTGTAACTGCACAGAATAAAACACTAAACCCGCCAATCTCGGACATCCAGAATGCAGCAGAAATCATAACTAATCATCATCCACCCCATCCCTTCCCCCATAAAGAAACCCACCGCTAGAACCAACCTAGGACGGAATACCAGAAATCTATGGTTTATGTCTAAGTACTAAAATAAACAGAGGAAATCTCATCACAGAGATAGGATAGAAACCATGCTCCAAAGATGTACCAGCCAGATAAAGTCTCTTAAAACAACTTAATGTAAATACATGTAAAAACATAAATACCTGTGCTTTTGAGTATCTGTCAGTTAAAAGGCTGGATACCCTTAAGTAAGTCACATTTAGGAGGATGGTTTGGATGATGGTTTTAGAATGATGGACATGGCGAAGGGATTTTTTGGTTTTCCTTTGCAGGTGAGTAGTAATATATTCAAGCATCTTTTCAATGACATGGTATGATGTCTTCAGGGAGATTGGTGCTATTATTTATTTTAATTCTTGGTTTTATTTTCTATTTTTATGTTTCATTTTCTATTTTTTTTGTTTATTTGGTTTTGATTTATAGATTTCTTTTGATTATGGGGTTCTTGTTTTGTCCATATTTATTCCCAGACTGAACCTTGTTCTACTTGAAAAGCTTTTACCATACTGCTTGTTTGGAAGATATTCCCCCTGACAAGGCTTCAGCTGAAAAATGTTGAGCTTTGCTACAGTGTTGCGCTATTTTTATGTTTTAAATGTTGTATGGTATTTATGTTTTTACATGCATTTACATTAAATTTGTTTTTAAGATACTTTTTATCTGGCTGGTATATCTTTGGACTGCAGCTATTTGGTTTCTGTCCTTCCCTCTTTATGTCTAAGTACCAACAGCACTCTAAATGCAGTATACACATACATTAAATGCAAAGCCTCTGCATTAGCTATCAGAGCCATGACCAGCATGTTCTTGGCAGCTAATACGGACTGAGTATCTTAATGTGCTAATTGCCACTGAGTATGCAGCAATTGCCCTCACATTAGCGGCAATGTGCTCTCCACTCTCCCACTGCGCCCATTCCATGCCACATCACGCCATGGCTGATTACCTTGTGCTTTAACACATGGTCACAGGCATGCCCCCATGTTAGCGTTCCCAGCTGCCAGTTGCCGCGCATTAAAATGCATGTTAACAGATTACTGGGATTTAGTAACAGGATGCCTTAGATTGTAAGCTCTCTGGGAACAGGGAACTATCTACTGTACCTGAATGTAAATTGCTTTGAGCTACTACTGGAAAGATGTGAACTAAATACAAATAGAGAAGAACCACATTGTAATTGCCTTCCTGAAAACTAAAATGCCAGCAAACATTGGGTTTCCTTTGACAGTTTATTCTACATAAACAGAGCCACAAAAGAAATCTGGGTTCTCAACCCTGTCCTCGGGACCCACCTAGCCAGTCGGGTTTTCAGAATAACCACAATGAATATGCATGGGAGAGATTTGCATATAATGGGGGCAGTGTATGCAGCTCTCTCTCATACATATTCATTGTGGTTATCCTGAAAACCCGACTGGCTAGGTGGGTCCCGAGGAAAGGGTTGAGAACCCCAAGTAACCTCCTCAAGAAATGGAACACAGACTGGATCTGCAAACCATGTAAATGCCGCTGAATATCAGGCCCATTGTTCTTTTGACCGCTGGGATCTACCTGGCATATATCCAATTAATTAACTTTTCCTAGCAAATACACAGGTCCTGCAACTTTCAATGCTTTTTTTAAAGCAATGCTTCCCAATCTTCTCCTGTAATCCTGTACCCTCAATGACTTCATACATTTCAAATTTATACCAACACCCTTCCAGTTTTTCTGTTGCACTTGCAAAGCAAGACTGCTATATCCATCTGACAAATTCTCTTGCTTCTGACCCTCGCTGCCTCTTTGCTACACTCAGCTCTCTCCTCAAAGGGCCTCTGCCTCCCCCCTTTGCTTTCTGCCCAGATCATGGCTGACTACTTCCATGACAAGGTTCACAAGATTAGTCTTGAGTTCTTCACCAGGTCACCTCCTCCTCCCCTGCCTCTGCTTCATTCTCACATCCTTCCTTCAACTCCAATTACCCTTTCTTCCTTTTCTAAAATTGCAGAGAAGGAAACTGCTCATCTTACAGCCTGTTCTTTTGAGCCCATTCCCACCTGGCTATTCAGCTTCTTTCTTGCTGTTGTCCCTTTCATCTATCATATCCTTAACCTATTACTTTCCACTGAAATTGTTCCTGCTGCCTTCAAACATGTTGTCATTACACCGCTCTTCAACAAAACCTTCACCGCTCTTCAACAAAACCTTCACTACTCTTCAACAAAGCTTTCACTAGATCCTATCTCTCTTCTCCCTTTTGCATCCAAACTAATTGAATTTGCTGGTCACCACTGTTATGACTTTCTTTTATCTCAAGCCATCCTGGATCCACTCCAATCGGGCTTTTGTCCTCTAAATTCTACAGAAGCGGCCTTGGCCAAAGTCTTCTGTGACCTGTTCCTGGCCAAATCCAAGTTACAGAGAAAAGCCACCAAAATGGTAAAGGGGATGGAAGGTTACCCCTATGAGGAGAGACTAAAAAGGTTAGGGGTCTTCAACCTGGAAAAGAGATGGCTGAGGGGAGATATGATAGACGTCTATAAATTAATGAATGGAATGGAACGGGTAAATATAAATCGATTGGCCATCAAAATGTAGAAAGACTAAGGCACATGCAATGAAGCTACAGTGTAACCCATATAAGACTAATAAGAACATATTTTTTCACGCGACGTGTAATCAAACTCTGGAATTCATTACCAGAGGATGTAGTGAAGGCTGTTAGTGTAGCTGGGTTTAAAAAAAAGGTTTGGACAAGTTCCTGGAGGAAAGGTCCATAAACCATTATTAAAAGGGACCCAGGAAATCCACTGCTTGTCCCATTGTGGAGCCTGTCTTCTGGGGAAACTGCTAGGTACTTGTGAGCTAGATTGGCCACTGTTGGAAACAGGATACTGGGCTTTATGGACCTTGGTCTGACCCTGCATGGCATATCTTATGTTCATATGTTCTTTACTCGATCCTCATCCTTCTCAACCTACCTACTGCTTTTGACACTAGATCGCCACCTTCTCCTTGATACGCTGTTCTTGCTTGGATTTTGGGGCTATGTTTTTTGTCTTGGTTTTCTTGTTTTTTCTGTCACATTTTTACTGTATGCTCTATTGGATTCTCCTGCACTGCTGTTCCACTATTAGTTGATGCACTTTAGAGCTCTTTCTTGACACTTTTTTTCTTCTCTCTCTATAATCGTTCCCTTAATGTCCTGATCGTCTCCATGGTTTTCAGTACTATCTATATGCTGATGGCTCCTAGATATACCTCTCTGCACCAGAAATATCTCCAGCTATCTAGGCCTACATCTCAGCCTGCTTATCTGACATGGCAGTAGAACATCCAGGCAGCAATCTGAAACTAAACATGGTCAAGATGAAACTTCTTGTTTTTCCTCCTAAACCCACTTTCCTTCTTTCTTTCTCTATTTCTGTAGATGACATGGTTATTCTCCCTGTCTTCTTGGCTTGCAACCTTCGGGTCATCTTCAACTGCTCTCTCTCTTTCTCTGCACATATCCAGCAGATAGCTAAAACCTGTTGCTTCCTTACCTATAAGATGAACAAAAGTTCTCCTTCCTTTCTGAATGCACTACCAAAACTCTTATGCACTCTCTTATCACCTCCCAGTTAGACTACTGCAACCTTCTCCTTGCTGGTCTCCCGCTGAACCATCTCTCTCCCCTTCAAAGCTCAGCTGTTGCTATGGCCACATCACCCCTCTTCTCAAGTCACTTCAGTAACTCCCTGTCTGTTTCCGCATACAGTTCAAATTTCTTCTGTTGAACTACAAATGCATTCATTCCGCTGTTCCTCATTGCCTATCCTCTCATCTCTTACTACACTCCTCCTCAGGAACTCTTCTCATCAGCTAAGTCACTTTCTGAGTCCTTCTCCTCCACTGCTAATTTTAGACTCTGTTCCTTCCACCTTGCTATACTATAAACCTGGAATAGACTTTCCGAGTCAGTATGTCAGGCTCTATCACTAGTCCTGTTCAAATCCAACTAAAAACCCACTTTTTCCAGAGTTGTCAAGTTGTCCAGTTCCAGAAGTGAGATTTCAAGCCAGTTCTAGATTTCTGGCAATCTCATTCTGATACATTATTGGTAAAAATAGGGACTGCAAATACCATACTGCAGTGCAATGCAAATGTAAAACCAGAACTGGCAAAAAATCTCACCCTTATTGTTTATTGTTTACATTGTTTACCTTGGAACTGGGTAACTTGGTAACTGCTTTTTCTAGGCTGATTTGGGATCCTGACTCCCTTATTTCTAGGAAGAAGCAGGAATGTAGTCTTCACATATGGGTATCGTTGGTACCGACGGAGCCTGCGTGGGAACGCTCCCCAGCGTCCAATTAGAAAGCTTTTGGGAACATCCCACAGCGCCTGTGTGCTGCCTTCCTGCCTTTCCCAACTGCCTCTCTCCAGTTCTTCTTTTTCCGCGGA
Source organism: Ichthyophis bannanicus (assembly GCA_033557465.1). Classification (NCBI taxonomy): domain Eukaryota; kingdom Metazoa; phylum Chordata; class Amphibia; order Gymnophiona; family Ichthyophiidae; genus Ichthyophis; species Ichthyophis bannanicus. Next base: position 198,011,384 of record CM066043.1, on the reverse strand, counting down.
GCCAGCAGGTCGTCGTTCCTGTCACCGCAGAAGAATTCTTTTTTATTTCTTTCTTTTTTGTGGTCGCGTCTGCCTTCCTCGACGCTTTACCGGTACCGCCGGGTTTTTTTCTTCTTATTTCTGTCTTTAAAAAAAATATATTCTACTTTTTTTTTTTTCCTTTTTTCTTCAGGTGCACGCACCTTTTTGTGCCTTAGGTTTCAAAAAGTGTACCAAGTGTGGTGGTACCATTTCCGTCACCGACACCCATGAATGGTGTCTAAAATGTTTAGGTCCTGACCACTCCATCACGGATTGTATGTCCTGCGCCATGATGTCTAAAAGAGGTCGGCAGAACCGAGCTGCTAAGCTCAGTACCCTGTTTCCCTCTGATGCAGCTTCGGTGGCATAGACGTCTTCCAGGGCTGCTTCTTCCTCCCGTGGATCTCAGGTAACTAAACATAAGTCCAGCCGGTCCTCAAAGAGTAGATCTCCTTCTAAGCATTGAGATGCCTCTGGCATTGCCCTTGAGGATTCTGCACCGGCAAAATTGCCCCGGCAGGAGGCTTCGGCTTCCAAAGCACTATCCGGGGCTCCAGGATGTTCTTGAGGCCTCGACCTCGTCAGAACTACTGGTGCCATGCTCTGGGGTACCGGCGGTCTCCTCTGGTACCGACATCCAGGCATCGGCAGCGTCGATAGACCAGAGAGTCCTGGCTATTGAGCGCAGTCTGGCGGCTCTCCTTGCGGCATCGACGCCCTTGGAACCGTGACAGACAATTCGACCGGCACCGTCCCTGGCATCGGTACCGGTACCGATAGCATCGGCATTGGTGTCTGCTTTGCCGGTACCCAGTCATCCGATGCCCTCCGGTACTGATTATTCCCGGTACCAACTTCGGTCGGTATGGGTATCGGGCTCTTCAGGAGCATCCAGACAGACGGTACTTCGAGTCCTCGGAAGAATCTGAGGATTCTGACAGTTCTGACGATGCAGAAATGCTTCTCCCAGAGGAGCCCTCCTCCCCTAAGCGCAGGATGTCTCCTCCAGAGGATATTTCTTTCCAGGATTTTATCAGGAAGGTGGCTCGGGGCCTGTCCATTACTGTGACCCCTGAAACAGAGCCAAGGGCCAAGGAGTTGGAAATTCTACAGTATCCCAAAACTCCTAAGGAGGCAGCTACCTTGCCCATTCATGAGATTTTATATGATCTCATGTTAAGGATGTGGGAGACACCTCTTACCACCTCTCCTCATTCTTGCAGACTGGATACTATGTATCGAGTCTCTCCTTGTCCTGGTTTCCAAAAGACTCGGCTTCCTCACCACTCTATTGTAGTGGAATCAGCTCTGAGAAGGATCAAGAGTGCAAAGAGGCATGCCTCTAATCCTCCAGGACGTGAGTGCAGAACCCTGGATGCTTTTGGACGTCGGGTCTTCCAAGCTTCCATGCTTTCTGCCAGGATCAGTTCCTATAGTCTCTACATGGGAATGTTCCTAAAGGAGGTCACAGATGATTTAGAAGCTTTAAGTCTTATTCTTCCTGAGGATAGAAGACAGGATTTTCTCACTTTGGTCAAACATGCCCAAGATGTTTCTAAATTTGCCATAGGTGCATGTAGAATTGCTTGGCTCCAGGCATCTGATCTAGAGCTCTAGGTACAAGACAAATTGGGTAATATCCCTTTGTACTGGTGAGAGCCTGTTTGGTAAAGATTGGCAGGAAAAGGCCAATGAGATGGATGCTGACAACTCCACTTTGGATAGGTTATCCAAGTCCACAGCTGATCCTGCTAGAAAGAAATTGTTCAAGAAACCATTCTTTTCTAAAAAGAGAAAATATTATCCTGCTTATGTTCAGCAGGGACGTTCGGCAGGTCAGCTTGCCAGGAAAGGTCAGCAACCACCCAAACAGAAGAAAGCAAAGACTGCTAAGCCTCAGCCGGGCCAGCAGTCTCAGCCTCCACAGGGCCTTTGACTTTCAGCTAGAGAACTTAGCCTTCCTGGCTCTCGTGGGACCAGAGCCTTCCACCATTCCAGGAAGGTTATGTCATTTTGCCCCCAGATGGGGGCAGATAACAGCAGAGCATTGGACACTCTCCATCATAAAAGAGGGGTACAAGCTTCATTTTTCAAGCATGCCCCCTCACACAATAGTAAAGCAGTTCAATTCTCCGACCTCTCTCATCAACCTGTTAGGTCAGGAGGTCGCTATCCTTCTTGCCCAAGGGGCAATAGAAGAAGTACCCATTCATCAGCAGGGTACAGGGTTCTACTCCCCTTATTTCCTTATCCCAAAGAAAACAGGGGGTTACAGACCTATCTTAGACCTCAGAGAATTGAACAAATTCCTTGTCAAGGAGAAATTCAAGATGATTTCTCTCGGATCTCTGCTGTCATAACTTCAGAGTCAGGATTGGCTTTGTTCTCTAGATCTCAAGGATGCGTACACCCATGTCCTCATCCATCCAACCCACAGAAGGTTCCTTCGGTTCCTTTTTCAAGGAAAGCACTACCAATACAGGGTGCTTCCTTTTGGCCTGGCCTCAGCACCAAGGGTGTTCACGAAATGCATGGCTGTAGTAGCAGCATTTCTCCGCACTCTAGGGATATTCGTCTTCCCCTACTTAGACGACTGGCTCATTCGAGCCCCAACAAAGTCAGAGGCCAGGACTTCTATATCCTGCACAATGCGTATCCTTCAGTATTTAGGGCTGATAATAAACATTCCAAAATCCAGTCTAACTCCCACTCACTCTTTAGAGTTCATAGGAGCTTTGCTGGATACCAGAAAGGCAAGGGCCTGTCTCCCCCAGGCCCATTGCCTTCGCATGGTGCAGTTAGCTTCTCAAGCAGTGCTAAAGCCTCATCTAACTGCTCGAGAAATGTTATAACTACTAGGCCACATGGCATCTACTGTGCATGTGGTCCCCTATGCTCACCTCCATATGAGGGCAGCTCAGTGGACTTTATCCACCCAATGGACCCAGGCATCAGGATGCCTGTCAGACAAAATAGCAAACACAAGTCGCCTTATTTTGTCCCTCCAGTGGTGGAAGTCCACTCAAAACCTGTTGCTGGGGTCCCCTTTTCAACAACCCTTTCCCCAAGCAACTCTCACAACAGATGCTTCTCCAATGGGTTGGGGAGCTCATCTGCAAGACCTCTCCACCCAAGGCACCTGGTCTCCACAGGAGAGTCATCTACATATCAATCTCTTGGAGCTCAGAGCAATCTTCCTTGCTCTGCAAGTGTTCCACGCCCTGCTCAGCTGCAAGACAGTCCTCATTCATACGGACAATCAAGTAGCCATGTTCTATGTGAACAAGTAGGGGGGAACAGGCTCTCTGTCGCTTTGCAACGAAGCTTTGCGACTATGGGCCCTCGCCAGAGAGCATCATAGAAACATAGAAACATGACAGAAAAAGACCACATGGCCTATCTAGTCTGTCCGTCCATATCAACAACTACAACAGTCCACTTTTTACCTTTAGAGATCCTCTGTGTTGGTCCCATGCTTTTTTGAATTCAGTTACTGTCGTCATCTCTACCACCTCCACCGGGAGACTATTCCATGGATCCAGTACTCTTTCCATAAAGAAATATTTCCGCATATCACTCCTGAATCTATCTCCCTTCACCCTCATCCCATGTCCCCTCGTAGCAGAACTTGCTTTCAATTGAAAGAGGCTCTCTCCCTGAACATTTATGTCACGGAGGTATTTAAACATCTCAATCATATCACCTCTATCCTGCCTTTCCTCTAAGGTGTACATATGAAGATCCTTAAGTCTGTCCTCATATGCTTTATAATGAAGCCCACTAATCATTTTAGTAGCCACCCTCTGCACCGACTCCATCCTGTTCACATCCTTTTGAAGGTGCGGTCTCCAGAATTGCACACTATACTCCAAATGAGGTCACACCAAAGACTTATACAGAGGCATTATCACTTCCTTTTTTCTGCTAGCCATTCCTCTCCGTATGCACCCAAGCATCCTTCCAGCTTTTGCTGTCGCCTTTTCTACCTGTTTAGCTACTTTAAGATCATCAGACACAACCACGCCTAGGTCCCGCTCTTCTTTAGTGAACAAAAGTACTTCACCTCCTATACTGTATTGCTCCCTTGGATTGCTACAGCCCAAATGCATGACCTTACATTTTTTAACATTAAATCCCAGCTGCCAAATTCAAATCAGATTCATCTCCTGGCAGTGTAACTTCCAGGCATACAAAACTCTTGGGCAGACAGACTCAGTCGAGTTCTGCTTCCACACGAATGGTCTCTACATGCAGACCAGGTAACCAAGCTTTTTCAAATTTGGGGAACCCCGGACATAGACCTCTTTGCAAGTCCGTGGAATGCCAGACTTCCCCAGTTCTGTTCCAGAATTCCGGCTCAGAAGGCTCAGGCCAGGGATGCTTTCCTCCTTCATTGGGGTCAAGACTTCCTGTATGCCTTTCCGCCCATTCCCCTAATTCCCAAAACCCTGTTCAAGCTTCAGAGAGACAGAGGCTATATGATTTTCATAGCTCCACATTGGCCACGGCAAGTGTGGTACCCTCTGCTTCTACATCTCTCTCAAGTTCCCTCCCTGGAGTTAGGGTCTGCTCCAGATCTCCTATCTCAGGAGGACGGAATGTTATGGCATTCCAATCCCCAGTCTCTGCATCTCAGGGCTTGGTTGCTGAAGGCCTAGATCTCCAAGATCTTAATCTTCCTCAGCAAGTAAAAGATATTCTTTTTGCTTCCAGGAAACCTTCCAGAAGACACTCTTATGCTTTTAAGTGGAAAAGGTTTACCATATGGTGTTCGCAGAAGGGTCTTAACCCCCTTGCGATACCTCTGGAATCATTGCTGGAGTATCTCCTTCATTTATCCAATGCAGGACTTCAGACTAACTCAGTAAGAGTCCATTTGAGTGCTATTGCAGCTTCCTTTTAAGCATCTAAATGGACACCCTATTTCCTCTCATCCTCTTATAGCAAGATTTATGAGAGGCCTTCTTCTAACTAAGCCTCCCATTAGACAACCATCGGTGGCATGGGACTTAAACCTGGTTCTTGGGCAGCTCATGAAGCCACCCTTTGAACCTTTAGCTACTACCTCCTTGAAATTCCTTTCTTGGAAGGTTATCTTTCTCATTGTAATCACATCAGTACGCTGCATTAGTGAGTTGCAAGCGCTAGTAGCTGATCCACCTTATACAAGGTTCCATCATGACAAGGTAGTCCTTAGGACTCATCCACACTTTATGCCAAAGGTGGTCTCGGCTTTTCATCTAAACCAAGCGGTCTACCTAACTGTGTTTTTTCCAAGGCCTCATGCATCAGATGCAGAGAGGAATCTTCATACCTTGGACTGTAAAAGAGCTTTAGTCTTTTACTTACAAAGAACACAGCAACATAGAAAGTCCTCTCAACTCTTTGTTGCTTTTGATCCTTCTCATTTGGGACTTCCAGTCTCCAAGAGAACACTGTCTAACTGGATTGCTCTGTGTATTTCCTTCGCCTATCAGAGTAAGAACCTTTCTCTGGAGGGCCATGTCACAGCTCACAATGTGAGAGCCATGGCAGCCTCAATGGCTCATCTGCTCTCTGTGTCTATCAACGACATCTGTCGAGCAGCCACTTGGGCCTTGGTTCATACCTTCACAGCCCATTACTGCTTGGACAAGGACTCCCGCCAGGATGCCTTGTTTGGTCAGGCTGTTCTCCAACACCTGTTCCATACCTAATCAACTCCTACCCGCCATCCCTGGTAGGATGCCAGAGATCCATGGGGGGAAGTGGAGCCCTGTTCAGGGACACACAACTTCTGGGGCCTCTCCCTGGCACCTAAAGCTAGTGAGTCCCCATATGTGATGACTACATTCCTGCTTGTTCCTGGAGATAGCATAGTTATTACTCATCTGTAACAGGTGATCTCCGGGAACAGCAGGAATTTAGTCCTCACAACCCACCCACCTCCCCTAGGAGTTGTATCTCTCTATCTATCTCTTTCCTTTCCCTCTTTCTCTCTTTGTCTCAGCTTTAAAACTCAACTGGAGAGAGGCAGTTGGGAAAGGCGGGAAGGCAGCACGCAGGTGCTGTGGGATGCTCCCAAAAGCTTTCTAATTGGACGCTGGGGAGCGTTCCCGTGCAGGCTCCGTCGGTACCGACGATACCCATATGTGAGGACTAAATTCCTGCTGTTCCCGGAGATCACCTGTTACAGGTGAGTAACTATGCTTTATCTGCTTGGTATACTTTTTAATTGTTTCCTTTCTAATGAAACTCCCAAGTCCTTTGTTTGTTCTGCTTGTCTCTCTTGAATTATAAGCTTTGTTGAGAAGGAACTACTTGTACGTATATGTACAGCACCTGTTATGCCTAGTTGTGCTACAGAAATACAGTAGTAGTAGGCACACCTAGCTGGTTTGATTTTCAAGAATACCAGAATAAATATGTGTGAGAGAGATTTCCATACACTGGGTCTCCCAGTGAATGCAGGTCTGTGTCATGCATATTAGTTATGCACTGCTGAAAACCAGACTAGTTAGGCACCTCTGGGAGAAAGTTGAGAAACGCTGCTTTAAGAGGCAGCCTGTTATAAAATGACCCTATATGTGAAGGGCAATTAAGTGCCTATTTTAGGGCTATTTTATAGAGTGCATGTGTCTTCCTAAAATGGCCTTACTAATCTTGCAGAAGGCATTGGCTATAATGAACCTATATACCCTGCGTATATTTACTCCTGCTTGTAAATAGGTGTAAATGTATGCTCGTATTTTGTGAAAATACATGTTTCACAACACCACCTGCACTATGCCCAAACTACTCCCTTGGAAATGCTTATACCTGAGTTGTGGAAAGATCACATGCCTTCTTGTCACCATGTGAACTTTTACATGGGTAGCCCAAGGGATCATTTTTAAGAAGCTTTTTATGAACGGAAAATCCTCTTTCTGTTGACAAGCATGACTTAAGTCAGATACACAAGTGGGCTGACATCATCTGACGTTGCTGGGATGAAATAGCTCTTCCAGAACTAAGAACTAAATATAAAGTTCTGATTTTACGCAGTCCTTCCCACATGAAGTATCTTCATCTTGTGTTGATCTTTTTTTGTCATTCCTTCATTTTTATTTCTTTCATTAAAAAAAAATAAATTTTAATTATGTTGACTTCTTGGGTTTGTTCCTGTCCTCAGTGTGCCAAATCTTTCCGGAATGCAGACCCTCATCCGGTCTGCTTCTGTTGCTTGGGTGTAGGCCAGGACCCATACTGTTGTCTTCTAATCCACTATGTCCCTTAGCTTCCAGAGGGACCATCTTGTTTCAAATGCAATGATAGAGAGGTGAGCTCAGGGACGACTTTGCCAACGAGTGGCAACAGGAGAGAAAATTGGTGCAGATCTTGGCTGACTCTCCTCTTTGGCACATTTCCTTCTTCTTTGAGGGACCTACCTCCTCTCTGAATAGTGGCCCCTGAAGTCCAGATGCACGGGAACAAAGATTAGAGCCTACTCCACACTGGTCTAGCTGCTTGGAGTTTCCTAGGCTTGAAATATTTTTGTGTTTGAGATGCTTGCTTGAGCCTGAGGGTGAGGTACTCCACTCTAGGCTCTCATGAAATATTATTATAGCACAATAACTTCCTTACTGTGCTGGTGTCCAGTTTGAGTCCTTGTCAGCATAGGACATGTAAAATCAGAATGGTTGTATACCCTCAACATAGCTAATATTTTCTTCATGTGCAAGCAGTTATGCTGCTCTATCAACATGGTATAATTCTTTCAGCACAAATAGCCATATTAAAGAATGGCCAACACAGGCAACTCAAATTGTGTCCGGTGTTGTGATGTATACACAGCCTCCTTTAAGCGCAAGCAGTGTTTCAGTCACTCTGAATCTTGATCAAGCATATTTATTTATTTAACAGTTGTTTTATATCTCTTTATCCTAGACGTCAAAGGGGTTTACATTAAACACAACTTACTATATTATAACAAAATAACAAACTCAGAGGGGTGGAAGAAGGGGATGAGAGAAGAAACCGTGTGGAAATAAAGGGAAAATGCAGAGGTTTAATCAAGTTAAAATCACATGCTCCCTTCAGTAAAGTATGATTATTATTATTATTATTTATTACAATTTCTTATATACCGCACTATTGTCAGCGCGGTTTACATACAACAAAATGACCATAACAAACTGCTTGGCTTCACATAGAACAGGAGTAACAACTTGGATAACATGTTTATGCTTTACAGAGAACAGGAGTTACAACTTGGATGAAAATAGATATGTCTTTAGAGCTCTTCAGAAAGATAATAAGTCCTTTATGGCACGTAAGTTAAATGGAATTGAATTCCAAAGTTTTGGTGCATAAAGTGAGAAGGCTGCTCTTGATGTAATAGTGTTAGATTTAATAAGTCCTGGAATGCTTAAAGTATTCTGTGAGCCTGAACGCCTTGATCTGTTGTCTTTAGTTTCATGAAGTAATGAACAAAGGTAGGTGGATGATAAACCATTGAGCACCTTAAAGATTGTAAGTATGGCTTTAAATCTTGAGCGTTCAACAATAGGTAACTAATGGAGTTGCTTTAATAAAGGAGTAATGTGTTCATTAGAGCATATATTGGATGACGTGCATGCTGCCATATTGAGAGCCAGTTGTAGAAAATGAACTGCTATTTTTGGTAGGCCTTGGAACGTGAGGTTGCAGAAACCCAGGTGGGAGAAAATAAAGGCTTTAAGGACCGTATGAAAATCTTGCAGGCTTAAGAGAGGTTTAAGGTGCTGCACTATCCTGATTTTGCAATAAATATTTTTCATAACGTGTAAAGAATGTTAGGTGCTGATCTAATATTAAACCCAAGTAGTGTACTTCTTGTTTTATCTTAAGTTCAGTTCAATTTAGAGTTATTCTGCTTGATAGAATGAAGCTTGTGTCCCTGGTGATAAATAGGGCCTCTGTTTTATTGAGATTTATGGACATATTGTGAGAGGCAAGCCAGGAGATAATATTATTGAAGCAGCTAGCTATGCTTGTAAAGTCAGGACTTTGCATGTTGTTTGGTGTATAAATCATAACATCGTCGGCGTAAATATGGTAGTGAATATTGGATGAATAATTGAACAAATTGGTTGAATGAAAATGTTAAAATATCAATGCCGAAAGAGCTGACCTTTGAGGAACTCCTCGAGTTTGAGTGTATGGTTTTGATTTTGATGAGCCTGATTTTACTTGGATTTGTCTGTCTGATATATACTAGTGGAACCATTATAGTGGAATTTCAGCTAATCCAATTTCTTGTAGCCCTTTGATAATTAGTGGATGTGGTATTGAGTCAAATTCTGCCTTTATGTCTAGGAATATAATAAACCCAATTTTTTGGTTTATCAGTTCCTGTTATTAATTTATCTGAGTGCAGCCATAAGGGTTTCAACACCGTGGTATAGTCTAAATCCGTATTATTGAAGGTCAAGAAGAGAATGTGTATCTATATTATCCTGTAATTGTTGGAGCACAATTTTTTCAAGTATTTTAGTTAAGAAAGGGAGATTTGCTATTGGCCTGTAAGAGGCTGGTTGATTAATATCATTTACAGTTCCCTTTCTTACTGGCCGAATGGAAGCCATTTTGAGTTCAGGTGGCAGGTAACCTTGCTTTGAGGGAGATGGACTATTTTGTGTATTGTTGGAGCGAGTTCTTGTCTTGCAATCTTGATCCAGCTGACAGGACAAGGATCAAGAGGGGGAAGTAGTGGTGTTGATATTTATCATGATGTCCTCTATGTATTCTGGTTTGGGTAGTGAGAATATTTTCCAAATGTATAGTAGTTCTGAAAGGTTCTGCAGTTGTAAGTAGTTTATGCTGCTTTTGCTAGAAATGTTAGAGTTTTAGAGTAGTTTGCCATATCTTGAGTGATTAGATGTTTCTTCTAATTGATAAGAATTATCTTTTATGAGAGATTTGTTCTATAGAGAGATTACTTTTGTGGGTTTGACATACATTAATTCAACATGTACTTTTCATCATATAGAATTCCTGAGGATCCACTGGCCCTACAACTGGAGGACCAGCTATAGGAGCAGTGCTAGATGATAATAATCATAATTATTATTTTTTTATATAAGTGTTGAGCTGCTACTGGAAAGACATGAGCTAAAGGCAAATTACATTCAAGGACAGTAGGTATCTACTACTACTACTACTACTATTTAGCACTTCTAGAGCACCATGCACGCAGCGCTGCGCAGCTAACCTAACCTACAAGAGGTAGTCAACATACATGAGACAGTCCCTGCCCGTCAGATTCATGCTCATCGGAGCTTACAATCTAGTTAGAGTAGTACATTCGTTAAAAACAGTGCAGAGTGTTAATCTGTTCTATGCAAGGTACGGTGTGGTGCAGTTTGGTCTGAAGTTGGTCATAAACGTTGACGGGGGTTAGGGTGGGATGAGGAGGCAGTCGGGGTCTGAATGCAACGGTGGAGAGGTGGGTCTTCAGCCTGGACTTGAAGAGGGCCAGGGAGGGTGCCTGGCGCACAGACGCAGGTAGGTTGTTCCAGGCGTGAAATGCAGCAAGGTGAAAGGAACATAGTCGGGAGTTTGCGGTGCGGGTGAAAGGCATTGATAGAAGTAATTTGTTAGCGGAATGCAAATTTCGAGAGGGGAAGAAGGGAGAGATAAGAGAGGGGCCATAGAGTGAATGCATTTATAAGTCAGCAGGAGAAGCTTGAATTGGATGTGGAACTGGACAGGGAGCCAGTGAAGTGATTTGAAAAGAGGCGTAATATGGGCATGGTGAGGCTGGCAGAAGATTAGTTGAGCAGCGTGATTTTGTATAGATTGAAGGTGAAGGAGGTGGCTCACGGGAAGACCAGCGAGGAGTAGGTTGCAGTAATCGAGGCGGGAGAGATTAAGGAGTGGATAAGCGTTTTGGTAGTGTGTTCACAGAGGAAGGGGTGGATTTTGCTGATGTTGTAGAGAAAGAAGCAGCAGGTCTTAGCTACAAGCTGGATATGAGCGGAGAAGGAGAGAGAGGTGTCAAAGATAACCCCTAGATTACGGGCTGAGGGAACAGGAAGGATAGTAGATCCATCCACATGGATTGAGAGAGGAGGAAGTGGGGGGGAGGAGTTAGGTGAAAAGACAAGGAGTTCAGTCTTGGTCATGTTCAATTTCAGTCGTCGATGAGACATCCAGGCAGCGATGTCCGAAAGACAGGCAGAGATCTTGGACTGGGTTGCCGGAGAAATATTAGGTGTAGAGAGGTAGATTTGTGAGTCATCGGCATAGAGATGGTACTGAAAGCCATGGGAGGAGATAAGTGCTCCAAGGCCTTGGGTATAGAGAGAGAAGAGGAGGGGGCCTAAGACAGATCCCTGGAGTAGACCTACATGGAGCGGGGTAGGGGAGGAGGAGGAGCCACCAGAGCATACGCTGAATGAGCGATGGGAGAGGTAGGAGGAGAACCAGGATAGTACGGAGTCCTTGAAGCCAATCGAGGAGAGGGTGATGAGTAGAAGGTCGTAGTCAATGGTGTCAAAGGCAGCAGAAAGGTCAAGAAGGATGAGGATAGAATAGAGGCCCTTGGGTTTAGCCAGGAATAGGTCGTTTGTGGGGACAGAGAGCTTACAGTCTCTTAAGCTTGTACCTGAGGCAACAGAGAGTGGAGTGACTTGCCCAAGGCCACAAGTAGCATCAGCAGGATTTGAATTCTGTGGGATTTGAACCCTGGCTTCCCTGGTTCCATTCCACTGCTCTAACCACTAAGCTACTCCTCCACACCTTTGTCCTTACAAAGCATGATGGGAATGTCTGTGTTAATGATAGATACATCTGTTTAAGCAAAGAAGTATACTATTTGTTTTGAAAGTGGTGTATTATTACTACTACTACTATTAATCATTTATATAGTGCTACAATGCTTACGCAGCACTGTACAAATGTATATAAAAGACTGCCCCTGCTCATCAGAGCTTACAACCTAATCAAGATAGACAATACAATAGCTGAGAACAAAGGGTACAAATAGGAAAAGGGAAGGAGACACAAGGGATCAAGAACCAAAAATAGCTTCAAAAAGGTGACCTTTCAGCATGGATTTGAAAAGGGGGAGAGATGAAGCCTGGCATACAGACTTGGGTAGTTGTACCAGGCATCAAGAGCAGCAAGGTGAAAGGATCAAAGTCTGGAGTTGGCAGTGGAAGAAAAGGACATAGAGAGAAAAACCCAGATCCTTGTACTGGTACAGACACTTTGCTTTAAAAATTGTATTAAACACACATGCCTTTTTCATTCTTGCATGAAAGTGAATCCATTTTCCCCTCAAGTGTGTGTTTTTTTTCCTACATATAGCTCCAAAACTTTGGAATTCTTTGCCTCTAGAATTTGTTGTAAACAGACATGCTCATATCTAGCAAAAGGCTCAAGGTGTAACTATTAAACCAGGCCTTTCTGCTGTTCATTGAACAGTAGTGAGAAGTTTCAGACTTTTTTTTCTTTTCTAATTTTTCAGTGTATTTATTTTACAGTTCGTGTAATCATGTTATGAATTATAATTTCTAATTTAGTTTGTGTACTTTTTAACTTTGTGCGTTATGTTGTGATCTGCCTAGGCTCTATTGCACAGAATATAAATACTTTTAAATAACCAAATAATAAAATAAAATAAATATGGATCAGTTTATACATCTGCTAAAGATTACTGCTGACCTTCACCTTTAGTTTATCTCCTCAAGCAAATTTCTAGCTTACTTCATTTTACCGAAACAGATAAGTATGAAATCCATCTTCTGTACATAGCATACAATATCTGATACATATTCCTGTATTTTCCCTTTTACTATAGTGGTCATGTGCCTACCATAGTTATGCACTTTCAGCCTGTGAAAGGATGATTACACTATTTTATTTATTTTTTATTTTTATTTATTTATTACACATTTCTATACCGCCCCTTCCAGATATCAGGGGCGGTTTACAAGGAACCAGCATGTTACATATAACAGGTTTGAACTTTTTACAACTATAGCATTAACAGTCTTAAACTTAACTGAGCCTGAGGAACTATATACATATAATTATAAATACATGTTAACTGGGTTTATGAGTGTGGGGTACAGTGGGGCGGGGGGTTAGGTGCGTGGGTGTTGTCGTTACGTGCATGGCTATGTCATTTGTGAGTTTAGGCTAGTATTGCCAACTCCATAGTGTGCGGTGAACAGGTGGGTTTTGAGGGGTTTTCTGAAAGTCTGAAGGTCTTTAATTGCTCGGATTGAGAGTGGGAGGGAGTTCCAGAGGTTAGGGGCGGTGAAGGTGAAAGCTCTGGGGCTTGTGGTCTGTTTCGTTTTGCGAATTGAGCTGGGGATCTCAAGGGAGTGTAGTGCATTTTCCTTCAAGATCTTGTTGGCGGTGGGGTATGAAGGAGTGTCGAGAGGGCAGATGGCACTATATTGTTGACCAGTTTAAAGGTTGTCATGAGTCTTGTATTTTATACGGCTCAGTATTGGAATCCAGTGGAGGCTATATAGAATTGGTATGATATGATTGGTTAGTGGGGCCCTGCAAATGATTCTTACTGTAATGTTTTATGCTCTTTGGAGGATGTTGAGGTTTTTGGTTGGTAGACCTTGTAACAGACTGTTACAGTAGTAGAAATTTTATTTATATTTATTTATTTATTTATATTCTCTTATATACCGCGCTATTCTGCATCAGTGCGGTTTACATTGAACAAACTGAAATTACATTGAACAGGGCATTATAACTTGGAGATAACTATTTTACAGGGAACATGGGCTATGGAGGGTTAAGTGGCTTGCCCAAGACCACAAGGAGCACCTGTGGGACTAAAAACCCCAGTCCTTCCAGCCCAAGGTTGCTGTCCTCTAGTGGGATTTGAACCCCCGACCTTCCGGCCTGAAGTACCTTGCCCCAACCACTAGGCTACTCCTCCACTCCTGGGGTGGAGAAGTAGCCTAGTAGAAATGGGTGGTGATAATGGCTTGAATTGCTGATCTGAAGTTATGTGACTCGAGGAATGGTCTTATGTGCTGAATGGTCTTTAGTTTGTAGGAGATTGTTTTGACTGTTAAGTGGAGGAGCATGGTGAGGGACTGATCTAGAATTATGCCAAGATATGTAACCTCTTGTTTGATTGGAAGGATGACATTATTGACGTCGATAGTTTGGGGGAGGGTTGCATCTTGGTTCTTTGTCATGTACATGGCTTCAGTTTTTTTGAAATTGATGCTGAGATTGTTGGTGTTTAGTCAAGATTCAGCTTCCCTGATAAGTTGTTAAAGGTAGGGTTGTTTTTGTCTATGGGGAGAGACAACATAATGTCGTCACTAAACTTGTGGATGCTGTATACATGCTACCCCATATTTTGGTAATTCAGCCAACATTTTTGTCTTCATCTCTATTTATTTGTACTTCCTAAACCCACTGAAATTGTTATTGCTATTGCTATAAAAGAACCTTTTTCCCATTTTCAGAAAGAGATGCAACAAATGTAGTGCCTTAATTTGCTGTTACACCATATCGAATGGAATAGAAGTTGGTTAAATTAGACTACACTTGCTCAACTGAAACAGCAAATTTCCATTTAGTTTGAACCTTCAGTTACAGCCAGGGCTTCTTTAGACTAGTGCTGAGTTTCATTTCTTCCTGCACCAGTGGCAATGGATTGTCACTGACCCCTTGGCACTTAGGAGGTCATGCAGACACGTGAATAGTGGGGATGGACGTCCAACCTCCACTATTTGCAGGGACCCGATTCTGTATCCAATGCTCCCTGCACGTACAAGACCTCTAGATTGGGGTGGGAAGGTGCGGCGACAGGGTGGTCCTGGGAGGAACGGGAACAGGATGCACAACCCAGACGGGAGCAGATAGGAGGACCCCTGCCACCCGATACCGGTTGTGACTGCCCCTGCAGAGGGCCAAGCGGTTGGGAAAGAAGAGCAGCATTGGTGGCGGGGTACCTGTGTTCCTGCTGGGCATCCCGGTGCAATGGTGACGAATGCCAATGCATGGGTGCTGCAGCAGGAGCATAGGCAGGGCTGTTCAGGGAGGTACGTCGACGTCCTGCGCTGTAGAATTGGGGCACATCCAGCCCATCTATGTGCCCAATTCTGCACCCATGGGAATATCTAGCTCCCATGGGTGTAGAAGCAAGTACACATTCGGCCTGTCCTGTCTTTGGACGGGCCAACGGCCCAGATATGCCTCGCTTGGAATGGAGCTCTTGGTTTAATCAAAATGGGCTACTGATTGAGATTTCTGACACAATCCAGTCCTCCTTTAAACTGGTCTTATCTTTTTAAGGCTCAGACCAATCTATTGTGGAAATGTCAGTCAATCTTTCAGTGCAATCTTTTACAACCAGTTTCTCTCCTTGAGATGAACCAAGCCTACTACTCTAGCTACTTCCAAATTCCCAAACAAATAGAAAGCCTACTTCAGATCCTATACCAAATACCTCAAATTTTTTTCTCTGCCCATTTTGAACCTTTTTGCTATCTTGTCTCCATTCTGTAGTTCCTAAAGAAGGGAAACTGTATGTCCACACTGGATCTTGAGGATGCATACATTCTGTCCTAGGCCCCTATTCAGGGAGAGGGTGTCTTCTAGACAGGTACTCTGAAGCTTGAATACTAGACAAGAACTAGAATTGCTCAAGGTAAATTTTAATGTTACTCTACCGCCAAGAAGTGTATCTAACACAAAAGGATTAGTAGGGCCAAATAACTTGACAAGACGCTGGAATCCTTAGGCATCAGGAAGCACGGCAAGAAAACAGGAACTGAATGGAAGATCTCAGGAACAAAATGGGTGGCCAAGAAATCAATGCAGGAGCAATGAATCTGCAGGGCAAAAGTGGGGCAGAAATATCCAAGCCTGCCTTGAGCCCCAGTCCTCACTGGGTCAATTAGAAAATGGGAACTACGATTACCAGAAATACAAGACAGTTAGGAATGGTCTGGCTGGAGCCAGATGTCCAGAAGGCAAAATAGCACCTCCTGGAGGACTGGTACTCTTCAACTTGTTTGAAGATGGTCCATTCCTACCACATGCATATTCCATTCAATCCTTGCTTCAGAGAATACCTTCCCTTCCTACTTCAAATGGACCACTCAATTCAAGGTCCTTTATTTCAACCTGTCATTGGCTCTCAAGAGTATCAAAGTGATATATTTATATCTTTTTTTCATAGTGGTAGCGACCTACTCTTCCATTACCTCAACTAGCTTCTAGCTACTTCTTTAATAGTACTCTGAAATGGAACAATACACATATTTTGGAATCTAGGTTTTATCAGCAAAATTTAAAAATTCATGTGGTGCCCAACAAGCAGCTTTTCCTTGATAGGTACTATTTTGTACACATTTCAAGCAAAATGTTTCTGGGCCACATGGCTGCAATCATCCATGTACTTCCCTTTGACTGAAAAAGAGATGACTGCAAAGGGACCTTAAGATCAAATGGAATTGGTGTATTCAACCTCTTTTGACCATCATTTATCTATCTGTTCAACTTTGAGCTCTGCTGCAGTAGTGGACATCCCAGGACAATCTTGCTCCCCCTTTTGCTCCATTGCCATATTGAGCTGTCTTGTCCACAGTGCAGGGGTGGAGATCGGGTAGAGTGCAAATTTACATGCATAAGTTATAGTATTTTATAACTTATATGCATTCTTTACAAATTTAAGTGTGGGCATTTACCCAAGCCATAGGGCTGGTGGAAGTGAGCACACCTGGATTTGATATACATATTTCACCACTTATGCCCCTGTTTTATAAAGCACCCACATGCCTGAGGCATGCATATTCCACTCCATCCTAGTGGTTAGAGCATTGGCTTGGTAACCAAGAGACCAGGGTTTGATTTCTCACTAGCACTCCTTATTGCCTTAGGCATGTCAGTCAATCCTCCATTTTCTCGAAAGAAAGACCTGGCAATCTACTTCTGGTTACACTGTCAAGAAAACCCAGGAGCTGCTGGGTCGCCAGGAGTCAGCATTGACTTACTAATACTACTAATCATTTGTATAGCTGTACATAAAGATGCAAGACAGTTCCTTCTCATCCTCTAGGGTAAGGGTCTCCAACTTCAGTCCTGGAGGGTTGCAAACCATTCAGGATTTGAGTATGTCCCTAATGAATATGCATGAGAGAGATTTGCATGCACTGCCCCCATTGTATTCATATTTATCTCATGCATATTCATTAGGGATATCCGGAAAATCTGACTGGTTTGCAGCCCTCCAGGATTGGAATTAGAGTTCTCTACTCTAGGGGATAAGGGAAAACCTATGAAGAAATGAATGTTTTGACATGTTTTCACTACTGCAGAAAGAAAATGAAAAACACTGTGAATGCTTGAGTTGTCAGGGTGAATGCAAACTGAAAAAAAAGAGGGTGGAGATGGTAAATAATATAGCTATATGGAATAATGGCAAACATTGGGGAGTGGGACATCCAAGGCGTGCAGAAGGCTATTTAAATATCAGGACATCATATGCAAGGCCTATAGGACTACGAGAAGTTCTATAGGAAAGTGGCCACCAATAGTAGTCTGAGCTGGAACAGGAAAGACATTTGATTTGTCAATTACCATAATGACAAAACACAGCAAGAAGGGGCAGAGCAGCAGTGTGTTATGGCAGCAAGCTGAGGTTATGGGCATGAACATGGGAATAGAAGGGAACTGGGCAAGCCACAGAAGGGATCAAGACTGGGGTTACGCAGAAAAGGGGTTGCGGGTTATTCAATAATGGATATTGCAAATTATAAAGTCAAATCAGATTCAAACACGCCTGCAGCACATCTGCAGCGAGCCACCCACACTTTAAGTTTCTGAAGGGAGGTAGCGATCCAAAAAGAACAGAAATTTGACAGATATAGAGGCTACATAAGAGAGAAAGGAGTTAGCAACCCAGGCTAATAGCTGAAATCTCTGTATCTTGCAGAGGGATACAGGCACACAGTTTAGATCATCAGCCACTCTTGCATCTATTGGGCATGAAGGCGGGCAGTGATTCTCACAGATGCAATATCCATAAAATTGTTTGGGAAGCAAGAAATGCATTGGGACAAACTTATGCCAGCCCTAGAGATTTGATCAACTGGAAAAAACAAACAAACAAACAAACAAATGCTAGACTAGATGATGCTGCATTGGGGGGAGGCAGTGATCTCCCACGCCTAAAGAACAGAGAGGAATGTCCAGCAGAACGAAGGAGGTGATAGTGCCTCTGTATGAGCCTTTGGTGAGACCTTATTTGGAGTACTATGTGCAATTCTGGAGACCGCACCTTCAAAAGGATATCAACAGGATGAAACCAATGAAGAGGGCAGCTACTAAAATGGTCAGTAGCCTTCATCATAAGGCATATGGGGACAGACTTAAAGATCTCAATCTGTATACTTTGGAAGAAAGGCAGGAGAAGGGCAGATATGATAGAAACTTTAAAATACCTCCCTGACATAAGTGCACAGGAGGAGAGACTCTTTCAATTGAAAGAGCTCTACAATGAGGGGTCATAAGATGAAGGTGAAAGGGGACAGACTCAGGAGTAATCTGAGGAAATATTTCTTTACAGGAAAGACTGGTAGATGCATGAAATAGCCTCCCAGTAGAGTGGTAAAGATGAGGACTGTATCTGAATTCAAGATAAAAAGGGACAAATGTAGAGAATCTCTAAGGGAAAGAAAAGACTGTAAAGCTTAGTATTTAATATGGGAGGGCAGACTGGATAGGCCATTATTTTTCTGTTTTTCTATGTTTCTGTTATAGGATGTGTCAATGGAATCACAGTCCCAGGAAATTCCCCTAATAGTATTTTCTCTTGGACGCAAAGAATGTTTGATAATATAGATGGAGATTCTTGTTTTAGGTGATAAAGGGAATGGGGATGGCTGAGCAGTTCATCAAGCTAGATTGTTACTTTATATGCCCAACTGGTTGTTAGGGTCTACATTAATAGATTATCTAACCCAAATGATTTACAAAAAGTGATCTGACAGAGATGCTCCCTATCTCCACTACTATTAAATATTGCTATAAAAAACTTGGGCCCAATATTGAAAGGCATTTACACGGTTTACAGACTTCTAAACCTTGCAAATGCCACTGAAGGGGATATTCAACTGAATATCCCCAATTAATGCTGCTATACATACCAATGCTGACCACTTAGCATCGGGGCCTGTCATGGGCGTTCCGAGGCCTGTCGTGGATGGCAACAATCACTAACCGGGTAGCAGTGATATTGCACCCCTACCCGGTTAGCGACTTGCGGGTAAAATTAAATGAAAGAAAAGCTGGCCTAGTTTTACTTGTGGGAGCAGTGCAATATCCCTGCTACTCGGTTAGCTCCTGTGGCATCAGAGGCTATGCGATGACCCCAGATATTCAATGCTGGGGCTGCATATGACCCTGGTATTGAATATCTGGGGTTAGAGGTCAGCAGTGACGACTATGCGCCATAGCGGTGCATAGCTGTCCAAATTGAATATGGGGCGTTTTAGCAATATGGACCAATCCAGAGATAGGAGAGAAATATGACAGAGTGGCATGCAAACTGTCTGAGTGTGCTTCCGCTACCATTCCCCAGGGGAGCATATAAGAAAAGAGAAAAGAGATTGACGTCCTTTTTTTGGAAGCAGAAATGCCCTTGCATTAATAAGAAAACTGTTAGTTGGAATGTTGGTATAGGAAGAACATTGGGGCATTAGTTCGGTTGGTGAGGGAAGGAGACTTTAAAACGATTAAGGACCTCTGTGAGTAATTTGGGTTTCTTTTCTCTCAGTACTTTGCCTATATTCAGTTTCAGAATGCACTACAAGCAGGCGCTATAGATCTTGCAATCTTGGATCAAGATTAGCCTATAGTAGACTTCTCTCATGTAACGACCATGCTTGCAGACGTGGGCTCCCACTTTTATAAAGCACTTAGAGGATTAAAAAATACCAATAATGCAGTACAGTGGCTCTGGGAACATGATCTGCAAGGGGAGATGACATCAAAATGATGGTCAGAACTGTGGTCAAAGCAGTTACAGGCGTTCCAGTCGACCCCAGTGTTATGATATATATAGGGCCCAATTTTCGTCGGTGCATAGCCTGCCCGCTGATCCCCTTAACCCGGATTTTAACTTCTGTGGCAAAAGAAGTGAAAATTCGGGTTGGCTGGGCACGCTGGCAGCCAAGGCTAAGTGGGTAGCAGTGATTTTCGATGCTAGCCAGTTAGCCCCAGCACCTCAAAGATAGGCAAGGAAAACCCTTAAGGCATCAAGGGCTAACTAGGTAGCATCGAAAATCACTGCTACCCACTTAGCCCTTTCCTCTGCCCCCTGATCCTCCCTGGAACACCCCCAGCATGTCCTGATGCTAACCGCATGGCATCGGGGCGCGTAAGGGACAAAACGGGGAATTAACTAGGGCAGTTACCCATGTAAATGCCTTCGGAAATCGGGCTCATATTTTCTAATACATCATGCATATTGGATCACAGTGAGAGTATCCAAATTTCTAGGGAACAAGATAACAGATGCTGGATATGTAAGGAACAGATATATTCATGTGAATATCTTCAATTTTACCGGTCTGAGATTTGGGCCTAGATATGCTCAGTTTTAGGGATACATTTTCTGCTAGATTATAAGATAATTTTGAAGGCATTAGCTATAGTGATCAAGTTAATTGTAGAAGCAAGATATCTACTAAATTTTATGTAGACCATTGCCCTGACAATTATTGGAAACAATTGGAAATCTATGGATTCTGTAGTCATGAACTGGTGGTAGAATACACTCTGTATGCTTTATAAATATGAGCATGTAGCCACTGAATGACGGGTTGTGGGTCACATATCATTTGAATGGTGGAGGAAATGGGAATTGTATCTAGAAACATGTATTAATAATCTTTGGACTAATGCCTTGTAGTACAATCACTGTTGAATTGGAAGTTAAATAAATAAAAATTCACTAGTACCCATGCAAAGAAGCATATACATGCCCTATCTATATGTGCGCGCAAGTATCAATCAACCCGCAACTAGCTTGTCTATCTCTTAGATTTCTGGTTGGAAAGTAATGACTTGCAAGAGGAAGTCCTCCATTGAGCCAGAAGATATAAAAAGGGTGCATTTTTATTTCATGCCTGATGAATATTTGGCTTGGGGTGTTTTGGCATAGATAGAACAGGTGTGCATCTGTCACGGAACATAGCAGGACAAGTTCTATGGCAGCATAATGAAGCATTGTGTATAATCATCGCCCTCACAGAGGAATGGACACTTCAGGCACAGCTTGAAAGAAAGCCATCTGGGAGCTGGATTCCAGGTGAGAGATTGACAGACACTTTCAAGTGAAGGCTTGATTGTATTTGCCTTTCAAGAGCAATGTCCTCTCATTTCTCCATGGATAGTGTGTTAGAACTGTTATTATATACAAGAGAATGAAATATGGTGTTTTTTTTTCTGTCTTGTATGCCACGGACCCAGTCTTTAGTGGCAGGCTAGCTGTATGCCTTTAAATGGATAAGTTATCCATATAAGGTTATAAGTGTCGTCAGTGATAGCAGGCATAACTTTAAATGAATACATTTACTATTTGGCCACTGGTACTTGGATGTATAAGTTGCACAGAAAGGGGCTGAATTTCACTGCTTTCCATATAACTTTAAACCCCCTTCCTTGCCTCAATTGAGGCATATAAATTCTGACTATTCAGTGACTCAAATGGCCAAAATTTGTCTGTTCCTTCACACTCTAAATAAAAAAAAATATCTTATGTGGTCTGCACTCACTGCCAACTGCTTAAATGGATTTACGTATAGGCTTTATGCATTTTTATACCTAACTATTTTTCTAAACCAAAGTTAAATAATTTAGCCATAAAACGGAGTTCCAGAATTTAAGCGTCAAGAAGCCTAGTGCTAAACATTTCTTGAAAGGTGATTATGAAGTTTTCATGCACTGCTAAGTGAGGCAGCTGGTGCTACTTGAGACTGACACTGTACTTTGTAGGGAGTGAAAAGATACCTTCACAGACCTCTGTGGTTATACCAAGTACAGGGTGATACTCCTTTGAATAAACGTTTTGTTCAGGTATTTTGGCCCCGTGCTTCAATGAAGTGGATAAGAAACATAGACTGTTGCAGATATATATCATCAGTTATTTGTGTGCCATGCTAGCAAAAAGCAGATGCCAGAGTTTGATCCACGTGGTTATATGGATGACAGGATGCCCAGATCTTCCCTTATTTTTACAAGGAGGAAGATTCTGTCTTCCCTGCTCCTAATCTGACCTTTCCCTACAGTGTCCTGCAAGGGAGACTGGGTGCTTCAGCCATCTTTCCTCCTGAGTTTTGGAGGAAATTATAAGAAAACCTGTCTCTAGGCTGGGGGCTTCTTCGTGCTTTCCACCAGAGGAGGGTCATTTGAGAGGAGGGGTACTCCAGGAGGAGGCAGGACCAGTGGGGCAGCCTTCCCTATGGCTAAGTAGGACATGTTTAGAGGAGAACAGCTGCCCTAACTAGCTCTGCATAAATCACGGCTGCCAAGTTAACCAGTTCCAGGAGGGAGGCTTTTTGGACAGCCCTTTTTTTGAACTTGTGGTGTTTTGTAGTCCATGATCCTGCCCATTGAAATCAATGCAACTAGTCACATAATGTATCGAGATAGGGTTGTCAGTAATCCTCAGGACAGTTCTGCTTAGACAAATGGAGGGGTTTGCTAAAACAGAAGGAGATATCTGGCTGAACCATGGGAGGTCTGGTTTGGAGGGCTGCTGGGAGCAATTGGAGCACAGGCAAATATTGGGAACACTGGAGCATGTCTCAGTGGCCCATTGCTCCTAGGGAGGAAAAATAATGTCAGCTTGGGAGGTTGAACTTTTACTGTGGGAATTACTAACATGCAGTGTTCAGTGATTTGTGCTGGTAGACCCAAGGAGGCAGTGCCGGCCCATGAACTAGGCGGTTGCCTAGAGTGGCAGATCCCGGTGGTCAGCACAGCAGTCCCTCCCTTCTTTGAAGTGGCAGCACACCTTAGAGTAACTATGCTCATGCACACTGTCATGGCCTGCTGCTCTTGCCCCTTCTGACAGGAAGTTGCGTCGGAAGGGGACAGCAGTGGTAGGCCATGAGTGCGCACATGCACACAGGTGCTTTAAGGCCTGCCACGTCACTTTGAAGACAGGATTGATCACTATGCCACCCGCCTCCCCCAGCTGAGAGGATGGATGCTGGGGGGGGACGGGGACGTTGCTGACTTGCCTAGAGTAGCAGAAACTCTTGGGCTGGCCCTACAAGGGGGGGTTTCTTTAGGAGATGGGGAGATGGGTCCATGGGTGTTTACTTTATCTCCAGCCCCTTTTTAAATGGCTCCCAAGAGCATCAGGCTGTGTCTTAGTGGCCTATTGCTCCCTGGGAGGAAAAATAATAGTTGAAAAGCTGTCACTATTTTTCCAGGCAAAACCAGCTTTTGAAGTTACACACAAATGCAGTGTTGAATTTACATAATGAGGCTTTGCATTCTTTGCACCTCAGTTATGTAGCGCGTGCTAAATTAAATAACGTATGCTATTCCCTTAACACATGTTATTAGCCACCATCCATTAAGTAATATCCCTGTAAATAAATTCCTCTCCTTTTTCATTTTCTGGGACCCTGGGTAAAACTCCACTTCACCTTTTGCCCTGGGGACCCAGTTCCAGACGCCTCACCTCTCTGTAGACTCTGTAAGATCTGCTCACATAACTGCCTTCATCACTTCACAGTTCATCAGTTAATATTTGAGTTAAATACTGTCAGCGGGTAACTTTATAACTGGGTACCTAGTTTTAGGAGAACCAGAATGCACCTATCTTAAACCAGTTTTATAAAGAAAAGCAGGCACCATAGCAGAGGTTGGCGATTCTCAAAAATGTGCGTTAAATCTGGGCATGAGCACTGAACACCAGTCCTAGGGTTGGTGTAAAAACTAGCACCTAGATTTCTAAAGAACGCGCGTAAGTTATAGTATTTTATAACTTAACATGTATACAATTTGTACTCCACCTATGCTGTGCCCAAGCTCTGCCCATATACACACCCACAGTGAACGTGCGTGCAGTTAGTCTTGCACACTTACAGAATAGCGACTGGCTTTGCGTACGTGTCCACGCATGTAAGCTCATGAGAATGGGTGATTTACATGCGTAAATGGCACACATCTTTATGCAGCTCCATATAAAATTACCCCTTCAGTGTATAACATAATCTGGGCTTCCAAAAAATACTTCAAACTTCCTCCTCCATTCATATCTTCTAAGGAGCGATACTAAATATGGAAAACGCTCGGCTCCCCAAGAAATTAAAACTCCAATTCATTTTAGCAAAAAGACAAAAATCCCTTGTCAGTGTATTTAAGATTCACTGGAAAAAACAGTTCCTCACCCTACTGCACTGGTAAAGCTGGGATGGTCCCATTCGTTTTCCTGAGGGAGTCCAAACAGATTGTTTTGTTAGGTCCTTTGGCTACAGCCAATCCAGGCTGCAATCAGAATCCTCTTCCTTGTGAAAATAAGAGATGATTTGGCAGCCTGCTATATCTGCATATGCACTTGACTCAAACGTTGGTATTTGCTCTTTGCTGGCATTGCACACATATAAACATTTTGAAACTGGCAGCCTAGGAGGCAGGGGTAACAGGGGCTCGCTCCTGCCTCCCTCAGCTAAACAGGGATTGTGCCAGTAAATCTGGGACTGTTTTGGAAGGTGGGTCTAGGGGTGTCTTCAGTGTGGGGGGGGGGGCATTTTCGAGGGGGGGGTATTTTTCCATGAATAACGCAACTTGTGAGGTTGAATGTAAGTTGCATTACTCATTTACTGTGGGAGTTGCTACCTGCAGTATTGTTTCCTCAGGTTAATGACTCAGGGGCATGTTTACTAAAGGTTAATGCAGGTTAAGTGCTGCTGTGCCCATAAAAATACTAGACCATTGTGGCACTTAATGCACCTTGGCATTATGCTAGCATCTGTTAAGCTTTAGTAAACGGGCCCCTTAGTGTGGTACATTTAGTGCAGTTTATGACTTTTGCTGAGATTTTGATTACATTTTGCCCCTTTGATTTTTTTCTTTTTTTTTTGCTCGGTTTTATCCTTCACGCTAGGGATGAGTGCTGGACAAATATTTTCAGGTTTTCTTTGATTAATTTGAGCTTTTCTCTTAATTTTTTGATTTTTGTTCAGTTAATTTTATACATTTTGTTTTAATAAAACAATGAATATTTGTTAAATGGATTTCATGCACTCTAAACTTTTATAATGAGCACTAATGAAAGCGATGTGCTACTGTACATACTTATTTTTGGAGATCATCAATAAAGATGTTTTATCTAAAGATTTCTTTGGTGTCTACCTGTCTTTACACAGAGGGGTATGTTTACTAAAGTGCATTAGCTGTCTTCTTGGTGTTAATGTAGGATTGTTGTGCTCTGAAGACAGCTAAAGTGGGAGGAAAGCAGCTACCCTCCACCCAGTGTGCAGCGGCAGCCGAGAAAGCAAATAGAATACTAGGAATCATAAGGAAAGGCATGGAGAATAAAACCAAGGATATTACAATGCCTCTGTATTGTTTCATGATGCGACAGCACCTTGAATATTGTATGCAATTCTGGTCGCCGTATCTTAAAAAGAATATAGTGGAATTAGAAAAGGTACAGAGAAGAGCCACCAAAATGGTAAAAGGGATGGAAGGATACCCAACTTGGAAAAGAGACGGCTGAGGGGAGATACAATAGAGGTCTATAAATTAATGAATGGAGTGGAACAGGTAAACGTAGATTGATTGTTTACGCATCAAAATGTGGAATGACCAGGGGACACGCAATTAAGCTACAGTGTAACCTATTTAAGACTAATAAGAGAATGTTTTTTTCACTCAATGCATAATCAAACTCTGGAATTCGTTATTGGAGAATGTAGTGAAGGCTGTTAGTGTAGCTGGGTTTAAAAAAGATTTGGACAAGTTCCTGGAGGAAAGGTCTATAAATCATTATTAAAGAGGACCCAGGAAATCCACTGCTTACCCTGGGCATTTGCAGCTAATGTTGACTTTTTGCAGCTAGTGCCCAGCGTTAGCTGTGAAAGCTGTTCCTGCATTAGTAAACATACCCCAGGGTGTTTGGTCATTATTTTACCTATGTACCTCACTCCAGCTTAGGCTTGGAGGTGTTTCCCTACCCCATCCCACCTGGACCCTTGATTTTTAAAAGCACTGCCATTGTTCCTAATTTTTTATCTCACCTTTTACTGTCCCAGTGTTTTGATACTTAGGAACTCTTTTACTAACACTTAGCTTGAGCTATCTGCTGCCTGGCCCATTTTATTCCCATGGACTGTGTGGCAGAGAGCTCAAGCTAAGTGTTATAGAAGGGGTCCTCTGTTTCTGTCTTTCTTTATAAAGTGCCTTCAGTGTGAGGTGGGCTGCAGAGATACACGGCTAGCTTAACCTAGGAGTTTGTCCTGTTTTGCTGTCTTAAATGTAGCTAGTCTTGAAATGAAGTCTACGTGAAGCACACAGAGTGACAGCAATATGGTTTTTATTGTAACGCTTGGATGTCTGGATTAGGTCACTTAGCTCCTTTATAGTTTAACCAGTCTCAGCTTGTACCGTGGTGACACACATCTGCTGACTCGATGGATAAACGCATTAAGCTTCAGGCTGACTGGTGGGCCATGCTTGAAAGACTTTTGGCATGTGCTGGTGCCTGCATTTTTCACCCTTGACTGAAAGCATATGCTTCATACAATTGAGACAGTGTTAGCGTGTGGGTCCCAGGCATCTTCCTACACATCTGGCAGAGCCTGGCCCTCCTTCCAGGTGATTCATCTCTCCTGGGAGGGTGACTTGCAGCACTATGGCATCTGTAGAGTGGCAGGAAGCGTCTGAATTCATCTGAGAGTGATTTTTATCTCCGCATGCTTTTCCGATTTCATCAGGCCCCCTTGTGCTACATTCCAAGTGACATGATTAAATCTGACAAAGAGAAAAGCACGGCTGACTGATTTTAAAACTCAGAAAGATACTTTTTATCTCTTAAGGCCGTGTTTCGTGCTTATAAGTAGATTTTACTATTTTTAGTTTTTTAAAGGAGCCTTAAAAGTTCCTTAGATGACATGTAATAGTTTTATGTATTTTCTGATTTAACCTTTTCACTTTATACATTTGGCAGGCCATTTTTTTTTCATTAAAGTGTTCACACTAACAGCATAATGAAGGCTCTCCGTTTTTTGTAGAGCATTGTCTAAGGGTTTCTAGTTTTTGACTGCATCTTAGATTCAGAAGATAACCGCCTTGCTGTGCCTGTTAATCTGTTAGAACCGCTTTACATTTATCTCTTCCTTCTCGCTTTATTTTTTGAGCATACAGGAGCCTATTTACTAAGTTGCACTAAGCAATTAAAATGGAAATTAACGTATGCTAACAGCACAGCAACTAGGCAGTGTACACTAATTCCTGCTTTAATGTCCAAAAATGGAATGGGGTGGAGACTGGGCAGGGGCTGTCCCTTACAGGTCACCTTTAAGCCGCATGGAAAGATGTTAGGAATGCATCCCAGAGGTTAACACAGACGTTTTACAACTACCGCGTTGGCCATATAACATACAATAACGGCAAATTCTTACTGCACTTTAGTCAACAGGTCTCACGTTTTTCTTTACAAAATAAAACAAAAAAATGCAGTGCAATTGTCCAAGTGTGGGACAGAGTTCTTAAGATAGTTGCCAGAAATATAGCAGATTATCGTTAGCTGATTTTTAGCTATGATTTAGCTTGTTAGATTTAAGCCTGACTGCAATAGCTGTTCGTAAGTTTGATCTCCTAACACTGAATTGCCATTAGTGATTTTTCCTGTCTTGCTGACTAACTTGACCAGCTGACCAACTAACCTGCTTTGAGCATTCACCCACAAGTATTCAGTAAGTTCATCACTAAGGGGCTATTGTAACATTGTACAGGGGTATATGTACATAAGAAGTAGATACACTGAAAGATGGTGCCTACTTTTACATGATCTATATTATGAACTCTGAGGGCATAGTCTGGGTGGAGCTGAGGTCTGTGCATCTACACACCCAGAGTACATACACATTTACACCTGCCTTGGAGCAAATGTAAATTTATGCAAAGGCATTTGTGCACTATTGATGTTTGTTCTCGGAGACTAGTATGTAAACATATATACATAGGTGCCTATGTTGTCTTAATAAAATAGATGTCTTTTATTGGAAAACATTTTTAGATACCCTGTTAAGAAATTTATCCTATAAGTGGACAATTTTTTTAAAAATTTGAGTGGGACTTGTACTCTCAAAGGAAACTCCTTGTGGTTCTTTCCTTCGAAAATTCTTCCATATCTATAAACTCTGTACCTCTTGGACACTTTCTGCTAGAGACAGGGACAAAATAAATAATGGGCTTAATTTTAATTCTGATGATGAGTTGAGCGGTGGGTACAACCACCAACAAAGGCACCGTTCATGGTGTGACAGCATCTTGAATGTTGTTGTGTGAAATTCTGGTCGCCGTATCTTAAAAAGGATATAGCAGAATTAGGAAAGGTACGGAGAAGAGCCACCAAAATGGTAAAAAGGATGGAAGGATAACCCTATGAGGAGAGACTTAAAAGATTAAGGCTTTTCAACTTGGAAAAGAGATGGCTGAGGGGAGGTAGAGGTCTATGAATTAATGAATGGAATGAAACGGGTAAACGTAGATTGATTTCTTTACGGCATCAAAAAGTAGAAAGGCTAGGGGACATGCAATGAAGCTACAGTGTAATCCATTTAAGACTAATAAGAGAAAATATTTTTTCATTCAACGCGTAATCAAACTCTAGAATTTGTTACCGGAGAATGTAGTAAAAGCTGTTAGTGTAGCTGGGTTTAAAAAAGGTTTGGACAAGTTCCTGGAGGAAATGTTCATAAACCATTTTTAAAGAGGACCCAGGTAATCCACTGCTTGCCCCAATACAAGCATTATAGAATCTATGTGTGTTTTTGGGAAACTACTAGGTACTTGTGACCTGGATTGGCCACTGTTGGAAACAGGATACTGGGCTTGATGGACCTTGTGGCGTATCGTATGCTCTTATGAGGGAGAGTAGCCTGCACGGAGCGGCAGGTACAACTCTAGCCTTCTTACTGGGCAGACTAGATGGACCATATTTGTCCTTTTGTGCTGCCATTTACTATGTTACTATGAGAGCTAAAAGTCTAGGCTAGAGGAAATAAAATACAGTATTTATGTTGTGTTGCTGAGATTAAAATGTGATTCAGGAACAGAAAAATATATAATGTGCGAGCTGGGGGCTCCCAGATCCTGGGCTGACCGATATTCTTTATTATATGGCCTAATTTCTATAATGCATAAAAACCTTAAGGGGTAAATTTCAAACTATGCTTTTATATGTAAAATCTCTGGGTGCCTTTTTTGTCAGTTTTCAAAGGGAAAAATTCCCTTTTGAAATTTGACTCAGGAAAAGTGTTTGCACAAATTTGCTCCTGTCATTTGAGTGGGTTCTTTTCTGTGTGTACTTTTGAAACTACAAAGGTATATGAATGTGTGTATACTTTGTCCCAAATGTGTTCCTAGGAATACGTTTCTGATACACATGTACCCTCATGTACATATTGACTAAACATACATAATTGTATGTGCGTATGTGGTGAGCAATTTAAAAAAAAAAACCAAACAAACATTCCCACATATAAAACGGCAATGACCTTGAAACTTGCCCTCTAAACTAATGCCTGTAAAACAAGAGTCCATAATTACTCACCCTGAGGTACATCTTTTCTTTCCTTAATGGCAGCAGTTTATAGGACTAGGTCATGATAAGCTGACCTATGGCGTCTCTTAACCTCATGCCCTGTGGATCAGTAAATCTATGAAGACAAGCAGGATCAAATCACTATACTCAGAAATGAATAAAGATGTTCTTCCAGACCTTTCTGGAAAAGACGAAAGCTTGTTCCTCATTCTTACCTTCCTCCCCCAGACCACATTCTCTGCTGCGAAAGCTAGCTGCCCCCTCCCTCTGGTGGATACCTCTATTACAAGAGCAATGCATAAGACAGGCCTTTGGGCCTCACCCAACAAGACACTGCAGTGCAGGAGTTTGGGGGGTCATTCTTCTCAATAAGGGGCCAGATGGTAATGGGGCCTGAGTGAACCATCTAAATTGGTGCACATTGCACCAGATTGAGTCCATGTTATCAGTAGTACAGAAATGTGTTATCTATAGCGCCTTATTATACCTTTTAAGGGGTAATTTTATAACAGGGTGCCCATTTTATAAAAACAAGTAGGCAGCTACTTGTGTCTATAAAATATTAATGGAAATCCCAACAGAAATTGTGCTTAGATTGCAGATGCAAATATTGCACTTGCTTAAGAACAGGTGTAAATGTCAGGGTGCATTTTATAAAATATGCACATACTTCATGACTCTGCCCTTGTTTGTTTTTATTTATTTAACATTTTTTATATACCGCCTTTCAGATTCTCAAGGCGGTTTACAAAAAAACATAACTTTGCTCCTTCCAAACGCTATCCTGTGCACACCTACTGTACAAGTAAATGCTGGCTTGTACCATGCATACTTTTACACCCAACCTAATTCTAAAACAGCATTATAGCTGCAAAAATGATTTATAAAATTAGCCTCTAAGTGTCAGTTTTGGTTTTTAACATATATTGGTTTTGTTGTAGCTTAATTTACTACAAATGTTTGAGACCAGACCATGATGCCCATGTTTTGTCCTGTGTGCTCTTCTCTTTTAGTCTAGATCAATATGTCTGCATGTATGTCTACCCAGTTTCTCGCTTTCTGTTTTGTCCTATATGTTCCTCTCTCTTAGTCATGTTCACCGTATATGTATGTTATGCTTGCTCTGTTCTCTCGCTTTTTTGTCTACCTTTGTAACTTCCTTTTCCTTTTCGGTGCCCATGGCCCAATTCTATATTTGAGTTTGTAAACCGCCTTGTTATTTGAAGGGCGGTATATCAAGTGAAATAGACATAAACATTCAGTATATGCAAATTGATTCATGCATATTCATTGTGTCTATTCTGGAAAGCCGATGGGCTGTAGGGTCCCCAGGACAGGTTTGCGCAACCCTACCCTAACTTGAATCATGTCCAGCAGAGACTTACAAGTTCCATCTGAGTATGTCGGGCTCAGGCAACAGATGTAATTGTCAGTGAACTCTAGTAACTGCAGCCTGTAGAGTTTACTCCACACATTAACTTCTCATTACTGTCTGGATGCAGGCTGCTGATAGAAGGGTTCAGTTTTCTGTTCTCCATCCTTGTTCTATTTATTTATTTATTTATATTTATTTTATTACAGTTTCTTATATACCACGCTATTTAGTACCAGCGCGGTTTACATCATAACATAACGACCATAACGACAAGCTGTCAGGTTTTACATCGAACAGGAGTACAAACTTGGATAACAGGGTTAACTATATACATAAGCTATTTACACTGCAAGGATAGGTAAAAGTCAGATAATGCATGTAAGGGCCTTTCTAGAAAGGGTCATTTCTTGAGAGGGATCTCTAGGTTCAATTGCTGGCTGGGAAGTATTGGAGGAAAAGGTGGGTTTTGAGAGCCTTCCTGAACTGATATAGATTGGCAATGGTCTAATGTCAGGGGGTAGAGCATTCCAGCATTTGGGGACATAAAAACTGAACACCCTGTTTGTGGTTGTCATGTTGGACTTTGTCGATGCCTTTGGTGTTAGCAAGTTTACAGCTGTTGCTCTTCTGGATCTGTTGGGGGGGACAATGTGGATAAGATGCGTGAGTGAGGAGGATGAAATACCTTTGATTGACTTGAATGCTAATATAAGGGTTTTGAAGGTGATCCTCCCATGGATCGGTAGCCAGTGCAGCTGTTTGAGAATGGGGGACACGTGGTCGCTTCTGGATGCTTCGTAAAGGACCCTAGCTGCGGCATTCATGGCCAACTGTAAGGGGGTTAGTGTGGATTGTGGGAGACCTTGTAAGATGGCATTTGCAAAGTCAAAATGTGGCAGGATCAGCGCTTGATATATGGTTCGGAAATCATCTGGGTCCAACAGGGAGCGTAGATGCTTGAGTGAACGGATTTTGAAGTAGACGGCTTTGACTATGTTGCTTATGTGGCGTTTCATATCTAGACGTTGGTCCAAAGTAACTCCCAGGTATTTTATTGCATCTTTAGTTTGCAAGTCAGCTTCCTTGACACTGACGTGGGATGGGGGAGTAAAGTTGGAGTCTCTGGTGATGAATAGCACCTCTGTTTTTTTATGTTGAATGCGTAGGTTCTGTGTCTGGAGCCATGTTGAAGCTGCATTGAAGCAATCTGAGTGGGGCCAGGTCCATGTGAGTTGTGGAGAAAGGCATGTATAGGAGAATGTCTTCTGCATATATCAAGCAGTTCACATTGAATGATCTTATGATATTGTAGATGGGCTGCATGTAAATATTGAAAAGTAAGGAGGATAACGAGGAGCCTTGAGGTACCCCTTGCTTTTGATGGAAATGTATTGACTCTTCTGATCCAGACTTCACATATTGCCATCTACCGTCCAGATAAGATTTACACCATCCTAGTGCACTGTTGCAGACGCCCTTCTCTTTCAGTCTTCCGAGGAGAATTTCGTGACTCACGGAGTCGAACGCCGCGGCGATGTCTAGGAAGATGAGCACAAAACCTTGACAGATGTTGTCAATTCCTGTGATGATATCGTTGAATAGACCAGTGAGTAGTGTCTCGACCCCATGATGTTCTCTGAACCCATGTTGGCAGCTGTCTAAGGGAGCAGAGGCATCTATGTGATCTTGAATTTGCCGTTGTGCCTCTTTCTCAATTTTGGCCAAGAGGGGGATACTGGCTATTGGCTGGTAGGAGTCAACTCTTTGGGGGTCAAGTTTGGGGTTTTTCAATAGTGGCCTAATGGAAGTCTGCTTGAGTGAAGTGGGAAAATATCCTGTTGTGAAGGAGAGCTTCATTATATTTGCGATGACAGGGCTGAACACATCACGTAGCTCCTTGATCCAAAAAGCTGGACATGGGTCAGTCTGTGCAGTGGAGGTGTTGAGAGATGCTATGGTGTCCTCTACATTTAGTGGATGGTGTGGAAAATGTGTTCAGTGGGGATAGGCCCGTTGGTTCTTGATATGGGACTGCTGAAACCTTGTTGGTTTGCACAATCTTGGATTGCAGGTAATCAGCGAATTCTTGCGGGTGAATTTCGCTGTGTTGTTCGGGAGATGGTTCCTTTGAGAGGGATTTGACTAAGTTGAAGAGGTCACGTGGTTTATTCAGAGACCTCTTTAGGGTGTCAGTGTGATATTGTCTCATTTTGGTAGTGATTGTTTCTCGGTATATTGCAAGGTGGGTTCGGTAAGCGGTCTGATCTTCAGTTGAGCGTGATCGGCGCCACCGGCGTTCAAGTCTACGTAGTTGCGTAAGAGAAGATCGCAGCTCAGGGGAGAACCATGGGGCGGAGCTTCTTTTTGACCTTGTTGTATTCTTAGGGTTCGAGTGTTGTGAGATGGCAAGCAGGCTGGAGTTCCAGTAAGAGATTAGTTCTTCAAGGTCCGGCGTGGTTTTGTTGATGAGTGATGGGGTCTCCGAAAGGATGTGTTCTCTATCGAAGGGGCGAAAGCATCTAGTGGCAGTTCGAGAGGTGATGTTCGTAGGTCGGCTTCTGTTCAGCTGGTCATTGTTGATGGGTATCTGGATAATGATTAATTTGTGGTCGGACCAGGGTACATCCAGGACTGATATTGAAGGATTGTGGTTTTGGTCCATGACTTGGTGTGGAACAAATATCATGTCAAGAATGTTCCCCTTTGTATGTGTGGGTTCATTGATGATTTGTTTGAGTCCCAGGTCTTCATTGCATCAAGGAACGCATTTGTGTGGCTTTGGGGTAAAGATGGGAGATTGAAATCACCCATTATCCAATTTGGTTTATTGGGAGTGAGGGTGTTAGCTGCAAGTTCAATAATGGTTGGAAGGTCATCTGGAGAAGTAGATGGTGTTCTATATAACAGGTTGAGGGAGCATTGTTGGTTAGCAACGGAGAGGATGTCCAGGCTGTTTGTGCTAGAAGAGTCCAAAATGTGGAAGTTGAGGTCTGATTTGGAGATTATGAGCACTCCTCCTTTTTTGTTTTCCCAATGTCTCGTATGTATGGAGAAATTGGGGGGTAGTAGTTGGTTGAGGAGGACGTTGTCTTCTGATGATAGCCAAGTTTCTGTGATCATAAGTATCTCAAGGTCATAAAAGGAGATTGTGTCAAGGACAACAGGCCATTTTTTGCGAATGGAGTGTGCGTTGATGATGGCACATTTTAGGGGTCGGCATCTCAAAGGTTTTTCCTGGCTGGGTGTCTTGGATAGCTGGAGTGCTACATGTATCAGGTGGGAGTGGCGCGTGTAGGCGTCACTTCCTGGGTTGGAGTAAGGGGGACCATTCCATCTTTTTCCATGGCAATTCAGGATTGGAATCCTGCCATGTGGCGTGTAAAGGGCCTGGGAGGTTCCAAGCCAGTGGGTGAGGAGGTAGAAGCTAAGAATGACAACGACCTGGAGGGCCATTCTAAGGGATTGGATTGTGTGTGAGACACTGTAGCTACGAAGTGGGGAAGTGCAATACCGGGGTAGTACAATGCAGTTATGAGACACAGTACAGTGATGAGATTCTTCAGTACAGAGGAGCAATAATACGAGAGTGCAAAATTGAGCAGGTACAGTTTACATGCTAAGATATTGCCTATCTTTACAGAGTGGGTGCAATACTGAGATGATACAGTAATAAAGTACGAAGCTAGCAGATTATATTGAATCTTCAACTGGCAAAATTGCAATAGTGAGATGGTACAAAATAAACCATGGTGCTAGCAAGTTACTTTGTAAGTTAAAGTGGCCTAATAATAGTCCATCAAATGGGCTGCGTTGTTTAGTAATATTCTAATGTGAGTTTGGCAGATTAGAACGGACTAGTGCTTCTTGTGTGGTGTAGGATTCAGGGATACTGACCGGCGTTGCTGTCTGTAGCTGGATGAGTTTGCTGTTAGCGTGTGCCGACTGGAGCTGGATGGAGTGCAGCGGTCTTCTGGTGCCCCTCCTCTCGGTCTCCAGGCGTGGGCCCGTCCGATGGCGCGAACTTTTAAAGTTCTATTCAGCACAAAAGCACATTCTTACAGTTCAGGTGTTGGTAGATAGTTGGTTTCTTGGTCAGGCGGCAGGGGGCTGAGTGAAGCAGGCGTCGGGCAGTCGGGTCACTGGTGAGCTGGTTTGGGATATTTTCGTGTCGCCTATCGTGCCTCACCTAAGGGCCACGCCAAAGGGCCCTCTGGCGCGGCCCTCAGGCGCGGGCCTGCCCGATGGCGCGAAGTTTAAAGCTGCTCTGCTGAGCCCCGATTGGGCTGCGATGTTCTGGAGGCCCCTCCCGCTGCTGGTGGCTCGATCCCCGGGAAGGGGAGAGCTGCTGGTGGTGGCGGGGGCTGAAGAGGGTTGGCGCCCGATGGCGTGAAGTTTAAAGCTGCTCTGCTGAGCCCCGATTGGGCCGCGATGTTCTGGAGGCCCCTCCCGCTGCTGGTGGCTCGATCCCCGGGAAGGGGAGAGCTGCTGGTGGTGGCGGGGGCTGAAGAGGGTCGGCGCCCGATGGCGCAAAGTTTAAAGCTGCTCTGCTGAGCCCCGATTGGGCCGCGATGTTCTGGAGGCCCCTCCCGCTGCTGGTGGCTCGATCCCCGGGAAGGGGAGAGCTGCTGGTGGTGGCGGGGGCTGAAGAGGGTCGGTGCCCGATGGCGCGAAGTTTAAAGCTGCTCTGCTGAGCCCCGATTGGGCCGCGATGTTCTGGAGGCCCCTCCCACTGCTGGTGGCTCGATCCCCGGGAAGGGGAGAGCTGCTGGTGGTGGTGGGGGCTGATTTGGTAGGAAGAGACCAAATCCATTTCCCATAGGGTCCATTTTTATGATTTCAGGTTGTCTTCCCTATTGTCATTTTTTAAGTTAATTAGAATATCAAACTCTGCAATATTACATGAAAGTTCCAGCAACTTTTAATAACATCAATACTAAATTGTACAGACTTAATTGGCTAGCAGGTCTCAGATTAATTCGGGCAATAATGTGACCATGTAGCTGCGGTCAACTAGCCCACCACACATCAATGACCTTCTTATAGCCACAGTCTAAAAACGAAAAAAGGTTTTCTTCTCTTATTTTTTCATTTTTTCATTTTTTCTTTTTTTCGTTTTGTATTTTTATCTTATATATTTAAATATATTGTTTGTAAAAATTGAACTTAGCTTCAAACATCCAATTTCTGCAGATGAGCATTACCGCTGGTAACGGAATTAAACCCAACGCTGAATGTGCGCTACATTGACGCGTTTCACCATATGTGGCTTCCTCAGGGGATGGCAGAAACACTGAAGCTTCTTGATTCACACTAAAAACACAAGATGTTTAATTAGTGCACACTTTCAAAAAATGATAAAAGTACTTCCAGAATAACATCCCTAATGACTCATAACAAAAGTCAGATAAAATAGAAATAGAAATGGAAATGAAGTAAAGATAGGACAAAACCTGAAGCTTCTCTAATATGCACTCCGAGCTTGTTACCACGCATTTCTCATTTCAAACCGCTGTCAAACGCCACGCATGCGAGTTGAACAAAATAGGTTTGAAATCTTACGTCAGTGCATACGTCATGACTACATGCAGGCTTCCCATTCTATGCGGGCATTCAATCCTGCTGGCTCTACGGAATTAAGTTTATGAATCCATTGTTGTTCTCTGTAAATTTTATTTTTTTATTTATTTATTTAAGGTTTTTCTATACCGCACTATTCAGCATCAGCACGGTTTACAATAAACAAGTTTGTACAATGAGGAACAGCCATACATTGAACTTACATAGAACAGGGAGTTTAAACATGGATAACAGGTGAACTTTATACATAGCAAACAAAGGGAGATTTAAACAAGGGTAACAGGTGAACTTTATACATTATATACACAGGGATTGCATCACATCTAAGTTTATGATACAGGCCCTAAGGGGGATAGATGGGGGAGGTGACGAGTTTTCATCGGAAATTGGTTAGACAGCGTTGGCTTGTTAGACTATAAGATCATGTGGTACTGTCTAGGTGATGCTGTCGGAGTTACCAAAGTGTTGTATAAATAATTGCAGTTTGAGGGCTTTTCTGAACTGGGGGAGGTTATTTATGCTGCGGATTTCTGTTGGGAGGGAGTTCCAGCAAGAAGGGGCGAATAAGGCAAAGGCACGCTTTCTAGTGGATTTGTTGCATTTTGTGATGGCTTTTGGAAGGAGGATGGTATTGCAGGATGTGGTTCTTCTTAATCTGTTGTTTGGAGTAAGTTGGATCATATCTGACAATATATTTGCGGTGATACAGTTGACTGCTTTGAAGGTCAAAGTGAGGATCTTAAATGTGATCCTGTACTGGACGGGGAGCCAGTGCAAGCTCTTCAGGATAGGGGTGATATGTTCTCTGCGAGATGCGCCATAGAGGGTTCTTGCTGCGGTATTCATCGCAAGCTGTAAGGGGTTTATCGAGCTCTTTGGGAGTCCAAGTAGGATGGGGTTGGCATGCATTCTCACGAGATCTTCCATATGCTGATGTTAATAGTTGATCAATGCAAAAACATCTCAAATCTTCGTATTTGTGTTGTAATGCTATGCAATGTTCCACTATTGGTGCCTCTCGTCGACAGCAAGACAATCTGCTCTTGTGTTCATTCATACGGACTCTGAATTGCCGAATAGTTTTGCCGACATATATGAGACCACAAGGGCACTTAACGCAGTATACAACGTGCGTCGAGGAACAGGTCGTGAAACTCTGAAGCTTATATTGTGAACCATGATAAAAAAACTCAGATGTTTCTAAGGTGATTGCACATATATTACATGCTCCACATTTAAAGTGTCCTATCTG
Source organism: Ichthyophis bannanicus (assembly GCA_033557465.1). NCBI lineage: Eukaryota > Metazoa > Chordata > Amphibia > Gymnophiona > Ichthyophiidae > Ichthyophis > Ichthyophis bannanicus. The sequence continues at coordinate 197,973,377 of CM066043.1, read as the reverse complement.
AGAGGAATTTGTGTCCAAACGTGGGGACCTTAAAACTGCTGGACTTAATAATTCTTTAAAATTTTGTTGTCTCTTCCAAACACACCGGGTGGAGACTTTTTCCAAACCTGGTATTGTGTGTAGTACGTTCTGATGGCGCTGCAGACTCTTTTTCAATAAATGACTATACGGAGAAAAAGTGGTCACTAAATTAATCTGTTGGTCCTCGTTCTCCACTTCGGATCGTACAAGAGGATGGAGCAACAAATCCCTATTCACAAATAGAGCTCTTTTATAGGCACGATGAATAACTGCTGAAGGGTACCCCCGAGCCGCAAAATCATTCTTCAGAATTTTAGAGTGTTCTTTAAACTCATTAATGTGGGTGCAGTTCCGACGGAAGCGAATGAATTGGGAAATGGGCAAACTATCTTTTAATTGTACAGGGTGTGCACTAGTGTAGTGTAGATACGTGTTCCTATCCGTTGGTTTACGGAACACTGAAGTGACCCATCCATTAGAGATTTTTTTGACCATCACGTCAAGAAAAGTAATCTGGTGAGTGTGATAATTCATAGTGAACTTTACATTGGTGTTGATATTATTGAGCCAATTAAAAAAACTTTGAAGTTCTTGTTCAGTTCCTTGCCATAAAAGAAAAACATCATCGATGTACCGACGCCATAGGCGTATGTGTTCATGGAAAGGGGAAATTACTACACTCTCATTCTCGAATTTTTGCATGAATAGATTGGCAATAGAGGGGGCACACGTGGCCCCCATTGCCACCCCAGAAATTTGCTGAAAATTTTTTTTCTCAAACTCAAAAAAGTTGTTGTGCAACACTAGCAGTGCTACTTCAGATAAAAACTCCAAATGTTGTTGGGAAAGATCTTCTCTATTCTGAAGTGCTGTTAGAGTAACTGAATGTGCTTGCACCTGTGGAATGATCGTATATAGCGATGTCACGTCTAGCGTTACTAGAAGTAAATTTGAGACTTCAGCCAATTGTGTGTTTTCTTCCAATATATTCAGAAAATGAGAGGTATCCTTCACATATGAAGGGATAGAGCTCATAAGAGGACGTAAATACGAATCTAAATAAACTGATAGCGGCTCAAGTAGTGAACCGCGACTAGAAACTATGGGCCTCCCTGGTGGACATTGAAGATTTTTGTGTTTTTTAAGTTAAGGCAAAATACAAAAGTGGATGTTTTCCCACAAAAATATTTCATTTCATTTCTTTTGTTTGTTACCCTTTATGTGTTGAAGACACCCTTAACTAAGGAGTCTCACTTGTGTGACCTAAGGGGTATGTTTACTAAACCATCTTAACGTGAGCTCTGTAACGTTATCGTGCGATAATGGTGCTTTACAAGGCGCACAGGTACCTTATCGCGCGATAACGCGCGCTGCAGCGCAAACGAGCGCTGAAGGCGAGGAAAGGCTCCCGGAGGGCGGAGGAAGGCTCCCCAGGGGCGGAGAGAAGGGGGTCAATGGGTGGAGAGTGGGAGTGGAGAGGCTCCCTGCACACTAACGCTGTGAAATCCGAGGCTCAAAACTAACGCCAGTGAAACCCTGGCGTTAGAGCTGATTTAAAGGGAAGAGAAACCATTTCTGTCAGCAATGTACAGCAAAACCAGGGAAACCTACAAAAAAGTGATAAGTGTGATACATGTGCACGGAACAAAAGGGCAAATAAACCTTGAAAATGTACAGAAGAAATGTAAAAATAAAATAACCAAGCTGGCCAATAGTGATATCAATGGGAAACATCAAAAAACACTCCCAAGAAAGCTCCAAAAAAAGGATATGAATTTTGGAAGGGTCTATGCTCCGTCCACATACAAGGTGAATGAGCCCACAGTGTAATTGCGCTGAGCAGGGTTTCAGACTCCATCGGCCAGGTTTCCTATGGTGTGCACATGTTCCACAACAGCAGGGTGGGCATGTTGGAACGGGCAACTGGACAGATGCTGGAAAAGGGGACACAGAGGACTGCAGGCGGCACATGCTGTGGTGCAGCTGGCCCACAGTGCGGACTAGGGTGATGCCTAGCTGGCCCATAGGAATGCTGAAACAGTAGAGCAGCCAGACAGCAACCTCTGAGGGCCCAACATGGGCACAAGTGTGCTTCCCACAGTGTCACAGGGGATAGTACCCAGCAGGTACCCCGAAGGGCACGGAACATTGGCATGTGGTGCTGGGGGGAAGCGTGGACAGCTATGCAGGCACACCTACCCCAGAACTGGCACCATAGGCAGCCACCTACCTGCACACTGAATGGCCTGAGACTGCGCTCCACCAGCACCAGCACCACCAGCAGAAGGGCATGTCAGCATGGTGGCAGAGGGATACCGGTGGTGGAGGGGGCAGTGGCAGCTGCCCAGAGCAGGCTGTGGCCTAGCCCTGTGTAGGTGGGTGCCATGCACTGCAACAGACAGGCCCTGTCTGACGAACAGTCATGGCATCACCAGGGAATGCACTGTCTCTGTGGCAACACAGTGGTGCAGTGCACACAGCCAGTGTGTTCAGAAGCAGAAGGTCACAGGTTCAAGACCCAGCTGTGGTTCCTTCCAACCCAGTCCCCATATTTTACCCACTACTAAAACGTGCTAATACAGACAGAACCTTTATTGCAGATGACGTAAACATGCCCAAAACACCTACATTTTACCCTACAGAGCACAGACACCATAAACATGCGCATTACCTAGAGCAGAGTCTCCTAGTGCAGTCCTGGAAGGCCAAACACCATTCAGGTTCCATGCTGCCTCTAATAAAGATGCCTGTGCTGCATTTCTAAGCGCCACCCCCATGGTATGCAGATGTATCTCATGCATATTCATGAGGGACAGCATGAAAACCCGAACAGTGTTTGGTACACCAGGACTGGAGTTGGGAACCTCTGCCGTAAAGCAGCAGCCAACAAGGGCAGACACACCCGCACCCACGAGCTCCATTATCCAATGCCTCCTGGAGAAGCAGGACATTGGGCCCTGCGTGCATCTCCCAATACTAGCACTTGCATACCTTAGCAATGCCATCCTAAACCTGGGAATACGGTACACAGCTATCAAAAGGTTGCTATGATTACTGGCAGATAGCAATTCCGAAGTTAAGTACAATTTTCTGATTGAGCTGCATCATGGCAACCTTTCTGATGTCTGTGGAGTGTGCTACAGGTCTTGTGTCTGACAGTGTTTACCACCCTGGGGAGTGACCCCAACAGTATTGCGTACCATAGCCATGCCTGCACTGTGCCCAGGACTGGAGCGGTGGCCAGGGCTGCCAAACACCTTTATAGTTGTACAATGCTGGCATAGGTGTGGGAGAGTGTGTCTGTCTATCCAGTGTGTGGTGGCTGCAAACACTCTCCACAGCCCACACTACCAGCACTGTTGCCGGTATTGGCCTGCCAATGTGCATAATGAGGAGCAGGTACCATGGGTATAGCCCGGACAGGGTGGCCTGGCCAGGATGCATCTGCACAGGGCATAGGGCAATGGCTGGGACATTGTAGTGCCCGGCCACCACCTGCACAGACAGGGTGGCCACAGCATGTCCTGCTGGGAGATCACTCTCACCCTGACTGAGCAGTGACCACGGCATGGCTAGGTTCCCCCATAGTGCTATATAGTGTTTCTCTCATGTGATATTTCTGGGTTCCCTTTTGGGGCCCAATCACTGATTTATCTGCTTAGTGTGTATGCTGACATCCCAGTTCTGGGTGCATGCATCTCCTCCAGGGACATGCACTATGGACTAGCTATCAGACTCTGCAGCTAGTATGTCTCTTGCTGGAACACCTTGCAGGGTGCAGTGGCTGGAGGCTTGCTGCAGGAGAATATCAGATAGTGGTGGGGCGCAGCTGAGCATGTCCAGGCCTAATGTCTGTCTGCTATTGCTTTATAGATGTGTACAGAGCTGCATTGACTGCCCTGTAGGGTGTCTGTTCCCCAGCAGGACTGGGGTTGATGGTCCCCTCCACTGCCACCATTGCAGGGAGGTGGAATGTGGATCTGTTGGTGGGAGACCCTGTTTCCCACCCTCAGCCCCAGAGGGTGGGTTGGGTGGTGGTACATAATCTGCCTATGGGTCCATAAGGGCTAAACCTGACTGAGAAATACAGATGTATCCAGGATGTGTCTGCAGGAACTACCTATCTCACACACTAGCCCTGCTGGCGACCTGCAGCATGGCCTATTTTTGCCATGGAAGGTGCTGTGGACCTGGTGCTGGGCGCGCCCCCTCACCCTCAGGGTGAGCACAGTACCCTCACAATGTGATGGTGGTTAGCTACTCTGTGCCAGTAACACACACGGTCAGTTCCCCTTAACCGGCCGAGGTGCTGTAGGGGTGCATACCCCATCTTGTGATCATCCGTAGACTGCTGATTTGCATGTGCAGTGCATCATGTTTACGGGTGGGTTAACCCTATCCTGGTGATCACAGCAAACTGTTTGTGTGGTGCCGTGCAGTCCTTCTGCAGCCAGCCAGGGGTTTGTTAGCATCTCTAGAGCTGTAGCCCACTGGTTACTTCACTGCCTGTGGAGCCAGAGATCATGGGTTCAAACCCACAGTGGGGTTATTTGATAGGGCTGTCCAAAGCATTGTCGATTTTTAATGTACATTAGTGCTGCCAGTAGAAACACCCTCAGAGTACTGTAACCATAAGGTGCCTCAGAAGGCGCTTTATAGGGCGCCCTATAGGGCTCCTTCTGAGGCACCTTATGGTTACAGTCCATATACGATGCCTTATAAGGTGTCCTATGGAGCACCTTATAGGGTGCCCTATAGGGGACATTATAGGGTGCCGTGGCGGACAGTGCACTTTATAATGTGCCCTATGGAGTGCCTTTTAGGGTGCCTTATGCGGCACCATAGGTTACGGCATGTGAGGGTATGTTTGCTGGCAGCAATAATTAAAATACAAATAAAATGCCTCAAGAAACAATACTTATATGTCAAAGCTGATGCCTCAGCCAGCCTTATGCATTAGGCACACTGGGGGATCGAACTCATGACCCCTGTATCATCAGTCAGTGTATTAACCATTGTGCTACACCTCCGTTTCTGTGTTTGCATGTCTGGGCACCTACTTAAGAGTACCGCGCGTTAACGCGCTTAGCGGCGCTTCGCCCGATAATGTGCGCAGCAGCGAGCGTTATCGCACGATAATCCCATTTTGCTACTTTAAGACTGCAATGCCCACTCCTTTTATGGCAGCCTGCACACTATCGCCGGGCGCACGTTAAGACGGTTTAGTAAACATACCCCTATGTTAAACCTGCTCCTCTTCAGAGAAAGCAAATTTGTTATTTATAGAAGGTGTTCTGTGAAGACAGACGTTTAGCAGTCACACAGCCTCAAAAGTCTTCCTTTTGGAATTGTTCTCTTCCCTCCCTCTATAAAAGCTAAGTAATGAGACTGTAGGAGGACTCAGGAACAGTATAGTGCCACAAGTACAGCACATGAGCGCTAACCGGCGTTTATAATTTCCAGAAAGCTCTGGAAGAATCTTTATATTTATCTTTATCTTTATTAAGTTGCTCGATATACCGCTTACGTTGGAACATTAAAACGGTGTACAATATACAAAAAGATGACTGCTGAGAAGAAAGAAAAGAATGCCAATCAGGAACAGGACAGCAGAGAGGTACAGAAGAGGATAGGGAAAGAAGAGAGGAGGAAGAAAAAAACATAATACTCTGAGGGGAGTGTGCGGGAGGTTGAAGGCAAGTAGGAAGAGATGAGTTTTCAGGTCAGCTTTGAACCGAGCAAAGGAGGGTTCTAACCTAAGGTTAAGGGGGAGGAAGTTCCAGAGAGAGGGATCCAGAATGAAGAAAGCAGAGGAGTGGTTATGTTCAACATGAGCCTATGTAGGGGAAGGAAGCGTTAACCAATAATTTGGATGGAGCGTAGAAGGCGGTGAGGAGTGTGATGCTGTAGATGATCTGCAAGATATTGTGGTATAGAGGAATAAATGGTCTGGTGAGCGAAAATGAGAATTTTGTACTGAATCCTAAAACATATTGGCAGCCAGCAAAGATGTGCAAGGAGGGGAGTGATGTTCAAAACGATAGGAGGAAGTAAGAAGGCGTGCAGCAGTGTTTTGTAAAAGTTGAAGTCAGTGTAGTTGGGAGTGTGGAAGGCTGGCAAGGACAACGTTACAGTAGTCAATCCTAGAGACAACAAGGGCCAGAAGAAGGGTGGTTAGGGAGGAGGCAGTGAAGAAGGGGCGAACCACACTCAATTGCCAGAGGTGGAAGAAGGAATGACGGGTGACTGAAGAAATATATGTTTGGAAAAAGAAAGGGAAGAATCCAGGGTAGCAGCAAGGTACCTGAATGAGATGACCAAAGGGATAGTAGTAGAGGCAAAAGAGGGAGCTAGCAGGGGAGGGGGGGACCCGAAGGTGATCCAAGTGGCAGTAGACTTCAAGGGGTTGAATTGGAGGAAGTTAGCAGACATCCATGCATGAACTGAAGAAAGAAATTGAGGGGTGCTATGTTGGGAGTAGAGGGACTGGTACAGGGCAGCAGAATATCGTCCACATAGTAGTATGCGGAGATACTAAGCTGCTGCACCAGAAGAGCAAGGAGGGCTAGAAAACCATAAAAGAACAGGGGGGGGGGCAGTATAGAGCCCTGGGGGACCCCACTGGAAAGGGACAATGGAGGGGAGATGGAGGAGGCAGACATAACAGAAAAAGAATGGATGCTAAGAAAGGAGTGGAACCACAGCCAGGGGATACCAGAACCACCAAGATCAGTGAGACATTAAAGAAAAGGTACTGTGATCCACCAAATCGAAGGCTGCGGACAGATCCAGCAAAACAAGAAGAGTGTAGTCGCTCCGATCGTGGGTGACATGGAGGAGAGAGAGAAGAATAGATTCGGTGCTGTGACTGGGGCGGAAACCAGATTGATGGGGATGGAGTGCATTAGTAGAGACAAGGTGAGAGGACAGCTGGGCAAAGACAAAGTTCTCTAGGAGTTTAGAAAGGAAAGGAAGGTTGGAGACAGGATGCCAGTTAGTCAAGGTAGTGGGGTCAAGGGAAGGTTTCTTAAGAAGGGGACGGATGAGTGCGTGTGGAAAGAGAAGAGTTGAGCATAGTGAGGACAAGAGGGAGCAATGAGAGAGAGGGCTCCCGGAACCATATAGAAGGAATGGGGTCTAGAGGGCAGCAGGTCTTTTGAGAAGAAGAGATGGTCTGAAGGAGCTCAGGGGTGGCAGTTATTGACTGAATTGTGGACCAGACATGAGGCAGGAGGGAGGGGGGAAAGGTGGCAGGGAAGACAAGAGAGGAGAAAGGGGTGGAGGGCAGGAAACAAAAGATGCATGAAGAGACAAAACCTTGTTCGAAAGAAGTTGGCCAAATCGGTGGAATCAGGGCAAGGGGGGGTCCTGAAACCATAGTAGAGAGGGAAGACAGGGAACGAAGGACCGAATAAAGCCATCTGGAAGAGTTGGAGGCATTGAGAATAAGGTTAGAATAGTACTCCTTCTTTGCAACATGAAGTAGACTCCGGTATTCCTTGTGGTGATGGCAATAGACAGACATGCTAGTTGGGGAAGGGTGGCAATGCCAGAGGCACAAAGCACACCATAGCTGAGTATGCTACATTCGCATCCTGGTAGAAAACAAGGCGAGTGGAGGAGGGATCAGCCAGGAGATCAAGGACTGAGGAGAGAGTAGAGTCCCAAGTGCAGGCTTGCGAGTCAGGGGAGAGTGATGGGAATTAAGGGGGTAAAAGTCGATCAGCTGGCTGGAAATTCTGTAGAGTAAGGGAGGTGATGCGACGGTGCTGATGATGCAACTGCGAGGTGGGGAGGAGAGGGCCGGGGGGACAAGGGAGTGGAAGTGAGAAGGCAACACAGAAGTGGTCAGACCAAGGAAGTTGGTGGGGGAGAAGAGCCATAGGGACAAAAGGAGAGGCAGAGGTGGAGATAAGGAGGTCTAGTGTATGGCCGGTAGGATGAGTTGGAAATGGGACTTGCTGCAGAAGAGAGAGAGGTCCTCCAAAAAAGAGGTAAAAGCCTTATCACGTGGACAGAGAGAGGGAGTAAGATGGAAATTGAAGTCACCCAGGAGAAGGACATGAGGATAGGCCAGGGAGATCTCTTGAGATGGTCAACAAGAGATCTTCCCAGCCTTGGACAGAAAGGGAGGGAGAGGCATAGATTAGAAGGAAGTGGAGCAGGGGGTAGAGTCTAACCACAAGAGGAGAGCTTCCTGATAATGCAGAGCAGGCAAATGTACAGACCTGAAAGAGGAAGAAAAGTGACTGATGGCAACAACGCCACCACCCATATGACCGAGACAGGGGATTGAGAAGGCGGAGTAGCCTGGTGGAAGGCACCAGAAGAGGAAAGGGTTTTCCCCATCCCAGAGCCAGGTCTCAGTCAAGAATATTATTTATTTTTATTTTTTATTTATTTCTTTTTTATACCGCACTCTTTAGAATCAGTGCAGTTTACATGTATACTAACAGGTACTTTTTTTATTCTCTTGTCCCCGAAGGGCTCACAATCTAAGTGTACCTGAGGCAATGGAGGGTTAAGTGGCTTGCCCAAGGCCACAAGGAGTGGCCATGGGACTAGACCCCAGGCCCTCCGGCCTGAGGTTGCTTGTCCCCATGTGGGAATTGAACCCCTGGCCCTCCGGCCTGAGGTAACCTGTTCCAACCACTGAGCCACTCCTCCCTCTATATGGCATCAGGGCAAGATCTAGAATCAAGTCTTGGACCAAGAGAGTTTTTGAGTGCAGAGAGCACCAGTTAAGTAAAGCCAGGGAGAAGGGGGAAAAAGGGAAGGGGAAGCCTGAGAGGCAGGGAGGATAGCTACGGTAGGGTGCAAGGAGCAGCAGGGCAACAGGTTACATGGGACCCGAGACAAATGAGAGAGAATGGGGGTGTGAAACGGCTCAGGACGCCAACCCCAGTGGGCTGGGATTGAGGACATAGCCAGGGGCAAAAAGAAGGAAACAGACAGCAGCCCCAGTAAGGCACAAAGAGCCAAGAGACGTTTACTGCCAAACAGACCAAGGAAAGGCAGGGAGTCCATTCATTTGCAAGCATGGCCCTGTGACCCACTTGCAAGACTGGGAACGCCTGGTGCAAATATCCAGCTTCACACTCTGCAGTGCAGGGCCGATTATTGCTAGCTTTAGCCTCACAGAGCCTTAAAGCACCAGCCTATAGCAATACACACCCTGGAGGAGTATTTCAGGCTAGCTGACTGCACCATTTTGAAACGCTGTGGGAGTGGGGGGTTGTTTTTTTTTTTTCTCCTAGTGAGTTTAGATTAAGGTTACCAACTGGTTCCTTTTTATAGGTTAAAACCAGGATTGCTTTACACTGTTCCACATGACCTAGAGCTAGTTAGTAACCCTAATATTGGTACTCATGAAAGGCTGGATTAGAAACATTTGAAACAGACGTCTTCTGTCCATAAAGCAGTCCATAAACCTGTCAAGCTATGTGAATTCTGCCGTGTTGCCATTTCTATAGGCAGGAGAGTGATCCATCTTCTCTGTCCATTCAGGGCCAGGTGGTTCTAGTTTTGATACTGTTTTCATAATGCTATGGGTGTGTGTCTACTGGAATCTGATTGAGACCATTAACTCCATTCACATAGGTCACCAAACCATTTCCAGTTGCAGTAACTTGTGGTCATGAAGCTACATTTGAATCGGTGACCAAGAGGCAAAAGACTGCGTATCCATAAAGGGGCAGCTTTCAAAGTGTTTACCTACATATAGAACCTGTGGACGTTCTTTACTTGCGGTGTTTACCCCATTTTTCAAAGGGAACATTTTTCTTTTTAAAACTGACTAGAGAAAAATATGTGTAGAAATTTGCACCTTCTATTTGTGTGGTCACTTTTTCTGAGTAAAATTATGTACATATTTCTGTAAATGCAAAACCATGGTTGCAAATTCAATATCTGTCCCTACTCACCCACAGGAATACCAGTTCTCTCTATGGGTAATGCTTGTAGTGGCACGGCAAGCATAGTTTTACCTGCAGATAGGGTAGGCAATTTTCAAAAAGGCTATTTTTGTTCTATGCGTGAAAATGTCTGTCACAATTTGCATTCTAAGTGTCTGTACCTAGGAAAACTTTATTCCCCAGAACTTGTACTTTAAATGGCAAGTGGATCTTTCTTTCATTTTGTGTTTTCACTAGCTGGTGTTTAATAAGTTACCATTTGCACCTTTTTTTGTTAGGACAGGTTTTCTTCATTCAGTTTTCTCTATATTAGCATTCTTACAGATAAAGAAACCTCAAATAACTCGTGTAGGCCGATGAAATGGAATTATGGCTAATTATTTGGGTCTATTTTTTTTAAAAAAGACATCCTTCATTGGGGGGAAAAAGTATCAACTGGTGCCATTTGATCCTCTTCCCTGTTACTACTCCTTCATTAGGGAGTTGCTGATAGGAGCTGTCATTCAACAGCTGGAAAGTCCACAGCTCATACACAGGCCACCTGGAACAACTGCAGGCTGAGCTGAAACCGAAGTCCAGCCATATCACTGGGGGGGGGGGGGGGGGGGGGGGGGGGGGGGGGGGGAGTGGAGGGAGAAGGCCTCCATATGGTGAGATAAAGATAGTTTTTGTGACGGTTTCAGAACACAGCAGGCAAATGAGTAATCAGCGAGGATGAGCCAGGAAGAGAATATGACATGACTTGTCTAGAACAGTTCATTCCACACCCAGCATAACTCAACATTTACTGGTCATTAAAAACTTTACAACATCTGTAACATAGTAGCTGATGGCAGATAAAGACCAAAATGACCCATCCCGTCTGCCCAGTAAGGTGGTTAAATGTTATAACTGCTGCTTTGTGTAGGTTACAGCCCATCCTCCCAACTCCCATCCCCAATTCTATGAAGAGTTTCCTGATGTTGCTTTAGTTTACCTCCTTGCAGCTTGGTATCATGTCCCCTAACTATACAACTTATTTTCTTTTGTACATTATGTCTTTCAAATACTTAAACCTCTGTATCATAGCTTCCCTGTCCTTCCTCTCTTCTAGGGTGTACATATTTAGGTACTCATGTGCCTTCTGTTACAATTCCTGCACTTTTTTTATTGCTTTCCTCTGGTACGCCTCTAGCCTTTTTATATTATTACTGAGATATGGCCTCCAAAAAAATGAACACGGGTCTCACCAGTGGCTGAGTTCCAATGAGAGGCCCACAAGCATAATTTTGCTGAGGGATCCCCACCCCTCCACCCGTGCAGTGGCGCCAAACTTACTTTAACATGCTTGCCATGTTGCCTCTGCTCTTTTAAGTTTCCACCAGGCCAGACGGTTGTTACCTCCTGGTGCAGCTGTTACCGCAAGACTTTAGCCCAGGAGGTAACAACTGCTAGGCCTAGTGGAAACCTAAGAGCAGAGGCAGAGTAGCAAACATGTTTAGGTTTGCCCTCAGCATTGTGGGGTTGCCTGGGCAGAATTTACCCAATTTGGCCTTGCCAATGTTGTTGTTAAGTGCCATCGAGTCAATGTCGACTCACAGCAGCCCTGTGGATAGTTGTCCTAAACTGCTACGTATAGGAGCATTCAGACTCTCTTTTTCTGTTGGTTATTTCTCTCTCTGGCTTTGGCCACTGCCTTATCACATTATTTCGCTGCCTTGAGATCATTGTACACTATCACCCTAGTGTCTCATTCCTGATCAGTGCACATCAGTCTCTTTCCTGCTGTCAGAGTTCCTTTGCATTTCTGCGCTCTAGATGCATCACTTTGCACTTTTTTGCAAAAAGATTAAATGCCGAGCATTTGACGATTCTTCCAGCTTTTGTAGATCGCTTCTCATTTTGTCCTCTCTGTTTCAGACTATGGTGTTATCCGCAAAAATGCTTTACCTTATAACCCCAAGGCAAAAGTTTGAACAAGACTGAGTAACTCCATTGCTTCACTTTCTGTCCTCTGAGTGAATTCCATTTACTACTACTCTGTCATAACATATAATTTAGTAAGTCAATAATTATTCTATTATTTAAAATATTCATATCTGATCTTTCAGAGTAGCTTGAAGCAGGGAAAGGTGTATTATTAAAAAAAATCATCAAAAAATCTTGGGATTATACTAAAGGTTTTGGTATCTAAGTGGGGGTGGGGGAATTGTCTTATAAAGCTATTTCCACATATAGAGCCTGCTTTATACACAGAAACGGGTTTTTATAAAATTGTGTGACTGTACAGGCTTGTAAAAAGTACGCTTATGGAAAATGTGCACCTACTATTACTGGTACAACAGTGCTTCACGTTTGTATAGCGCCACAAATAGTCTTGTATTTAATAAAATACACGTTGACCCACGTAGAGTACATGCACACATTTGTACCAGCTTTGAAACAGGTGTAAATGTGTGCCCTGGTATTTGCATACTCGGAGATGGATCTGGCAGCCTATTTTATAAAGGCGCATAGACACTTTTTTGCTTCCTGTTATAAAATCTGACCCTAAGGGGATAATTTCATAAAGTAATTTTTGAATAGGTCGCAATATATGCTTGTAAAATGGCTCTTAGAAAATCACGATAGGTGTGAGAGCATTTTGGTGGCATGCACATATATTTTTACTGCAGGCATGCTGGGGCCACAGTCTAGATGGCATGTAAGTAGAGTCACAAAGTATCATGTTGATTAGTGAAGTACACAACATTTGTACCTGCTGTCAAACCTGCCTACAATGTAGATATGATATAGGTTTTCACCAATAAACACAGATAAATCGTCCCAATGCAATAAAATTAAAATAGCTGTTTATTTGATAAATACCAGAAAAACATCACTTCCATGGTATTTTTTTACTCTCCTCAGCTTGTTTTGTATCCTTCGTTCAGTTTTTGTATAACAACTCCTAAGTGATTCAGACATACATGTTTGGTTCTACCATTACCTTTGGCACCAAATTAGCTGAAAAATAAGCACCTAAATTTACAATTTATAAACACATATAAAATAGGCACATTCCAGCCCACCTAACCTAGGTAACCTGTTAAAAAAAATTACTGCCTAAGAGAGCTGCATTCTTATTATTCTTTAGGGATGTGCATCGAAAACAATTTCAGTTTATTTTCAGATTTTTTGGCCAGTATATTTTTCAGACATTTTTCAATTTGTTTCAAACTATTTCCAGTTTAAAAATGTTTTAATGCAGGAGGTCTTTCATTTCCAGCTGTCTTTCTGGCTGAACGCTCCTGGATGGTTGCTGTTTGCAGCGGCTGCACTGATTGGTCGCTGGTCTGCTCCAAGGGCTTTAAAATCCACTGCCCTACCGTGGGACGCTGAGGTCTTTCATTTCCTGCTGTCTTTCTGGCTGAACGCTCCTGGATGGTTGCTGGTTGCAGCGGCTGCACTGATTGGTCGCTGGTCTGCTCCAAGGGCTTTAAAATCCACTGCCCTACTGCGGGACGCTGAGGTCTTTCATTTCCTGCTGTCTTTCTGGCTGAATGCTCCTGGATGGTTGCTGGTTGCAGCGGCTGCACTATCTCCAGGAACAAGCAGGAATGAGTCTTCACATATGGGTATGTCGGCGCCAACGGAGCACGCACAGAAATGCTCCCCAGCATCCAATCAGAAAGCCTTTGGGAGCATCCCCCGCGCCTGCGCGGTGACTTCCCGCCTTTCCCACTGCCTCTCCTCAGTTTTTCGTTTTTCCGCGGAGCCAACAGGACGTACCTCCTGTCACCGCAGAAACCTTTTTCCTTTAATTTCCTTGTTTTCTTGTGGTCGCGGCTGTCTTCCCGCCGATACCGGTACCGCCGGTGTCTACTCTTCTTTTTTCCGACTTCGAGAAACTTTTTTCCCTCTCTTCCCTTTCGGACTGGGCTAATTTTCCAGATCGGTCAGTCGTCTTCTTTTAGTCCTCCGATGTTTATGTCTCTGTACCTAAACGAGTTCTCAGCTTTTCCCGTAAAAGCTTCTCATTGGGGACCTGCCGATCTTCTCCTGCCCCGGTGAACACCTGGGTCTCCTGCCCACTCCAGATTGGTACTTCTCCTCACTGTGGCGGAGTTCCTTGAAGATTCCGCTACTGCATCTACAGTCTACTTCCTACAGTCAAGTAGGTAAGCTCTATATTGTGCTAGCTCACTAAATATTTTAATGATACTTGACATACATTCTAAAGACTTTTTTTTTTCCCTGTAGTCTTTAGATTCGCTGTTCCTCTACAGCTCTACTCTACTCAACTCCTACCCCCCATCCCCCGGGGGATGCCGGAGACCCAGATTGGGAAATGCCGTCCTGTCCAGGGATACGCATTTTATGGGATCTCCCCTGGCACCCACAGCTAGGGAGTCCCCATATGTGAAGACTCATTCCTGCTTGTTCCTGGAGATAGCACAGTTACTTACCTGTAACAGGTGATCTCCGGAACAGCAGGAATTAGTCTTCACAACCCACCCACCTCCCCTAGGAGTTGTATCTATCTATTTCCTTTCCTCTTTCTCTCCTTCTGTTTCAGCTATGAAACTCAACTGAGGAGAGGCAGTGGGAAAGGCGGGAAGTCACCGCGCAGGCGCGGAGGATGCTCCCAAAGGCTTTCTGATTGGATGCTGGGGAGCATTTCCGTGCGGGCCCTGTCGGCGCCGACGTACCCATATGTGAAGACTAATTCCTGCTGTTCCGGAGATCACCTGTTACAGGTAAGTAACTGTGCTGATTGGTCGCTGGTCTGCTCCAAGGGCTTTAAAATCCACTGCCCTACCGCGGTACGCGGTCGCGGGCGTGCCCAAAGGGGCGTGACCAAAGGGGCAGGCCACGCCCCTTTGGCGCCCTTTCGATGCACGTCGGCGTGAGAAGGCTCTCTTCCCTTGCTATGGGTAAGAGAAAGAAGAAATACCTGCCGGCTGCCCAAATGAAGGCAGTAAAGATCATAGGCCCTGATGGATGCCCATGTGAGGGTGGAAGACTCATCTGTATCTGTGTCTGCTTTATCACCGACGGACGGTACGATGAACATATCAGCTGTGAGTACCTCTTCTTCTACTCCTTCTCCAAGCGAATCGGGTTTAACTCCCCCCATCGATGAATCTAAATGTTTGCCTGGGTCGGCCTCTCAGGGTGGGACCCCGGTGCAGGCCGATCATGGCCTAGCCTTACTGCCATCGTCTTTTCTTCGTGTTGATTCTGTTCCGAATTTGCCTCCAGCTATGCCTGTTGTATTAACTTTTCCTTTGGTATTGGAAGTTGGTCCTCCGCCTCTGGAGGTTTCCCTAAAGGACATATGGGTGATAGTTTCCTGCATGGAATCAGCTCTGAGTACTTCTTTACAGAAGATTTCCGACTTTTCCAAAGAGACTGTATCAAAATTATCGGATCATGAAGATCGGGTATTGTCTTTGGAAAGATGGATGGAGGTTCAGGACTCATTATCTTTATCACAAAAGGCTTCTTTTGAAAAGTTTGTTGCAGACTCTATTTTGTTACATCGGCAGGATGAGTTTTTGGAGAATGTTATGAGATCTCATAATCTTCGGTTGTTAAATTTTCCAAAAACTCATTTCCTGTCTCCGTTGATCCTACTGCGTAAATATTTTAAGGAGATTTTGCAGTTTACTGATTTTGAAACGATTTCGATTTCTAAACTTTATTATGTTCCTCAGGGTAAGATAGATAGAGATGTGCAGGAAGGTGAGGCAGCCCCTCAGTTAGGGCAGCTTGTCTCATCTCCTTTGGACATCTCGGAATTTATTGAATCTGACGATGATGTGTTATCTTCTAGGGCTACTCTTTTGGTAAAATTTGTTTCAGAATTAGACAAGGATAGAGTCTTGCGAGCGTATTTTTTAAAAAAGAATGAGAAATTTTGTGGATATATAATTCAAATGTTCCCGGATGTTTCTAGGGACACCCAGAGGAGACGTAAATCTTTCCTTGAACTTCGCCCTCGGGCTTTGGCCCTTGGAGCGTCGTTTTTACCTAAAATTTCCATGCAAATGTCATATTGTTTACCAAGGGAAGAGATACATATTATTTGTGGTAGATGAGTTGGTGGCTTTTCTTGACAGTAAGACTTAACTTATTTCTTTTTAGTATTGTTAATGATTTCTTAGTTCATCGATAAGATAAAAGGAGTTTTTATTTGTTGCAGGGACCATTCAAGGTCTTTTCTTTTAGTTATATTTGAAAGTACTTCCTTGATGTGGACTATTGCTTTTTGTAGTTAATCTTTTTCTTGGTTTTTTTTTTTTTGAGGCTGTATATCAGTATGGCTTGTGATTGTATTCTTTTCTTATTGTAATATTGAAATACCTTATAAATAAATAAATAAAAAAATGTTTTAATGCAGGTGTAAATGTTTTACATTCAGAAATTGACTTTACATGCATTAATTTGTAGGTTAATATGCGTTAAATGAAATTTATGCACACTTTTTTACATCTGTGAAAGTAATGAGACAAATGTGGACTAACAGAAGAGAGAGAGCTGTCTATTCGAAGTACCAGGGGTCATTGTACTGCAGGGAGTTCCTGAGAGGCAAGAGGCACCCCACTGATGTCATCTGTATGGGTGGAAAAGGACTTTAAAATCAGCTGTGCTTTAGTGCTGAGCTGCAGGTGTGTTCACAAAGGGGCATGCCCCTTTGCAGCCCCCTTCAGAGCAATGGAGGACTAGCAGAAGTATGTTTTTTTTATTTATTTTTTTTAAATTTCTTACTGTGTAGTTTTAAGAGATGAGTAGGAGAAAGATTAAGTGTCTTTCTTCCCCATGATAAAGGGCCTGATGGACAGATATTTAATGCAGACTCTAAAGAGGACAGTGTGCAGTTGTCTTCTCCTCTGGCGAGTACCTCCATGAGCTGCAGTAAGAGGACTTCCAGCTCGCTCTCTGATGGCTTCCTTGAAATGAGTTGGGATTTGTATTCTGGCCCTTTTGGAGGCTTTGGCAGTATCTGGGATGAAGCCTGGGACTCAGCTGGATTCATGGACTCCCTATGCCTAGAGTAGTTACTCCTTAGTTGTAACAATTAATTTAGCAGGGAACATTCCTTTGAAGGATGTCTCTTTATTGAATATATGGAAAGTGATCAGTAGGACTGAGGGACTACTTCAGGGTACTGCACCTCAGCTATGTGACTTCACCACAGAGACTCTGTCTAAGCCTGAAGATCTGGAAATTAAATTTGCTATGATTGGGTTCTATCTTTGGAACTCATAGCCTCAATATTCACTATCAATTGCAGGCTATAGATAATAGTGCCAGGATGAGGAACTTGCAGTTTCTAAGTTTTCATTTGACTCATTTACTTTCAGCAAAATTTTGCTTAGAAAATATTTAAAGTAAGTTTTGAATATCCCCAGTGCTGCTCACTGGACAACAAATTTTTACAAAAGTCATGTTACTGAAATAAAAATACTAATTTCTTATCAATTGTTATATGCTGAACACGAATATGACAGTTAAATTGCAAAGTTGGCTCTAGTTTTTTTGTAATCTACAAGAATTAATGTTACATCACGAAATGCATGTCAATAGTAAATATAATAGGCCTTCGGTTAATAGCTGTAAAAAACGAAGTCATAGACTACTTCTTAGATTTTTTCGCCTGTCTCTTGTACAGCTGTTCGGGAGCTTCTCTGGGGAGTGTCCAGCAGTAGTCAGCCAGCATTGCAGTGGACCATTTTCCCTGGTATCTTTGCTCTATCGTTGCGATATCCTGGTGAAAACGTTCGCCCTGTTCATCACTAACCATACCACAGTTGTCAGGAAAGAAATCGAGATGGGAATCAAGGAAATGGATCTTTAGAGACATATTACAGCCAAGTTTCTGATACTGCATCAGCATGTCTTCTACTAGTTCCTTGTAGTTTTCTGCCCTAACATTCCCATGAAAGTTTGTTGACAGTAGGCGAAAAGCATTCCATGCTTGTTTCGCTTCACCCTGCAGCAAGTTGTTGAACCGGTCATCTTTGAAGAGCTCTCGAATCTGAGGACCCACAAAAACTCCCTCTTTAATCTTTGCTTCGCTGAGTCAAGGGAATTTTTCATGCAGGTATCGGAAAGCTGGCGAAGTGCGGTCCATGGCTTTCACAAAGTTTTTCATCAAACCTAGTTTGATGTGAAGGGGTGGTAGCAGGATTTTGTGAGCCTTAACCAGAGCTGGGTGCTGGATATTCTTCTCTCCAACTGTTATATTTTGTCTGCGATTCCATTCCTTCCGCAAGTAGTGCCAATCCCTTGCTCGGTTATCCCACTCACATAAGAAACACATGTATTTTATATATCCCTGCTGCAGTCCCATTAAAAGGGCAACTACCTTCAAGTCACCACAGAGGTGCCAGCTGTACTTGTTATAGTTAATGGAAGTCAGTAGATGCTTTAAGTTATGATATGTCTCTTTCATGTCGACGGCATGCGCTACTGGAATTAGATGGAAGACAGTTTCCATTGTTCAAAAGCACAGCCTTCATACTCCATTTCGAAGAGTCTATAAATAGTCTCCAGTCTTGTGGGTCATGAGTGATTTTTAAGGCATTCATGAGGCTTTCAATATCGGAACAGAATACCAGATTACTTTCCTTTCAGAAGAAAGGCTCCAACTGCTGGTGGCGCTTTTGATATGAAGTAATGTTGACATCTTCTATAAGATTCCATTGTTGGAGTCTTGATCCTAGCAATTCTGCCTTGTTCTTGGATAAGTCCAAATCATGAACCGGGTCATTTAGTTCTTCCTGTGTTATTCTGTGTGGAGTTGATATGCATCCCAGTGAAAATCTGGGTCACTGCATGCTGACAGACCAGGAGAAGAACAGGTCGGCTCACCCTTGTCCTCATCAGATGAATCAAGAGAATATTCTGATGGAGGTTCTGGAATAGGAAGTCTCTCACCATGTGGAACTGGCCTTAATGCAGACGGAGTGTTTGGGTAGACTCTACTCGACTTCTTTTGCTTTGTTAGTCCGCTGGAAAGAGGAGGAACCAAGCAGAAGTAACAGTCATTTATGTGGTTGCTTGGCTCTCTCCACACCAATGGGGACTGCAAACAACATTGATGGTCTTTTGCAATTCAACCACTGTGAAAGCTGTGTTGTACATGTAGCGCAGCATATATGTGGGGTCCAAGGCTTGTCTTGGTCACCAATCTTGCATATGAAATAAAAATGATATGCCTTCTTCAGTTGAGAAGTGATACTTTTCTTCTGGTTGGCAAATGTCACTTCCCCACAAATGTAGCAGAAATTGTCAACAGTATTAACACACTTTCATGACATTACTGTTCTGTATTGTACCTAAATGGCTAAAATTATATGATTAATAAAAGTTACATGTAACAGTAGCTTAAAATGTCGCGCACACAGTCTGAAATATTTTAAATGCTCAACCTTTCCGACTGCGTACAGTACACTGCTGACGTCAGATGGCTTCAGCAGCGTCTGGCAATAGTATTGCATTGCTTCAGAAAATGATGCAATCAACTCTGGATGATGTGTGCATGCTGGTATTATGCAATGTGATGCAATATTGCATCATTCAAGGCTTATTTGGGATGTTGTTGATGTCCTACTGGATAAATTTACACGGTGAAATGTCAAAAATGAACTACATGCAATATCTTCAAAACGAGAGCCAATAAAAAATTTTTAATGTTATATTCGTGTTCAGCTCACCAAGATACTACAGATTAGGGCCTTTTAAAGTCAGTAACGATTTCAATGTTGACCAGTTTAATGTCTGAGGGGTATATTTACTAATACACATTAAGGGAATAATGCATGATTTGTGCCCTTTAACATGCATTAAACAGCAAAATTGTGTGCTGTTTTCCCATGACACATTAATTTACTACATCATACATTCCATAATAATGAGATGCAGAGGTTGATTGCAAGTTTTGTTATTCATTTACTGCAGGAGTTACTAACTTGCTGTACTGAGTTACTGCAGGTTAGTGACTCCTGCTGTAAATTAAGCTGTGAAGAAAAATGTGAAATTTTACCACAACCTAGTAACTAACCCCCTTAAATATTTCTATATTCCAATAAATGTGCAGGTGGTGGATAAGGTGCTCTTGTGGTTCCTTCAGGGTGCTTTGACTTAAGTGTCTTCCTTGAAGACTCACAAGATATAATTGCTGTTCATGGGATCTCTTTGGCCAGTTTCTCTGCAGATAATGACAGAATGTTAGTCTTAAAATCTTTTATTTTAGGAACAAAGATCTAAAGGCAGTGGTGCCCTGGGTCTAAGCTCTGTTCAGGTTGGTTTTGAGACCCTATAAGAGATTAGATTGGCAGCATATGGCTTACCCCAGAGAGGAAGAGCTGCACAGGAAGAACAGAAGATTAACAGAGCAGTGTGCCAGGTTCCTGACAATATTATGAAAATTCTCAACTTATTCACATTGCTTCTACATTTTAAGGGTCTGCAAAGAAAGCCTTTAGGAGGAATATGAGGACAACTGTATAAGCCTCAGCACATAACTCAATAAAGAGATTGAGGGGGCTAGTTACTAAGCTGGGGATCATGGGTGCCCAGATGGGAGCTAGTTGAGATTGTTTCTGTCCAAACCTCATTAGATCATCAGGATTTTGTTAAGGTAGACCCAAGGAGGCCTGAGGAAGGAGTGAAGGTTGGATTAGGGTTAAAGGGAGGGGGAAGACTTTGCATTTATGGAGGAATAGGGAGGTGAAGGCATGTGCAGGGAAGAGAGTTTATTTGGGGGAAACTTCTCCTTGGTAGTGCCGAGGTAATGGGGACCCTTGGACCACCTGCTCATTATACAACATAAACTGAAGAGTAGCAAATCACCTGGACCGGATGGTATACATCCAAGGGTGTTGAAAGAACTGAAATATGAGATTGAAGACGTGCTATTAGTAATCTGTGAACTATCATTAAAATCATCTGTAATACCTGAAGATTGGAGGATGGCCAATGTAACGCCAATTTTTAAAAAGGGTTCCAGGGGTAATCCGGGAAACTACAGACCGGTGAGCCTGACATCAGTACTGGGAAAAATGGTAGAAACCATTATAAAGAACAAAATTACTCATCATGTAGATAGTCATGGCTTAATGGGAGACAGCCAACATGGCTTTAGATCTTGTCTTACTAATCTGTTATGTTTTTTTGAAAGTGTGAATAAAGTGGTAGACAAAGGTGAGTCAGTTGATATAGTATATCTGGACTTTCAGAAAGCCTTTGACAAGGTCCCTCTTCAGAGACTTTTGGCAAAACTAAAAAGTCATGGGATAGGAGGCTGTGTACTATTGTGGATCAGGAACTGGTTAAAAGATAGAAAGCAGAGGGTAGGGCTAAATGGCCAATTTTCCCAATGGAAAAAGGTGAATAGTGGAGTACCGCAGGGATCTGTGCTGGGTCCGCTGCTTTTTGAATATTCATAAATGACCTGGAAAAGGGAATAATGAGTGAGGTTATCAAATTTGAAGATGACACCAAACTATTTAAAGTTGTTAAAACATAAGAGGATTGGGACTTCCGGTGACATCATCGGGCCGAATGGCAGCGTAGCGAGTGAGCTCTGCCACCAAAGCCTGCCATAAAGGGAAAGCACCCCCAAAAGCTTCGAAACAGTGGAGAAATGGAAGGGAATTAGCCGAGGCAACTCCCGAGAGCTAGGAGAAGGCTGAGAGGGCAGTGGCAACCACCCGAAAATGGAGTGTGGAGCCCAATTGGGGAAGCACAAGGCCGATTGGAGCGGCGGATGAAAGAGCAGAGGCGAGAGGAGCACGGCAGGAGAGCCGGTGAGTGCAGGAGTTGCAACACAAGAGAGTCGGCAAAGCAGGAGAAGGGACCGAGGCCATAACTGAAGGTCATCAAAACAAATAGCGGCCTCTATCAGATCAGCAAGCACAGGTGCAGTATGGGGCCAGATCGGGCAAGGCACGTGGCAGATCGAAGCGGCGGCCTGAGGAACCGCAAGGAGTGCGATCATGGCAGGAAGGCCGGAGAGTGAAAACGGAGCAGGAAAGGAAACCCTGTAAAGGAGTAGAAGCGGCTGAGAAATGGAGGCGATCTTGGAGCGGCGAGATGGAAGAGGAGAATTTAGACCAGGAACGGAGGGAAAGGAACGCCTCACCGCAACACAGCACAGTAAAGCTAAGTAACATATAGCAAAGTAAAACGAAGCATCACAAGATCAACTAAAGCATAGACAACAAAGACTAATTAAATAAGGGGTGATATCCTAAGCTGCCCTGAAACAAAAAGATATCTAGCACAAAGATGTCTTGCCAAAGGAGAGAGCAGAAAGGCAGCAAAGAAAGAGTCCTGCACCGTAGGGGGAAAGACACAGTGCATTGAAGCAGAAATTGCAACACCCTCAAAGGATCAAGGAGAGCAAATGGATAAATCAAAAGCTGTCAGCTAAGAAAAAATTGGCAGAATTCAAATCATCATATGTGTCCTCAAGAAGAGGGAAGGAGGGGGAGAAGGAAGGTAAAATGGCGGCTGAGCGTGGGACTGAGCAGGAGGAGGAGATGGAGGGAGCTTGGGGCCCAGGAGTAGCAGAGATGATCAAGCTGTGGTTAACAGAACTGAAAGAGGATCTCAAAGTAGAAATCAGTGGAGTTAAAAATGAATTAAAAGAGACAATACAATCTTTGAGACAAGACTTGGTGGATCTGGGGGCTCGTGTAGAAGAAACAGAGAACCAGTTGGAACAACATGGGTAAGTAATGGAAGACCTACAAAAAGGATGGGAGGAACTAAAGCAGGATCAAGAGGAACTGAAGATGAAAGTGGAGGACTTGGAAGACTGATCCAGACGATGTAATCTAAGAGTGCGTGGGGTCCGAGAGGATCCTAGATACATGAATTGTGAGGAAGTTATTACTAAAGCATTTGGATCACTGCTACAAACTGCAGCTCTAGAGGAGGGAGGAGCTGGAGAGTCCCTGCAAATTGAGTGGGCTCATAGAGGGTTGGGGCCCATAAGGGATAATCGACCAAGAGACATTGTGGTGTGTATGAACTCTTTCAAAACCAAAGAGCGTATTTTGAGGGCTGCCAGAAAACTGAGACATTTCAAATGGGAAGAGCATGAGTTGGAATTGTTTCAGGATCTATCTTTGGGCACACTACAGTGTAGGAGAGAGCTGAAAGAAGTGACGGCCTATTTGAGGCTTGAAGACATGCGATATAAGTGGCTGTACCCATTCAGCCTACTGATCACAGTGAAAAGGGAAGTCGAGATGAGTGAAGACAAGCAAGGAAGCATGGCGGGTGCTTAGAGATTTGAGACTAACTAATTTCCCCGATGGTGCAGGAGGTCAAGTCAGAACAAAAACCAATATAACCTCTACATCGATGGTGGACAGTTTGAAGTGGCACAGAGCACCAGCGGACGGCAGGAGGTTGGCAAGACTTAACAAAGGAAGCCAAGGAGGGAAGGCGGCAGAGAAGGGGACCGGATGAAGCTGAGGACACGGACAAGCTGTGTTAAAGATGAAACCACACATGGGGAGTGATGATGGACATTGACAAATACTTTGTATGGGGTTGTTGTCTGGAGAATAGTGAGGTGGGTGTGTGGGGAAGGGAAGGGTGAGGGGTAGGATGGGGTGGCTGAGGTGGAGGAGGGAGGGAGGAGAGAGCTGGAGCGATCAGTATCATTTATAGGTTATAATAAAGACGGGGGTAGGGGTTAGGGAGTAGGGTTGAAGGGTGGGAGAGGGAGGAGGGCTCCGGCTATGAGTACCGATTGTAACACAGTGAATACTGGGAAGGGGAAGGTGGGAGTAGGACAGAGGGCGGTATGGGTTTGGGGGTGATAAGTTTGTATAGGAAGATAGGGTAGGGGTGAGTTAGCAGGGGATGGAGATAATGGGAGGGGGTGGCCGCGCCAGGAGAGGTGGAGATAGAGAAGGAAGGGGGAGGTGGAAGGGGAGCAGGGGCAGGCGGTGGTCTGATAGTTAGTTAGTCACTACCAATGGAAGACGAGTCTCCATGGAGGAGGCGGGGGAAGGGGAAGGGAGGCAGGGAGGGAGGTGGGCTAAGAGAGAGTGGAGGGAACAAATCTCAAAGATGAGTTAAAAATAGTAACATTTAAATGTAAGAGGGCTCAATTCACCATTTAAAAGACAGAAATTATATAGAGAAATAACACGCCAAAAGGCATCGGTAGTGCTCATACAGGAAACACATCTAACTAGGGCAACGGAGTATCTGATTAAACCTCAGGGATATGGGGTTTGTGTACATGCATCAAACACAGTGGAAAAGAAAAAGGAGAGGTTGCAATTCTAATAGATTCCAAGTTAAAGATGGAGCTACAGACAGTAGTTAGGGATAAAGCGGGGAGATATATGCTAGTGCGTTTGAAGCTGGGGAATGAATGGTATTGTATAATGAATGTACCTGTATATGCGCCTACAGGGGTGCAAAGTGAATTCTGGACAAAGCTAAACGAAGGAGTGTGGAAATTAGGGGAGGGTATTCTCATATGTGGGGGCGATTTTAACTTAACTTGGAATCCTGCTAGAGATGCTATGGGGAAAAGAGGGCAAGAGAGCAGGTTGAAGCAAGTATCCTAAGTTTGTAACACAACATTGCTTGATAGATGCATGGAGATTTCAACACCCCCGGAAAAGGCAATTCTCATACTTTTCACCAGTACATGGATCATACTCTAGAATAGACGCCATTTGGGTAACGAAAGAGGTGGGGGGAAGGATTACAGGGGCGGAGATGGACTCAATAACATCGTCAGACCATGCACTAGTGGAGGTTAGAATGACCATTGAGGGGGAGGGGAGGGGCATTCAGTTTTGGAGGTTAAACGAATCTCTATTAGAAGATGAGAGAGTAAGAGCAGATATAGTGAGGAAAACAGGGGAATATTTTAGATGGAATGACACTGGTGAGGTGGCTTGGGGAGGAGTTTGGGATGGATATAAGGCAGTAGTGCGGGGAGTTCTAATTAAATGGGGGGCACGTAAACGAAGAGAAAGGGAGGGAAGAGATAGGGAATTGAGAGAAAATTAATGAAATTGGAGGAACTAAGATGCGCAAGATCAAAAAGGAACATATAGAGGCCAAGTGTTGGCAGTAAGAGTGCAGATAAATGCAATGCAGGCTGAAATTATGAAGTATCGCATGCAGCTATTGAGACAAGAGTATTTTGAGAGGGGAAATAAAGCGGGGAGCTATATGGTGCAGAAATTGAAGCAATGGAAATTACAATCGCATATCTTGAAAGTTAGAGATTTGGGAGGGAAGTTGATCCATAAAGATGGGGATATTAGGGAGGCTCTTAAGGGATTCTTCCAGTCACTGTACGAAGCAAGAGCCCCTCCACAGCTGGAGAGGGCACAGAGTTATTTAGACTCCATAAAGATTCCAAAATTGGAAGAGGGGGAACATAATGAGCTAAATAAAACCATAAAGGAAGAGGAGGTCCAGAAAGCTATAAAACAGTTGAAAGTAGATAAAGCCCCGGGGCTAGATAGACTCACAGTGAGGTTTTATAGAAGGTTTGGAGAGATATTAACCACACCACTAGTGCGATTGTTTAATCTATCAAGGGAAGGAGGTGCACTAGCAGATACTATGGGGTGGGCAGGTATAACAGTAATACCTAAAGAGGGAAAAGATCCACAAGAATGTTTGTCATACAGACCAATCTCACTGCTCAATTTAGATGCTAAATTACTGGCTAAAATATTGGAAATGTGTTTGAATAGGGTAATAGGGAAATTAATTTATCAAGATCAAGCGGAATTCATACCTGGTAGGCAGGTAGCGGACAATATTTAAAAGATACTAAATATTATTTGGTCGATTGAACAAAGTAAGGAGGAGGCACTGCTGATATCGCTGGATGTGGAAAAGGCTTTTGACCAGGTGTCTTGGCCTTTTCCAGGTAATGGAAAGGGTGGAGTTGGGGGAAGAGTTCATGGGTTGGGTATGAGCATTATATCAAAACCTGATAGCTTGTGTTCGGGTGAATGGAGCATACTCCATGTTTTTTGAGCAGGGGAGAGGGACGAGGCAGGGATGTCCCTTGTCACCTCTTCTATTCGCTTTATATGTGGAGCCATTTGCGGCAAGGGTGAGAGAATGGGCAGATCTGAAGGGCATAGTAGCAGGGAAGGCAGAGTATAGAATATTACTTGTTTGCAGACGACATCATTCTGAGCGTGACTAGGCCAAGCTTCTCCATACCAATATTAATGTGGGAATTAGAGGAATTTGGAAGGCTGTTGGGATTCACTATAAACTGGACAAAATCTGAAATATTGAATTTGTCATTAACACAGGAAGCGCAGGGAATATTACAAAAGAAATACCCATTTAGGTGGGCTCGGGAAAAAAATTTGGTACCTAGGAATTCAAATAAGTAATAGGTTGGAAATGCTATATGACCTAAATTATTCAAAGTTATTTGGGCAAGTTGAAAGCTTGTTGAATGGGTGGGGGCAGGGATTCCTTTCCTGGTTTGGACGCATTGCAGCTATAAAGATGATGCTCTTGCCCAGATTCTTATTCTTGTTTCAAACGCTGCTGATACTGGTGCCGTATAGGAAGCTAAAGCAGCTGCAAAGAAATGTCAATAGATTTATATGGTTTAAATAGGAGCCCCAGAGTAGCAATGGCAATTATGCAGAGAACCAAGGGGGAGGGGGGCTAGGGGTGCCCAATTGTAGAAAATATTATATGGCAGCACAATTGAAAACGGTATATGAGTGGCACAGAGAAGAACAGAAACATTGGGTCCAAATGGAAGAAGACTCGGTAAAGGGAGTGGGATTGGAAAAGAGAGTATGGAGGGGAAGTAAAATATCCGAAAACAATACCCTGAGTGTTTGGAAACAAAATAGAAAATTATTAATACAAGATAAAGGATATACACAGGGAATGACATTGGAGGCAGGCTTCGAGAGGGGACAAGGGCCAGGGTGAGTACACTGCGAAGATGGGCAAAGTTGGGACTTACCCATATCTCCCAATTAGTGGTTAAAGAGGGAGTTAGAGCATTTGAGGGTATTAAGGATCTATATGGGTTATCCAACAAAGATTACTACCACTATCTCCAGATCAGCCACTTTCTGAGACAGCAGAAGGTATGGAAGGATTTATGGGGAAATAGGGGGTGGTTTGAGGCCCTATGCTCAGGTCACCTGGGTCAAAAAAGAGCTTTGTCCAAAATGTATAAAGGATTAATGGAGGGAGGAGAGAGCAAACTAGAATATATGAAGAAATGGGAGGAAGACTTAGGAGTGCAATGGAATGATGAGGTGTGGGACAAGATAATACAGACGGTGGCAGCACATCTATAGCCACTCAAATAAAAGAAAATGCTTATAAAGTATTATATTGGTGGTATTGGACACCGCTACGAAAAAGGCGAGCTGCAGTGGGACAAACTGATCAATGCTGGAGGGGATGCCAAGAGATAAATGATTTGTTACATATGTGGTGGAAGTGTGGACGGATTCAAGAATACTGGGAGAAGGTTTTGGATCTAATTTATGAAATGACAGGACATAGATTGCAAAGGAAACCTGAAATCTGCTTACTGCACAAATTCGAGGAGGATATCTCGGAGAGGGAAAGGGGGGTATTGCACCATTGTATAGTGGCAGCAAGAAGTGAAATAGCAAAATATCGGTCAGGGTCTGACATACCACAAAGTGCAGGTTTTGTTAGAAGAGTGGCAGATGTGTGCTTGATGCAAAGATTGACGGGGCTGCGACAAGGGGAAGGAGAGAAGAATGCGGAACAATGGAAGAGTGTCTGGAACTGGCTGGAAACCTGGAAGGATGGGGAGAGGGGGCAGAAGGAGGAAAGGAGGGAAGCATTACAGTAAAGAATGCCAATGGCATGTAACATAGTTATTAAGCAAGTGGTGAAAGATTGTAATTATCTATGATGTATAAGATAGTTGGGATGAGACATAGGAGAACGTACAAATGAAGGGGGAAACAGAGATGGGAGGGAGGGGAGGGGAGGGGGAAGACAGAAGTTTAGGCAGTAATGATTGTTGAATAGCGAGCCGGGGATCAAATACGTTAGCTGGTAAAAATCTTGTGGAAAAAGTATAATGCTGTGTAAGAAGATGTTTGTTTTTATCTACTGAAACCTTTAATAAAAAGTTAAAATGGAAAAAAAAACCCTAAGAGGATTGTGGAAAATTGCAAGAGGATCTTGATAAATTGGAAGACTGGGCATCCAAATGGCAGATGAAATTTAATGTGGACAAGTGCAAAGATATGGACCTAGGAAAGAACAACCCAAACTATGGTTACACGATGCAAGGTTCCACATTCGGAACCACCACCTAGGAAAAAGATTTAGGTGTCATTGTGGATAACATGTTAAAACCCTTTGCCCAGTGTGCAGCGGCGGCCAAGAGAGCAAATAGAATGCTAGGTATCATAAGGAAAGGAATGAAAAATAAAACAAAGTATATTATAATACCTCTGTATTGTTCCATGATGTGACTGCACCTTGAATATTATGTGCAATTCTGGTCGCCGTATCTTAAAAAGGATAGAGCATTATTAGAAAAGGTACAGAGAAGAGCCACCAAAATGGTAAAGGGGATAGAAGGATACTCCTATGAAGAGAGGCTAAAAAGGTTAGGGCTTTTCAACCTGGAAAAAAGACGGCTGAGGGGAGATATGATAGAGGTCTATAAATTTATGAATGGAATGGAACGGGTAAACGTAGATCGATTGTCTACGTCAGGGGTGGGCAAACTTTTTGACTCGAGGGCCGCAATGGGTTCATATATTGGACCCGGGGGCCGGACCAAGAGTAGATGGACGGTGTGTATGTGTGAATTAATATAAATTAAATTTAAATTTGTAACATTAAATGTTTAGATTAATTTAAGGTAGAAAAGCATAAACAGAGTTATTTTACAAAACTTTTATGCAATGTATTTCTTTCATAAAATAGTACCTTCAATTTTAGTGGCCGTAGTTTTGCCCATCCCTGCACTAGACCATGCCTCCCTACTTCCTTCTGTGGGTGGGTCTTTTGGTTTCTGAAGCGTGGTAGCCAAAGTGGGGGCCTTCCCACCCGCTTCATCCGAAAAGATGGGGTGGGCAAGATATGAGCGAGATTTAAGATTCTGAATCACCTCACATGAATCTGCAGTTATTGCGTGCCGAAGCGTCAGGAAGTGGGATATCCAGATCCTCCCAAGTGACCAGCCCATTTCCTGTCCTAGCCCCCCCCCCCATAGCCCATTATCAGTCCTAACCCCCCCCATAGCCCATTACCAGTCCTAACCCCCCATCACCCCATTTCCATACAGCCCCCATCAGCCCACAGCCCATTGCCAGTCTTAACCCCCCCATAGCCCATTACCAGTCCTAACCCCCCCATCAGCCCACAGCCCATTACCAGTCTTAACCCCCCCCATAGCCCATTACCAGTCCTAACCCCCCATCACCCCATTTCCAGACAGCCCCCATCAGCCCACAGCCCATTGCCAGTCTTAACCCCCCCATAGCCCATTACCAGTCCTAACCCCCCATCAGCCCACAGACCATTACGAGTGTTAAACCCCCCCATAGCCCATTACCAGTCCTAACCCCCCCATCAGCCCACAGCCCATTGCCAGTCTTAACCCCCCCCCATAGCCCATTACCAGTCCTAACCCCCCATCACCCCATGTACAGTCAGCCCCCATCAGCCCACAGCCCATTGCCAGTCTTAACCCCCCCATAGCCCATTACCAGTCCTAACTCCCCCATAAGCCCACAGCCCATTACCAGTATTAACCCCCCCATAGCCCATTACCAGTCCTAACCCCCCCATCAGCCCACAGCCCATTGCCAGTCTTAACCCCCCCCATAGCCCATTACCAGTCCTAACCCCCATCACCCCATTTCCAGACAGCCCCCATCAGCCCACAGCGCATTGCCAGTCTTAACCCCCCCCCATAGCCCATTAACAGTCCTAACCCCCCCCCCCCCCCCATCAGCCCACAGCCCATTGCCAGTCCTAACCCCCCCCCCCCCCTTCGGCTCACAGCCCACTGTCAGTCCT
The DNA here is from genome assembly GCA_033557465.1 of Ichthyophis bannanicus. Classification (NCBI taxonomy): domain Eukaryota; kingdom Metazoa; phylum Chordata; class Amphibia; order Gymnophiona; family Ichthyophiidae; genus Ichthyophis; species Ichthyophis bannanicus. Next base: position 197,943,408 of record CM066043.1, on the reverse strand, counting down.
AACCCCCTCCCCCCCCCATCGGCTCATGGAAATTAAAATTTTAAAAAAAGCTGGCCGTTGCCACCGCGGCAGCATGGAGTGTCCCGCGGGGCCCCCTCTGCCCGGCTGAACTCTCCCGGCGCGGCTGAAGCCCTCTGCTCCGGCTTGCAGATACGCGAAGGGAGAGTGTCTCCCTCGCCGCGCCGGGAGAGTTCAGCCGGGCAGAGGGGGCCGGATTAAAAGGTCCGCCGGGCCGTATACGGCCCGCGGGCCGTAGTTTGCCCATCCCTGGTCTACGTCATCAGAATATAAAAAGACTAGGGGACATGCAATGAAGCTACAGGGTAACCTATTTTAGACTAATAAGAGAAAATATTTTTTCACTCAAGGTGTAATCAAACTCTGGAATTTGTTAGTGTAGCTGGCTTTAAAAAAGGTTTGGACAAGTTCCTGGAGGAAAGGTCCATAAACCATTATTAAAAGGGACCCAGGACATCACTGCTTGATCCAATACAAGCATTGAGGAACCTGTGTCTTTTGGGGAGACTGCTAGGTACTTATGACCTAGATTGGCCACTGTTGGAAACATGATACTAGGCTTGACGGACCTTGGTCTGACCCAGTATGGCATATTTATGTTCTTATGTTCTAACATGCAGCACCTTTAAATCTGCAACCAGGAGCATCAAGCTGCTTGTTAGAGGCTTGATATACTCAAGCAGGGAAACATAATGGCAACTTTGACAGACATTAATAATAATAATGCAGCTTGCAGTGATGTTCCACAAGCTGTGATGTTTGTTTTGAATAATAATGAGATGTTTTGTATGATTTGCATCTCATTATTATTTAGCACACAGTGCAGTGGCAAATTGTGCATTATAGTAAAATAACATGATGTTATCCTTTAACATGCTTTAAGGAGCAAATTAGCATTATAACATAGTAAATGACGGCAAATAAAGACCAGTGTGGTCCATCTAGTCTGCCCAGCAATATGGCAGGAGTAGGTGCACCCCTTCGCATGTCTTTTAGGGAGTAGGTGCACCCCTACCCATGTCTTTGCTTAGTGGTGCACCCCTCCCCATATCTTTGTTTCTTTGTTTAGGGGTGAAACCACCGCTCCTCCCCCCATTGCTCCATGTAGGACATCCCTATTTGTTGAGAAATTAGATGGCTCAGCTTATTTTGATTTAATCTTGTTGCTGTAAAGTGATCCACTGTGTCTGTCCCAGGCCACTTTGAATTCCGTCACTGTGTTTGCCCCCACCACCTCCATTTGGGAGGGCATTCCAAGCATCCACCACCCTTTCAGTAAAAAAGTATTTCCTGACATAGCCTTTCAATTTACCACCTTGCAGCTTCATGTCATGCCCTCTAGTTTTACAGCTTCCCCGTCTCTGGAAGAGGTTTGTTTGTTCATTATTTCTCTTTAAGTATTTAAAGGTCTGAATCATATCTTCCCTATCCCTCCTCTCCTCCAAAGTGTACATATTTAGGTCTTCAAGTCTCTCCTCATAAGGCTCCTGACGCAGACTCCAAATCATTTTGGTTGCCTTCCTCTGAACAGCTTCCATTCTTTTTACATCCTTTGCAAGATACGGTCTCCAAAACTGAACACAGTATTCCAAGTGAGGCCTCACCAGAGACTTATACAGTGGCACTAGTACCCCTTCCTTTCTGCTGGTAATTCCTCTTCAAATGCAGCCAACATCCTCCAGGTTTTTGCCACCGCCTTGTCGCACTGTTTTGCCATCTTGAGATCTACAGAAATAATCACACCGTTATTGCGTTATTGCCATAACATTAGTTACTATCCCCATGAGTGTTTAACATTTGAAGAATGGAAATATTGATGGGAATCCTGGGAAAAGTAGTAGACCTAGAAAAAGCTCATGTGAGTAGGAACTGCAGCCTTAACCACCTGGCTAATTCTTATTCTCGCTGTGAAGGTAATTTTATAACAGGTCGCCTTTGTGTGAAGGCCATGTTGAGATATATTTTTACTGTTGAGCCATATATAGGAACCTTATTGCTCCAATATCATAAACTACAAGCTACCACTCATTCCCAATATCTAAACTGAAAATGTAAAGTATAAGAATACTATTAAAGCAACGGGTCTCAGACTTCAAAGAGCTGCGGTCTTTATCTGGTGTTGACCTAATGCTCTATTTTGCATCAATGACCCTTGTGTCGCTTTATCAACTTCATTTGACTTATACACGATGTTCAACTTGTAACCATTAGGTAATCTCAAAAAAGTAGAATTTGTAAGAAGAAAGTGAATATATGCTTATCTTCAAAGGTGCCCAACGCCAGTTTCAGCGCTGCTGCGTTTCACTGTCAAGCTGTTTCATCAGGGGCTGTGGTTTTTCAACGCTTCCTCCATTTATTCCAAAAAATGCATTATTTCAACTCCTTCAAATAAATCTTGCGTACGTCGCATTCTAAACAGGGAATCATAAATTAGTGCCTTATGTTCACAACGTCTATTATATTCAACTATTCCTACTCCGGTTTATGCAATAAGGTAGCACAAAAGTATACCTGTAATCTCATTGTTGGTCTCTTATCTCTTTCCAAACTGATTGTTCCTGACAACGCCACGCATGCGTCCGTGCACTAGGCAGGCTATATAGCAGCGGGCAACCCATCTGTTAAATTTAAACACACAGGTTCCAATCAACTTGCAAATTAAGCCCCCCCGGCTGCACAGACTGTAGTGTAAAGATCCATCTTTGCTCTATCAATATTAGTGCTTGATCTCTGGATTTTCCTTCTGATCCCGTTTTATTCATATCTATGCAGAAACACTGTAGATCTTCAAATTTATGATGTTCCTGAAGACAATGTTCAACAATTGGTGCTGCCATCGTCCTACATTTTAACCTGCTGCGGTGTTCCGCTAATCTGATTTTGAGTGGATGAGACGTCTTTCCAATGTATAGGAGCCGGCAAGGGCATTCTATAGCATACACTACGTGCGTAGAATTGCACATTGTGTGATGTCGTAATTTATATGTTCGGCCGTGATATTCAAATGCAGTCATTTCCTTAGTTACTTCACACATTTGACAGGAGCCACACCGGTAATGACCTACTGGTTGACTGGGTAAGCTGTCATCTCTTATACGTAACTTTGTAGGACTCAAGACTTCTTTGAAATTCCGGTGCCTTTGCCAGACGCATCTTATTCTCATGTCATGAAACTTGGGCATACTTTGGAGAACATTCAAATGTTTATTCAGAATTTTTTGAATGCTACTATTAAATGGAGAGTGCTTCGTCACTAAATTCACAACAGTCTCATCCGGGTGAGATGTTTGAGGTGTTAATAAATATTCCCGATTGTTAAACAGAGCTCTTTTATATGCCCGTTCCACTATATGATGGGGATATCCCCTATCATAAAATTTAGTTTTCAATATCTTTGCTTGACGTTTGAAATCCTGTATATTTGAACAGTTTCTCCTGTATCGGAGGAACTGCGAGAAAGGAAGCCCATTTTTTAACCCCTTCGGGTGACTGCTGGAATAGTGGAGTAGTGCATTCCGATCAGTTGGTTTATGATGTACTGTAGTGATCCATTCTCCCTCCCCTGGTTTAATAGACGTTGTGAACATAAGGCACTAATTTATGATTCCCTGTTTAGAATGCGACGTACGCAAGATTTATTTGAAGGAGTTGAAATAATGCATTTTTTGGAATAAATGGAGGAAGCGTTGAAAAACCACAGCCCCTGATGAAACAGCTTGACAGTGAAACGCAGCAGCGCTGAAACTGGCGTTGGGCACCTTTGAAGATAAGCATATATTCACTTTCTTCTTACAAATTCTACTTTTTTGAGATTACCTAATGGTTACAAGTTGAACATCGTGTATAAGTCAAATGAAGTTGATAAAGCGACACAAGGGTCATTGATGCAAAATAGAGCATTAGGTCAACACCAGATAAAGACCGCAGCTCTTTGAAGTCTGAGACCCGTTGCTTTAATAGTATTCTTATACTTTACATTTTCAGTTTAGATATTGGGAATGAGTGGTAGCTTGTAGTTTATGATATTGGAGAAATAAGGTTCCTATATATGGCTCAACAGTGAATTTGCTCCTATAATATAGACCTATACATCAGTGTTGAGAGATATTTTTAGCCTATATATAAAATTCTAGGGGTAAACTGGCAGAAATAGCAACTAGATTGAAGTCACGGAGAGACGTAAAATGTTAGTACATGAAGTAGGCGTGTAAATCATGACACCGCCCATGTTCCACCCCAGAACACACCTGAACACAGGTCACATAAGGATACGTGTAGCCTTTGAGGTAATTTTATAAAAGATTATGTGCAAAGAATTAATGCGCACAGGCGACAATTTCGTAGTGATACACTGAAGCATCCCTAGCCAGGTATGGAATTGAAATTCATCTACTAGAAACAGTCAGTCATATGTAACATAACAAGCTGATCTCAATGTTGGCTCAAACTGGGGAGCATTTGTGAAGAGCCTGAGAATGAGCACACTGATGCTTTGTTACTCCGTGGCAGGGTACTGTGTGCCAGTTTGGGTCCAATCTGTACATGTGCATTTGGTGGGCACACAGCTAAATTTATTCCATAATGTGAATCGTTAGTGGTATACTGCGACAAAATGACACTCAGTGGCTACCAGCACTAATATCGCCCTACTGGACTTTCACTATCAGAGGGCCATAGCAAGTTCACTTAGTTGGACACAAGAAATTCCAGAGCTACCACTTCATTGGGATGTTTATGACCCCCCCACCCCCTCTAAAATGCTTGCAATCAAGATACCTAATCTAGGTTTACCTTCCAGACTCATACCTGGCCATAGGCAGTTTGTGGCATAAGAAATGGTTGAACATGAACACACGCAACTCATGGACCTATACAAGATTCAGTGAGTCAATAGCCATGCTTCAATCTTCCAGGTCACTTATGATCATGGCTAAACCAGTTTTGGTCTAGCTGTGGCCAGTGCACATATGACAAATGGCACTGGGGCTTTGGAGGCAATCTACACTGTTCTTAGAGGAACAACTAGACAGTGGAATAGATTGTCAACACATGTCCACTTACAAATCTACTTGGACTTGAAGCGTCACATGCCACATCCGACTCTATCAAGTGACTTAGTTAAGTAACACACATAGAATAATAAGAAGGAAAAAAATGTATTCCTAGAGAGAGTGATATCCTCCCTCAAGAGAATTCAAACACCTAGTGCAATCCTTAGGATTAGTCCCTTAAATCACAAGTTTAGACTATTCCTTTATGTGAAAAATTTAATATTTTCAACATACATTGCAATGAGATAATCCAAATGGGTGGTTGTATTTCATATTTCTATGGAATTATTGATTCAAGAACCAGTAAAGTGTTCTTCCACTCTTTCTTGGGGGGGGGGGGGGGGCAACACAGCTGAGTCAAATGGAGCCAAAACATTTTGGGCCACACTGACAGCCACATTCATTTATTCAACTTGCTATAAAATTATCCTCTTCCAGATTGCTCTGTTTCCTTCTTGGTTTTCTTACCCACACTCCCAGATGAGAATCATGTCTTCACCGAGCTTACATGGTTCAAAGGCTCTTTCCATTTGAGCCAACCAGCAGTAATGACATGGTATCTGCAGCACTCAGAGCCCCTTTGAGTCTATCAACCATGGCCATATGGGGGAGCTCGTTCTGTGGTGTTCAAAAAGAAAACCATTTCCAGGTATGCACTCAAGAATTTGAAATGCAAGACATGTATGGTAATAAGACTTTTTCTCTAGAAATTCTGAAATTCAAATATATGCGACATATCTTTAAGCATAGGACCATTGGTTGGAGCTTAAAGAGATGGGTGTGAGACTCACTAGAATAGAGGTGGTACTCCAAAAGTATGAAAATTACACAGGGCATGATATTCTATGTTTACATGCACATTTAAAAATAAATACTGCATGAAGGGTAACACACATCTAGAGAATATAAAATAATGCTTTGATGAAAAGAATCACTTCTCTTTTATAATATTGTTGTTTTGATGCTTTACAAAGAAAGCAAACACAAATATGAACAAATGTGAATTGGCAAACCAATCTAGAATTTATACTTAATGAACTTCTACTGATAACACAGGTACAGTACCAAAAAACTGCCTCCAGTTTTGCAACTGATTCCTATAGATTTTGGGGTGCTGAATCCAGGAAAAATAGCCAAAATGTTCCATCACGTCACGTTTTCTTGCAAAATTAGATTTCTTACCCATATAAACCGACTGCAGTTTATTTTCTTGGCCCAAAATAGAGTAATGGTTAACTAACTAGAAACACTCCCTCATGATATTTTAGAGTGTTTTGTATTCATTTTATACATTAACAGGACAATTGGGAGGCGGGGGGCTAAATCCAGTACTCGTGCTGGCGCATGTTCTTTCCTGTTCGCCTCGCCTCGTTCGCTCGCTCAAACACGGTGGTTGCGACATGAACGTTCCTGTCAAATTTCAGTTTCTTGCAAGTTCATTATTACCTTTTGTTTGCTCAGTCGTAATCCAGCTTTATTCCGAAGTGGTTCACTACAGTTGTAGTTTGCAGTGCTGTGTATTTGTGATGGCTCACAGAGCCAGAGGTTGCGTCAACTCTCCGGACAGTTTTTGTTTTATTTGTGGGGAATATACCGTGAAAAAGCGGCAGAGGAACATTTCTGCATTTATTAAAAAAGTATATTTCGCCTATTTCGGTTTGAAGTTAGGCGATCAAGACAAACCGTGGGCTCCTCACAAAGTGTGCAAGACATGTGAGGAAGATCTACGCTTATGGATGAAAGGTAAAAAACAAGCATTTCGTTTCGGAATACCTATGATGTGGCGTGAACAAAGAGACCACAGCAGTGACTGCTATTTTTGCTCTTGCATTGTGAAGGGATACAACTTAAAAAATAAGAACGTAATAAGTTACCCCAACCTTCCCTCAGCAATTAGGCCTATGCCTCATAGCAACGAAGTACCTGTGCCTGAACCACCAAAATCTTTGGATCATATTTGTGTGGACGGTTCTGATCATGATGAGACTCATCAGATGGCTTTTCCCGATGAGTCCAGTACTTCCGAGTTTGAAACTGAACCAGATCCGAAACCTGAACTTTTCTCTCTAGCTGAATTGAATGATTTAGTCCGGGATTTAGGACTCCCAAAAGATGCTGCCCAACTGCTAGGTTCTCGGCTTAAACAGAAAAATCTATTGTCACCAGGAACAACTTTTTATTGGTACCGCAACCGCGAGACACAATTTTTGAAGTATTTCAGCAAAGAGGAAGATTTGGTATTTTGCAACGATATATACGGAGTGATGGAAAAGTTTAAACTCAAGTATGATCCTGCTGAATGGCGGCTGTTCATTGATTCGTCAAAAGACAGCATAAAAGGTGTTCTTCTTCATAATGGCAACACATTCGCTTCAGTTCCTATTGCTCACTCTGTTATTCTCCAAGAAAAATACGAGAATTTGGCCCTGATTCTTCAGAAGATTCGTTATGATGAGCATAAGTGGATGATTTGTGGAGACTTTAAAATTCTATCCATGCTATTAGGGCAGCAATCCGGTTTCACCAAATATCCCTGCTTCCTTTGCTTGTGGGATAGCCGGGCCCGCGACCTACACTGGGGGAAAAAAGACTGGCCAATTCGGGAGTATTTGAGACCCGGTGAGAAAAATGTTCTTCATGAGAGCTTGGTACCTCGTGATAAAATTCTATTACCACCTCTCCACATTAAGTTGGGTCTCATTAAGCAATTCATCAAGTCCCTTCCAAAAGATGGTGAGTGCTTTCGGTACCTTTGCTCAAAGTTCCCCTGACTTTCTGAAGCAAAGCTAAAGGAAGGAGTGTTTGTTGGCCCTGATATAAGGAAACTCATTTCAGATGGAGCATTCGCTGAAACGATGTCTGAGAAGGAAAAAGAAGCCTGGGATTCCTTCAAGGATGTTGTTCTCAAATTCTTGGGGAACAGGCGGGATGAGAACTATAAGGATATTGTTGCCAGGATGCTCAATGCCTTCAAAGAACAAGGCTGTAACATGAGCCTGAAAGTCCATTTCTTGCACTCCCATGTGAACTACTTTCCCGAAAACGTGGGGGCGTACAGTGAAGAACAAGGTGAAAGGTTTCACCAGGACATCTAGGACGCAGAGAGAAGGTACCAAGGAAGATGGAACACCACTATGATGGCTGATTTCTGCTGGTTGCTGCTGCGGGAAACCCCAGATGAAAAATACGCCAAGCAGCGCACCAAGAGAAGCATTCGGGGGAAGAAGAAACGGGCCCACCAGGAGATTGATTGACCCAAGAATGACTTTAAAATCTAAACTGTGTTGACAAATATCGTGTTTTTACTAAACTTTGAAATAAAAATTTGCTAGTTATTACCACAGTGTCTGATCTCATTTATTAGAATTTTATTTTCACACCATCGGGTGTTTGTCTTCATGTATTGCAATGGTGCGGTTTGCGTTTTCTATTCTTACATACATACCTGTACAACATTTTTTGCACATTTCTTTGCTTTGCTTTGTGTCTAACCTCGCTCTTATGTGCTCAATATTTGTGCACATGTATGTGGCTGTTTTAAGTGCAGACAATTTTGCTACCATCACAGTGTGTTTTGTTGACATTACTCTATTCTTATGTGCTGCCTTGTTACAATTTTCTTTATTCTTATTTGAATAACTACTAAACAATTAGTATAAAGAATTCATCCAAGAAACTTTTATCTCGATCGCACTCAATCTGAAACGTTCACCTCAAACTGCTAACCCAATGTAGCAAAAAATCTGTACGTGATGGAGCAAATTGGTTACCAGATTTGGATTCAGTGCACCAAAAAACGTAAAAATCAATCGAAACATTAGAGGCAGTTTAAAAAAAATTTTTTTTAGTGTACCTGTGTAATCTAATATAGCTGCAGAATAGACAAAATGCAGAAACAGACTTGTCTTAGGTAGCAGGCTAGTATTTTTATATTTCAGGAAATTTGATTCTTTTAGCTTTACAAATGATAGTGATGCACGTTGTCACAGCCCCTCCTAGTGGCAGCGTGCAGAAAGGAGAGGGCGGACACTTATTGTTGGTTGAAGAAGGAAAAACTTTTCTAGACCAGGTGCATCATGGTCTTTATAGTCCCACTTCATAAAGAAAGAGTTGTGAGCCTTGTGCAGGGTTAAACTTAAATGTTTTTTATTCCCTTTGTTGCGCAAAGGTTCTCCAGGAAGACAAAAACAGAATGTACCTTACTTCAGGGTTTATGCCAAAATATTTACAAAGTCAGTAACTGTTACAGGCGCTTCACATTTCTTTGCATTCAAACAGGTTTTCAACACCAAGAGGAAAAACAAATACAAAACTTCTTTTTTCAGCTTAGCAAAAGCAAAAAGATATGTTAAAGCATGTCCTGCCGGTCACAATTCTGTGAGAGACTCTAGACTCTTGGAAACACAGAGTGAGCAGTCCATCAGGTGCTCTAACTGCAACAGCTCTGGTTCTATCACCTCTGTTTGCATAGGTTCCTTTTCAGCCGTGTTGTCAGCTAGTCCTGAGCTTTCCCTGGATAAGGAAGGTTGTAGTTCAATAGATCTCTCCAATATTCCCCAGCCGTGCTGGTCTTGGTTTGGCAAATAACTGTTATGGCTTTTTACTATGCCTCTCTGTAAAAGTTTCACAAACCTTTCCCAGCTTTGTTTCCTATCAGTACGGTTCTCTGGGTTATAAGCTTTTCTAGGAGCTGGCTCACATCTTGGAAAGGAAATATAACTGTACCTTGGATCTTTGAGACGTGCTCTGCTGGTATTTGCTCTACCCGGCAGTCTCCTTCTATCACCGTCTTCCCTGAAGACTGGCTCCTGGAGCTTTCTGGAACGGGCTTGTCCTCCCTGGAACTTAGCTCTTCCTTGTAAGTACTCCAAGCTTCTCTGCCTTTCAGTATGTGAGGTTCCTCTCTCAGGTCCCCTCTCAGTTCCTCTCTGAACTTGTGGTCCTCTCTGAGCTCCTCTCTCAGCTCGTAGTCCTCTCTCAGTTCCTTCTGAGCACTGTTTATAAAGCCTTTTCTCCACTGAGCTTCCTGGCTCTCTACTCAGGTGTACCTGATTAGCTCCTGCATTCTCAAAACCTGGGTGTGTCAGCTTAGCTTCTGCAGCCTCATGCCTGCTCCCTCTAGCTGCGCTTTTAGGTAACTGCACCCTCTGTGAGTCAGTTGCTTTATAATAAACAGTGTTTTTTCCTAAGTCTATAGCTTCAATGGCTTCAGCTTCATTACAACATTCATTAGTACACATCCGTTTGTTCTTTTTTTTTCAACTAGATATGTGAAAATAACTTCCAGAATAGTCCAAGGAAAAGATTGCATCTAGAATAATCCAAATAAAAAAATAAGCATTCAAAAAGACAATCTATGGAAGGGAAAACCTCTCTCACACACAGAAAATCAATATCAGTTATCCCACATAACACCTCCCCTGCACCCTCCCCCCACATCACCAGGAAATTACATTAACATCACTATGCCCCATGATCTGCAAACATTTCTGCAATTGGTCAAGATCCAGAAAGGCAAAATTATTCCTTAAAAGTTGACCAGGCACTTGCAGGGAAATCTTAAAAAATAATTAAGAAAAGACTTCTTACGTAATTGAGTACTATGCACTACATCTGGAAAAATCTGCACCTTTTGACCAGAAAACAAAAGAACCCCCTAGTCATTTTTTGTGACAGGGTTACAATAGAGACATAGAACATTTTCAAAATGCCTCCAGAAAGAATAATTCACATTTTTTGTTTAATGCTTCTAAAACAGCAGGAGCTGCTCTACTAGTAATGTTTGAGCTTTAATTATGTGAGACACTTGGTATTCCAGAAGGAAAACTTATTGGGCCTGATTTTATAGCAGGGCACCTATATGTGAACTTCAAGGAAGCACCTACAGTATTTTATAAAGGCAACAGTTGCCTATGTGCCTTTTAGAAAATAGAGTCACAGAATCGGCTCCAATAGCATGCAAATTCTGAGGCACATAATTATATCTGTTCCAAAGTATGCGTAAAAGTGTGCTCCTAGCTCCTGGCTTGGGTCAGATATTTAACTGCTTGCTTGCGAGTCCTGAGCCTGCCCGTCTGTCTATATTGAGAGAGATATTTATTTTATCATTGTTAGTGTGTTTTTTACTTTATATGTGTTTTTTGTAATATTGTTCAGCTCCTCCTATTTTCAGCTGTCTCTTGCTCCTCCTCTGCCTTGTTTATTATCCCTCCCTTCCTTCCTCCCCCTGGCTAACAATCTCTTATAGCTACCCTGTGCTCATTACCACTATTACTCATAGGTGCACCCTAATCCCCTGAGATTTCTCTCCTGCCTATCCTTCATATTTCTTCTGCTCTCCTTTCCATCTCTTTCTTCTGGCTTCACATCACTTTCTCTTCCTATTATTGAGAATCCCTAATCTTCTCCCCTCATACCAACAATTTTAAGGCCCCCCTCTTTACCATCCTCACTTCTCCCATCTTGTCATCTACCCTTTCATCCGCTCTTGAGCTTCACCATTTTCTTCCTCTCATTCAGCCATGACCTCACCCTCATTACGGCTGTGCGGCCTCCTCTCTGCCCCACACTCTTCTGCTCCTGCTCCGTCTCTTATCTGGAGATATCAATCCCAACCCTGGCCCCCCTCACACTCCCAGGACAGATTCTCACACGACTGCTCAAATCTTATATACATCCCTCTCCTTTCCCCCTCCTCCCTCCCTTTCGCACTCCATCTCAAATAAACTTGCCTTTATTCATGACCTCTTTATCTCTAATACTCTCCATCTTCTTGCTCTAACTGAGACCTGGCTCCTTCCAGAAGACTCTGCTTCAGTCGCTGCACTCTGTCATGGCGACTGCTAGTTCTCCCACGTGCTTCATCCCATTCGGCTGTGTTAGTGGTGTTTTGGTTTCTACTTTCTCATTCCTGCCAATTTCAACTGCTCCTTCTGCCTCAGTCTCACTCCCTTCCCTTCTTTGAAGTCTTGGGTCCCCTCCATTTCTCTTTCTATACTCAATCCCTTATCTCCTCCCATGGTTTTCAGTACCATCTTTATGCTGATGACTCTCAGATCAACCTCTCTACACCGGAAATCTCTCCGGCAATCCAGGCCCAGATCTCTGCCTGCCTATCTGACATTGCTGCCTAGATGTCTCACCACCATTTGAAATTGAACATGGCCGAAACCAAGCTTTTTTCTTTCTTCCTAAACCCACCTCTCCCCTTCCTCCTTTCTTTATCTCTGTGGATAACACTCTACTCTTCCCTCTCCTTCTTCACACACATCCAACTGAGAGCTAAAACCTCTTGTTTCTTTCTCTATAACCTCAACAAAATTCACACCTTCCTTTCTGAATACACTACTAAGACACTTTTCAACTCTTTAGTCACCTCCCGTCTAGACAATTGCAATCTCTTCCTTGCTGGTCTCCCTCTGAATCATCTCTCTGCCCTTCAATCTGTTCAAAACTCAGCTGTGCAGCTTATCTTCTGCCAGTCTTAATATACTCTTTTAACCCCTCTTCTCAAGCTCTTTCATTGGTTCCCTATCCGTTTCCATATCCAGTTCAAACTTCTCCTACTGCCTATAAGTGCACTAATTCTGCTGATGCTCGCTACCTTTCCTCTCTTATCTTTCCCTACATCCCTCCTTAGGAACTAAGCTCTTCTGGCAATTGCTTCTATCTGTGCCCTTCTCTTCTACTGCCAACTCCTGACTTCAATCCTACGACCTTGCTGCTCCTTATGCCTAGAAGAAACTACCTAAGTCTGTATGTCAGACTTCGTCTTTGGCCCTTTTCAAATCCAGGCTGAAAATTCACCTCTTCGAGGCTGCTTTTGGATCCTAATCTGCTTAGTTTCTTGTTCTCCAACTATGTGTTTCCTTACCATTCCCCTAGATATATCCTTGTCCTCAACTGTTGTGTTGTCTGTCTTTACTAGATTGTAAGCTCTGATAAGAAATGATCATCTTTTACATGTGTCTGTACAGTGCTGTGTACACCTTATAGTGCTTTATTACTATTTCTTATTTGTATAGTGCTACAAGGCATATTCAGCACTGTACAAACATGTAAAAGACAGTCCCTGCTCATCAGAGCTTACAATCAAGTCAAGACAGACAGGACAACAGCTGAGGACAAGGATATATCCAGGGGAATGGTCAGGAAACACATAGACTAAGCAGATTAGAGGAGCAAGTAGTCAGTTTGGAAGAGGAGAGACAATTTGCAGTTTCCCCCTCAGTGATTTCAGAAAAGGAAGAAAGGATGACTGAATGTGTGGGAAGGATTTTGGATTAAAGAGAGGGAAGATCTTCTGGACTTTGTCATGGAAATAGTCAGCCATTGTCTGGGTAGACAGGGGAAGAGTGACTTTGAAGAGAGAGTTAAGTCTAACAAAAAGACAGCAAAGGTCAGAGGCAAGAGAGTTGTCCAGATGGATATAGTACTCTTGCTTGGCAAGTGCTATGGCTGACTGGAAAGAGGTAGCATGAATTTGAAATGTAGGTAGGCAGCAAGGGTATGTGCTTTAAGCCCAAAGTGCTCAGCTGAGTGGGCACAGGAACGTAGGTAGTATGTTATCAAGGACAACCAAGGTAGAAGTATGGTACACCTCACAGGGCATGGAAGGAAGGAGTAAGTGCATTCAGAGAAGAGTATTATAGGGAGATACTGCCACATCAATGGACTCAGATGACATAGTGGAGGAAAGAGGTGATAAGACAGCAGTGGAGAGAACTGAAGGGTCAACAATGTGAGGATTCCTAATATGTTAGTGGAGATCAGGTGAGACCAAGATGGGTGGTTAAGGGTAAAGGCTAACAGGTGACGGTCAGATAAAGGCAGAACTGAGGTGGAGAAGTTGGAGGGTGAGCAGTTGGAGAAGACAAGGTCAAGGCAGTGGCCATGCTTGTGAGTAGGAGCAGTAGAGCACAACTGGAGATTGAATGAGGAGGTGAGGGAAAAGAGCTTTAAGGCAGAAGAGTCAGAAGGGTCATCAATGTGAATGTTAAAATCACCAAGAATAAGGGACGGGGAAGATGCATCTAGAAAGGAGAGCCAGGAGTCAAAGTCAGTGAGAAAGGTAGAGGTGGACTTGTTTGGGGGATTAATAAATGATAGCTACCCGGAAAGGTAATGGAGAAAATGTGTGGATGACATGCACTTCAAAGGAAGCAAAGGAATTAGATGGAGGCAGAAGTAGGGGCTGGAATTGGCAGAAATGAGAGAGTAGGAACCCAACATCGCCACCACGGCCAATGGACTGAGGCGTATGGGAAAATAGGTAGCCTCCATGACAGAGGCAGCAACTGAAACTAAGCCTTAAAGGAGAAGCCAAGTTTCAGTAAGAGCCAGGAGATGTAGAGTATTGGAGATAAACTTGCCTTCGTTCATGACATCTTTATTGGAGACAGAGTGTGCATTCCGCAATGCTCATGAAAAAGGGAGAGAGGAGAAGGATATGAATAAGATTAGAAAGGTTATGCATTGATCTGCTCTGGAAGTGTGAAAAAAGTCTAGGGGGGCTAGGGTTGGGGTGACATCTCCAGATAGGAGAAGGAGAGGAGGCGGCACGATGGAAACGAGGGTTAAGTTCCCTCAGTGAGAGGTGGAGATGACTGAATGAGAGGAAGAAAAAGGTGAAGCTCAAGGACAAATGATAAGGTAGAAGACAAAATGGTAGAGAAGGTTGGGGCACCAAGGAAGAGAAGTAGGGCCATGGAACTGTAGAAATGAGCAGAAAAGATTAGGGAGAGTTAACATCAAGAACCCAAAGTGATGTGGAGCCATAGAAGAAGAGGAAGAAGAGAGAATGCAAATCAAAGGAGGTTCCTGATGACCCAGCCCCTGATCCTTCTTGGCAAGATGAAATCTGAAGTAAATAGCCAGACCTTTCTTTTGCACAGTAAGTCATAGCATTTGGTGTTTCAAGGTGTTCTTCCATCGAAATATTAGCCAGGCTTGACCCTGCTTAGCTTCTGAGATTAGCCGAGATCAGGCTCATTCATGGTGGCCAAGCAGTAAAACAGACGTTATACTGGAAAAAGCTTTATGAAATTGCCCCATTACTTCTGCATGACTGGGCAGATAGTGCTGAGAGAAACCTTCTATGGATATGTTTGTTTTCAATCTTACACAAATTCTTGAGTCATCTCAACAGGAAGTGGTAGTTAAATCATCATTGATGATTTGCTTTGCACTGGAATGGACAAGAACTGGATTTATAAATGTTTCTTTCTGTCACCAAGATATCCAATTTCTGAGTTTGAAAGTATGGGTTTTTCCCGAGGTTTGCTGAGTAGGAGAGTTGAAAAGGAGGAGATTTATTGGTATGTGTAATGATGTTTTATATTTTTAAGTGTAGATTTTTTTAAATTCCCCTGCAAATGTCAAGTTAAAAAATATATGGGAAATTGCTTTTTTAAAATTGTATTTGTATACAAATTGATGAAAAAACAGAATTTTTCTAAAAGAAAAATTGAATATTGACATGCTAAGAAATCAAATAACCAATAACATATGATTAAATAGAAAAAAGAATGCTATATTTAGCTCTCACAAGCAAGGGGAGAGATTCAGCAAAATTATAAAAAAAGGAATATAGGGCCCTTTTATTAAAGTGTAATAAGCAGTTAACGCATGTTTAGCAAGCGGTAAGTGTGCACAAGGACCCATGGTAGCTGTTAGCATGGGGGCATTGATTTGCATGCTAACTGCCAATCACGCGTTGGGGTGGTGAATGGGTGGGTTAGGGGCAGAGAGTGGGCATTGAGAGCAAATTGCAATTAGCACAGGGAGACATATCCTCTGTCAGTGTTGCAATTAGCACAGGGAGACATATCCTCTGTCAGTGTTGCAATTAGCACGGATGCAACGAGCACCACCTCAATATGTAGAGTTAAGTGCGTCTGCAGTAATTGAACCTTGCTTTATGGTACATTTCAGTGTGTTAACCGCTGGGAATATGCTGGTCATGTCCCTGCCAGTTACTACAGAGGTTTTGTACTTAACACACGTTAGTTTTAGCACCAAATGCATGTTGTTTTAGATGGCTAAATAGTTTCTGTGTGGTGTATGCGTGTTCTGTACTGTACATATGCACGTTAGTAATGTGAAAATGTAGAATTATTTTCTCTGTCTTTTGTGTTCGTTTCAGCTTTTAACTTTGTGGAGTCTGTTTGCCAAAATATTTTTTCCACTTTGGACCCAATTCTAGAAGGGGAATAGTGGGGCAGCACATCCCGTGGGGACGTGCTGCCCCGCTATCTGCCCTGGCGGTATTCCACTTGAATTCCCCACTGCACGCACAGAGCCGCTGTGCGTGCAGCTGGGGATGTGGGCGTGATGGGAGAGGGGTGTGGGCGGCCCAACCCCTGGACATACAGGCCAATTCCATTGACGGCCCTGAACATCTGAGGGTCATCGGGGGGAAGGCCTGGTTATTCCACCTCAGAGATGGAATAAGGGCAGGCTGCCCCCTTAATCCTGCCCAGCAACCCCTCACAGGAGCACGGCGGCCCACCACTGGAGCAGCAGGCCACCAGAGATGTGTCCCTGCTGCCCGATCCAGGCTCTGGCAGCCCCCGCAAGGGGTCGGGCAGCGGGGTAAGTGCTAGGGTAATGTGGGCACGCATGAGCCTGCTGGGTGGATGTTCTGCAGGCCATGCTGAGGCATGCCGGGCTGTCCTCGAGCCCAATTCTGTAGGCCATGGGAACATTTTGCTCCCACATTACAGAATCAGGTCCTAATGAACCTGTCCTGCTTGGGGCCATCCGGACAGCCTAGACATGCCTCTTCCTGAATCGGGCTCTTTGGGACAAGAGATCAGCTATACAGTTTACCCAATTGTATGTCCAGTCCTAAGTATTTCCCCATAGACACAAACATCCTCTCTAGAGTATTAAGAATGCTCTGTGTGAGATAGGGCAGTCTTTATTTTCACAATGTTGCTGAATTGACTACAGAACGTACAGTGACATCACTTCCCACCCCTTGCTTTGCCCTGGATTACTATTTAGAGGGATGTTATGCGATTAGAAGAAAGACTCATTAAAGATGATTTTCTTCAACCCAATGAGCCATGTAAGTAAACAATATCGTGACTGTTCCCCAGTCCCTGGTTCTTTATCTCTACTTTCTGTTTAATGGCTTGCTGCTGCTACCTGATGCTCAGCTCCTTTTGTGCCTATCCAGGTACTTATTAGCTGTTTTCCACTGTTACCCATTCTTTCTCCACCATATCTCCTTTGCCAAATCTTTCAGGTTTCTCTCCTGTAAAACAATGGAAGTCCTCAGGACACAATCCTTACCAGTCAGGTTTTCATGATAACCGTGATGAATATGCATGAGAAAGATTTACATGTACTGCCTCTATTGTATGTCAGTCTCTCTCATTGATATTCATTGTGATAATCTTGAAAACCTGACTGTCAAGGTGTATTCTGAAGACTGGCCTATCATTTGTTCTTTCTTGTAAGTCTCTCAGGTACTTAGTCCCAAGGCCAGCCTGTCCACTAGGTGGTCGCCTAGGGCGGCGGCGGCGGCACACATGGGTGGCCGTGCCACACCTGCCCCCAGCTGCTGCCAATTCCATTTTACAAGCTCTACTCGTGATGTGCATGTCCCAAGAGTCATTTTATGAAGAATCAAATTTACATGTGTCCGACGTAATCACATCTATGTCGCTGGTGGACATATCCATATCTATATCTATACCTTCTCCTTGGCACAAACGGGCATTTGAAAAGTGCTTGTCTCAGCCAGCTTTCAGCACTAAGGACTATAGGGCATTCCCTCATTGTCGCATAACTTTTTCCCCCTCATAGAAGGATAGTAGGTGAAAATCAAGGTCTCTCTGCATACTGCCACAGCACTGCGCGTCTCCATTTCTAGAATGGCAGGCTGAGGTGTGTGTATATGACCTATAAGTGCACTCGTTCTGCTGCTCCTCACTACCTTTCCCCTCTTATCTCTCTCTACACCCCTCCTCGGCAACTCCGCTCTTCTGGCAGATCCCTTCTCTTCTACTGCCAACTCCAGAATTCGATCCTTTCACCTTGCTGCTCCTTATGCCTGGAATAAACTCTGGTCCTTTTCAAATCCAGGCTGAAAACTCACCTCTTTGAGGCAGCTTTTGGATCCTAATCTGCTTAGTCTCCTATGTGTTTCCTTACCATTCCCCTAGATATATGTTGTCTGTCTTGACTAAATTGTAAGCTCTGATGAGCAGGGACTGTCTTTTACATGTATCTGTACAGTGCCGTGTACACCTTATAGCACTATGCAAATGATAAATAGTAGTGATAGTAGTAGTAGTATATGTAACATATGCATGTGAGCGTTCTCAAATAGCGGCATGGATAAGGTTTGTTACCGTTCCTGGCGACATCCATATTTTGCACACGCACATTTCTAAAAATTGTCAATCTGTATAAAGCTCTATTCCGCACGTGCCAATTTTCTTTACACGTTTGCAGAAATGTGTATCTTATGGGGCGCAGATAGGTTGATTTTGGATGACATGTCCACTTTCTCTGCTGTCGCTTCCATGTGATTTCAGACTTTTTGACAGGGGGAAACCTACACAGGCATTCTAAAATGTGTCTTCACCTGAACTGTGGAATGAACTTTATAGAAATGTGGCTGAGAGGCAAACGAGCTAGATTTTCTTTCAGCTTATTAACTTAATATTCTTTATTCTTGCATATTTTCTACATATTTCTTAGCATTTGTGTCAGCATTTGTAATGTGGTGTCTGCACATGCATCTCGTGTTTTTGACTTTGACTTTGTAGACATAGGTCAGGAAAAATTCAAGAACCGTTATAGCTGCTATCTATCCTGAGAAAATGTAAACTGCTTATTCTGCAACAGTGTTTGTCAAATTTACTTCTGTCAGATAGATCTTCCTGAGGTAAGACTTGCATGTTCAATGTACTTGTGAGTGATATTGCTGAAGGACTGAATGGAAAAGTCTGTGTTTTTGCAGATGACACGAAAATTTGCAACAGAGTGGACTCCCCCGAGGGAGTGGATAACATGAGGAAAGATCTGCAAAAGCTGGAAGAATGGTCTAATGCTTGGCAATTAAGATTTAATGCAAAGAAGTGCAGAGTCATGCACTTGGGTAGCAGAAATCCAAGGGAAATGTACGCGATAGGGGACGAGAGGTTGGTGTGCACAGATCAGGAGAAAGACCTTGGTGTGATTATTTCTGAAGAGCTCAAGGTAGCAAAACAGTGCGACAAGGCGGTGGCAAAAGCCAGGAGGATGTTGGGCTGCATACAAAGAGGAATCACCAGCAGAAAGGAAGAGGTACTTATGCCACTGTATAAGTCACTGGTGAGGTCTCACTTGGAATACTGTGTTCAGTTTTGGAGACCGTATCTTGCAAAGGATGTAAAAAGACTGGAAACTCTTCAGAGGAAGGCGACCAAAATGATTTGGAGCCTGCATCAGAAGCTTTATGAGAAGAGACTTGAAGACCTAAACATGTACACTTTGGAGGAGAGGAGGGACAGGGGAGATATGATTCAGACCTTTAAATACTTAAAGGGAAATAATGAACAAACAAACCTCTTCCAAAGACGAGAAAGCTGCAAAACTAGAGGGCATAACAGGAAGCTGCAAGGTGGTAAATTGAAAGGCAATGTCAGGAAATACTTTTTCACAGAAAGGGTGGTGGATGCTTGGAATGCCCTCCCGATGGAAGTGGTGGGGGCAAACACAGTGACGGAATTCAAAATGGCATGGGACAGACACAGTGGATCCCTTTACAGCAACAGGATAAAATCAAAGTAAACTGAACCATCTAATATCTCAACAAATAGGGGTGTCCTGCATGGAATGATTGGTTCACCCCTAAACAGGGACATGGGGAGGGGTGGCCTGCACAGAGCGGCAGGTGCACCTACGCTTGCCATCGTGCTGGGCAGACTAGATGGACCATGCTGGTCTTTATCTGCCGTCATTTACTATGTTACTATGTAGCCATTCATAATTGTGCATTTGTTAACACATATTTGGTTTAAGTGCCTCAAAACATTTAGTGCACACAAAATCATTTTAATGCATGTTAGCTTGTGATTTCACACGTGTACTATAGATTTTTTTAGAGTTCTAATATACATTTGAATTTTTTATTGAAACAAATATATGAATATTGGTAAAAAGTCCAAAAAGTCTGTAAATGGATGGAAATCTTTTGCCTGTGGATATCTCTAATAATTTTATTGAAACTTTGATAATGTCTTCAATGCTACATATAGTAAATGACGGCAGATAAAGACCAGCATGGTCCATCTAGTCTGCCCAGCAAGATGGCAAGAGTAGGTGCACCTGTCGCTCTGTGCAGGCCACCCCTCCCCATGTCTTTGTTTAGGGGTGAACCCACCACTCCATGTAGGACACTCCTATTCGTTGAGACGTTAGATGGTTCAGACGTTAGATGGTACCATTTATTTTGTTTTTATCCTGTTGCGTAAAGGGATCCACTGTGTTTGTCCCATGCCGTTTTGAATTCCGTCACCGTGTTTGCCCCCACCACTTCCATCGGGAGGGCATTCCAAGCAGCCACCACCCTTTCAGTGAAAAAATATTTCCTGACATTGCCTTTCAATTTAGCACCTTGCAGCTTCATGTTATGCCCTCTAGTTTTGCAGCTTCCCCGTCTTTGGAAGAGGTTTGTTTGTTCATCATTTCTCTTTAAGTATTTAAAGGTCTAAATCATATCTCCCCTGTCCCTCCTCTCCTCCAAAGTGTACATATTTAGGTCTTCGAGTCTCTTCTCATAAGGCTTCTAACGCAGGCTCCAAATCATCTTTGTCACCTTCCTCTGAACAGTTTCCAGTCTTTTTACATCTTTTGCAAGATACGGTCTCCAAAACTGAACACAGTATTCCAAGTGAGGCCTCACCAGTGACTTGTACAGTGGCATAAGTACCTCTTCCTTTCTGCTGGTAATCCCTCTTTGTATGTTTATAATTTTAGTCATTTTTCATACCCTTTAATTTTGGCAAGTTGAAAATCAAAATTTTCTATCTCTTTCAAGACTTGGAAGCAGATTTGAGAGCATGAGTACGATATAGTATGATCTGTTTTTTTGACATGAGACCTTTGGACTTGTAGCCCAACCGAAATGAGCCTTGCAAATACCATAGTGCATCAGGAGTGCCAAAATTGGCCAAAACATTCATTCCAAAAACTTGGCCACCTCATATTTCTGGAATACATTTATGAAAAAACTCAGAGGTATGCTACTTTGATAGGTCTTCCTGAAGTGGCCTTCCATCTATCTGTCTAGGCCCTTTCAGCAAGACACTCTGTCTACCAGTTCTCACTCTGGATTGCACTCACTAGGAATTCTCCTTTCCTTGCAACCTCAGTCTTTTCCTGAATCCCCCACATCCCTCTACTCCTAGATTTCTCATTACTCGCTCTTCCCCCTTTTTCAATTTCCCTCTCCCTCTGCCTCTGGAGCTGGAATTTTGGTCTTTCTTTCTCCCAACACTCTGCCCTGGGCGTGTCATTTTTTTTTCATTCTTTTAATTTTATTCCTCTTAATCCATTCATGTCCCTGGACTGTCTCTTGTCTTCCTCTTTCTTGGTCCAGCCACAGTTACTCCAATTCATATATTATGCCTCATCACTTTTATCTTCTCAGCAGGTTCTGCTGCTTCTCTATAAGCTTTCCAAAAGGCATGTTCACATGGTCCTTTCCAGCTGGAGGCACATCTGTCTGTACCAAGTTGCTGTCTTGACAGATTCTGCTGCAGTAATAGTAACTATATTCACTCCCTCCCTTGACATGCGCATATTACTTTCATGGATTATCCAAGCTTGATCTATTCTCGACAGATAGGGGATCTGAAATCAGATTCTCCCTTCTGCTTTGCACATTACTATGGTCTGAGCCACTGGGCCAGCACAGACACATTTCCTTAATACAGATTTTGTTTTAAGAGCATAACGTATGCCATACTGGGTCAGACCAATTACATGTCCCCTAGTCTTTCCACTTTTTGATGGCAAAAACAATTGATCTATGTTTACCCATTCCACTCCATTCAATAATTTATAGACCTCTATCATATCTTTGTTCAGCAGTCTCCTTTCCAGATTGAAGAGCCCTAACCTTTTAAGCCTCTTCTCATAGGGGTATCCTTCCATCCTCTGTACCATTTTGGTGGCTCTTCTCTGAACCTTTTCTAATTCCACTATATCCTTTTTAAGATACGGTGACCAAAACTGCACCCAATATTCAAGGTGTGGTCACACCTTGGAACGATACAGAATCATTATAATATCCTCCGTTTTATTCTCCATTCCTTTCCTTATAATTCCTAGCATTCTATTTGCCTTCTGGGCCGCTGCTGCATACTGGGTGGAGGGTTTCAAAATGTTATCCACGATGATGCCTAAGTCTTTTTCCTGGGTGGTGGTTCCTAATATGGAACTTTGCATCATGTAAGTATAGCTTGGATTGTTCTTTCCTAGGTGCATTACTTTTCACTTGTCCACATTAAATTTAATCGCTCATTTGAATGTCCAGTCTTTCAATTTATCAAGGTCCTCTTGCAATTTTTCACAATCCTCTTGGGTTTTAACAACTTTGAATAATTTTGTGACATCTGCAAATTTGATCACCTCACTTGTTCCCATTTCCAAGTTATTTATGATTATGTTAAGAAAACCCCCCAGGGGTGCTCCATTATTCACCTTTCTCCATTGGGAAAATTGGCCATTTAGCCCTGCCCTCTGCTTTCTATCTTTTGACCAATTCCTGAACCACAATAGAACACTGTCTCCTATCTCATTACTTTTCAATTTCACCAAGAGTCTCTCATGAGGGTCCTTTTCGAAGGCTTTCTGAAAATCCAGATACACTACATCAACTGGCTTACCTTTGTCTACCCGTTTATTCACACCTTCAAAAAACATATAACAGATTAGTAAGACAAGACCTTCTTTGGCTAAAGCCATTTTGGCTTTTTCCCATTAAACCATGACTATCTACATGTTCAGTAATTTTGTTCTTTATAATGGTTTCTACTATTTTGCCCAGTACTGACATCATGCTTACCAGTTTGTAGTTTCCCGGATCACCCCTGGAATCCTTTTCAAAAATTGGTGCTACATTGGCCATTCGTCAATCTTCAGCTATTAGATGATTTTAATGACAATTCCTAGATTACTAATAGTAGGTCTGCAATGTCATATTTCAGTTCTTTCAACACTCTCTGATGTATACCATCCAGCCCAGGTGATTTGCTTATCTTTAGTTTATCAAATAGTTGTAATACATCTTCCCAATTTTATCAATATTTCTTTCAATTCTTTAAGTACCATTTCAGTCATGGGTAACTTCCCTACATCATCTTCAGTAAAGACTGAAACAAAGAAGTCATTCAGTCTCTCTGCTATGGCCTTGTCCCCTTTCAGTGCCCCTTTTTACCCTTTTATCATCTAATGGTCCAGCTGACTCTCACAGATTTTTTTGCTACGAATGTACTTGAAAATGTTTTTATTCTGCGTCTTCGCTTCTACAGCAAGCTTTTTTTCAAATTCTCTCTTTCCCTGCCTTATCAATGCCTTGCATCTAACTCGTCAGTGCTTATGTTCTTTCCAGTTTTTGTCATTTGACTTCTTTTTCCATTTCCTGAAAGATGCTTTTTTGGCTACAACTGCCACTCTGACCTCACATTTAAACCATGCTGGCAGTTTTTTTGGAATTTCTTCCACTTTTTTAAAGCATGAAATACAGCTGGTCTGGGCTTCCAAGATAGTATTTTTAAACACCCATGCTTGATGTAAATCTTTAGCCTTTGCAGCTGCTCCTTTTAGTTGTTTCTTAACTATTTTCCTCATTTTATCATAGTCTCTCCTATTGCAAAATGGCCCCAACACCCTTATCTCTTGCACCACATATTGTGTTCCACTAAGTTCTACGTCCAAAATGGCTTCCCCTCTTCTTGATTCATGTACCAGCTGCTCCAAGAAGCAGTCATTTATTTCATCTAGAAATGTTATCTCCCTAGCATGTCCTGCCATGACACTGACCCAGTCGATACTGGGGTAATTGAAATCACCTATTATTATTACTGTGTTACTTTGTTAGTTTCTCTGATTTCATAGAGAATTTCATCATCCATTTGTTCATTCTGGCCAAGCTGTGGAGGAGTGGCCTAGTGGTTGGGGCAAGGTACTTCAGGCCGGAAGGTCGGGGGTTCAAATCCCACTAGAGGACAGCAACCTTGGGTCGGAAGGACTGGGGTTTCTAGTCCCACAGGTGCTCCTTGTGGTCTTGGGCAAGCCACTTAACTATTTTACAGGGAACATGGGCTATGGAGGCTTATCTCCAAGTTATAATGCCCTCTTCAATGTAATTTCAGTTTGTTCAATGTAAACCACACTGATGCAGAATAGCGTGGTATATAAGAGAATGTAAATAAATGGATAAAATAAATAAATACCCTCGCTGCCATCGCCTTCTCCTTTTTAAATGGAGTTTCAATCCATATAGATTCTACAGTGTATTTTGTTTTCTGCAAAACTTTAATCCTATGAGACTCAGTGCCTTCTCTAACATAGAGCGAAACCCCTCCACCAATTTGATCTAATCTATCATTGCGATATAATTTGTATCCAGGTATCAGTGTCCCACTGGTTGTCCTCCTCCCATCAGGTCTCTGAGATACCAATCATATCTAACCTCTCATTTAGTGCTATATATTCTAACTCTTCCATCTTATTCTTTAGACTTCTAGCATTTGCATACAAGCATTTTAGAGGTTGTATTTTATTCATATTAAACTGGTTATTGGTAGACGGGTAATTTGGAAGCTTTAATCTCTCTCTGCTCTGTACTTAAGGGCATTTGGGTTACTTTTGACTTTATTGGAACCTCTCTTTCACTATGCCCTAACTTCAATCTTTTGCTAGTATCCTTCAAGGACACATCCTTTCGAACCGTGTGTTCTTGGATGACTGTAGGCTTTCTCCTATTATCTATTTTACAAGCTGTTCTATCTTTTTAAAGGTTAATGCCAGTGGCCTGGTTCCATCCCTGTTAAGGTCTTAACGTTTTTTTTCTTTCTGAATCTGTTTTGACACAGTTCAAATGATTTATATAGCAGCAAGCAATGAAGATGTTTTTAATGTCACCAAAAAAAATTGGTGGCTATAACCTTTTGAGAAATATTAAGTATAATACTTTTAAGGCCCCTTTTATTAAAACCTGCTAAGACTTTTCACTTAATGCGTCAAAGCCTCCGTGTAATCTGTTGGGGGTGTGAGCAGCATATTTCCCCACCCTAACATTCGCTCCAATAAGGCGGATTCACCCAACCACTCCCATAGGGGTATCATAAGGTGAACTCACGTTAAAAGCCACATTGCCACTGGCATGCAACAATTACCCTGACGCTTGTGATAATGTAGTCTCCATGCCCACACTGCCCCGCTTTTCCTCCTCATCCTGTAATAGCCAATTATTGTGTATTTTAACATTCGGTGGCTGTCATAGTGTCCCCAGCTGCCAGTTGCTACACATTAAACACATGTTAACCAGCTACCGGACTTTAGTAAATGGGGCACATAGAATGCTTTCCAATAAACTTTTGCTGTCTTGTATTTTCAAGTGACATGTAAACCCCCACTTTTTGCTTAGAGAAAAGCACACCCATCCATAGCCAGAAGTTTAGTTTTTGACTCTTGTTGTATGCTGGGTTTTGTGTGCTTATATTACTAATTACCTCCATATTAATGCTGGCTTGTTACCAAGGTTAGTGGTGTAAAAGCTGGGGAACAAATTACAGACCACACGGTTCAAATCTTGGTGTTTACATTAGTGCACAGCCATTTTGGCTTAAAACGTCTTGCAGTAAGATTAAATACAGTAATGTCATGTAACACAGTTACAAAATAAGTCATTGTTTTTTAGAAATAAAGAAAAACATAACTACATGTAAGCAAAATAAAAAGTAGAAAAAAATGTTAATATGCATCAAGCCCACCAATTGAAGGGGAGGAAGGACCAGTGGCAGGTATGACAGGCTAATTCCACAAATAAGGTTAAAGATTCTTATTATACAACAATACATGAAATAAATTTGTCCATTAATTACAAAACATATCCATTTGATTTTCACTCTTTTTCAAGCTGGAGCCACTTTGGCAAAAAAAACTAAAGTGTGAAAGCCAGGGCCATCAGTAGACAAAGAGGCAGGAAGAGGATCCCTTTCCAATTATGCAGTCGGCCTGGGGGGAGAGGTGCAGTCTTCTCTGATACAGCCAACATGGCTGTTCAGACACATTCAGAGCAAATCATGTAATTAGTTTGGTCTTCTCCTTCGCACATTCTCCTTCACCCATCTCTCCACTGCAAATGCTCTCTCCTTCACTATATACAGTACCATCCAACTCTTCCCCCCCCCAACACTCCACAGTTCCTCTACTTGAACCTCACCCCAGCCTGTTTCAATACCAACCTGCCTCTCCCAGCATTCAGCCTTTACCCTGATCTCCTCCCACCACTTTAATCTCCCACCCCCACCTCTCCAGAGGCTTGCTGCCATTGTTGCCTCTGGGATGGCTGTTTTTTTTTTCTTTTTGCTGAAACAACTCTTTTGAGATTTAGCCATGCAGTACCAAATCTCCTATGCTTTCTTATGGCCTCAAGAAAATATCGTCGGAGTTCAGACACTGCATGGTTTAGACTGGAACTATGCAGTGTCAGAAAAAAATGCAACAGCTGTTCAGAGGAGGCACTAGTAACAAACCTTTGCAAAAGATGGTATGTACTGAAGGGAGAGAGTTAGGAAGGTGCACTTAGGGTGAATGGAATCCTACTATGGCTCCCGGACTTACAGTAAAGAACAATGATCTAACCATCTCAAACCTAGCTAGGTCTGTTAATTACACAAGGCTTATCTCTCAGATCAAAAATGTATCTGTGCACTTTTCTCAGTTGACATATGGCTGCAGATATTGTATCGAATATTATT
Source organism: Ichthyophis bannanicus (assembly GCA_033557465.1). Lineage (NCBI taxonomy): Eukaryota > Metazoa > Chordata > Amphibia > Gymnophiona > Ichthyophiidae > Ichthyophis > Ichthyophis bannanicus. Next base: position 197,916,350 of record CM066043.1, on the reverse strand, counting down.
TTTTTTTGTGTTGCAGTAAAAGTAAAATTATGTACACCATAAAACCTAAAATGTGAGATGATAGGCTATATCAGGGGTGGGGAAACATATATATCTTATTTTAAACAACTAAGCTAGCTGCTTACCTTTCAGTGACTCTTCTGAGATTGTTTTTTGCGAGAAAGCAGTGATATATCAGGCTGCAACGTGGATATATGTAGTCTTAACTGGTCTTCTAGGTGTTAATCTATAATTTGTGATCTTAAGGATGTCTTAATTTGTGTTAAGTAGGAGAATGTAGATTTGCAGCGATATGTTGTTGAGAAGCAGGAGAGCAAACGTCGTGCGTGTTCCCTGAGGTAAGGATATTCGACGGCATTTTTCCATATTTGAATGGGATCTTTTTTGCTGTCAAACAGTGACTTCAGAATATAATCTTCCGAGAGCTCAATTAACTCCATCTGCAGCTTCTCTGGGGCCTCAGATACATCAACTAAGTGAGGTTGAAAAGCCAATTTGAGGGTCATGTCATGCTTCTCAAAATCTCTGAACCTTTCATTGTATTCCTTGATTAGCGAGTCTATAACCGATTCATATTGTTTGAAACGTTCAAAAGAATATTTTTCTTCATTAATCATTTTTACTAGGTGAGAGAAGTGCTCTTCAGGAAGCTCATTTTAGCCAAGAAGTGATTTAAGAAATGTAAATTTTTTTTCTGAATATTTTTATTTCTCGCCACATATCATATATAGACTTGGTGTTACCTTGCAATGAAACGTTCAAGTTATTTTGCTTTGTCATTATATCACACAGAAAAGCAACATTGTTATGAAACTCCTTGCATGATAATTCAGTCTTCATTCCTTTCCTTGAAAAATTGGATTTGTTCACGCAAATACAAAACTTTGACTAAAACCAGCGCACTTTCGAATGGTAGGGCAAATCAACACTAATTACCTCATTATCCATCATTAGCATCTCACGAAATTGTCAATGTCTCATAGCATTTGCTCGAATATATTTCAGAATTCCTACAACTCTCTGCAAAGTGTCATTTAAAACTGTGGCTTTGGCACAGAGACTTTGTTGATGCGAAATGCAATGAAAAGAGAAGATCATTTTGGCTTGGAATCTCTTTCTTAAGTTGCGTGATAAAGCCTTCGTTCTTCCCTGTCATAGAAGGTGCACCATCTGTGCATACACTTACTAAATTAGCCAGATTCAGTCCGAATTCATGACATTTGTCTTTAAAATCGTTAAACACATTGATTCCTCGCATTCTGCTCTTTAGAGTGCTCAGAGTAAGCAACTCTTCGTAAACATGAAAATCCTTAGTTATGGCGGAAACAAAATACAATACCTGCGCTGAGTCAGTGCAATCAGTTGATTCATCCAGCGCTATTGAATAGTACACATTTTCTTTTTGGATTATTTCTTTCAGTTGATCTACTACATTGAGTGCTAATTCATTCTGCCGATCAGCATTAGTTCTTCTTGAAAGAGGCAGTTGTTTGTATTTGTTAACCTTATCAGGATCAAAGCATCCTACACCCTCTATGATGCAATCTTTTATAATTTCCGCATCACTAAATGGCTTACCTTTTTTCCCAAGTATATACGCCACTTTATAAGTAACTTCTGTAGTTGCGTTTCCGATACTCTGCACTGATTGGAATAACTGCCTCTGCTTTTGCTTCCCTTCTTTCAATTTTTGTAAAGCAATCTTTTGGGATTCACCTTCTAGCTTAGCTATTTATTGTCCTTATGAGTATAGTAGTGTTGATGTGCATTGTATTTTTTTACCGTTGAAATCACAGAATCACAGAGCAAGCAACTCATTTTATCCTTCTTCAGAAACAACATAGTATTGCAATTCTCACTCATCGTTAAACACTCTGTGTTCTTCTTTCAGCGACCTTTTCGGGGTTTTTTGACATGATGGAAAGCAAAAAAAAAAAATGTAATCAAGTGACAAACACACTCTGAAGGAAGGAACCACAAACACTGCACTCTCTATGCCAGCCAGTTAGTAACTGTCACCACAGTGTTGCCAGAAGGTGGAGAAGAAATTTTGGTTTCAAAACTAGCGCCAATTCTTTTTTGTTGCAATCTTGAATTTGTTTCTTCACATATAAATTTGAACGAAAATGTTGAGAATTTATTCAACATCACACACCGGGTACCTCCTCGTACTGTGGTTTTACGTCCTACTCGCGCCAAGGCTGAGGCACACTCTCCTCTACGCGACACACTTCGACTCACATGCACGTCTGCTACGCTTCACCGCCAACTGCAAACTGATTTGCTAATGCATTTTCTCATTCAAAATCCAACCCTTACTCTTCCTCCACATTCTCCTCTGAGTCTCATCGTGATATATTTATCCGAAGGCGTGATGTTACGCCATGCCACTTCCGCGTCTGTCAGTGTCTATCGCCAGTTCCCCGTACCGACGTCGCCGGCAATGGACATTTCGGGCGACCTCTTTATCGCCTCCAAGAACTACAATTAGATAAGTGATACCACCTTATCGCGGCCAGATTACGGCTTTTACCGAGAATCATCTCTTAGCAGAATCACCATATTGCCAAAATTAGTTCACATATGTTAATCAATGTCATATATATAACAATATGAAAACTTGTTTAAGAAGGCCGCACATCACGCTCCAAAAGGCCGCATGGGGCCTTAAGGCCGCAGGTTCCCCACCCCTGGGCTACATCTTAAGAAGCTTGGTAAAGGGCAGGCATGGTGACTGTGGCGGTGGCATGCATTGCTTCGTACACGGAACTGAATTTGATTTCCAGTTTATATTTTCTGTTTTCCAGGTTGGCTGGAGACACTGCAGAAATAGTGCTCACAGCCTCCTGGGAGACGGAGTCTGTGCCATTTTGCAGTGGCAACACCTAGTGGCTGACGTTTGGGTCCATGATTGCAGGATTCTGGAAGACTGCCTTGGCAGATGGCTGTCACTACTGTAACTGAATTAAATTAAGTTGTGAGGGGATATAAAATAGGGAGAACCCCCAAGGTAGTTGCAAATGAAGGCTTATGGTGCCAGATCCCAGCATCTGTTCTGACAAGATCTGAGAGCCCAAAGCATCCAGGAATGCACTGCCAGGTCCAAAATCAAAAATCTTGCCAACATTTGAGGGATGACTTTGCGAAAGCATACCTGTAATTAGAGCTCTTCTTTAAAAGGCTCTTCACTTACAACCTGGGTGTGCATTACGATTTTTATTGCTTTTTGATGTTAAGGATACAAGCAGCAACCACAGAAGTACAGAAAAAAGCAGCAAGATAAACTTAAACAACTTTTTTATTTTTTTTTTTAACTAAGATGTGTGCAGGCCTCTTTAAAGCTATTTTTCTTGAAATTTACTTTGGTCTCCTTGTCCTGTGATTGCAAAGGCTCCTGTTAGCATGTTTTTATTTTACTTTCTGTATTTTGAGTGCAGACTACAACCATACCTAGAACAAGAACTGCCTGAAGTGCAAGCAGGGTTCAGGAAAGGGTGAGGAATGAGAGACATTATTGCGGATGTAAGATGGATCCTTGAAAAGACTAAAGAATACCAAAAGGATATCTATTTGTGTTTTATTGACTACAGCAAGGCTTTTGACTGTGTAAACCATGAGAAACTCTGGGTCACATAAAAATGCATGGGTATACCAGAACACCTGATCGTTCTCTTGCACAACCTTTACATTGATCAAGAAGCAACAGTTCAGATGGAACAAGGAGAAACAGAATGGTTTAAAATAAGCAAAGGTGTATGACAAGGCTGCATACTTTCCCCCTACCTGTTTAATTTATATGCAGAACAAATAATCGGAGAAGCAGGATTTTATGAAGGTAATAGTGGTATGAAGATTAGTGGAAGACTCATCAACAACTTCACTATTCTGATGATACCATATTACTGGCTGAAAGTGAATACAATTTGAAACATTTGCTTCTCAAGATCAAGGAATATAGTCTTAAAATGGGTCTGCACCTTAATGTTAAGAAGACAAAGATCTTGACAACTGGCAAAATCAATAAGTTCATCATTGATGAAGAAGAAATTGAAATAGTTGACAGCTTTAACTTGGATCAACAATCAATAAAGAAAGGACTAACAGTCAAGAAATCCGATGACATATTGCTCTTGGTAGAATGACTATGAAGGACCTAGCCAAGATTCTCAAAAGCAGAGATGTCTCTCTCTATACAAAGATTTGACTTGTCCAGGCCATGGTATTTTCAATAACGTCATATGGATGCGAAAGTTGGACAGTGAAAAAGATAAACAGGAAAAAAATTGTTGCCTTTGAATTATGGTGCTGACAACAAATACTGTGTATATCATGGACTGCCTGAAGAACAAACCAATCAGTACTAGAGGAGATAAAATCTAAGCTTTCCTTAGAAGCTCAGATGACAAGACTTTGACTTTCATACTTTGGACATATCATGCGAAGAGAGAGATCATTGGAGAAAGACATAATGCTTGGGAAAGTAGAAGGTCACCGTAAAAGAGGAAGGTCGACAGTGAGATGGATCAATACAATAACAGCAGCTATGGATACCACTCTATCAACAAAGGGTCGCTTGGCTGAAAACCGAACGAAGTTTAGGTCAACTATCCAGAGGGTGGCCAGGAGTTGACACCGATTCGACAGCACTTAACAACAACTTTCTGATCGCAAATTCCTGTTGCCCCATATATAATTATTTGGAGGGTGATTTTATAACGAGGTGCTTTGTTAAAGCGTTTTACTTGCTTAAAATAAGCCTATTTTATAAAGACAAATAGGTGCCTACCTGCCTTTATAAAATATTAAGTGACTACAAGTATGTGTGCAATTTTATCTTATATTGTGACTATGTCTACCACCCATTCTCCGCCTAAACTGCCCACGTGCATGCCCACAGTGAAAGAATGTGCCAAGTAATCATGTACTTCTGTTCTTGTTGGTATTTTATAAGAACTCATTTATATGCATGTGTGGTCATCTACAAACGTGAGTGACTAGAATATTGACATTCATACATAATGTTAGTGCTTAAAATAGGCACTCCCTTATAAAATTACCCCCTTGATGTCTTGCAATGCACTCAAATGTACACAGGTAGTTATTCTAGATACACTGTGGATTTTGTTAACATTTGTATCGTCAGTATGTGGACTTGAAATGTGTCACAGTAAATCCTTCTAACAATCCCTCTTAGAGCTTCAGGATTCTCCATAACCTATCCTCAGCCTAGCTGACAACAGAATAAGAAGGAGCGGCTCAAAAAACACTCTCATTACACATGTGGAATACACTAAAAGCAACCAATCTACTTGCAAGAGAGCCTTCTTATTCTACACACTCAGTCTTTGGAACTCCCTCCCAGAAAAAATAAGAGCCATCCAGAATTTATCAGTATTCCAAAAACACCTCAAAACCTATTTATTTACAAAACACTTTGAAAGTACAATAACACGACCTGAAGACCTGCTCGGTTTAAATATGCCCTAACTCACTCCTGTTACCTCTGACCTAAAGAGACATCTCCCTAGATGATTTCATGCCGCGTCGTTAGCGCTGTACTACCCCTAAACATGTTATCTCACTCCCTTTATGTTATCTTGGTTTTATTCCCAACCTATGTTAAAGATGTTCTCGGTAATCTTCAAGTTTGCTTATGTTACCTTGTTCTTATTCCAAACTAATGTTAAAACTGTTCTCTGTAAACCTCTAGTTTCGCACATGTACTCTGTTCCTTGTAACTTGTTCACTGTTCCATGTAAACTGCTTTGATTTTGGTGAAAACGCTATATAAGATCACATAAATAAATTTAAAAAAGCACTGCATCTGAGAGGAAAATAAACTTTCAGCCCTTCTCCCTGTGACAGATTCCAGAGCATCTCTACCTTGAGGCATGTTTGGTCATCATTTTGCCTCGGTGACCCTTCCTAACCTGTGCCGGTCAGCAGGCTAGCACTAATGTCAGTATTATTTACTTGGGTGAGACTGATGGCATCCAGGTGGATTTTCCAGTAAAGTGTTTTTTTTAATGTAGCAGTGGAATGCATTTGTCGACATCTCTACGCACCAAAGATCTTGATGTACAGGCCGCAGCTAGCTTTCTGTTCCTCAGCCACTCCAGTTGTGGCACGACACTTCTGGCAGACAAATACAATTTGGCTTTATTACTATGCGATGACGACAATTACAGTGTGTATTTTTTTACACTTCAACTCCTTTTTAATTTTGTGTATGTTCCATAACTGAAATATCCGTTCTTGCACAACGTGCAGGAGAGTGCAGTAGCTGCAGTGTGGGATTTCACAAAGCTTTCATCTTGCACAGCTGGACTTTTAGAAGGTACTTTTAATGCACGTAGCTCTCTCCGTGTGTGGAAATGGATTTGTAGGGTAGTATCTCCAGGAACAAGCAGGAATAAGTCCTCACATATGGGTACGTCGGTACCGACGGAGCCTGCGCGGGAAAGCTCCCCAGCTTCCCAGAAGGAAGCCTTTGGGGCCTCCCACTGCACATGCGCGCTGCCTTCCCGCCTTCCTGACCAGCTCTCCTCAGTTTCTCTTTTTCCGCGGAGCCAGCAGGTCGTGTTCCTGTCACCGCTGAAGAAATTATTGTTTTAGTTTGTTTCTTTAGACCGCGTACCTGCCTTCCCCATACCGAAACCGGTCCCGCCGGTCTCTCTTTTCTTTTCTTTTAAAAAAAAAATAAAAATCTTTATCTTGCACAACTTGGTGACTTCGGTTAGGCCTCAGGCCTACACAAATTCTCCTCATGGAGAAACCAGCCCCTGGTTTTAAGAAGTGTACCAAGTGTAGTGCTGTTATTTCTGTCACAGACACCCATGACTGGTGTCTTAAATGTTTGGGACCTGACCACTCGATTCCGGACTGCCCATCCTGCTCCCAGATGTCTAAACGTGGGTTGCAGAACCGGGCCAACAAACTCCACGTGCTGTTTGCTTCTGATAATCCAGCATCACAGTCATCCAGGTCTTCCTCTCCGGATGGATCTCAGGTAACCAAACCTTCTGTGGGCAGGTCCTCAAAGAGCAAATCTCCTTCAAAGCATCGAGAGGCTCTCAATTTTGAATCTGAGGACCATGCCCCAGCCAAACAACCCCGGCGGGAAGCTCTGACTTCCAAAGCACCATCTATGGGGTTACAGGTTGACATCGATGGCACGGCCTCGACTGATCACCTGTTAGACTGCTCTGGGGTACCGGCCCATACCGGTACCGACATCCAGGCAGCAGTGGCGTCTATGAGCAATACTGTTCAGACCATGCAGCAGGCCATGCTGGCTTTTATTACAGCTGCGACGCCCTCGGTACCGCGCGTTCAGCGGTACCGGGTCCGGTTCCGGTATCGTCGCCCATACCGGAACCGAGACCATCGACTTCCAAACGCAGATCGGTTCCGCATGCCGGATCCGGGTTTTCACCCGATACCGATCCCATACCCGGTATGCCCGATGTCGATACCGATCGGTATGCGTATCGTGCGTTGGAAGCAAATAGAGAATACTCTGATTCTTCTGAGGATTTTGACTCCTCTGAGGACTCTGATGAGCTGTCTCTAGTTCTTCAGGAAGACCCCTCTTCCCCAAAGAGGAGAATGTCTCCACCAGAGGATTTGTCCTTTCAAGACTTCATTATAGAGCTAGCTAAAGGACTTTCTATTACCACATCCTCTGAAAAAGAACCTAGGTCAAAGAAATTGGATATTTTAGGATACCCTAAGGTTCCTAAAGAGGCAGTCACCCTGCCTATCCATGAAATCCTTCAAGAACACTTGATGGACTTATGGGAGGCTCCTCTAACGTTGTCTCCTTACTCTCGTAGGTTGGACACCATGTACCGTGTCCCTCCTTCTCCTGGATTTCAAAAGACTCAGCTGCCTCACCATTCCATTGTGGTGAAGTCTGCGCTGAAAAAGATTAAGAGCACCAAACGGCACTCTTCTACCCCTCCAGGGCGAGAATGTAAGACCCTAGACTCTTTTGGCAGGAAAAGTTTCCAGGCTAGTATGCTTATAGCCAGGATTAATTCTTACAGTCTGTATATGGGCATGTTTCTCAGGGAACTTGCCCTAAAGGTACGGCATTTTGCCTCCTTTATCCCTGAGGATAGAAAAGAGGAGTTCATTTCTCTGGTGAAACAGCTTCTAGATGTTTCTAAGTTCTCCAACAGAGCAGCCTTTGATTCCTTTGAAGGTGCCGGTAGAGCTTCGGGCATTGCCATTGCAGCCCGACGACTTGCTTGGCTCCAGGCCTCTGACCTAGAACCCTGGGTCCTGGATGGCTTACGGAATCTGCCCTGTACAGGTGAGAACTTATTTGGTAAAGACTGGCAAATTAAAGCCACTCAAATGGACGCAGAAAATGCTACATTGGATAGACTTTCTAAATCTACCTCTACTCCTGCCAAGAAAAAGTCTTTCAAGAGGCCTTACTACAAGAAGGCCAGATTTTCCACAAATACTGGCCAACAATCTTCTCAGCCTCGCTTTGCTGCTAAACGTCAGCAACCTAAACAGGCAAGGTCAAAGCCTGCAGCGTCTGCCACTCCTCAGCAGGCTCAACCCCCTCAGGGGTTTTGACTTGCCCCTAGAGAACTTACCATTTCTGGCTCTAGAACAACCAGAGCCCCTCACCATTCCCGGAAGGTTAGCTCACTTTGCTCCCAGATGGGAGCAAATCACATCAGAGCAATGGACCCTCTCTATCATCAGAGAGGGCTACAAACTTCATTTTTCCAACCTTCCTCCATATACCATGGTGAGGCACTTCAATTCTCCCCCATCTCTCCTGGACCTGTTGGGTCAGGAAGTCTCTTCTCTCCTTGCCCAAGGGGCAATAGAAGAGGTTCCTCTTCTTCAACAAGGGACAGGATTCTACTCCCCTTATTTTCTCATACCAAAGAAGACAGGGGAATTCAGACCTATCCTAGATCTGAGAGAATTGAACAAATTTCTGTACAAGGAGAAATTCAAAATGCTTTCTCTAAGCATTCTCCTTCCATACCTTCAGAGTCAGGATTGGCTTTGTTCTCTAGATCTCAAACATGCGTACACACATATACTCATCCACCCATCCCACAGAAAATATCTAAGATTTCTGTTTCAGGGAAAACATTTCCAGTACAGAGTACTTCCCTTCGGTCTAGCCTCTGCTCCAAGAGTGTTCACCAAATGCATGGCAGTTGTTGCCGCATTTCTAAGAGGTCTGGGAATTTGGGTATTCCCATATCTGGACGACTGGCTCATCCGAGCTCCATCTCAGTCACAGGCCCAGATTTCCCTGGACCGCACAAGGCACATTCTGCAGTATCTGGGACTAGTGGTAAACCTTCCCAAGTCTCAACTTATCCCTACTCAGTCTCTGGAATTCATAGGGGCCCAGTTGGATACCACCACTGCAAGGGCCTACCTACCTCAAGTCCGGGGCCACCGTCTGGTGTGCTTGGCCTCCCAAGCTCAGTCCAGCAGTCACTTGACAGCCAGAGAAATGCTGCGACTTCTGGGCCACATGGCCTCCACGGTTCACGTAGTGCCCTATGCTCGTCTTCATATGAGAGCAGCTCAATGGACCTTGGCCACCCAGTGGACTCAAGCATCAGGAGCACTCTCCGACCAAATCCTCACCTCAAAGCTTCTGTTTTGGTCCCTCCAATGGTGGATGTCCACCAAGAATCTGTTGTTGGGGGCCCCCTTCCAACCTTTGTTGCCCCAAGCAACCCTCACAACAGATGCCTCCCAAACAGGGTGGGGAGCCCATCTACAATCCCTCTCCACTCAGGGAACTTGGTCTCCACAGGAGACCACCCTTCACATCAACCTCCTGGAACTGCGGGCAATCTTCCTTGCCCTCAAAGTCTTCCATGCCCTCCTGGTCAACCTGATCGTCCTAGTTCAGATGGACAATCAGGTGGCCATGTTCTACGTAAACAAACAAGGAGGGACAGGCTCTCTGTCGCTTTGCAACGAAGCTCTCAGATTATGGGCCTTCGCCAGAGAGCATCAAATTCATCTTCTGGCAGTATATCTTCCAGGGGTTCAAAACTCTCGGGCAGACAGACTCAGTCGAGTTCTGCTTCCACACGAATGGTCCCTACATATGGACCAGATAGTCAGAATCTTTCAGGAATGGGGAACCCCGGACATAGACCTCTTTGCAAGTCCGTGGAATGCCAAACTTCCCCGGTTCTGTTCCAGGACTCCGTGTCAGGGAGCTCAGGCCAACGACGCCTTTCTCCTCCATTGGGGTCAGGAATTCCTATATGCCTTTCCACCCATTCCTTTGATTCCCAAGACTCTGTTCAAACTCCAGAGGGATCACGGATCGATGATCCTCATAGCTCCACGCTGGCCACGCCAAGTGTGGTTCCCTCTACTTCTGCATCTCTCCCAGGGACCCTCCCTGGACCTGGGAGCTGCGCCAGACCTTCTGTCTCAGGAGGAGGGGACTTTGTGGCACCCAAACCCCAAGTCCCTACACCTCAGAGCTTGGTTACTGAAGGCCTAAGCCTTCATGACTTCAATCTTTCGCAACCAGTGAAAGATATCCTTCATGCCTCTAGGAAACCCTCCACGAGGCGTTCCTATGCTTTCAAATGGAAACGCTTTTCCATTTGGTGTGCTCAACAGGGTCTTTACCCTCTAGCACTTCCTTTGAATTCTCTACTAGACTATCTCCTGCATCTTTCTAATGCAGGCCTTAAGACAAATTCAGTAAGAGTCCATTGGAGTGCTATTGCAGCATCTTTAAAACCTATAAATGGACAACCTGTCTCCTCTCATCCTCTTATTGCAAGGTTCATGAGAGGCCTGACTCTAACTAAGCCTCCCATCCGACCTCCTCCGGTAGCATGGGACTTGAACCTAGTTCTGGGTCAGCTTATGAAGCCACCTTTTGAACCGTTGGTTTCTACCTCCTTGAAATTTCTTTCCTGGAAGGTCCTTTTCCTTATTGCAGTCACTTCGGCTCGCCGCATCAGTGAACTACAAGCCTTGGTGGCTCATCCACCTTATACCAGGTTTCATCATGATAAGGTGGTCCTTAGGACGAATCCCCACTTTATGCCCAAAGTGGTCTCGCCTTTTCATCTTAATCAGGATGTATATCTACCTGTCTTTTTTCCAGCTCCTCATGCATCCAGTGCAGAGAGGAACCTTCATACTTTAGATTGTAAAAGAGCTCTTGCCTTTTACCTCAACAGGACTCAGCCACATCAAAAGTCTTCCCAGCTTTTCGTGGCTTTTGATCCTTCTCATTTGGGACTTCCAGTCTCCAAACGTACACTTTCCAATTGGATTGCTCAGTGTATTTCCTTTGCTTACCAGAGTAAAAATATTCCTCTGGAAGGCCATGTCACAGCTCACAATGTGAGAGCCATGGCCACTTCTATGGCTCATCTTCACTCTGTATCCATTGATCAGATCTGTCGAGCCGCCACCTGGGCCTCGGTTCATACCTTCACAGCCCATTACTGTTTGGACAAGGACTCCCGCCGGGATGCCTTGTTTGGTCAGGCTGTCCTCAAACACCTGTTCCATACTTGAACAACTCCTGCCCACCTTCCCAGAATGGATGCCTGAGATCCATACGAAGATGGCGAACCCTTGGAACGGGATCTCCCAGGCATCTTAGCTAGGGAGTCCCCATATGTGAGGACTTATTCCTGCTTGTTCCTGGAGATAGCACAGTTACTTACCTGTAACAGGTGATCTCTGGGAACAGCAGGAATTAGTCCTCACAACCCACCCACCTCCCCTAGGAGTTGTATCCTCTATCTATCTTCCTTTCCTCTCTCTATTGTCTCAGCTATAAACTCGAACTGAGGAGAGCTGGTCAGGAAGGCGGGAAGGCAGCGCGCATGTGCAGTGGGAGGCCCCAAAGGCTTCCTTCTGGGAAGCTGGGGAGCTTTCCCACGCAGGCTCCGTCGGTACCGACGTACCCATATGTGAGGACTAATTCCTGCTGTTCCCAGAGATCACCTGTTACAGGTAAGTAACTGTGCTTTTATGAAGTCCCACTTAGTTAACGCATGTTTTTATGCACATCTTCCATGCCTATTTCATAAAGTCAACTACGCACGTATTCGACTTTATAAAATGATAGTATAAAGTGCTGAAAATGCGCCTTAGTTTAAAGCGCGATCACTTATACTAGCCCTAGGGTAAATGCCCACACGTAAACTATATTTTATAATTTACGCATGCAACCCTGCATCTGCCCAAACGTCATCCCTGTGCATGCACACAATCGGATGTGCGTGCATACATACAGAATCATGACCACATCACTTACATGCATAAGTGGTTACTTAAGCGCAAGTATGACTAAAATATTGTTGCCGTAAATCTAGGCGGCCTGTTATACAATGACCTCTGTAGACAGTAATTTTCAGAAGTATATCTTGGTAAAACAGTACTATACAGGACCATTTTATAACTGTGTGCATATTGGCAGTGAAGGAACTTTACGTTACAAACAGATGCAGATGAAATATGGCATCTCCTGGGCCTCGGCAGAGAAGAGAGAAATATTCTTATTCCCTCTCTCCCAGGGCATGTAGCAGTCCTCTGAAGTTTATGAATGGAGGCAGGCTGCACGTTGCCGTGGGTGGTGTTGAGATCTGTGGTGATGATCTTGATCCTGGATTATATGGGTTGGGAGAGGGAAGGGAGGGAAGGTTGTTACTTTAACAAAGGAATTGAATTATTTGGGGTATTTAGAAATATATTTCAATACTGAATTTGGACATAAATCGTTAAGGATGTTCTTGATCATTCAGATGTGTCCCGTTACTAAATAGAGTATTAATATTTAGAAGCCATGGTATGGAGAAGGGGGATTAGTAGGAGAAAACATAATTGTTACCTTTGTGGGGGAGCAATTTCTCCAAATGGGTTAGTGTTTGAACATACCATGATAGTAATAAACCTCACTCATAAGCCATGGTATGTGGAGTATGATCTCAGGCTCTCAAATTTACTGCTAATGCGTGCTGTAGTGCTTGCATTGTGCCAAAGAGAGCTTATTTTTGTGCCGTTGTGTGGGCTGGTGTCAAGATGGAACAACTATGTACCAGTCGTTTATTATGTTGACAATAAAGAGATCTGAGCATTAATGCATGCATAGTTTTCTCTGTGCAGAATTTGTTGGATATACACATACTTCTGCTTAAAAAATTACCCGGGGAGACAATGTGCACCTATTTACATCTGCTGTTAGACATGCACAAATTTTCAGGGATAATTTCAGAATCTAGGGTTGAATTTTTCAAAGTATGCATGCAAATACAAACCTCATCCCAGCCACACCACCAAGAAAGGCCTCTGCTCAGTCTGGGTAAACTGATGCCCACTCAGCTTACAAGCTGTGCATGGATAAGATTACCTGCATATCAGGAGGGCAAGTTTATAAAAGCCCAATGAGTGAAGCACTGTTTTGCTCATAGAAATACTTCTGAAAATTATCTTTATAATTTTCTTCCATTCTCCTTTATTATAAGCATTTTCTTTTATTTGAATTGATAGTTTCAGGATAGTGACTGAATTCTTGTTTGACACCTGTGATAACTATCATTCAGGGCCAGTGTTAAGATATGCTGGGGCCAGGGCAGACGTATAGGAGGGACCTCAAATTCTGCTGGCAGACTGTGCTCAGCTTCGGGCAGGCTTGGGGCCATCTTTTTGGCATGGTGATCTAGGGCAATTGCCCTGCTTGTACCCTCCTAACCCTAACAACAGCCCTGCTCCAAGAATTTTAAGGCTAGAACTGCATCAGTTGAGAAATGTGCCATTAGGACCCAATTCCATTTTGGACGTGCCGGCGCTCTGTGTGCCCGGTCGGAACCGGAAGCACAGAGTGAGCCGGGATTCTGATTCCATGGGGCACGTCTAGACCCGCGGGATCAGAATCGCGCCCAGGTCTGAACCCCAATTCTGGTCAGCCTGCACATACTGGCCTTCCACAGCTAACAAAGTCAGAGCTTTTGAATGGAGCCACAGTGCCATGGCAGCATCCAGTTGCTATGGCACCACGGCTCCATTCAAGAGCTGCAATCCCTGGCCGCCAGACCAAAATATTCATTCCCCACAGCCCGACCCACGATCTGGTCTCCCAAGGCCAGGGTCGGGTTGTGGGGAATTTCCTCTGCCCCTCCTGCCTTTTTTTGAGCCCTGGGCCTGCCCGATCCACCTGACTAGGGGGACTTATTCCACCTCAGAGGAATAAGTTCCCCGTTCAGACCGCCAGCCCCGGACATACAGGGTTGACATTGGAATCGGCCCTGTACATCTGGGGCCACCAACCGCCCACTACCTGCCCTAACTCCTCCCTCGCAATGCCCCTTACCCGCCCCATCTGACCTCCCCATACAACATGTGGGGAAGTTAGTCACACTCAGCAGAGGGGCCGAATAGTGGGGATGGACATCCCAATGGGATGTCCGTCCTCGCTATTCACGCCTCAGAATGACCCTGTTAGTGTGTTTCATTCCCCTTTCTAGGTGGGCCCTCCATTCTGCCACCTGCGCTGGCTCTCCCCCCCCCCTTCCCTGCACTCACTGCTGCACTGGTGTCCCTCTGTGGGGCCAACAGCAGTGGCAATTGACTCTGAAACCACAACACAGTACTTACCCTCTGTCTCCAGAGATGCATCGCACTTTCATTCTATTCAATCTGTTGCTTTGGACCCCTTTTGCTGCAGACTTCCGGTTCATGCAAAACTGGAAGCCCGGGCCAAAGCAGAGAGGGGCATGGACATGGGGGTTGGCAGTGCTCTAGGTGACCATCTAGTTCGCCTAATGGTAGTGCCGGCCCTGGGCATGATCCATTCCTGGGTTTACATACAGGGTCTTCTAGTTTTGATACTTTTCTTATGGAGTGCAATAAAGATAAGATTACAAGTCCCTGCATGCAGTGGAGTAAACCCAGGGCTGGATCAAGCCTGTCAGGCAAATCTGGGGTTAGTTGACAACCCTAATCTCTGTAGGTAAATAAGACAGAGGGGCAAAAACACTTTGAAAATTGCCTGAGTTCCCCCTCCCCCAAAAAAAAAAATCTGGAGAAAGAGGTGGTATTGGCAGCAGGTCCGGGGCAATTTGAAAACCTCACAGCACTGAGCCATGATGGGATATACAAAGGGAAAGTCTACAGGGAGTCTATCTGCAGACCTATAAGCGCAGCGGGTTATTTGCAAATTACTGCCTCTATATTGATTTCATTATTTCTTGTTATTCGTTTAGGTTTCCTTTCATCCCTATCACGGCTTCTTGACTTATTATACAAGGCATTTTATTTGATATTTTAAGAAAAAACTACGTTTGTTATTCAAATAGAGGGTCATTTTAAAAGGTTTAGTTGTGATTTGGATGTCTGAAGATGTGCACATGGATGTCGAAATCACAGACACAGCTCCATAGCCATTCCACAAATGACGTTCGCAGGTGTCTCCTGTGCAGGAACACCTAAGTAGGCATGGGGTTCTGGTGGAGGCGTGTCTGGGGAGGAGCAATGGACTTACAGAAATGTTGGAGACATCTGCAGGCACTTCCATGTTTATACCTGCTCCAGGCACGAATAGGCATCAGGAAAGTGTTTGTTTTCACCTTAAACATCCAGAGAGTGTAGAGAAGATGGAGAATTAAGTTACTAGCTTTAGATCACAAAGGCCCACACTGGGATTTGAACCCTGACCACTCTGAGGTCTATTCGTCCCCCTTGCCGTCCCTGACTAAGCTTTCCCCGTACAAAAAAGGAGTTTGTACGGGGAGGCTTAGACAGGGGGTGGGAGGGGGCAGTGGATGTCCAGGGCTGATTCTGAAGTCTGCCCTTTACGTCTGGGGCTGGCAGACTGGACGAGGGACTTATTCCACCTCAGAGGTAGAATAAGTCCCCCTAGACGTCGGGGGGGGGGGGGGGATAGGAGGCCCGGCTGGGAGCAAACAGCTGAGGGGGTGCAGGAGATTCCCTGCAGCCTGACCTTGGCCATGGCAGGCCAAATTTGGGGCTCCGGCTGCAGGGAAGGGTGAAAGTGGTCAGCGGCCGGGGATTGCGGCACCTGAATGGAGCTGCGGGGCTATGGTAACTGGACACTATGGCACCGCGGCTCCATTCAGGAGCCTGACTGAGTTAGCAGGGCAGGCGCCTGTATATGCACCGCAGGATCAGAATTGGTTCTATATCTGTGCATCCTATTTCTGACCGACGCACAGAGGCTGGGACGTGCAGAATGGAACATGCCTCCATGCTCTTAAGACATTAACCATTATGTTATTAGACATCTCGGTTCTGAAATGCTCTCCTGGGGATGTCTATATAGATGTTTGATAGACGTCCATATCGGGCATGTCCACGTTTCCGAAATCATGCCTGAACTTGCACGTGCCTGCATTTTTTTCAGACGTTCTGACTTTGACGTCCCAGATTGCACTTGGACGTCCCATTGTGAAATGTGCCTCATAGGGTGCGACTCCTTCAGATTCTTTTTGACCTCTAGAGGATGAATAGTAGCAAAAGCCCCAAATAGCAGTTGTCATTAAAGAAAATATGTGAGAGATTTGATCAAATAAAGAAATTATTTTTCATGGTTTAATAAAACATAATTTTGCTGTGCATTTCATTGGCATCCTTTTCCTCCACATACAAATATGCCCACAAATGTCCATTCATATATGCATTTTTTATTCTTCCCGTGTAGCCTTCAGACACAAATATTTAGTCCATTTCAAGGCTCACATACTTCTTCAGCTGCACAGCTACTGCTATTTCCTTTTGGTGTCATTTTTTACCATGTTTTAAAACATTTTTTGTGCTTATCTGTATATTATCCTTGGAGTTTTCACTGTTGCGCAATGTAAAAATGTGTCTTGTGAAGGGGATACTCCTTCTTGATATGCAGTATAGGCAAATCAAACTGTGTGGTACGTTTCTTTCTTACTGCTTCAGATATACTATTCTGTGCATCTTCTGGTATATTTCTTCTTTTTCTCATATATATAAGATTTCAGTTTTAATGCTCTTTATTCTTCTTGTTTACTCCAGCCATTGCCGTGACCACCAGGATGACTCCCCCTCCCCACCTCCCCTCACTGGGGGATGTGAACAATCATGTATGGGAATCCAGTCCTGGTTTCCTGCCTGGTACTGCATAGCACTAAAACTGAGCCTATGTAGGCCTAAGATATTAATTATTCATGGAACTATCTATCTAGCTTCTGGAAATTTTAAAGATCCTACAGTAGGTCAATTTTGTGTTATCTATGTTTGTGGGACCATATGAACATTTTTTGCTGCAGCACCCTACATTACTGTTGCTTAATTCTGTAACCCTAGCATATAAATCTATACCGAGTCGATACTTGAGCCACTTATGTGGTCAGAGCCAGGTGCCAACTGCATAAGTGTTATTTTGTAAAATTGTAATCTGGTGAATAGATAACATCATTTAGTAGTGGTGGGATTTGGAAGTTTGGTGGCTGGCCAAAAAGCGATAGTCAACCACTAGACTTACCTGTCCAAGTCTAGAAAGGTAGATCTGGGTAAAGCCACTGCTTGTGCCTAGGATAATCAGTATGGAATCTGTCTACTTTTTGGAATCCTGCCAGGATACTGAGCTTGATGGACCTTTGGTCTGGCCCAGTATGGCAGCTCTTATGTTCTTATCTATAGTAGGTATGAATCATTCTTGGAACGTTATATAACTTTTCATGGTAATAATCTAGATGCATCCAACATCTTATGTGCTTGTATATCCATATCTTATACGTTATAACAAAGAAAAAACTTGCCAATTATTTTGTTTTAGGCAAGGAAAGAGAATTCTCAACCATACTTCCCAGAATCACCACCAGAATCTCAATTCTTGGCAGTATCCCATAAGAACTGGTTCCAACGAGGCTGCAATGTCGCTGTTGACAGTTCATATCATATAAACCAATCTAAAGCCCATCATCCCCTACTTCTTATAAATTCCCATAAGAAATTACATTTTCCAAGTTTCCCCCTAACTTTTGCCATAGACTGATCTTGTTTGATAATCTTCCCTTTCTAATTATACCATTCTACCGATGAAGAGGGGATTTTACTGTTTGAATCTGGCCACAATCACAAGCTATGCAGCTTGCAATTAGTATCTTAGAAGATCACCCTTATCCAGTTTTTCCCTCTGTGGATGATTAGGTATAATGTAAAATGGATAAATTATGCATTTAAAGTTGTCATTAGTAAATATAGGCATATATTTAATGTTTAATATACCATACCTTTAAAGAGATATCCATATAAAACTTTAAATGCAGTTGTGGTCAACATTATTGGCACCCTTGCAGTTTAACCCCTTAATGTCCAGTATCTCCTAAAAAAAAGTGGCCAGTGAAATAGCTTTGGACTATATATGCACACATATTTGCCACATAAAAGAATCAAATAAAACAAGACCAATTAAAAAAGGAAATAGTAGGAAATAGTATAAAAACTGGGACATTGCCAGCACATGATTATTGGTAAATCCCAGAACTTCTAGTGTCCGACAATATCAAAATGAAGGAAGGAAATATATCCACCAAACATGCTTCATTCTACCATCAACAATAAATAATGAGGAACAAAGTGTTTCACTATATTTAAGAGAGAAAAAGGATCTCAGACCTTCGAGCAGATATGTCCAGGCATATCAATCTAGACCATGGACTAAACTTTGGAACATCAAGGATCTTGAAGAAACTCCCCAAAGGGCAGGTGTACCCTATTCCACGTACTCTTTAACAATTTCTCTAAGTTTCTGTAATTTCTTATAGTTTTAAATAAAATAGTTAACCACACACTTAAAAAACAAAGCCCATAGAATATGTAACACAGAAAACTGCAGGACGATCCAAAAAGGCACAGCATAACACTTATCTGCTTTATTTATTTATTTAACGTTTTTCTATACCGCGCTATTCGGCATCAGCGCGGTTTACAAGGAACTAGTTTGTACAATGTGGAACAGCCATACATTGAACTTACATAAAACAGGGAATTTAAACATGGATAACAGGTGAACTTTATACATAATATACAAAAGGGGAATTTAAACATGGATAACAGGTGAACTTTATACATTATATACAAAAGGGGATTGCATCATAGCTGAGTTTATGATACAGGCCCTAAAGGGGATGGTTGGATGAGGTGGAGAGTTATCCTAGGAGATTGGTTAGGCGGCGTTGGGTTGAGAGACTGTAGGGTCATGTGATACTGTCTAGGTGATGCTGTCGGAGTTACAAAAGTGTTGTATAAATAGGTGCTGTTTGAGGGCTTTTCTGAACTGGGGGAGGTTGTTTATGGTCCGGATTTCTGTTGGGAGGGAGTTCCAGCATGAGGGGGCAAACAAGGCAAAGGCACGCTTTCTAGTGGATTTGTTGCATTTTGTGATGGCTTTTGGAAGGAGGATGGTATTGGAGGATGTGGCTCTTCTTAATCTGTTGTCTGGTGTAGGTTGAATCAGATCTGCTTAGGGCTTAGATATTGCCTAGAATGATATGCCTGGATATATCTGCTCAAGGGTCTGAGATCCTTTTTCTCCCTGGAATATAGTGAAATGTTTTGATCCTAATTATTGTTGATGATAGAATGAAGTATGTTTGCAGGGCATGATTATTGGCACCCTTATAAAACATTCATATCAATTTGAACAGAAGAACCACATTCCCATTGCAGTAAAATTAGATGTACCTGTGATCAGTTGTCAGTACTCACATAACTTGAATCAACTAATCAATGAAGGTTCTAATGTTTAAAATGGCCACATTCACTCTCTCTGTTCCATTTTCACAATGGTGAAGAGAAAAGAGCTGTCTGAGATTGATGTTTGGTGATAATGGCTATCTCCAGGAACAAACAGGAATGAGTCCTCACATATGGGTACGTCGGTACTGACGGAGCCTGCGTGGGAACGCTCCCCAGCTTCCCAAAAAGGAAAGCTTTTGGGAGCATCCCACAGCGTCTGCGCGCTGCCTTCCCGCCTTTCCTAACCAACTCTCCTCAGTTCTTCTTTTCCGCAGAGCCAGCAGGTCGTGTTCCTGTCACCGCTGAAGAAGTTCTTTATTTTAATTTATTTCTTTGATCGCGTGTCTGCCTTCCCCGACGCCGGACCGGTACCGCTGGTCTTTTCTTTTCTTTCTTTCTTTCTAAAAAAAAAATATATATATATATTTTCTCCTCACTTGGTGTATTTTTCTTCTTAGGCCTCCAGGCCCAAAAGAAACTTTTCCCTCATGGAAAAACCAGTCTCCAGGTTCAAAAAATGCACTAAGTGTAGCGGTACAATTTCTGTTACAGATACCCATGAATGGTGTCTTAAATGTTTGGGTCCTGAACACTCCATTCCGGATTGCCAGTCCTGCTCTTCAATGTCTAAACGAGGGTTACAGAACCGAGCAGCCAAGCTCCATGTGCTGTTTCCCACGGATGCACCGGCAGTGGCATCGACATCTTCCAGGTCTTCCTCTCCCGATGGGTCTCAGGTAACCAAACATAATCCTAGCAGGTCCTTGAAGGGCAAATCTCCCTCTAAGTATCGAGATGCCTCCGGGCTTGCCCTCGAGGATCCTGCCCCAGCCAAACAACCCCGGCGGGAAGCTCCGGCTTCCAAAGCTACTCCTATGGGGTTACAGGTTGACATCGATGGCACGGCCTCGACCGATCACCTGTTAGACTGCTCTGGGGTACCGGCACAATCTCCCGGTACCGACATCCAGGCAGTCGTGGCATCCATGGATCACACTGTTCAATCCATGCAGCAGGCTATAATGGCTTTTATTAAAGCTGCGACGCCGACGGTACCGCAACGAGTTCCGTTGTCGGTACCGGTACCGGCACCGATACCGGTACCGACTGCATCGACATCGGCCAGGATACCGACTCAGGTTCCTTGTCCAGGGCTATTTCTCGGTACCGATCCGTTACCAGGGACGCCCGATGTTGGTACCGATCGATACGCGTATCGATCATTGGAAGGGGACAGACGATACGTCGATTCCTCTGATTCTGATTCATCAGATGAGTCTCCTGAAGTATCCATTACCCTTCCTGAGGAGCCTACTTCTCCAAAAAGGAGAATGTCTCCTCCAGAGGATTTGTCTTTTCAAGACTTCATAATAGAAGTGGCTAAAGGACTCTCTATTTCAGTAACCTCTGAAGCAGAGCCTAGAGCAAAAAAATTAGATATTTTAGGATACTCTAAGGCTCCCAGAGAGGCAGTCACCTTGCCAATTCATGAAATTCTTCATGAACATATGATTGACTTATGGGAGACTCCTCTCACTCTCTCTTCTCATTCTCGCAGATTGGACACTATGTACCGTGTCCCTCCTTGTCCTGGATTTCAGAAAACTCAGCTTCCTCACCACTCCATTGTGGTGCAGTCAGCTGTGAAAAGGATAAAGAGTACCAAAAGACACTCTTCTGCTCCTCCAGGAAGAGAATGCAGGACCTTGGATGCTTTTGGTAGGAAAATCTTCCAAGCCAGCATGCTTATTGCCAGAATCAACTCCTATAGCCTTTATATGGGTATGTTTCTAAAGGAAGTTGCACAAAAGCTGCACAACTTTCTCCCTTTTATTCCAGAGGATAGAAGGGATGAGTTCCTTCTTTGGCTTAAGCATACTCAAGACATTTCAAAGTTTTCCAACAGGGCAGCCTTTGACTCCTTTGAAGGTGCCAGCAGAGCCTCAGGCATTGCCATAGCTGCTCACAGAATTGCTTGGCCTGCAGGCTTCTGATCTAGAACCCTGGGTTCAGGATGGCTTGGGAAATCTGCCCTGTACAGGTGAAAATCTCTTTGGCAAAGAGTGGCAAATAAAAGCCACTCAAATAGATGCAGAGAATTCTGCTCTGGATAGACTTTCAAAGTCTACCTCCATTCCTGCCAAGAAAAAGACTTTTAAAAAGTCTTTTTTCAAAAAGGGCAGGTTTCCTTCCACTTCTGGCCAACAATCTTCTACAGGTCGCTTTGCTACTAAGCGTCAGCAACCTAAGCAGGCCAGGCCTAAGTCTACAGAGGCTGCTGCAACTCAGCAGTCCCAACCTCCTCAGGGTTTTTGACTTGATACTAGAGAACTTAACCTTTCTGGCTCTACAACAGCCAGAACCTCTCACCATTCCAGGAAGGTTAGCTCATTTTGCTCCCAGATGGGAGCAAATCACATCAGAGCAGTGGACCCTCTCCATCATAAGAGAGGGCTACAAACTTCATTTCTCAGACCTTCCTCCCTACACCATGGTGAGACACTTCAATTCTCCCACATCTCTCCTCAACCTTCTGGATCAGGATGTGACTACCCTTCTGGCCCAGAGGGCCATAGAAGAAGTTCCTCCTCTTCAACAGGGGTCAGGGTTTTACTCCCCCTATTTTCTCATTCCAAAGAAAACAGGGGGATACAGACCCATTCTAGATCTCAGAGAATTGAACAAATTCCAATGCAAGGAGAAGTTCAAGATGCTTTCTCTAGGCACTCTCCTTCCATACCTGCAGAGTCAGGATTGGCTTTGTTCTCTAGATCTCAAGGATGCGTACACTCATGTCCTCATCCATCCATCTCACAGAAAATTCCTACGTTTTCTGTTCCAGGGAAAACATTACCAATACAGAGTCCTTCCTTTCGGTCTGGCCTCTGCTCCAAGAGTGTTCACCAAATGCATGGCAATAGTTGCTGCATTTCTACGCACTCTGGGAATATTTGTCTTCCCATATCTGGACGACTGGCTCATCCGCGCTCCAAGCCAGTCGGAGGCTCAGATCTCCCTGAACCGCACCAGGCGCATTCTGCAATACCTGGGACTTGTGGTAAACCTCCCAAAGTCCCAGCTCACCCCTACTCAGTCCCTGGAATTCATAGGGGCCTGGTTGGACACCACTTCTGCAAGGGCCTACCTTCCTCAGGCCCGTTGTCAACGTCTAGTGCAGTTAGCCTCCCAGATTCAGTCAAAGAGCCACTTAACTGCCAGGGAGATGCTACAGCTGCTAGGCCATACGTCTTCCACAGTACATGTGGTACCCTATGCTCGCCTACACATGAGAGCAGCTCAATGGACTTTGTCCACCCCATGGACTCAAGCTTCAGGAGCTCTCTCAGACCAAATAGCAACCTCCAAACGTCTCTTTTGGTCTCTCCAATGGTGGATGTCCACTCAAAATCTGTTGCTGGGGTCCCCCTTCCAACCTTTGTTGCCCCAGGCAACCCTCACAACAGATGCCTCCCAAACAGGTTGGGGAGCTCATCTATAAGACCTCTCCACCCAAGGCACTTGGTCCCACAGGAGACCTCTCTTCATATCAACCACTTGGAACTTCGAGCAGTGTTCCTAGCTCTCAAGGTCTTTCATACCCTCCTCAGCTACAAGACAGTCCTCATTCATACGGACAATCAAGTAGCCATGTTTTACATAAACAAGCAAGGAGGAACTGGCTCTCTGTCGCTTTGCAACGAAGCTCTAAGATTGTGGGCCTTCGCCAGAGAGCATCAAATCCATCTCCTGGCAGTATACCTCCCAGGAATCCAAAACTCTTGGGCAGACAGACTCAGTCGAGTTCTGCTTCCACACGAATGGTCCCTGCACATGGATCAGGTACTCAGAATCTTCCAGGAATGGGGAAACCCGGACATAGACCTCTTTGCAAGTCCGTGGAATGCCAAACTTCCCCGGTTCTGTTCCAGAATTCCGTGTCAGGGAGTTCAGGCCAAGGATGCCTTCCTCCTTCATTGGGGTCAGGGCTTCCTGTATGCCTTTCCACCCATTTCTTTGATTCCCAAGACTCTGTTCAAACTCCAGAGGGATCAAGGATCCATGATCCTCATAGCTCCACCCTCTACTTCTGCATCTCTCCCAAGCCCCCTCCCTGGACTTGGGAGCTGCGCCAGACCTTCTGTCCCAGGAGGAAGGGACTTTGTGGCATCCAAATCACAAGTCCCTTCACCTCAGAGCTTGGTTACTGAAGGCCTAGACCTTCAAGACTTCAGTCTTTCTCAGCAAGTGAAGGATATCCTCCATGCTTCCAGAAAACCTTCCACTAGGCGTTCCTATGCTTTTAAGTGGAAAAGATTTTCCATTTGGTGTGCTCAAAAGGGTCTTGACCCTCTGACACTTCCTCTGAATTCTCTATTGGAATATCTCCTGCATCTCTCCAATGCAGGCCTTAAAACAAATTCAGTAAGGGTCCATTTGAGTGCTATTGCAGCATCCCTTAAACCTCTCAATGGACAACCTATTTCCTCCCATCCTCTTATTGCAAGATTCATGAGAGGCCTAACTTTAACAAAACCTCCCATTCGACCTCCTCCGGTGGCATGGGACTTAAATTTGGTTCTTGGTCAGCTTATGAAGCCACCTTTTGAACCCTTAGCCACTACCTCCTTGAAATTTCTTTCCTGGAAGGTTATTTTCCTTATTGCAGTCACTTCTGCTGCTCGCCGCATCAGTGAACTGCAGGCCTTAGTGGCTAATCCACCTTATACAAGGTTCCATCATGATAAGGTAGTCCTTAGGACAAATCCTCACTTTATGCCTAAAGTGGTCTCACCTTTTCATCTTAATCAAGAGGTATATTTACCTGTCTTTTTTCCAGCTCCTCATGCATCCAGTGCAGAGAGGAACCTTCATACTCTAGATTGTAAAAGAGCTCTTGCTTTTTACTTACATAGGACACAGCAACATAGAAAGTCTTCCCAGCTTTTTGTTGCTTTTGATCCTTCTCATTTAGGACTTCCAGTCTCTAAGAGAACACTGTCTAATTGGATTGCTCAGTGTATTTCTTTTGCTTACCAGAGTAAGAACCTTTCTCTGGAGGGCCATGTCACAGCTCACAATGTGAGGGCCATGGCCACCTCTATGGCTCATCTTCATTCTGTGTCCATCTACCAGATCTGTTGAGCAGCCACCTGGGCCTCGGTTCATACCTTCACAGCCCATTACTGTTTGGACAAGGACTCCCGCCGGGATGCCTTGTTTGGTCAGGCTGTCCTCAGACACCTGTTCCATTCTTGAACAACTCCTGCCCTCCTTCCCTGAATGGATGCCTGAGATCCATAGGAAGACGAGGAACCCTTCAGGGTCTCATACCCTTGGGGATCTCCCAGGCATCTTAGCTAGGGAGTCCCCATATGTGAGGACTCATTCCTGCTTGTTCCTGGAGATAGCACAGTTACTTACCTGTAACAGGTGATCTCTGGGAACAGCAGGAATTAGTCCTCACAACTCTCCCACCTCCTCTAGGAGTTGTATCTCTCTCTGTCTTTCCTTTCCTCTCTCTCTCTATTGTCTCAGCTTTAAACTCGAACTGAGGAGAGTTGGTTAGGAAAGGCGGGAAGGCAGCGCGCAGGCGCTGTGGGATGCTCCCAAAATCTTTCCTTTTTGGGAAGCTGGGGAGCGTTCCCGCACAGGCTCCGTTGGTACCGACGTACCCATATGTGAGGACTAATTCCTGCTGTTCCCAGAGATCACCTGTTACAGGTAAGTTACTGTGCTTTTCTGACAAACTTCAAAGGGGTACAAGGCCATCTCCAAAGATCTTGGGATTCCTGTGTCTACAGTTCGCAGTGTTATTAAGAAGCTTCTGCTCATGGAACTGTCAAGAACTCCCAGGACGTGGTGGGAAAATGGATCCAAGAAGTCTTTGAAGGTTAGTGTGAACTGTTGTAAAAACACCATGAACAACATCCAAAGTGCTTAAGGCTGACCTGGAGCAATTTGGAGTGGTGGTTTCAACCTTCAGCATATGCCGCACACTAAACAAAAGATTTCATGGGCGAAGGCCAAGGAAGACCCCACTGCTGAAGACACACATAAAAAGGCATGCCTGATCTTTGCCCCAATCCACCTTGAGAAACCACATTCCTTCTGGGAAAATGTTCTGTGGACAGATGAAACCAAACTTGAGCTCTTTGGCAATGCAGAACAGAGATACATTTACAGGTGAAAAAATGAAGCTTATAAGGAAAAAAAACACCCTTCCTACAGTTAAATATAGTGGAGATTCTATAATGTTGTAGGGCTGTTTTGCTGCCTCAGGAACTGAAGGCCTGGAACATATTAAAGAAATCGTGAAGTCAGAGGACTATCAAGGAATTTTGGATTGAAATGTACTACCTAGTGTCAAAAAGCTACTGACTGGGTTGTAGGTTATGGGTCCTCCAACAGGACATTGACCCAAAACATACATCCAAAAGTACAAAAGAATGGTTAAAAAGGAACAAATAGAGTGTTTTAAACTGGCCTGATCTCAATACAATTGAGAAGTTTTGGAAAGAAGTGAAATCTGCCATTGGTAAAAGGAATTCTAGAAACATTCATGAGCTGGAACAATCGCAGCTGGAGAGGGAGAAACTATCAGCAGACAGATGTAGGAAACCTATAGATGACAAGAAATGTTTGGAGACTCATCACTGTCAAGAGTTGTGCAACCAAATATTAGTGAAGGGTGCCATTCTGTCCAGGTCATATTTTGTTTTTTTTTTCTCAGAAATTACTACGTCTATGTAGCACAGACATCATTTTTTGTTGTTGTATATTTTTGAATATAGTATTGAAATATTATGATGACATACAGTTGGAGTATTTCCAATTATTTCTCAAGATATTGTATACAACATACTGTCATGGTGGCAGCCCCTAGTGGCCAAGGGCGGTAAGGGCATGCTCCACGATATATTTATTTTCAAGGAGCGTGGTGTAATGTAAGGCCAAAAATGGAGTTTGGTCTTATCTATTTTCAGCTCCTTGTGTGCACATAATAATTCAGCCAAGAGTGTAGGGAAACAAGGCTTTTATTTCCCCTCTGTGCAAGGGTTCTTTAAGACAGTGGAAATCAAAGAATGTCCTTTGTTTGAAAAGGTGCCAGTAATAAACAGGTGGACTAACTGTTAGTAGCTTCACAATTAGTGCCAAGGAAAATGGAGGAATTCAGTTCATTCCAAACAAAACAATTAAACAAGCTTTCTTCTTATTTACACGGTGGCTATAGACTATAGGCTAGTAGCCATACACAACCCACAATCCATATCTTCTTCCTGAGGCATGGGAATAGCATTTATATCTTCTACGTCCATAGATTCTGCCTCACTACTTTCCCCCGTGGAGTAAATACTGTCCCTGGCTGTCACAGCTTTACATGGACTGTCTCCACTGACCTGCCTCCAATAAGACTGGGTTTTAAGTTCTCTTGGTAATTCTTGAAACCACTCTGGTTTCTTTCTTCTTCTTACAAAGGGAGTATTTGCTTTAGCAGTGCTTCTAGGAGTTAAGCATTCTTTAGCAGGAATAATGCTTTCATACCTTGGGTTTCTGTAGCTGGACTCCCTGGAGCCTTCTCTCCCAAGAACGTCTCTTTTGCAACAGTTTTTCTGCCGGTAGTTTCTGGGCAGTGCTG
Source organism: Ichthyophis bannanicus (assembly GCA_033557465.1). Taxonomy (NCBI): domain Eukaryota; kingdom Metazoa; phylum Chordata; class Amphibia; order Gymnophiona; family Ichthyophiidae; genus Ichthyophis; species Ichthyophis bannanicus. The sequence goes on along the minus strand of CM066043.1, from coordinate 197,888,944 downwards.
TGCTTTCTGGAAGCTTAGCAAAACCTGGTATGGATTCAGCTCTATGCTTCAGTGGTAAAGTAGCTTTGCTAGAAACTCCTTTTCCTCGAGTACCTGGTAAAACTTGACCAGCAGGTTCCAGTGACTGCAGGTCTTCCTCCAAACCTGGTTCTCTGGATACGTCTCACAGCTTTGGACTCAGGAACGTTGCGTGAGCAGGGAGTGGCACACTCTCCAGCCTGACTGCTTTCCCCAGCAGACTTCCTCTGAACAGCTGCTCTGGTAGCTTGGCCCCTCTGAACTCTACCTCTGTGAATTCCGTTCCCTTGGGCTTGCTCAAGGAGGATTCCTTCCTTCAGGTCTGTCCTTCTTTCCTTAGCCGTGCTCCTTGTTCCTTCTCCAAGTCCTTCTGCTCCTTGTTCTGCTGCTTCCCTTTCTGCAGCCGTACTCCTTAATGCTTGGCTTTTTCTCTCCCACTCTGCTTTGCTAGAATTAAACTTCTGCTTATAAAGGGATCTTCTCTTTGAATCTCCTGGGCTCATTCTCAGGTGCAACTGGTTAGATCTCCTATCCTCATTAGCTTCTGTATGATCACTCCTGCCCCCTCTAGCTGTGCTTTGAGGTAATTGCACATCTAGATCTCTGTGAGAAACAGGGTTTCTTTTCAACTTTGCATCTTTATTAGTACCGGCCTCATGACAATACCTAAAATGCAAGGGTGCCAATAATGTTGACTACAACTGTAGTTATGATCCCATTAACCCCTTGGTGCAAATAAATGACTTTACCACAAAGGTAAAGGAACAGTACCTTAGTCAAGACAGTACAAGATACCATTAAGTCAATAAATATAAAGATTACTCAATTAATGTGAGAATATTTTTAAATAGTTTCCAACTCTTAAAAGAGACTTGTTAACACAGCCATATAGTTGTTAATTTATCATTGGGTCTCAGACTTCAAAGAGCTATGGTAATTGTATTTTTCTACCAACTTGCTCCAAATTGCATCAATGACCCCTTATTCTTCAATTCTTTATCAATTGTTATAATGTTTTTTGTAATTTTTTGTTTATATTAAAACGTTAGAAGATAGTCAGGCTTATCTTTCTTGAAGCAGGAAAATCCCAACGTCAGCCATAGCGCTACTACGTTTCACAAAAACGTTTCTTCAGGGGTAAGCCACTGACTTTTTCTTTAATCAGAACTCATAGAATTACCCACAATGAATGATCAAGTTTCATAGAAGAGCGTCGCGCACGCTCTTCTATGAAACTTGATCATTCATTGTGGGTAATTCTATGAGTTCTGATTAAAGAAAAAGTCAGTGGCTTACCCCTGAAGAAACGTTTTTGTGAAACGTAGTAGCGCTATGGCTGACGTTGGGATTTTCCTGCTTCAAGAAAGATAAGCCTGACTATCTTCTAACGTTTTAATATAAACAAAAAATTACAAAAAACATTATAACAATTGATAAAGAATTGAAGAATAAGGGGTCATTGATGCAATTTGGAGCAAGTTGGTAGAAAAATACAATTACCATAGCTCTTTGAAGTCTGAGACCCAATGATAACACAGCCATATAGTTGTTAATTTAACAAGTATCTTTTAAGAGTTGGAAACTATTTAAAAATATTCTCACATTAATTGAGTAATCTTTATATTTATTGACTTAACGGCATTATTACTCTATAAGATAGGACCATTTTTTGTTTGTAGTACAAGATACCAGTCTACATAAATATGGTTGTTCATTTCCAAAGCGTACAGTATTTCACTCTGTCACATAATTCCAACCTTATAGTATGCTTTTAACCCACTTCAACAATGCTGCAGCCGCATAAATTCTTCAACTGTATGCACAGAAAGAAAAACCCTTGCCTTGTGGTTATAAGCTGTATGCTAAATGACAATTGCTTTATTTTTTCAAGGGAAACCTGCAGCAGCAGTAGAAAGTGAATATGTTAGAAAAAGTTGGTGTATTTACATCCAGTGATATATGTTGGGGGAACTATTGGCTTGGATTATATTTGAATTTGTGGTGAGGTTTTCAGTGGAATTGTGTGGAAAACTCTATACCATGTGCCGCTTTTGCTTCTTTTAGTGCTTTCTCTCTAGGAACAACTTCTGTAGACATTAGAACCTTCTATAATTTTTTTATATCTTGAAAAATATATCAAGAAATTCCTGTGCTATTCAGAATCCTTTTCCTTAAGGGTTTCTCCTATTTTGTGTTCATGACAAATATGTAAAAAGGCTCCTTGGTTCATGGTGTCTATAGCCAGTGCATTTTTCCTAGCAATAAAGGTGTCTGTACTTATACGCAGGACTCTTTAGTATATATGAGAACCCTAGGTCACTTTTAGCAAGCAATGAAAAAGGTACCGGTACTCAGTACCACCAAGTACCTCATCAAAAAACAAAACCCTGTCTATAGCATGCAGAAGGATCACTGGAAAAATAACTGTAGCTAGGTTCTTTTAAGCTTGACTAACTAGTAACTGTTGGTAGTTACTTTGTACCAGTAACTATTGCTAGATATTTTGAAGGTAACTTTGATTTTGGCTTCTAAATGAGCTAAAGCAATTTTCATTATTTAACTATCTACAGGTGCTGAATAATAGCAAATCTACAACTTATACCTCAGGCCTGGACAATTCTAGGCATGTCCTGCAAAAGTTTTGTAATGATAGCTACCAATACCCAACCTCCAGTGACAGCAAGAAAGTGGAGTAACAGGCCTCCTAGCTGACACTTTTCTGCAGCTACTAGTCAAAGCTTTGTAGTTTGAACACACGTATCCAATAGGAAGGTCTGCAGCGGCATGCTCTTTGAGCAGTAGAGTTAGAAGTGGCAGATGATGGCCACCGACTAGGAGGTTGGTAATTGAGACCCACTCCTGGTCACCATTTTTCCCAGCTTTCCAAAGGGAGACTATGATAAAATGAGGAAAGCAGAAAATACTAAAAGGAGCAGCTGCAAAGGTCAAGAATTTATATCAGGCATGGACGTTGTTAAAGATCTTGGAACCTTTGACCAAATGCATCCCACTTATTAAGAAAGGCGGAAGGAAGGCCAAATGACAGCCAGCATAGTTAAAATGTGAAAGAGGCTATTTAGAGGCAAAAAAAAAAAACTTTCAAAAAAAGGAACCAAATGAAGAAAATTGGAAACAGCATAAGCAATAGAATGATAAGAAGGCAAAAAGAGAATTTGGAAAAATTGTCATAAGAGAAAAAAAACCCCTCACAATAAAAACTTCTTCAGGTACATTTGAAGAAAAAGCCAATGAAGATGCCATTTGGACCATTAGATGCTCAAGAGATAAAAGTTCTGGTACAGACAGACCATCAAGTAGCCATGTTCTATGTCAGGGGTCTCAAACTCAAATTGCTTTGAGGGCCAAATGAGGACTTGTAAAATAACCCGGGAGCCGCATGAGACGTGGGACCTCATTTGCATAAGGGACCTCATTTGCATAAATATTTGCATAATGTTACCATACCCTAACTTTTAGTAAACATGCCTCTTAATGAGTGCATGAATAAAGAAAGACTAAAAGATTTCTACATTACTATAATCCAGTGCCAACCGCCAGGCACATTAGCAAACCCGCCATATCCTAACAGCACTACCAGGACTCACAAAGCACCAGACCCTACCTATCAAAAGGCAACACTGCAAATATTAAGTCAATACATTTCAGAGAACAACAATACATGACCTACTGGGGACAGAGAACAAGTAGCAATGTCAAATAGGAATTACATAAACAGAATACCTCAGCTCAGTTACACATGCAGAATACACCATCACCAAACAAGGAATCAAAATTTAGAAACAAGACAATTAAACTGGGACCCCCAAAAGCCAAACTTGGAATGTACAACAACACTGTAGAAATAAAACTATAAATTAATTTCCTCTTGTACTAAACAAAGCGCAGACGTTATTGATGCACATTTCCCAGAACTGACATATTCCAGTTAATAAATTCAAAATAAAGATATTTTTCTACCTTTTGTGCATTTTTTTTCAGTTCCAGCCACTTTCTTCTGGTTTCTTCGTGCCTTCTGCTAACTCTCCATCGTCTGCTGTCCATTTGTCCTTTCTTCTCTCTTCTAGCTTTTTTCATTCTCCCTCTACATCTGCTTTAACATATTAATCTTTCTCCTTTTGCTCTTTCCTCATTCCTATTTTCATCCACTCAAATTTTACCCCTCCATCCTCAATCCCCACTTACCTGGCCAATTGTAGATTTGTCTTCCCTCCCACACAAAATATTTTCCCCTCTCCATTTCACTCTCCCAGCTCCATCCCATTCTAATCCTCCCCCAACATCAGCTCCCTTCTAGTTCCAGTCCCACACAGCACCCCCTCCCTTCTAGTCACTGCATCAGCCCATTTTCAGTCCTAGCCCCCCATCAGCCCATTTCCAATCGTAGCTCCCCCCAATCAGCCCATTTCCAGTGCTAGCTCCCTCCCCTCACAGCCCATTTCCATTCCAAGCCCCCCTCCCCATCAGCCATTTGCAGTTCAAGCCCCCCTTCCACTCAGCCCATTTCCAGTCCTAGCAGACCCCCCAGCCCATTATCAGCCCTAGCCCCCCCATAGCCCATTACCAGTCCTAACCCCCCCCATCACCCCATTTTCAGTTACCCCCCTCATAGGCCATTACCAGTCCTAGCCCCCCCATAGCCCATTACCAGCCCTAACCCCCCATAGCCCACTTCCAGTCTTACCCCTCATAGCCCATTACCAGTCCTAACCCCCCCCCATCACCACATTTTCAGTGTTACCCCATCACCCCATTTTCAGTTACCCCCCTCATAGGCCATTACCAGTCCTAACCCCCCATCACCCCATTTTCAGTGTTACCCCCATCACCCCATTTTCAGTTACCCCCTCATATGCCATTACCAGTCCTAGCCCCCCCCATAGCCCATTACCAGTCCTAACCCCCCATAGCCCTCTTCCAGTCTTACCCCTCATAGCCCATTACCAGTCCTAACCCCCCCCATCACCCCATTTTCAGTATTATCCCATCACCCCATTTTCAGTTACCCCCCCTCATAGGCCATTACCAGTCCTAGCCCCCCCCCCATAGCCCATTACCAGTCCTAACCCCCTCCCACCATCAGCCAAATTAAATAAAAAAAAATGTATATTTGCTGCTGCAGTATTAAGCGTCCCACGGGCTCTTAAAGGGGTGAGGAGGGGGGCAAGGTGGCGGTGTGTGAAGGCTGTCTGAGCAGAATGCTGTGAGCTGTGCCGAGAGAGTAATCCACCTTTCTGTTTCCATGCCAAAACGGAAGGGCAAGCAACTGGTCTGCCCTGAGGGTTGGCCACAGGAGATAGTGGTCAGCTTACCCTCGACAAGCTTGGTGTTCGGCCTGTGAAAGAGCTGGTGGCTTCCTTGGACTGCTCCGGTGGAGTTTTGCTGGAGCAGAGCACAGATGGGCTGCTTTGAGCCCTGAAGAACGGGCCCTTCCCCAGCAACCTGGAAGCGTTCCTGGGGGGCGCAAGATCTTCGGCCCACAAGCGGAGCTGCTTTGCTGGAGATTTTGCCGGGCTTCCCCCTCACACAATCTTACCCCGAATGTGCAGGCTTGCTATGAGGAGAGGGAGATAAGCCTGAGGGGCAATGAGGGGGAGACTGGGAGAGTGTTCCAGTGGGAAGGACTGAAGGATTATCCTTGGAGTGCTGTGGAGCTTGATCAAGGCCCTGGATGGATCCCTTAATTCTAACTAAAAAAAAAAAAAAATCCAAACTTGCCGTCGCCGCATTAAGCGTCCCGCGGGCTCCTCTGCCTGGCAGAGTCCTCTCCTCCCTGCAGCATCATTTCCAAAAGCGGCGGCTTTCAGAGCCGCAAAGAGAGAGAGTTTCTCTCGCGCGGTTCTGAAGACACTCTCGCTGCTCTTCAGAACCGCGCGAGAGAAACTCTCTCTCTTCGCGGCTCTGAAAGCCGCCGCTTTTGGAGCTGATGCTGCAGGGAGGAGAGGACTCTGCCAGGCAGAGGAGCCCGCGGGACGCTTAATGCGGCGACGGCAAGTTTGGATTTTTTTTTTTTTTTACATGCCGGTAAGTGCTTGGATGGGGTCTCAAGCCTTGTGCAAGAAAGTTCTACGCCTCTGGGCCTTTGCCAGGAATCTTCAAATCCACCTTCTAGCAGTGTATCTTCCAGGCACACAAAATCTCTTGGCAGACAAACTCAGTCGAGTACTTCTGCTACACGATCGGTCTCTTCTTCCAGAGCAAATTGCTCAAATCTTTCAGATCTGGGGAACTCCAGATATAGACCTCTTTGCAAATCCACAAAATGCCAAACTTCCCCGGTTCTGTTCCAGAATGCCAGCTCAGAACTCTCAGGCAAGGAATGCCTTTCACCTCCACTGCAGTCAGGACTTCCTCTATGCCTTCCCACCCATTCCCCTCATCCCCAAAACTCTCTTCAAGCTTCAGAGAGACAGAGGCCATATGATCCTGATAGCCCCATGCTGGCCACGACAACCGTGGCAGGCTCTGCTTCTACGTCTCTCTCGAGCCAAACCTCTGGAGTTGGGATGTGCTCCAGTTCTTTCCCAAGAGAATGGGACGCTATTGCACCTGAATCCTCAGTCTCTACACCTCAGGGCATGGCTCCTGAGATCCTAGAATTCCAGGATATCAACCTATCTCAACAGGTAAAGGATAGCCTTTTGTCTTTAAGGAAACTTTCCACAAGGCAAGCTTACGCCTTTAAGTGGAAAAGGTTCTCTATTTGGTGTTCAAAAAAAGGATCTTAATCCCTTTTCAGTGTCAGTGGAGGTGTTACTGGAGTATCTCCTCCATTTGTCATCCTCTGATCTTAAAATCAATTCAGTAAGAGTCCATCTTAGTGCCATTGCAGCTTTCCACAAGCCCTTGGATGGACAACCTGTTTCCTCTTAACCACTTGTAGCAAGATTTATAAGAGGTCTACTTTTAACAAAACCTCCCATTAAGCCAACACCCGTGGCATGGGATTTGAATCTTGTCCTTTGGGCAGCTCATGAAACCACCTTTCGAACCCTTAGCCACTACATTGCTTAAGTTTCTTTCTTGGAAAGTGATCTTCCTAATTGCCCTCACTTCTGCAAGATGCATCAGTGAGATCCAAGCTTTAGTGGCTGATCCTCCTTATACAAGGTTCCACCATGATAAAGTAGTCCTTAGGACTCACCCTCACTTTATGCCAAAGGTGGTATCGCCTTTTCATTTGAACCAATCGGTTTACCTTCCTGTATTCTTTCCCAGGCCTCATGCCTCCAATGCAGAAAGGAATCTACACACTAGATTGTAAAAGAGCCTTGTCTTTTTACCTTCAGAGAACTAAGCAACATAGAAGGTCTTCTCAGCTTTTTGTTGCCTTTGATTCTAGCCATCTTGGACTACCAGTTTCCAAGCAAACTTTATCTAAATGGATTGCGAATTGCATATCCTTTGCATATGAGAGTAGGGGACTTTCTCTCGAAGGTCATGTCACAGCTCACAATGTGAGAGCAATGGCAGCCTCTATGGCTAACCTTCACTCTGTGCCCATTGACGACATCTGTAGAGCAGCTACTTGGACTTCAGTACACACCTTTGCAGCCCACTATTGCTTAGACAAGGACTCCCGTCAGGATGCCTCGTTTGGCCAGGCTGTTCTCCAGCATCTCTTTCAGAGTTAGCACAACTCCTATCTGCCGTCCCGGGTTTTGATGCCAGAGATCCATGGGAGGAAGCATGACCCATCTCAACCTGGGTTTTGCAACTTTCTGGGGTCATCTCCCTGGCATCTCTCAGCTGGGGAGTCCCCAAATGTGAAGACTACATTCCTGCTTGTTCCTGGAGATAGCGTAGTTACTCACCTGTAACAGGTGATCTCCGGGAACAGCAGGAATTAAGTCTTCACAACCCACCCACCTCCCCTTGGAGTTGTCTTTCTCTCTTTCTCTTTATCTCAGCTATAAACTCAACTGAAGAGGGAGAGTTGGAAAGGTGGGAAGACAGCGACGCAGTGAAGCGTGTTGGTGCCCCTTGCTTGTCAGTCTCCACCCGTCCTCCAAGGGCACTCTGGCTGGAATCCCGGGGGTTAGACAAGGACTCCCGTCGGGGAGTCCTATTCAGGATTATCGTCATTACCAACCTGGAAATCTTTTCTTCTCCTCTGCTTTCAGCCTCAGGCTCATTCTTAGTTCTTCATGGAGCATGTGGGCCCAGGGATTCAGTCCCTTCCAGAGGTGGACCTTCCCAGGCTGTGGAATGAAGGTTTGGGGGGTCCATTCTCTGGTTCCTCTGGTGGGCAGTAGTCTTTGCCTCTTCTTTCTGTAATTGGCTTGGGCCACCAAGGATCGCTGGGTGCTAGACACCATTCAGTTTGGCTATGTACTGGTATGCAAAGAGCTGATTCTCCATGCCTTCATCATTTCCCTGTGAGGGTCTGTGATCAAAGGTGCTGCTGTCTGGACCATCTTGAACAAGTTACTATGCCTAAAGGTGGTGGTGCCCATCCCCCCAGAGGAGCAGGGCTAGGGCAGATACTCCATCTATTTTGTGGTGCTTAAGAAGGATGGTTCCTTCTGGCCCCTTCTGAACCTCAAGTGGATCAACGAGCACTTTCATGTCCTGTGCTTCTGGATGGAAACCTTGTGTTCTATGATTCAAGCAGTGCTCCGAGGGGAATTCTTGGCATCTCTGGATCCTGCTGAGGTGTATTTTTATATCTCCAGGAACAAGTAGGAATGAGTCTTCACATATGGGTACGTCGGTATCGATGGAGCCTGCGCGGGAACGCTCCCCAGCGTCCAATCAGAAAGCCTTTGGGAGCATCCCACAGCGCCTGCGTGCTGCCTTCCCAGCTTTCCCAACTGTCTCTCCTCAGTTAGTTCTTCTTTTCCGCGGAGCCAGCAGGTCATGTTTGTCACCGCAGAAGAATTTCCTTATTTTTTCTTTCTTTCTTTGGTGTCGCGTCTGCCTTATTCGACGCTGTACCAGTACCGCCGGTCTTTGTTCTTTTCTTCTTGTAAAAAAAAAACCAAAAACCTTTTTTCCGTTCTTTTTCTTCAGGTGCACTTGCGTTTTGGGCCTTAGGCCCAAAACTTTTTTTCCTTAAATATGGAAAAGCCTGCCTCAGGATTTAAAAAGTGCACAAAATGTGGCGGTACCATTTCCGTCACCGACACCCATGACTGGTGTCTAAAATGATTAGGTCCTGACCATTCCATAACAGATTGTGTGTCCTGTTCCATGATGTCTAAAAGAGGTCAGCAGAACCGAGCTGCCAAGCTCAGTACCCTGTTTTCCTCTGATGCAGCTTCGGTGGCATCGACGTCTTCCAGTGCTGCTTCTTCCTCACATGGATCTCAGGTAACTAAACATAAATCCAGCCGGTCCTCGAAGGGTAGATCTCCTTCTAAGCATCGAGATGCCTCTGGCGTTGCCCTCGAGGATTCTGCACCGGCAAAATTACCCCGGCGGGAGGCTTCGGCCTCTAAAGCATCATCATCGGGGTTCCAGGATGATCTCGATGGCGTGGCCTCGACAGATCTCCTGGTGCCATGCTCTGGGGTACCGGTGGCTTCCACCGGTACTGACTTCCAAGCATTGGTGGCGTCAATGGATCTGAGGATTCTGTCCATAGAACGCAGTCTGGCGACTTTCCTTGTGGCATCGACACCCGTGGTACCGCAACAGACTACTCCGCCAGTACCGGCTCTAGCATCGCCATCGGTACCGATCCCGGTACCGGTGGCATCGACATCAGCATCGGTGTCCGCTATGCCAGTACTCTGTCCGCTGAAGCCCTCCGGTACCGATACCCCGGTACCGGTTATTCCCGATACCGACCCCGGTCGGTACGGGTATCGGGCTTTGCAAGAGCATCCGGACAGACGATACTTCAATTCCTCTGAGGACTCTGAGGATTCTGAAGAGTCGGTCAATGCAGTGATGCTTCTTCCACAGGAGGAGTCCTCTCCTAAACGAAGGATGTCTCCTCCAGAGGACTTGTCTTTTCAAGACTTTATCAGGGAGGTGGCTCGGGGCCTCTCTATCACAGTGGCCCCTGAGACAGAGCCCAGAGCCAAGGAGTTAGATATTTTACAGTATCCTAAAACTCCTAAGGAGGCTGCTACCTTGCCTATTCATGAGATTCTGTATGATCTCATGTTGAGGATGTGGGAATCTCCTCTAACCACCTCTCCTCATTCTCGCATGTTGGATACCATGTATCGTGTCGCTCCTTGTCCTGGTTTCCATAAAACTCAACTTCCTCACCACTCTATTGTGGTTGAGTCTGCAATGAGAAAGATTAGAAGTGCCAAAAGACATGCCTCTAATCCTCCAGGACGTGAATGTAGAACCCTGGATGCTTTTGGAAGAAGAGTCTTCCAAGCTTCCATGCTTGCTGCGAGAATTAATTCTTATAGTCTCTACATGGGAATGTTCTTAAAAGAAGTCACTGACCATTTGCTGACTTTAAGTCCTTTTATCTCTGAAGATAAAAGGCAGGACTTTCTCACTGGGCTCAAACATGCCCAAGATATCTCCAAATTCTCCAACCGTGCAGCTTTCGACTCCTTTGAATGCGTAAGCAGAGCCTCAGCTATTGCCATAGGTGCACGTAGGATTGCTTGTCTTCAAGCATCTGATTTGGAGATCTGGGTTCAAGATGAATTGGGGAATATCCCTTGTACAGGTGAGAACCTGTTTGGTAAGGATTGGCAAGCAAAAGCCAATCAGATGGATGCAGAAAATTCTGCTTTGGATAGACTATCCAAATCCACAGCTGCTCCTGCTAAGAAAAGGTTATTCAAGAAAACACCTTTTTCTAAAAAGGGAAGATTCTATCCTGCTTATGGTCAGCGGGCATCATCTGCAGCTCAGTTCCCTACCAAACGTCAGCAATCTTCTAAACAGACTAAAGCAAAGGCTGCTAGGCCTGCTCCAGCCCAGCAACCTCAGCCCTCTCAGAGCCTTTGACTTTCCGCTAGAGAACTTAGCCTTCCTGGCTCTTGAAGGACCAGAGCCCTCCACCATTCCAGGAAGGTTATGTCACTTTGCTCCCAGGTGGGGGCAAATTACAGCAGAGCATTGGACACTCTCCATCATAAGAGAGGGGTACAAACTTCATTTTTCGAGCTTGCCCCCTCTCACAAGAGTGCACCAGTTCAATTCTCCAACCTCCCTCCTCAACCTGTTGGGGCAGGAGGTTGCCACTCTTCTCGCCCAGGGGGCAATAGAGGAAGTGCCTTTTCAACAACAGGGCACAGGTTTCTACTCCCCCTGTTTTCTTATTCCAAAGAAAACAGGGGGCTTCAGACCCATCTTAGATTTCAGAGAGTTGAACAGATTCCTAGTCAAGGAAAAATTCAAGATGGTTTCTCTGGGAACTCTGCTGCCATACCTTCAGAGTCAGGATTGGCTTTGTTCTCTAGATCTCAAGGATGCGTACACTCATGTTCTCATCCATCCAACTCACAGAAGGTTCCTTCAGTTCCTTTTTCAAGAGAAGCACCATCAATACAGAGTGCTCCCTTTTGGTCTGGCCTCTGCACCAAGGGTGTTCACGAAATGCATGACAGTGGTAGCTGCTTTTCTGCGCACCCTGGGAATATTCGTCTTCCCTTACCTGGACAACTGGCTCATTCGAGCTCCCACTCAATCAGAGGCCAAGAGTTCTCTAACCTGCACAATGCGTATCCTTCAGTATTTAGGGCTGGTAATAAACATCCCAAAATCCAATTTGATCCCTACTCCGTCCCTGGAGTTTATAGGGACGTTGTTGGATACCACAAGGGCAAGGGCCTATCTTCCCCAGGCCCGTTGCCTTCGCTTGGTGCAGTTAGCTTCTCAAGCAGAGTTGAAACCCCTCCTAACTGCTCGAGAGATGTTACAGTTGCTAGGCCACATGGCATCCACCGTGCATGTGGTACCATATGCTCGCCTTCACATGAGGGCAGCTCAGTGGACTTTATCCACCCAATGGACCCAGGCATTAGGCTGCCTGTCAGACAAAATAGCAAACACAGGTCGCCTCATTTTGTTCCTCCAGTGGTGGAAGTCCCCTCAAAACCTGTTGCTGGGGTCCCCCTTTCAACAGTCTCTACCCCAAGCAACTCTTACAACAGATGTCTCTCCAATGGGGTGGGGAGCTCATCTGCAAGACCTCTCCACACTGGGCATCTGGTCCCCACAGGAGACTTGTCTACATATCAATCTCTTGGAGCTCAGAGCAATCTTCCTTGCTCTGCGTGTTTTCCACACCCTGCTCAGCCACAAGACAGTCCTTATCCACACGGAAAATCAGGTAGCCATGTTCTGTGTGAACAAGCAGGGAGTAACTGGCTCTCTGTCGCTTTGCAATGAAGCTTTGCGACTGTGGGCCCTCGCCAGAGAGCATCACATTCATCTTCTGGCAGTTTATCTTCCAGGCGTTCAAAACTCTTGGGCAGACAGGATCAGTCGAGTTCAGCTTCCACACTAGTGGTCCCTACATATGGACCAGGTGTCCAAGATTTTTCAAATTTGGGGAACCCTGGACATAGACCTCTTTGCAAGTCCGTGGAATGCCAAACTTCCCCGGTTCTGTTCCAGAACTCTGGCTCAGGGAGCTCAGGCAAGGGATGCTTTCCTCCTTCACTGGGGTCAAGAGTTCCTCTATGCCTTTCCACCCATTCTCCTAATTCCCAAAACCCTGTTCAAGCTTCAGAGAGACAGAGGCCACATGATCCTCATAGCTCCACATTGGCCACGGCAAGTGTGGTACCCTCTGCTTCTAATCTCTCTCAAGCTCCCTCCCTGGAGTTAGGGTCTGCACCAGACCTCCTCTCTCAAGAGGACGGAAAGTTGTGGCATCCCAATCCCCAGTCTCTGCATCTCAGGGCTTGGTTGCTGAAGGCCTAGATCTCCAGGATCTTCATCTTTCTCAACAAGTGAAAGATGTTCTTTATGCTTCCAGGAAACCTTCCACTAGGCGTTCTTATGCTTTCAAGTGGAAGAGGTTTACTATCTGGTGTTCTGGGAAGGGTCTTAATCCCCTTGCCATACCTCTGGAATCTTTGCTGGAGTATCTCCTCCATCTGTCTAATGCAGGCCTTAAGACAAATTCAGTAAGGGTCCATTTGAGTGCTATTGCAGCTTCCCTTAAGCCTCTAAATGGACAGCCTATTTCCTCTCATCCTCTTGTAGCCAGATTCATGAGAGGCCTCCTTTTAACAAAGCCTCCCATTAGACCACCCCCGGTGGCATGGGACTTAAACTTGGTTCTTGGTCAGCTTATGAAGCCGCCTTTTGAACCTTTAGCTACCACCTCCTTGAAATACCTTTCTTGGAAGGTTATCTTTCTCATTGCAATCACATCAGCACGTCGTATTAGTGAATTGCAAGCACTCGTAGCTAATCCACCTTATACAAGGTTCCATCATGACAAGGTGGTCCTTAGGACTAATCCACACTTTATGCCTAAGGTGGTCTCGCCTTTTCACCTCAACCAGGAGGTCTACCTACCTGTCTTTTTTCCAGGACCTCATCCATCAAGTGCAGAGAGGAATCTTCATACCCTGGACTGTCAAAGAGCTCTGTTTTTTTACTTACAAAGGACACAGCAACATAGAAAGTCTTCCCAACTCTTTGTTGCCTTTGATCCTTCTCATTTGGGACTACCAGTCTCCAAGAGAACACTATCTAACTGGATTGCCCAGTGTATTTATTTCACCTATCAGAGCAAGAACCTTTCTCTGGAGGGCCATGTCACAGCTCACAATGTGAGAGCCATGGCAGCCTCAGTGGTGCATCTGAACTCTGTGTCTATTGACGACATCTGTCGAGCAGCCACTTGGGCCTCGGTTCATACCTTCACAGCCCATTACTGCTTGGACAAGGACTCCCGCCGGGATGCCTTGTTTGGTCAGGCTGTTCTTAAACACCTGTTCCATACTTAATCAACTTCTACCCACCATCCCTCATGGGATGCCAGAGATCCATGTGGGGAAGTGCAGCCCTGTCCCAGGGACACACAACTTATGGGATCTCTCCCTGGCATCTAAAGCTAGGGAGTCCCCATATGTGAAGACTCATTCCTGCTTGTTCCTGGAGATAGCACAGTTACTTACCTGTAACAGGTGATCTCTGGGAACAGCAGGAATAAGTCTTCACAACCCCCCCACCTCCCTTAGGAGTTGTCTCTCTCTCTATCTCTCTTTCCCTTCCCTCTCTTTCTCTCTCTTTGTCTCAGCTCTAAAACTCAACTGAGGAGAGACAGTTGGGAAAGGCGGGAAGGCAGCATGCAGGCGCTGTGGGATGCTCCCAAAGGCTTTCTGATTGGACGCTGGGGAGCGTTCCCACGCAGGCTCCGTCGGTACCGACGTACCCATATGTGAAGACTTATTCCTGCTGTTCCCAGAGATCACCTGTTACAGGTAAGTAACTGTGCTATCCCAATCCAGACAGATCAGTAGAAGCATCTGTATTTCCTGTGCTTGGCTCTTACTATCAGTTCACTGCCCTCCCTTTTGGGCTATCCACTGCCCAAGGATGTTCTCCAAGGTCATGGTGATGATGGTTGTGGTGCCATGGGATCTGTGTCAGTCCCTATCTAAATGGCTGGCTCATCCAAGCCCATTCCCTCTCAAATGTCTCAGGTGATGTCCCAAGTGATGTCCTTTCTAGAACGCCTCAGCTGGGTGATCAATCAGGAAAAGAGCCAGCTGTTGCCTTCCCAGTCCTTAGAGTTTCCGGGAGCACGGTTTGACTCTCTTGATTAAAGGCGTGGCAATGGGGTCATCAATGGCACCAGATATAGCGAATCTATATATGTTTCAATTCAAAGAGAAATTTTTGAAGAGACATATGCATGAAGTCAATATCAAATTGTGGATACATTATATTGATGACACATGGAGATATGGATCAACTGAGTAAGTTCAACTTCTGGATCAATGGCCTAGATGTAAATCTACGGTTTCAGTTAACATATGACCCCCAACAAATTCTGTATTTAGATTTGATTATAAAGAAGGAAGGTGATCATTTTGTTACAACCCTATACAGAAAACCTACGGACCGGAACCATTTATTACATTTCAATAGTTATCACAACCCAGCGCTGAAGAAGAATCTACCCGTTGGGCAGTTTCTTCGAGCCAGAAGAGCTTGCACTACAATGCAAGACTTTGAAGCTCAGGCTAATATACTGAAAGAAAGATTTTTAGCAAGAAAGTATCCAGTACAACATACAGAGCGAGCATATCATAGAGCGAAACAAACATCTCGTGAATCTCTCTTGAAACAACAGGATAAAAAGAAAAATGTTGGAATGGTATGCCCCCTTTCATATTCTGTTCACTCCAAAGAGATTGTAAAGATTCTACGGAAAGAATGGCATCTGATCCAAGCCCTGCCGGGCTTTCAAGACACATCAGTTATGATTGCTCATAAGCGTAGTGTGAATTTGAAAAACTTGTTGGTTCTATCTGCTCTGACTGAACGGAAGTTCCTGCCAAGATACAAAGGCCAGTTTCATTATGTCCGATGCTCCATATGCCCTCATGTGATGCCAGTAAGGGACAAATTTGTGCATCCCAGGACGAAAGAGAAGTTTAAAATTGAAGATTTTTCCAGTTGTGAAACCACTCATGTAATTTACGTCATACAGTGTCCCTGTAAGAAACTTTATGTTGGAAAGACAATTAGGAGTGCAAGAGTAAGGATGATAGAACACAAGAGTTGTATTAAAAGAAATGTGGCAGATAAGCCTCTCGTGGTACATTGGCAAGAAATGGGACACCGGATCAATGATCTAAAATTTTTTGTCATAAAGAAGGTTAAACAGAACTGGAGAGGAGGGGACATTGATAAAACATTAATGAGGTTAGAACAGAGGTATATCTTTAAGTTGGACTCTCTGGTTCCTAATGGTTTGAATTTAGAGAGGGATTTATCAGTGTTTCTTTAATTAGCTAATGTATAAAATTGATAATTAGGTATAAATAAGATAAGTGCCATAGGTTACTGAAATCTCAGTAGAAGCTTTACTAGTATGTTCAGTCTGGTAGTTGTTTGAGAAATGTTAGATGTATGAAGTAGCATAAGGTTTATTAATTGGCACTAGATCTTTATATAGTGTGTATGTATTATATCTAGTGTTACATAGCGTTTTTAATAGAAGAGTACCCCTTTAAGGAGAGCTCACAAGGTGGGTGAGAGCACTAGTCAGGGATTGTTGTAAGATAATTGAGAGTGTAAAGATTAAGCCCCTGCATTAGCTAGACCACAAGAGGAGGTCTTCATTTACACTCGCGATACTAATTTGGAATGCCTGATATTTATAAGGTATTTCTAACATAAAAACTAATAATGTATGAAATCTGGTCCCCCAGGGCTCCGCTGTCATTTTAGGGTAATTCAAGGGGTTACAGAGGTGTAGAAACGTAAAGGAAGAAAAATATAAGTGGGTGCATGCACGCAGTAATTCATTATGTTTATAATGAGTAATGCTAGGAGATGAGATATTTTGCAATATCGAAATGTTTGAAATGAAAAAAGGAATGAGCTGCGGAGTCAAGAGAAGTAGCCAATCACAATATGATGATGTAATAGTTTCCCGCATTTAACAACTCTTCATAGCACAAGATGTATGTATGTAAAACTGTACATATGTAAATAACCCTCCCTCCTTACGAAAAGAAACCCAATTACTTAATTACTGTGTGTTGTGCTCACCCTACGAATCACCTTGTATATACCACAAATTTTTCTGTCCTGATTAGACAGTTTCCAATATGTAATCTAATCCGCTACTGATCGCTGGAAGTAGCGGTATACAAATGTACGCTAAATAAATAAATAAGTGCGGGCGTTTTTTTGACAGAGCACGATCCTTTGATGACAAGAACGGATGTTCGAAATACAGAGACTTAGGATTGATCCAAGAGTTTTACACGAGTTTTTGAGGTATGAAATAGGTCTTAAAGTATGGTTCATTATCATCTCGAGTAAGCGCATGTTGTGAGATAGGACTCTTAAGAAATGAGTGGGTTTAACACAGTCATTTAAATATTAAGTTTTTTTGTAGAGAGACACTAGTATAAATGCTCAATATAATAAGATGTTAGTCACGATAGATCAACATATAAAATAAGTAAACAATTGTTAAAAATGAGTACAGGGGGTCATAATTTAGAGGTGTACTGGCTCAAAATATAGAAGAGGGGCCGATATGATTTATTTATTTTATTTATTTACATTCTCTTATATACCGTGCTATTCTGCATCAGTGCGGTTTACATTGAACAAACTGAAATTACATTGAACAGGGCATTATAACTTGGAGATAACTATTTTACAGGGAACATGGGCTATGGAGGGTTAAGTGGCTTGCCCAAGACCACAAGGAGCACCTGTGGGATTAGAAACCCCAGTCCTTCCGGCCCAAGGTTGCTGTCCTCTAGTGGGATTTGAACCCCCGACAGATCCCCGGAGAATGACGCCGTTGATAGATCGATGGGCCATCTTATTCAAAGATTAGTGACTTTTTTTGGGGAAGGTAGAATGAGTGCATTGTATTAATTAAATGATTTGTTAATAATCATAAGCACTGCGGTGTTTGATAAGGGATGTCAAGCTATATGACGATGATAATTAAGTTCTCTTTGCGATGAGAAGGATGTTTACATAGGGTTAGAGAAATAGTATGGCCTGACAAGGGAGTGCCCGACTTTAAAAGTTATTAATAGGCATGAGAAGTTGGGGGCAATAAAAGGTTTGTAGGATATTTTAAGCTCCTCTTCGGAAATTGCAATTTGGTCAATAAAATCTGAGATTTACCATTCCCTCATTAGAGGAATCAATATAGATAATATGGTCGTTTTTATGGATCAAAGGGTCATTTTACAATTTCTTAATGAGCATGTAAGAATAAGAGATGGTTCAATTATTTATTTATTTAATCAATTATTTATTAAGTTATTGAAGTTTTGTTTACTTTTTAATGACCCCTCTTCTTTTAGTTTTTTTAATGATCGATTTATTTATTTATATACTTTTTAACAAGTTTTATATATGGATTAATTTAGTTTAGGGTAGACTCACTCCTGCTCTTGATGTCTTGTTTGGTTTGTGACGTTTGTGCTTGATGTTTATTGAATCACTAGTGAGATGGATAACTATCTCCTCTTCTCTCTTTTAGTTTACGAATATTCAATACGAGTGGTCCTATCAATAGAGGTATTGGCTTAAGGCCTGTGTTGATATTCACCCTATCAATGTCTTTTTGTTTATAAGCTGTATGTTATTTATATATTATTTATTTATTTATTAATGTGAGTAGTTTCAATTGATAATTTGGTATTTGATTATTTATGTCCAAGGTATATGGTTGTTTTTAATGTTTGTATATGTTTTAATAATAACTTTTAACAATAATTTTTAATGTTTTTATATATAGTTTTGTTTATTGTTTTGAATATTTATTGCTGTAGGAGTTTTATTTATGGTCTTATGTTTTTATGTTTTTTTATATATTTATAATATGTAGTGTGCCTAAATTTCCCCTAATGAAGAAATCGAAACACGGCCTGTGTCGGGCAATTTAGGCTGTTGGTGTTAACAGTTAATAATTAATAAAGAGTCCTTCCTGATAAACCACACATCCTGGACTGGGTGTCTTCTAGCAACGTGGTATAGTGCTTTCTTTGGGGGGCTCCTTCTCTAATGGGCAGTGTTGGGGGAAGGATAAGGATCTTAGCCTTGTGGATGTCCAGAGGGTGCTTCTCCATTTCTTGGATATTATGAATTCCTTTCATAAATCAACCCATCTTTTTGTGCTGTTTGCTGGCCCATGCAAGAGTGAAATGGTGGCCAGGTCGACTTTTGGGTGCTGGATTATGGAGGCTATTGCCTTGACATATCTTTTGTGGAACCAGCCAGTTCTGGAGGGTTTGCATGCCCATTCTACCCAAGCACAAGTATCCTTGTGGGTGGAATGGAGTTCGGTAGCTCCAGCAGACATTTGTCGGGCAGCAAAGTGGGCATCCACTTTTGTCAAGCATTGCCGCTAGAATGTCTCTGCACAGGTGGACATGGCCTTCAGCTCAAGAGTTTTGTGAGATACTGTGCCTTCTCCAGTCTAGTGGGGTTGTAGCTTTGGTACATCCCACTTGTCTGGACTGGTCTAGCAGGATGATATGGAAGGTGACATTTTACTTACCAGTTAATGTTCTTTCCTTGAGTCCTGCTAGACCAGTTCAGGGCCCGCCCCTGAAACTGTATTTGTTCTGCTCTTCTGCTGTGGTACCCTTGGGTCCGCTATGATTTTTATACTTGACGCTACAGTTCATTTTCTACTGACAGCCTTCTGTTGATGCTTTCCTGTACATAGTTCTCTACTGTTGATTACTCATTGTTGGCCATAATTGAGGTTGTGTGAGGCTTGCTATGTATCTCCCATATGCTTTGGGGCACATACTGAGGGACTTCTGGTGGCTGAGGTGAATGAAAGCATGAGAGTTATGTCATTGAAACTCTGGCTTTTCATTGGTGCTTTGTCTCTACCAGTCTGCTGGTAAGGGAACATACTTGTCTGGACTGGTCTAGCAGGACTCAAGGAAAGGACATTAACTGGTAAGTAAAATGTCACCTTAAGCATTGTTTTTTTTAAATGTATGAGATGAGAGAAGTCTTTTGGCTTTGTTAGCCTCTAAGGTCTTTTTCCTCCCCTTAACTTGAGTTGCGTAAGGAACTATAAATTCCGATAACTCTGTTTTGGAAGATTCAGAATTTTCTGTTTTGTGAAATATATATATTTTGTGATGGAGAAGGTCCCTCTGACCCCTTAGAGAGAGATAAAACACAGGATCCAGCTTTAGGCTGGGAAAGAAAACAAGTGCACATGGCTCCTGGTTTCCCAGGCAACCATAAACAGAGCAGGTCAGAAGAAGGGAAAACACGCCCCTGCTGTAGTTCAGTGCAGCAGTCACGAGTTAAGCCAGAACACCTGTTGGTGGGAGGAGCCAGGGTAAACCCAGGAAACCAGAGATTTAAGGGAGGCTCATTAGGAGGAGAGAGAACACAGCTGGGGAGGACACAGCTAGGAAGGACACAGCTGGGAGGAACACAGCTGGGAGAAGCACAGCCGGTAGCTCAGAGGAGAGCTCAGCCAAGAGCAGCATGGCTGAGAACACAGCTCTTAGAACCGTCACGAGAAACAGAGGATTGCCTTAGGAATGAAGACTCAGAGGAATCTATGGTAATTGAGGATTCTCTGACCTTTGATTCAGAAGAGGAAGTCAGCAGAGGAAACAAGCAGAGAGTTGGTGCAAAGGAGCCAGGTACAAGTAACCCGGGTTTGGTGCTGGGAGTAAAAGGCAACCAAAAGGGAAACATACTGGGAAGGCAGACTTGTATGCACAGAGAAACTCCAAGGCTTATGTTTGCAGCTGATCCTAGAGGACAAAAGGAAACTCTCATAAGGAAACCAAGAGGTAGGATAAGTTACCGGTATAAACGGGAAGCTGTTTTTAAATGCTCTGATATTAGCCCAGAAGGGTGGGGCTCCACATGCTGGGAATACTGTGGCCATTCACAACCGTGTATATCAAAAGGCTGTGAGGAAAAATGCAATGCTGAAAAGATAGACATGTGTTTGGAAACACCCTGTGGCAACTTGCAAACATTTCCAGGTAGGGTTCAGATTGAACCAATGGACACTGAACCACCTTTAGAAGGCCAGCCTAGTGAACCAATGGATTGTACGATATCTGTATCTGAGAAGATAAGTCCTGTGAAATAGAATTAAGCTGTGCAGAGAAAGAGAGAGTGCTGCAGGTAGCAGTTGACAAGAAAAGCACAAAAGGGTTTTTGAAATAGAAAAGTGTTTTTCATTTGGATTACAGAGATGCTGAGATAAGAAGCTTGAATTTCTTTTTATATAAGTTAGTGCCAGAAGTGTATGGCCAATGTTCCTTTTGTTCTGCATGTGAAACCACTTGGGAAGGGGAATTAAAAATCCTGTTTTGCCTGAAACCCTCGAGTCCACAACTCTTTATTTGGGATAGTGAAAAACTTCAACTCCCAGAAGGCAGTGCTTTCCCCAAGCACCAGTAACTTCCTGAATAGAGACTCAGGCCGTCCATCTCCACAAGCTCCAGCTGTGGAGGTAACAGCGACGCAACAATTTGTATATCTTCCATATCTTTGGGAAGAGAGCTGTTTTTGGGATATGCCAGGCAACTGTGACCTAGATTGACCACTGTTAGGTCCATCAAGCATAGGATTGTTTCTATTGTCTGACCCAATATGGCACTTCTTATGTTCATTTCACCTTTTGTATAATTTTTAATACAAAAGGGTAGACTTGACTCACCACCTCTTACTTCAGGGTGCAAGGAGTATTGGATGGATCTCTCCATTAGAATCTGCCAGGTACTTCCAAGTGATCCGGATGGACCATTCTTGGAGATAGGATGCTGGGCTTTTTGACCAAAGAGCTGACCCAGAATAGCTCCACTTGTGGCATTTTGATCTAATTCGGGAATTGTGCACACATTCTTACAAGCAAAGCAAAAAACGAACATATTCAAGGGCATTTATATCACGTATTCATTTATATACAAATATACTAGTCATAAAATAAGAGAGCTTTTGTAGACTGTCTGTGAATGTGTTTTAAATGATGAACCCTCTCTTTTGGCCAACTTGCTGTCTGTCGCATGTGTTTGCTTGTGTTTTGGTTTATACCCCAGTCCTTGCCATGTTTAAGCCTGTTTCTTGTTGTGCAGGCAAAGGAAGAAGGCTTATGTTTTTATCTGTAGCTCCAGGCATGCCGCCTTTCTTGTGGTTTATTATTTTTTTTATTATGATGTGTTAGTGCTTGATGTAGCACAAAGTAAAGTTTTCACGTGCATTTGGGATTGGCTGGATAAATGTACACCTTGGGTTTGATTGAAACTTTTCTTGTGGCAAACAAGAAAACCTTGAATCGGGTTATTCTTTAGAAAAGGTGACATTTGCTTATGAGATTGTGCAATTTAGGTTTTGCCAATGATTTTGTAACTGCCACTGTGTAGCAATTTTTAATTAAACCCATTGTGAACTGAATGCCCATATTTGGAATGCCCGGAAGACCTCATTTTAGCACTTCTTGACTATCTGGATCACACAGCGTAACAAACAGGTTGCTGAGAACTTTGAAAATTTTCTAAAAGATTATATCTACTGCTACCGATAAATAAAAGTATTTTTAAGTTTGAAAAAATATTCTTACAACACACCATGTGCATCCTGACGTTCACCTATGGGAGTTGAATATAAACTTCATAAAAGTGTGGGTGAATGAATAATCCTTTGTAGAGGGTGCATGGGTAGAATGGGGGGGGGGGTGTATTATCTGGCTCCTCTTAAATGTCTGGAGCTATTTTCCTCCAAGGCACAAAAGAATGAGGGTGAGTCAGTCCCAAGGGTAATTTTTTCTCGGTCGTATTGCTTTCTAATTTTTTTTTTTATTTTCCTGGCTTCCCTTTCAAAATCTGAATATTCTGTGTATCTTCTACTTTTATGCCATTTGGAAAAAAAATAAGTGACTTCTTAACAATTATTTTTGTGGCTTTATCTCTGGTAGATAATCCTCCAGTCGTTTAAGCTTTTTATATTTAGTAGATCAGTATGATGCCTACATGGTGGATTGATGAAAGTCAGCACAGCATCAGCATAGATTCATATTGATAGGAATGACTGAGTAGGAGTTGCTGAAAATCTTTAATCGTTTTACATAATTTCTATTAAATATTAAATAAGTTGAATTGATTTTAGTTTACCTGCCATTTAAGTAGTGTGCATTTAGTAGTGTTATACAAATAAGTAGTGGTAGAAGTATTTAAAAGTATTTAGCTTTTGAGAGGGGGGGGGCATTTTATAACTATGCTTATCATCCAGCTAGAACGGTCCAGGTGAGTAGATTATGCTCCCCAGCTAGAAAGTGGCAGCAGAGTAGGACAACTTTCAGTGATGTCATTACTAGTATATACTCTGGTGCAGCACTGAGAAAAGCCAATACTATCTGCAAGTTGTATGGAGTGGTGCAGCAGTGCAGATAGGCCTGTTTTCCCAGGCCCACAAGTCCTTTGGCTCAGTGTTTACTTGAAGCTTGGTTACAGCCATTGTCTCTTGAGCTGATAGTTGCCTTGTGTCCAGCACTGTTACTCATGGGCTTCTAGTACTGGTGGGTTGGAGAGTAGGCAGGAGGAATCCACGGGGCCCCTGAGGGGAGCTTGGTAATTCTAGGTCCAGGCCCCCCTTCTCTGTCACTGTCCTATATCTGCATATTCTGCTCTTTTTCTAGTTTTTGTTAGTATTTTAATTGGCTCTCTTTTGTGCTGCTTGAATAAAACAGCTCCATCTTTAAAAACAAAAAAGCCTTGAGGCAGCCAGACTTTCCAGGCCTGTGTAGGTGGCTGGGGAGGCCCTTCTCGGGATCTTCTGGCCAGCCTGCTGGGTGAGAAGATTCCTTTACTAATTAGTGGCTCCCCTTTTTCAATGTGTTTGATTTTTTTTCTTTTAATTGCGTTTGAACTCTGCAGCCATGCCTGGTACACAGAGGTGTACTATTTGTGGTCCCCATAGAGTTAGCTCCGTAGCTGGCTCCTTATGCCACAGATGTGATGGAAAAACCTGGGACACATATTTTGGCATTGTTGGGACCCTTCCGCGGGGCTTTGAGTCTGATGTCAGTTTTGCTGCCTCTGTGGTGTCTTCCATGATTTTCCCACCAGTGGGTTCGGTGGCCATCTAGGATAACTGCATGGCCTTGGCTAAAGGGAAGAATAGAAAGATGGCTGCAGCCTTGAGCTGGCAGGTTCTGAAGGTCCTTCAAGTCCCCAGGGCCCCTTATTTCATCCAGCTTTGAGTAGCAGCTCCTAAAGCTACTCAAGTGCTGTTTTCAGTCTTTGGTAGCTGCCTGGTAGTCCCTCTCATGGGGGTACGAGGCCCTGACTGCCTCCGGACATTTCAAAATTCACTCACTCTGGTAGTAAGAAGGTTAAGCACCCCCATTCTTCCTTTTCACCAATCTGTTCCTCTTGGAGCCCAGCTTTATCCCTTATGGGGGAGTGCTGGGGAAAAGTTGACGATTCCCTATCTCTAATGGATGAGTCGGTGAAGAAGGGGCGCTTTCCCTGGCAGAGGGAGAAGATCCATCAGTGACTCACCTTTTTCACAGGACCTAGTTAGTTATTAAGGATGCCATGGTGGTCTTGTGCATTGCAGACCCCTCTCTGGTACAGGTTTCTCAAGTGGACTTTATCATAGAGGGTTTCCCATGGCTCTATTTTTTCCCCCTCTTCCAGAGCACTTGTGAAATCTCATGTCCAGTGGGAGGCACTGGAGCTGGAGCAGAAGTGCATTAAGGTCTTGGCTCAGCTGTATCCTCTGCTCCAAGCAGAGATGGAAAAGCTTTTTTGTAGTCCTGAAGGTGGATGTTCTGGTCACGGTGGTGGCGAAGCACATGGCCATTCCAGGTCAAGTTGGCGCAGCGCTGAAGGAGAGTGGAAGCCATCCTCAAGAATGCCTTTATGGTTTCAGTCTTGGGCACTTATGTGGTGCTTTGTGCTAGTGTAGTGGCCTAAACGTTCTTGTACTGGATGCAGTAATTGCCAGACAGCTCAGAAGTCGCAAGATTGGAGTTTCAAGTGACATTTGTGGTGGACGCCTTATACAATTTGATTAGCATGTCCTCTAAGGCTATGGCAGCAAATGTGGTAGCCCATGGTTGGTTCTGGCTCTGGCATTAGTGCCTTAGGGCCAGAATGCATATGTCTGTTGTCACACCTCATCCGCCCCAGCCGTGACTGCTGGTATTGCTGGGCTATTATGAGGGTGGTAGTTGTGCCTTGCTTCTATATATAAATCACACAGAAAAACTTTCTTTTCTTTTAGGGTTTTATTCCCCGTCCCTTGAGGTTTCTTCTTTTTAAACAACAGAAATTAACAGCTCACTTGGCTTCAAACAAAAGATAACTAGGTAACAAAAGTAGCTTCCTTCAGCTGATAACTTTAAACCAAAAGTAAATAATAAACAGCCTAACTGACTGCTTGGCTTGGAGAGAGGGAGAGAGTTGCAGCTCTGCCATTTGTATACTGGAATTTAAGGTTACACAAATCACATTTACCTTAATGATATCTCTGGCTCTATCACAGAGAAAGAACAGTCCATCAATTCTGTATTTGTTAATACTTCAGAATTCTCATATTCCATTATCTCTTGCTCATGGGTATCTCCACTATCCACTTCCAACGTGGAATAAAAATATGGAAGGCTTGCCTCGTCAGTCAAGAAGTTTCTCTTCCTGTGAGCTGCACTGCCTCTCTGGGGAGTATCACCAAACTCTGAGTGATGTCTTTCAGAGCCCTGCCCCCGCTGGTGCCTCAATGCATAGCTCAGGTCCTGGTTTGACCTGCTAGCTGGGTAATTTTGATAGGGTCCCTGCCGGGTCTGCCCTAGCTTTCCAGGCCCAACTGTGCCTGATTGCAACCGAGGTAACGGTGTTTCCCTAGAAGCTGGGAATTCACCGTGAGAAGGGATTTCTTCAGCTTTTCTAAGTAAGTGAAGCCCTCTTCTTTTAACACTTCTATAATCAGGAGAAAAGCTATTATTAGCCTCTGAATATCTGGGCTTTATATGGCTATTTCTACGCCTCCAGGGCCCTTCCCTTTCAAATGGCAAATAGCCCTTGTATCTACTCTTTGCCCCTGTACCTGCTGTTGCAGTCTTCCTGTATTCTTCTTGCTTTCCAAACACATTCACGCTGTCAGGGTGTTGCCTTCTCCCAGAACCACACAGGTCTCTGGACTCTTTCCAACATTCACACCGGCTCCCCTGTTGCCTTTCAGCTTGTGACCTCTGCTGCTTTAATTCCTCTCTCCAGGATTCCCTCCTTGGCTCCTCTCTCCAGGATTCCCTCCTTCTCAAAGGTTCCCTATCTCCAAATGTTTGGTAGTCTGTTTTATCTGTGTATTTCCTGACTCCACCTTCCCTCAGGTGCACTCTATTAGGTAAAGCAGACTCCCTTGCTTTGCTCTCTGGGTGTGTCTTTCTGGGCTCTGTGCACGTGTGCTTAGGTTGTCGCTGGCAACCAATAAACATTCTCCTGTTTATTCTGTCACTTTCACCGTGATCATTCACATTGCTCTGCACCTTCTCAGGCTGCCCTATGTCCACCCTGTGACACTGTCCTGCAGAGGCACCTTCTGACTCGCTGGTCACCCTGTTCCCAGTTCTTTGATCAGTGCCTCCTCCTTCCCCCGAAGATCAAGCAGGAGTTGGCCTGGTGGCTGCAGACACCCTCTGATGGATAGAATGTCTCTGGAAGTGCTGGATTGAGTGATAGTCACCACAAATGCATGCCTTTTGGGCTGGGGAACTCATTGTCCAGGTCAGTTTGATTAGAGATGCTGGGGCCTGCAGGAAGCCTCCTTGATGATCAACAGACTAGAGGCCAGGGTGATTAGCCTAGCTTTGAAGGGATTCCAGACCTTCCTAGAAGGGAAGGTGGTCAGAGTGTTCTTAGCCAATGCCATGGCAGTGGCATATGTCAACAAGCAAGGCGGCACTCACATTGTTGTGGCGACTGTGGAGGTGGTATTGCTCCGTCATTGGGCACGAGGCTCATCTGGTGGATCTATCTGGTGACGCACATTATGAGAGTCAATGTATAGGCCCACTTCATGAGCCAGAATACCATTGATTCTGGTGAGTGAGAATGCACATTCAGCCTCAATGTGGAGGTGGAGCCTGCCGGTATTTGATCTGATGGCTACCCAGTAGAATACCAAGGTGAATAGCTGTTTCATCCACAGGAAAGGTCTGTGGATGGTGGGTTTGGATACCCTTTCTTCAAGTGAGACCCCAGGAGGAACTTCTGTATGTCTTTCCCTGTAGCCTTTGGTGAGGAGACGTCTGTGCAGGATTTGGTCTCACAGCCACACAAGCTATGTTATTTGGATCTTTTGATCCTGCTGGTGGGGCCCCATCTGTTGCCACTTCTGTGGCAATGTCCCTTAATCATGGAGAACTCTGTGCTTTTCTTGCTTAAGGCTTGAATCTGTCAGCGGCATAAGCTGCCTAAAAAAGGACACTTTGGGTGGTAGTAAATACCATTCTTAAGGGCCAGAGCACCTTTGTCCTTCGCCTATGTTAGGGTCTTTGAGAGGTGATGTTCCTCTCAGGCCTCAAATGTCAAAAGGAGGAAC
Organism: Ichthyophis bannanicus; assembly: GCA_033557465.1. Classification (NCBI taxonomy): domain Eukaryota; kingdom Metazoa; phylum Chordata; class Amphibia; order Gymnophiona; family Ichthyophiidae; genus Ichthyophis; species Ichthyophis bannanicus. Next base: position 197,861,725 of record CM066043.1, on the reverse strand, counting down.
ATAGTGGTCATTTTGTCCAAGGTATACCTTTAAATCTCTATCTGCATTCAGGTGGCTGCCCTTGAATTCTACCAGGGGTGAATTCAAGGTATGTCCTTGGCATCATAAATGCATATGTTCTGCTTCCTCAAGGGGGTGAAGTAGATCCATCCCCCATGTGACTGGTGATACCACAGTGGTGCCTTTCTCTGGTGTTTAAGGCACTGAAGGGTAGTTCTTTTAAGACCTTTCGGAAGGCTGCCTTCAAGGATTTGACCCTGAAGGTGATATTTCTGGTGGCTGTTGCTTCTGTCAAGCGGGTGTCAAGAGCTATAGGCCTTATCCTGTAGGGAGCCTTTTCTGGTTCTCTCATCAGCTTTTGCTTTCTAAAGACATTGCTGCCCCTTCTTTCCAAAGTGCTGTCTCCCCTTAATTGTAATCTGTGATCCCACCCTCCTCCTTCGGTCAGACCTTTTTGCTGTATCTGTTAGATGTGAGGAGAGCGTTGGTGAAGTATCCGGAGACTACTAATTCCTTCCAGTGGTCAGATCATCTCTTTATCCTCTTCAGCAGCCCAAGGAAGGGACTGGCAGCAGCCAAATCCTTGATTCCTGCTAGCTTAAGGAACCTGCTAGTTCAGCCTATTTCCTTTGTGGAAAATGTGTGCTAGAGCGAGTCTAAACTCATTCCACTAGGACACAGGCTTGTCATAAGCTGAGTCTGCACTGGTGTTTTTGGAAGATATCTGTTTGGTAGCTACCTGGTCATCTTTAAGCACCCTTATAAAGCACTACAGGTTGCATGTGGGAGCTGGAACAGATTGTGCCTTTGGCAGAGCAGTTCTGTCCTTAGCATGTTCTTTCCACTCTGGTCCTGACTGCTTGGGTACGTCCCACTCATCTAGACTAGTCTAGCAAAATGATGAGAGAGGGAAATTTTTGATACCTGCCAATTTCCTTTCCTTGAATTCTGCTATACCAGTCCAGAACCCACCCTAGGAATACTACTCCTACAGGTTTGGGAGTCCTGCTGCCTTTTAACCTCTTTGTCGATATCAATGCCTGATGCAGAATCAGGTATGGTAAGAGAGCCAAAAAGTGTTTATATAAAGTTATTGTGGATTAATACTTTTCTGAGTTTCTGAGCTTTTTAATCTTGGTTCTACTTGGGAAGTGTCCTAGTGGCATCTCTGTGTCTCACCAGAGTACATACTAGTGATGAAATCATTAAAAGCTGTTCTACTATTACTACTACTATTACTACTACTACTGCTACTATTAATTGTTTATATAGCGCTACAAGGTGTACGCAGCACTGCACAGGTACATGTTAAAAAAAAAAAAAGACAGTTCCTGCTCATCAGAGCTTACAATCTAATCAAGACAGACAATACAATAGCTGAGAACCAGGGTACAACTAGGGAAAGGTAAGGAGACACAAAGGAGAACAAGGGATCATGATCCAAAAGCATCCTCAAAAAAGTGAACTTTTAGCATAGATTTGAAAAGGGGGAGAGATGCAGCCTGATGTACAGACTCGGATAGTTTGTTGCATTTACAAGGAGCAGCAAGGTGAAAGGATTGAAGTCTGGAGTTGGCAGTGGAAGAAAAGGGTATAGAAAGAAGCAAGCCAGTAGAAGAGCAGAGGTCACAAGGATGGGTGTGAGCAGAGAGGAAAGAGGAAAGGTAGAGAGGAGCAGTAGAATGAATTAATTTATAGGTCAGAAGGAGAAGGTTGAATTGGATGCAGAAACAGAAGAGGAGCCAATGAAGTGACAACTTACTCAAGGGCCTAGATAATACAAGAAATGGTTTCCTTCTAGTTTTCATGGACATATCTACAGCTTTCGACACGGTGACCCATTCCTTATTGTTGAATCGTCTTCAAGAGTTAGGACTACATAATAACACACTAAAATGGTTCCCTTCCTATCTGACAGACAGAACACAAAAAGTCAAATGTGAACAAAGAAAATCTACACAGTTCCCCATCACTCAGCACATACCTCAAGGCTCAACACTCGCATCCATCCTATACAATCTATACATTCAGCCCATATGTGACATTATCAAAAGTCATGAAATATATTACTACTTATATGCTGACGACATGGTATATGCACCAATGGATGTATTTGCTCCTGATACAACCCCAATTACTCGGTGCCTTGAAGAAATGATTAAGTGGCTCGCTAACAACATGAAAGTTAATTTTGACAAAACAGAGGCTATTTTCATTTCCAGTAACCCTAACTGCAACCTGCCTTCAGCCATTAGTATTCTGGACAGAACAATATCTCTAAAAGACGAAGTGAAATACCTGGGTGTTATCTTGGATAAAAATTTAAACCTGCAATCACATATAAATAAAACCACTGCTAAGGCGTATCAGCGATTGAAGCTCGTCAGGAGACTTCAACCGATCCTCAGCCATAATCATTTTTGCACCGTATGTCAAGCAGCCGTTATCCCAATTTTAGACTACGGAAACTCATTATATCAGGGTCTGCCCATAAAATCTATACACCCACTTCAATCAGGGGCGGCCCAAGGGGGGTGCGGAGACTCGGTGCGGGGCCTCATTTGCATATGTGGCCTTATTTGCATAAATATTTGCATAATGTTACCATACACTTACTTTTAGTAAACATGTCTCTTAATGAGTGTATGGATAAAGAAAGACTAAAAGATTTCTACATTACTATAATCCAGTGCCAACCGCCAGGCACATTAGGAACTACTACAAACGCTGCCCATTTAGAACCCATAGCAAACCCGCCGTATCCTGACAGCATTACCAGGACTCACAAAGCACCATACCCTACCTATCAAAAGGCAACACTGCAAATATTAAACCAATAAATTTCAGAGAATACTGGGGAAAGAGAACAAGTGGTAATGTCAAATAGGAAATAAATAAATAGAATACCTCAGCTCAGTTACACATGCAGAACATAGACCATCACCAAACAAGGAATCACAATTTAGAAACAGGAAGGCAATAATTAAACTGGGAACCCCAAAAGCCAAACTTGGAATGTACAACAACACTGTAGAAATAAAACTATAAATTAATTTCCTCTTGTACCAAACAAAGCGCAGACGTAAATGATGCACATTTCCCAGAGCTTTCATATTCCAGTTAATAAATTCAAAATAAAGAGAGATCTTTCTACCTTTAGTGCATTTCTTTTCAGTTGCAATTGCTCCAGCCACTTTCTTCTGGTTTCTTCATGTTTTCTGCTAACTCTCCATCGTCTGCTGTCCATTTGTTCTTTCTTCTCTCTTCTAGTTTTTTTTTTTCCATTCTCTCTCTCTACATGTGCTTTGACATACTAATCTTTCTCCATTTGCTCTTTCCTCATTCCTATTTCATCCACACAAATTTTACACCTCCATCCTCAATCCCCACTTACTCGCCCAATACCCGGCCAATTGTAGATTTTTCATCCCTCCCACACAAAATATTTTTCCCCTCTCCAATTTACTCTCCCAGCCCCATCCCATTCTAATCCTCCCCCAACATCAGCTCCCTTCTAGTTCCAGTCTCACCCAGCATCCATTCCCTTCTAGTCCCTGCATCAGCCCATTTCCAGTCCTAGCCCCCCATCAACCCATTTCCAGTCCTAGCTCCCCCATCCATTTTCAGTCTGAGTCCCTTCATCAGCTCATTTCCAATCCTAGCCCCATCAGCCCATTTCTAGTCATTTCCTAGCCCCACCATCAGCCCATGTCAAATCCTAGCTCCCCTCCACTCAGCCCAATTCCAGTCCAAGCCCCCCATGAGCCTACTTCCAGTTCTAGCCCCTCCATGAGTCCATTTCAATTCAAGCCCCCACCACAGCCCATTTCCAATCTTAGCTCCCCCAACAGCCCATTTCCAGTCCTATCCTAGCTGCTCCATCAGCCCATTTTCAGTCCTAGCTCCCTTCCCTCACAGCCCATTTCCATTCCAAGCTCCCTCCCCATCAGCTATTTGCAGTTCAAGCCTCCCCTTCCACTCAGCCCATTTCCAGTTATAGCAACCCCCCAACCAATTACCAGTCCTAGCCCCCCATCAACCCACTTCCAGTCCTAACCCCCATCACCCCATTTTCAGTTTAAGCCCCCCTATAACCCATTACCAGTCCTAACGCCCCATCAGCCCACTTCCAGTCTTAACCCCATCAGCCCATTTCCAGTCAGCCCCCCATAGCTCATTGCCAGTCCTAAACCCCCCCTTCATCAGCCCACAGCCCATTACCAGTCCTAACCACATAAGCCCTCCTCAAGTCCTAACCCCTCCCCATCAGCCCATTTCCTGTCCTAGCCCCCCATCAGTCCTAACCCCCCCATAGCCCATTAGCAGTCCTAACCCCCATCACCTGATTTCCAGACAGCCCCCATCAGCCCATAGCCCATTACCAGTCCTAACCCCCCCCAACAGCCCACTACCAATCCTAACCCCCCAACAGCCCACAGCCCATTACCAGTCCTAACTCCTCCCCTTCAACCCATTTCCTGTCCTAGCCCCCCCCCATAGCCCATTATCAGTCCTAACCCCCCCATAGCCCATTACCAGTCCTAACCCCCCATCACCCCATTTCCAGACAGCCCCCATCAGCCCACAGCCCATTGCCAGTCTTAACCTCCCCCCAGCCCATTACCAGTCCTAACTCCCCTCCCATTGGCTTATGGCAAAATTAAAAAAAAAAAAAAGCTTGCTCTGGACGCGAGGGGCTGATGGGAAATTTCCCATTAGCCCCTGCGGGCTTAACAGAGACGCGAGGGAGACACTCCCTTCGCGAATCTGAAAGCCCTTGCAGAGGGGCTCAGCGAGCAGAGGAGGCCCCGCGGGACACTTCATTCTGCCGCTGCCGCGGCGGCGGTGGTGGCAGCAGCCAGAGCCAGCTTTTTTTTTAATGTAATTTTAAAAAAAGCAGAATGTTCTTTGCGCGGGGCCCCCTGAAACGCGGGGCCCTGTGCAAAAAACATTCTTGCTCAATAGACGGGCCGGCCCTGACTTCAATTAGTACAGAACACTACAGCACGCATCATTATGGGCATAGCCAAGCATGAACATATTACATCTGTATTCCAACAACTGCACTGGCTACCAATAAATGCACGGGTGAGATTTAAGGCAACCATGAACATATTCAAGATTATTAACCTATGATCAGTGGATGTCCTTTAAGGATTATTGTCTAAGGACTCAACTGTAAGGCCCAGATAAGCTAAGAGTATGAACAAGCTTCACCTACCTTTAGGGCACCATAAAACTAAAAAAGCTACCTCCAACAGAGCCTTATCATTCTCAGTGCCTGCACTCTGGAATTCTCTTCCGGATGAATTAAGAGCCATAAATGACAAGGATTTCTGAAAATCTCTCAAGACCCTATTATTCACAGAAGTCTATGATTGTGGGACATAAAGAACTCATGCTCCACTGACGTATGAGATAGAGCAAAGAACTAGTTAATCTATGTCTATATGTGTGTCTTGTCACCCCTTCCCTTCTGTTCTATGTAAATCCACAATTGTATCGTTAACTACTTTGATTGAACCGATTGAAGGGAAGAGAGATGATTCTGAAGGAGACCAGCAAGGAGGAGGTTGCAAGAGTCTAGATGGGAGGTGACTAAAGAGTGGATAGGTGTCTTAGTAGTGTGTTCAGAAAGGAAGAAACAAATTTTGTTAATGTTATAGAGCAGGGGTCTCAAACACGCGGCCCGCGAGACAACTTTGTGCGGCCCGCGACGGAGGAAAACAAAAAAAACCCAAAACCCTGGCTTCTGCCGTTGCCGCCGTGGCAGCGGCAGAATCAATTGTCAAATTTTAAAAAAACTGACTTCTGCTGCTCAAGCAGCAAAATCAGCTGTCCTGCGGCCCCTTCCCCTGTGCCCGGAGATCCGAGTCTGCTCTATCAGCGGCGTGCTTTTCAAGCCGCGAAGAGAGTATTCCCCTCTCGCGCGGTTTCAAGCCGCGCGAGAGGGGAATACTCTCCTCGCGGCTTGAAAAGCACGCCGCTGATAGAGCAGACTCGGATCTCCGGGCACAGGGGAAGGGGCCGCAGGACAGCTGATTTTGCTGCTTGAGCAGCAGAAGCCAGGTTTTTTTTTAATTTACCTGGGGGGGGGGGGGTGTAGGACTGGAAATGGGCTATTGGCAGGGGGGGGTATGACTGGAAATGGGCTATTGGCAGGGGGGGGTTATGACTGGAGATGGGCTATTGGCCGGGGGGGGGTTATGACGGGAGATGGGCGATTGGCAGGGGGGTTATGACGGGGAATGGGCTATGGTGGGGGCTAGGACTGGAAAGGGGCAGGTGGGGGTTAGGAAGGACTGGAGGTGGGCTGATGGGGGAGTTAGGACTGGTAATGAGCTATGGAAGGGTTGACTGAAATGGGGTAATGGGGGTTAGGGCTGGAAGTGGGCTATTGGCAGGGGGGTTATGACTGGTAATGGGCTATGGGGGGGGGGGGTAAGACTGAAAATGGGGTGATGGGGGTAAAACTGGAAGTGCGCTATGGGGAGGTTAGGACTGGTAATGGGCTATGGGGGGTCTAGGACTGGTAATGGGCTGGGGGGGGGGTTGCTAGGACTGGAAATGGGCTGAGTGGAAGGGGGGCATGAACTGCAAATGGCTGATGGGGAGGGGGGCTTGGAATGGAAATGGGCTGTGAGGGGAGGGAGCTAGGATTGGAAATGGGCTGATGGGGGGCTAGGATTGGAAATGGGCTGATGGTGAGGCTAGGATAGGACTGGAAATGGACTAATGGGGGGACTAGAAGGGAGCGGATGCTGGGTGGGGCTGGAACTAGAAGGGAGCTGATGTTGGGGGAGGATTAGAATGGGATGTAGCTGGGAAAGTGAAATGGAGAGGGGAAAAATATTTTGTCTGGGAGAGAAGACAAATCTACAATTGGCCAGGTATTGGGAGAGTAAGTGGGGATTGAGGATGGAGGGGTAAAATTTGAGTGGATGAAATAGGAATGAGGAAAGAGAAAAAGGAGAAAGATTAGTATGTTAAAGCAGATGTAGAGAGAGAATGGAAAAAAAACTAGGAGAGAAGAAAGGGCAAATGGACAGCAGACGATGGAGAGTTAGCAGAAGACATGAAGAAACCAGAAGAAAGTGGCTGGAACAATTGCAACTGAAAAAAATGCACAAAAGGTAGAAAAATATCTCTTTATTTTGAATTTATTAACTGGAATATGTCAGCTCTGGGAAATGTGCATCATTAATGTTTGCGCTTTGTTTAGTACAAGAGGAAATTAATTTATAGTTTTATTTCTACAGTGTTGTTGTACATTCCAAGTTTGGCTTTTGGGGTTCCCAGTTTAATTATTGTCTTCTTGTTTCTAAATCTTTTAGTCTTTCTTTATCCATACTCATTAAAGAGGCATGTTTACTAAAATTTAGTGTATGGTAACATTATGCAAATATTTATGCAAATGAGGCCCCTTATGCAAATGAGGCCCCGCGTCTTATGCGGCCCCCGGGTTACTTTACAAGTCCTCATTTGGCCCTCAAAGCAATTTGAGTTTGAGACCCCTGTTATAGAGAAAGAAATGACAGGTTTTAGCAATCAATTGTATGTGTGTGGAGAAGGAGAGGGAGGAGTCAAAAATGACCCCAAGGTTGTGGGCTGAGGAAACGGAAAGTAGAAGAGTGTTGTCCACAGAGATAGAGAAAGGGGGGAGGTGGGTTTAGGGGGAAAAATAAGAAATTCAATTACAAATGGCGATGAGACATCCAGGCAGCAAAGTCAGATAGGCAGGCAGAGATTGGAGCCTCGAATGTCTGAGAAATATCAGGTGTAGAGAGAGAGAGATCTGAGAGTCAACAGCATAAAAATGGTACTGAAAGCCAAGGGAGGAGATCAGAGCACCAAGGGAATGGATATAGAGAGAGAAAAGGAGAGAGCCCAGAACAGATCCTTTTGGTATACCAACTGAGAATGGAATAGCAGTAGTGAAAGAATCACAAATCCTGAAAGAGCGAAGGGAGAGATAAGAAGAGAACCAGGACAGGACACAGCCCCTAAAACAATTGAGGACAATGTGTCAAGGAGAAGGTGGTGGTCAACAGTGTCAAAAGCAGCAGAAAGGTCAAGAGGAATGAGGACTGACTAAATGTCCTTGGATTTAGCGAAGAACAAGTCACTGGAGACTTTGGCAAGAGCCATCTCAGTACAATGTAAGGGACAAAAGCCAGATTGTAATGGATCTAGAAGGGCTTGAGAGGGGAGAAATTCAAGGCAATGGCGGAGAACTGCATGTTCAAGAAGTTTGGAAATGAAAAGAAAAAGGGTGATGGGTCGATAATGAGAAGGACAAGTAGGGTCAAGTGAAGATTTCTTGAGGAGAGGTGTGACCACAGCATGCTTGAAGACTGCTGGGACAGTTGTAGTGGAGAGCGATAGATTGAGAATATGAGAGATGGAAGGGATGACAGAGGAGGAGATGGAGTTAAAAAGATGGTGGGGAAAGGATCAGAGGAACAGGTAATGAGTTTAGAGGAGGAAAGAAGAATGGCAGATGAAATTTAATGTGGACAAGTGCAAAGTTATGCACCTAGGGAAGAACAACCCAAACTATGGTTACACGATGCAAGGTTCCACATTAGGAACCACCACCCAGGAAAAAGATTTAGGCGTCATTGTGGATAACATGTTAAAACCCTCGGCCCAGTGTGCAGCGGCAGCCAAGAGAGCAAAGAGAATGCTAGGTATCATAAGGAAAGGAATGGAAAATAAAACAAAAGATATTATAATGCCTCTATACCGTTTCATGGTGAGACCGCACCTTGAATATTGTGTGCAATTCTGGTTGCTGTATCTTAAAAAGGATATAGCGTTATTAGAAAAGGTTCAGAGAAGAACCACCAAAATGGTAAAGGGGATGGAAGGATACTCCTATGAAGAAAGGCTAAAAAGGTTAGGGCTCTTTAACCTGGAAAAGAGACGGCTGAGGGGAGATATGATAGAAGTCTATAAATTAATGAACGGAGTGGAACGGGTAAACGTAGATCGACTGTTTACGTTATCAGATTATAGGAAGACTAGGGGACATGCAATGAAGCTACAGGGTAAACTATTTAAGACTAATAAAAGAAAATATTTTTTCACTCAACGTGTAATCAAACTCTGGAATTTGTTACCGGAGGATGTAGTAAAGGCTGTTAGTGTAGCTGGGTTTAAAAAAGGTTTGGACAAGTTCCTGGAGGAAAGGTCCATAAACTATTATTAAGAAGGGACCCAGGATATCAATGCTTGACCTAGTGCAAGCATTGCAGAACCTGTGTCTTCTGGGGAAACTGCTAGGTATGTATGACCTAGATTGGCCACTGTTGGAAACAGGATACTGGGCTTGATGGACCTTGGTCTGACCCAGTATGGCATATCTTATGTTCTTAAGATGAGTGGTTTCCTCTTCAGAGATTTTAGAAAAGGATGAAAAGGTAACGGAGATTTATGGGAAGAGTTGGTATTGAAGAAAGGATGAAGCTGATCTTGTGGGGAATTGGAGTGTAATCTTATGGACTTTGTCATGGAAATAGTCGGCTAGGGTTTGTGCAGAAAGGGAAGGAGGGGACGAAGGCGGAGGCGCCTTGAGTTGAGAGTTGAAAAGAGATGGCGAGGGTCAGGCAAGAGATTCAGATGATAGAGAGTTCTAGCCAGCCTCCACCTGCCAGCTGGGGAACATAACCCACTCTGGACTGGTCTAGTCTAGTCTAGCAGGATTCAAGGAAAGGAAATTAGCAGGTATGGAAAATTTCTCCATATTTTTCTTTGTATAGATGGTGCGCTCATATTTTGTATCTGTTATTTGAGGTCACACTATTTTTCTTGGTTAAAATACGTGCATCTGTAAAACCAAAAACTCAGACTACCTGCAACAGAACCTTCTCTCTATACAGACCCACAAACTGGAATGCCCTGCCAAGCAACCCAAGAGCCATCATCAACCTAACTGAATACCGAAGGAAGCTAAAAACTTCTCTTTCAAGATTCCTTTGGAACTGACACCAAATCATCCCAGCCATAAACTTCCCAACTCCCCCCCCCCCCCCACTTCCCCCATCTATAACCACCCCATCCACCTCCCCACCCAAACCCACCCTACATATTCAACCATTTAACCCATTGTATATAAGTTGACTGTTTAAAGTTGTAATGTTCCCAACACACCCTTCCCCTAATGTACTCTGTATCAAGTTTTTTAGTTCTCTGTAAAGTGCTTCAATAGCTTGAAAAGCAGGATATAAAAAAGTTTAAATAAATAAAATGTTCTAAAGTATTATTTAAGTGCAAACTCATCCCCATCCCCATCCCCATCCTTGGTAACATCTCTTCAGTTTTTAAAATTGTAATAGTAATATGCTTCGACCATGATAGTCATGCATATATATCAGGTACTGAAAAATAAAATAAAAATTTAATTAGCCTGTATATGTTTAAGTTATACATGATAAATTTATCCACATAGCAGAAGGGCACCATTTCTGCCCATAAAACACTGCTTTACTGATGAAAGTATCTTTAAAAATGACCTTCTTGAAATTCATAATTTTCAGAATTCTTATTTACTAAGGGGCTAATTTAGACTCCCACAGCTGGTATGTGTCCCCTGGAGAGAAGGGTGCTTGAAAGAGCAGAGCTGTGTCAAGCTGCATTTGCTTTTTCTGTCTCCCCCCCCCACCCCCACTGGAAGCAGTTTCCTTTGTCCCTGCAAAAAGAAACCTTTCAAATTAGATTCAGGTCTGCACACAAAGCCTGGCTCTTCCAGCGGGCCTTTGGCAAATAAGCAGAGAGAAAGGGTTTCCCCATACTGGACTTTTTTAGCTCTTTGCATTCTCTGTCCAATGTCTGTTTGGGGGTCTTTATGTGTATTTTGTAGGACAGTACCACACCTTGATGCAAATTTAGTTTTCAAAGGGCAGTATAGTAAATACTGTTAATAGAGTTCTGCTGTTTCTGGCACGGATTTCTCTTTCTATAGTTTTGCCAACTGCAGGTAATATGATCATTCATTCAGGACTAAATCCTCCAGTTTGCTTTCTATGTAAATAAATGCAATGTATGCCTTCGAGTCCATGCTTACTCCTGGCGACCCAGCAGCTCCTGGGCTTTCTTGGCAGCGTAACCAGAAGTAAATTGCCACTGGAGGGTTAAGTGATTTGCCTAAGGACACAAGAAGTGCTGTTGGAATCGAACGCTGGTCTCTTGGTTACCAAGCCAGTGCTCGAACCACTAGGCTGCTACTCCACTCCATACAAACAAAAAAAATTATTTGGGTGGGTTAGGATAACCTTTTCTTTTACCCATTATGCATTTATTACTTGTGCTATGTTAATAAAAGGCTAGAATAAATTTATTATGTACACTGTTCTTTTTTTTTTTTTTTTTTACTTTAGACCCGATATTCAAAAGACATTTACACAGTTTATAGCCAAGTAAACCGTGTAAATGCCTGAGATGGGGATATTAAATGGCACCTACACGGTTAGCGCCATTGAATAACCTCAGCTAAGTCCCCTACGCGCTCCGATGCTATCCGGTTAGCATTGGGGCATGTAGGGGGTGTACCGAGACGGAGAATGGTGCTAACTGTGCAACAGCAATATCGGATGCTGCCCTTCAGCGATCAGCACCTTTAAGATAAGCAAGATACTGCTGCTGCATGGTTAGCCTCAACAGCTTCCGGCTTTAGCGGCGATCACCAAATATTCAATGCCATCACCGCAGCATTGAATATCCGGTTTAGGGGTCGGCGGGGAGCGCTATGCACCAATTAACGCATAGCCCTTTGAAGATCCGGACAGCAGAATATCAAGCCCTTTATATTTATAAACATTTACAAATATAATACAAGCATCAAATCTTGTACAGCAAACTTGAGTAGATATTCAGAAAAACATAAAACTGAAATATAAACTATAAAAGGAAAAATAATAAATTGATTACTGATCCCTATTAAGCCCATAATAAGGGAGAAGATTATCCACATGAATAAAAAAGAAGAAAGAGAGAAGAACAAATCTAAAAAGAAAAAATAGATAAAGAAACAGATATTACAAAATTTCCCACATCAACTTTAAACAGGGTAAATATTCCCCTCTCCTTTCCATTTGGCATCACCATTGTATCCTGCAGAGAACATACTGTAAGAACATGATATGCCATACTGGCTCAGACCAAGGTCCATCAAGCCCAGTATCCTGTTTCCAACAGTGGTCTATCTAGGTCACAAGTACCTAGCAGTTTCCCCAAAAGACACAGGTTAAACATAGTAGAAAGAAAATCTCTCACATGTATGGGATGATACATTCAAAATCTTTACCAAACATTTTTCCAGATACCTAAGGAAAAAAACCTCTACCCTATTAGACATAACCAATTGACGGAGTTACCAAAATAGTTTGTCTTTTCTGCATCTCTCTACACAAATGTTTAGCCCCAAAAATAACCGATTCCTAGTACTAAAATACAAATGTATAACTGAATTTCTATCAGTTTCAAGTGCAAATGAAACCAGAACAGTGGCCCTGTCATGGATGACTTCTGATGACCTCTCCAATATAGCAGTCGCATGAAGACTGTCAGCTAAAACCTGAGCTAAGCTCCCCTGTTAAACCAGGATTATACAGTTTGACATTCTTCCTGGACAGTCCCCACTTTAGCCATCCTGCTATCTTGGCCCTTCCTATGCTCTTCAGCAGTTGTTAAATGCTGATTCATATTACCCAGACAGCATTTCAAATCCTCAATCTTATTGACTACTACTGCTTCCAGACTTACAATTGCTTGCCAAATCATTTCAAGGGTGATAAGTTCTGACCTCTCCAACCTCGTCATCTCTGGCACAACCGTTGCTCTTCCCACCTGTAGTGACTCCACTGGCCGCTGGGGATCCAGAAAGGCAACCTCCATTGCCAGTAGCCCAACCATGATTTTTCTCAGCTTTGGCACAGTCTGATGACTTGATCCCGCAGCTACTTCCAGGGTCACTCCAGCTTTTCCCGCTAATGCAGAAGGCTGTTTTGGGCCTCTTCCATGCTCCTCTCCTTCCCAGCATTCAGTGGTGGCTTCACACTCCCCACCACCAAGTCTTTAACCAGGGAGCTCGTTAGAGGAGATAGAGGGGGAGTGCGGGAGTCCAGGCTCAAAGATTTATCTCCTCCAGACTTGAAAAGATTCGTATCCTGTCCAAGGCAGCAGAGGAGCCCCAGAAACCTGAATAGAAGTCGTGGGTGCCACAAACTGTGTAATCACTGTCTGGCTCTGAGATAAGGGTTTTGGGTGGGTTCCCATCTTACCCTTCCTCTTTCCATTCTTCCTACCCATAAGAAAACTGTTTACATGGACAAATGTCTGCAACAAACACTGGGAACAACCTGCTGAAGCGTCCGCGCTAGTCACCATCTTGGGAACCTCCCCACTATTATAATATTTGAGTTTATAGAAGCATCATCGTTGCCATGTTCTGTTATGCATCACTGCTAATACCTCAGAAATGTGTGCACAGACATTTCTGGGGTGAAAGTCTGACAAGTATTTATAGTACCTGTCGTACAAAACAGACTATACGGGAGAGGAGGAGGAACCATATTCTTGTTCTCATTCTATTCTGGATAAATGGAGACACAAGCGAGTAAAGTGGCTCACCCAGGGTCTTTATTGATTCAGCAACTTAAAAATGTAATAAACACATTTTTGCATCAAGATTTCTTCTGAGCTTCAGTCTACTGTTCCAGCAATAGAATACATCCCTTCCTGATGAGTCTCTAATGGAAGCTGGAACAAAAATGCTACAACTGGGGGAACTTTTTTGGAGCTTTTTCCACGTGTAAGGTTGCCTTACATGCAGAAACAGGCTCATATAAAACTGTGCACAGATACACTTGTGTAAAAAGTAGGCACACTGCTTTTACACAGTCTGCTGTGGTATGCAAGGGTGCATGCCGGGGCATCTTGGTTCAGGAGAGGTGGGGGGAGTAGGGGCCTCTGGACTATGAGATGATTGGTTTCAAGGGATTGTGTGAGACCACGATTAGGCAGTCAATCAATTGATCGGTGGGGGGATCGTGTTCGAGTGGGGAGTCTCTTCTTCAGAGGCAGCATGTCAAACTTCACCTCAGATTACTTTTTTCAGAACAAACCAGCATGATCACAAGTGCGACTTAATTTGTCTGGTTTGCCCCCCTTGTCTAGTGCTGAGTTTTTTGCATGGCTGATTTGCAAAAAGTCAGCCTTAAAATTAAGAAACCCTAACTTTGGTGGTGAGTAAATTGTTGGAAACGCTGCTGAAAGAGAAAATAGTGAGGTTTCTGGAATCCAGCGGATTACAGAATCCGAGGCAGCATGGATTCACCAGAGGCAGGTCTTGTCAGACAAATCTGATTGATTTCTTTGACTGGGTGACCAGGGAGTTGGACCGAGGGAGAGCCCTAGATGTGGTGTATTTAGATTTCAGTAAAGTCTTTGACACTGTTCCTCACAGGCGACTTATAAACAAGCTGAGCACCCTAGGGATGGACCCTAAAGTTACTGCTTGAGTTAGAAATTGGTTGGGTGGGAGGCGACAAAGAGTACAAGTAAATGGAGCTCACTCTGAGGAGAAGGATGTAATCAGTGGTGTGCCCCAGGGATCTGTCCTTGGTCCGATTCTTTTTAACATCTTTGTTAGTGATATAGCGGAAGGGCTTTCAGGTAAGGTTTGCCTCTTTGCGGATGATACCAAAATCTGCAATAGAGTAGACACCCAGGAAGGGGTAGATAACATGAGGAGGGATCTAGCTAAGCTTGAAGAATGGTCTAGAATTTGGCAGCTGGGATTTAATGTTAAAAAATGTAAGGTCATGCATTTGGGCTGCAGCAATCCAAGGGAGCAATATAGTATAGGGGTGAATTACTTTTGTCCACTAAAGAAGAGCGGGACCTAGGCATGGTTGTGTCTGATGATCTTAAAGTAGCTAAACAGGTAGAAAAGGCGACGGCAAAAGCTAGAAGGATGCTTGGGTGCATACGGAGAGGAATGGCTAGCAGAAAAAAGGAGGTGATAATGCCTCTGTATAAGTCTTTGGTGCGACTTCATTTGGAGTATAGTGTGCAATTCTGGAGACCGCATCTTCAAAAGGATGTGAACAGGATGGAGTCGGTGCAGAGGGTGGCTACTAAAATGATTAGTGGTCTTCATTATAAAGCATATGAGGACAGACTGAAGGATCTTAATATGTACACCTTAGAGGAAAGGCGGGATAGAGGTGATATGATTTGAGATGTTTAAATACCTCCGTGGCATAAATGTTCAGGGAGAGAGCCTCTTTCAATTTCAATTTGTGGGAGGAGTGGCCTAGTGGTTAGGACAAGGTACTTCAGGCCGGAGGGCCGGGGGTTCAAGTCCCACCTGGGGACAGCAATCTCAGGCCGGAGGGACTGGGATTTCTAGTCCTATAGGTACTCCTTGTGGTCTTGGGCAAGCCACTTAACCCTCCATTGCCCATGTTCCCTGTAAGTATTAGCGTATGTGTGTCATATCCCCTCGTGTTAAATGTATCTCCCAATTGATCGCTTTGACCCGGTGAAAAGCGGGATATAAATACAGCTAAATAAATAAATAAAGCAAGTTCTTCTACGAGGGGACATGGGATGAGGGTGAAGGGAGATAGATTCAGGAGTGATATGCGGAAATATTTCTTTATGGAAAGAGTAGTGGATCTGTGGAATAGTCTCCCAGTGGAGGTGATAGAGATGAGGACAGTAACTGAATTCAAAAAAGCATGGGACAACCACAGAGGATCTCTAAAGGTAAAAAGGGGACTGTTGTAGTTGTTATGGAAGGACAGACTAGATAGACCCTGTGGTCTTTTTCTGTCGTCATGTTTCTATGTTTCTATGCTAGAATTTTAGCACCGGACTCTAGCACAGGGTTTCTGCATCAGCCATTGTGACAGGAAGCCCTATGCTTTAGGCTAAGGGAAGCCAGGCATGGATTTAAAGTTCCACTTGGCTAAAATAGGACAGTGGGTTCAGATCCCACTAGATCAAGAAAACAGGTATGCCTTCGTGTCCCACCAGCTTTGCAGAGGAAGAAGACAGAAAAGTCCAGGTCAGAGAGGAAGCTGGCTAAGAGATAGAAGCTGACAGTAACAAGTCGTTTGCTCAGAGATAGCCCTCTGTCCCTTTAATGAGTGCACTCTGTCTGCCGCTATTGCGGACAGTTCATTTTTGTGGTTCCAAAACTGGCCCCACTTTAATAGCTCAGTCATTCAAGTCAATAATACATTGTTTATCCCAAGAGTTACTTTCTCCTTAGGTTTCCACTTTCAGTCTTAAAACATTTATTCTGGTTTGTGCAGTTTTCCGCCAATCTGTTAGTCCTTTATGCCCAGCACCAGGAATGAGAAAAGGGGCCAGGCTTAGCTCTGGCTCTTCCTGCTTCAATTATCTCATAACATTATGCTTTCTATAATACTTCTAATAATTTACACATTTTCACAGATAAGATAATATTCACAGTCTTGGGTTGGCTTGTTTCAGGATTGCTGCAAAAGTTAAGTTCCAGTCTGTGTTTTACAAGCACCTGTGTCTGGGTTAAGGCAGGCCAGCCGTGCTCTCTCCGGGCAGCGTGTCAATACTGTCTACTAAAACTATGTCGGACTCCTGCAGCTCCCTACTCTTCAGCATCAAGCCACCACAATATTCCTAGCACTATTATGGGGCATTTCCCCTTCCTGTAATATACAGGCAGAAAGAAAATATGAATGCTGTCTTAAGTCAGTGCTTGCTAATGACTATAGAAAGCCAGTTTTTAGTTTCTTTGCTATTTTCTCATGTTATGCTCTGTATAAACTCTGACCTGACTTCAGTATGACCAACCACAAAATACAGGTAGAAATCAGTGATATCAGGTCACATCAAACAACACCATGATCACTGATAAATGTCCTCCAGCAATTTCTTAGCCATAAGATGTCCCCAGAGGGGTATTCAACTGGTTATTGGGACCATTCTTCACAGGTAAAAAAACAAAAAAACTTTTTTTTCAGAAATTTTTTTTACTTTGTGTTGCTCACCTCTATGTGAATTTTAAAAGTTAAACTCCCCTATTATGGTAATTTTATAATATTCCACTGTACTTATCTTGCATGTAGTAAGACCATTGGTTTATTTTATTCTGCTGTCAGATCTAAGACCCCGTGAGCCTGCTCTGTAAAAATATTTGTATTTAATATTCCATTCACTGAAGTGTTTTGTCACCAAGCAGCACTTCACAAACATTTTATCTGGATATATGCTTCTGGTTTTTTGAAGATACTTTGTCCCCATTCTGATAAGAAAGCTGAAAATATACCCGAGTACACCTTGTTCTTAGGATTGGAGCTCTTATTAATGGTTAATATCTGTTTTCAGTCTAGGAATTTTGCAGACTTTCCCCCTTCCAGGCCAAATGAGCCAAATGATCTGTTTTCCCTGTGTACAAGCCCATCTTACCCTTCCTCTTTCCATTCTTCCTACCCATAAGAAAATGGAGCCACATATTTGGATGATGATCCCCACGTCACCCTGAGCTGGAACATTCAGCTCTCTAAAAACTCAGGAGGGTTGTTTAGGCATTCCTGAACCTGCATGGTAGCTCTCATGCTCAAGCCGGTGTCGCTCCTTCCCCTGTATGTTTTTTTCCATGCTGACCTGCTGGATGTGTGAGCTTGACTTCTCCTGAAGGAAAAAAGAAAGGTAAAACGGAGAAATGTTTATAATGGCAGATAGTAAAGCCCCGATGAGTCAACTTCAGGTACCAGTGGCCTCTACTTCTAAGAATACGGACACTGTTCTCATAAAGGACCTGGCTTGGGTACCTGCGGAAGTTTCACAGGTGGCGTAAGAAACTGCGAACCTCTGGGCTGTGTTCAAGCACTGCAGTCCTCTCCTGCGAAGTCTGTTGTCAGCTTCATTCAGAAGTGTAATGTCAGTCGGGTAAGATGGGATATCCAGTATCCAATCTATCTGCTTCTCATCAATAGGCTCTACCTTAGTACACTCTCTAGACTTCCTCAAACCCGGCTATAAAGGAGGAGCATAAGGGACAAAACCTTTGAATATCCACCCCACCCCCCTCCCAGGTCTCTTTGGTGTGATAACTCCCCAACAGTAAGGGAGCTTTCAGCTCAATCACTGGATCGGCCCATATCTCTGTAGAAGTCTCAAATTCCGTATTACTACAGTTACTATCCATACCAATATTTCCAAGTTCCCTGCAGTTGTAAGTGGTATTGGCATTATACTTGGCTCCACCACAGAAACCACCAATGCAACCATATGCTCCAAGAGAGAAAACAGGTCACTTCTGCTTCTTCTTCCTATTAGAAACCTCTTGAGTTTTGGACACCTTGTCTGTGGGGGGAGAGGCTTCAGTACTGCTTGTCAGTTTGGCAAGCCATCACTTTTAATCATTGGGTGCAAGGGCTGGTGCAAGGTAGTGGGCACCCTAAGCAAACCTTTAGTCTTACCCCCCTCTCCCTCAAGATTTTTATAATCAGATCATCATGATAGTTGAGTTTAAACACCACTCTTCCAACAATTGTCCTGTAACAATGCATAACTGGATGCCCGCTCTCCCTGCAGATAAAAGAATGTGTGACGGCTCGTTGACTTTGTGTGGCTGTCAGAAATCTATTGTTTTGCTTTGAATGCTGCTGTTCCTTGATGCCCCCCCAGCAGCTGCTGTCCTAGCCATTCTAGTCTTGCCTCATGTTTGGACTAGCCCCCCCCCCCCCACACACACGATTTCGGGCTCAACTTTTGACCGTTTCCTCTGATATACCACACACTCTCATTTCTTACTCCCATTTCTCTCAGCTCAACCAGGAGATTCGTATATGAGTGGTAAGAATAGTTCCCTTAAGGGACTGCTATCTGGGGTATTAGTCCAGGTACTTCCTCATGCTGAAAAAATGAGGTGGTCTATGCTCAATTCTGGATCTCAGAGGCTTGAATCATTTCTTAAAGGAGAAATTCAAGATGTTTTATCTTGAAATTATATTACCACTGTTTCACAAAAATAGTTGTGTTGTGTCCCTGGATTTGAAAGACACATATACATATATATGCATTCCAATTGATCAGGAACACTGGAAATTTCTCCACTTTTAGAGACCAGCATTACGAATTCAGGGTACTGCCGTTCACCTTTTAATCAATCGTTGGCTTCAGTCATGGCACATTTGAGTGAGGCACGTCTATATATTTTCCTTTACTTGGATGACATTTCTCTATCTGCATGGTCTCCAGAAAATTCATGGGACATCCTTCAGATCACCAATAATTCCTTAAGCAGCTGTGCTTTCTCTTCTCTTCAATTTTGATAAATCTTTCCTTGTTTTCTCAGGATCTTCAGTTTATAGGAGCATGACTTCAGACAAAACAAAGCAAAATGTTGCTTCCCAAGGATTGGTATTCAGCCCTAGTTTCTCTCTCTCTCTCAACATCTAGCCAACAAACTTTTGATTCAGCGCATTTCATCCGCAACTGTGGTGCATGTCCTTCTCAAATGAGACTCAGAATGCATCCACTGAAGTGACATTTAAAATTCTAGTAGATTCAACTCTGTCATCCATCATCCATGAAAGTCGTTGTTATGAGCACGATGCACTGCTGTCTACATTGGTGAAGTGATCCCTCAAACCTGACAGAGCGTTGCACCATTCAGCCTCCTTCTCACCACATAGTTTTGACAACGGACTCCTTCAACATGGGATGAGGAGTGCACCTTGCCCACCTCTGTACTCAGGATCGATGGACAACCAATAAAGAGGACTTCATATCAGTCTTTTGGAACTTCAAACTATTTTCCATGCACTGAGGACCTTTTATAGCTGGCTTGTGAGAAAAGTCATTCAAATGTAGATCAACAATTAGTTGTGATGTTTTAAATGAACAGGCAAGGTTCACTACTTCTGTGTCATGAAACTGTCCATATATGGGATCTGGCTCTTCACATGTCTGTAACATTGTAAGTTGTTTATCTTCCTTGAGATCAAAACCAGCTCGCAGATAACTTAAGTCACCATTTGAACTCTCACGAATGGACTCTAGATTGCGATTCAACTTCTCTTTGAGAAATGGGGCATACCCATAATCAACTTGTTTGCATCCCAAAAGAATCACAAATGCTCTCTCTTTTGTTCAAGGATACTGGCTTTCTCATGACTGCTTTCTTCTTCAGTGGGCTTATGATCTCTACTACACCTTTCAAGTTTCCTCTTCTATCAAGAGCCAAGTCCATGTGTCAGAATCTGGATTATTCTGGTAGCTTGGTACTGGCCATACCAGCTTTGGTTTCCATGGCTTGTCAATTTAGCCCAACAGGAGCCACTCACATTGGGAGCCCACCCACCCTCCTTACTCTAGAGAACAGTACTCTGCCCCATCCCAATCTTAAGTCCTTCTTGATGACAGCATGGCTCTTGAAAGTGCACTAGTTTATTTGGCGACCTGTATCACCATGGGATCTTGATGTCATCCTTGATCAAATTATTCAAGTTCCTTTTGAACATTTAGGCCAAAAAAATGCTACATCTTTCTTGGAAATTTTTTTTTTTTCATTGCTAGGTGAGTGAGTGAGTTTCAGGCCCTAGTATATTGCTGTCCATATATTCAATTGTTTTCCAAACTATATAGTGCTAAGTATCTAACCTCACTTTTGACCTAAAGTAGTGTCTGATTTTTCACCTTAACCAATATATTATCTTACTAATTCTTTTTTACCCAAAACCACACTCAGACCCTTCTGAGATGACTTTGCATTTATTGGACTGCAAAAGAGCGCTTCTCTACTACTTAGAAGCTACACAATCAATTTGTTCAAATGTAGTTTTTAGTCTCAGATGACCCTAATCATATGGGACACACAGTTTCCAAATAGACTCTTTCTCGTTGGATAGTGAACTGTATAGCTTTGTTATCACCAAGCTTATGAATCTTTATCAGGATAGATCTCCATTCATAGACTGCAATCCAAGTCTGCGACTGTTGCAGATCTTCAATCTACTCCAGTTATGAACATATGCAAAACACAATGTGGTCTTCTGCTCACACTTTTATCAGACATTCTCCAGGACCAAGCAGGAAGTCAGTCCTCACATATGGGTGACGTCGGCGCCGACGGAGCCCTCGCGGAGCAATTTTCCCCAGCTTTCAAAGAAAGCCTTTGGGAATTGCAGCGCGCATGCGCGGTCGCCTTCCCGCCCAAGGGTGCCATCTTAGCCAGTCTTCTTTTTTCCGCGGAGCCCTACAGACGTACCCGTCGTGTCCCTGCGAAAAAGTTGATTTTATTCTCTCTTTTTCCTTCGGTTCGACGCCGGTTTTCTTCCCGCCCGGACTCGCGACGCCGGTCACGAGTCCTCTTCTTCTTTTTCGGTTTTTCTGATTTAGTCAGTTTCGTTTTTCGGTTTTTCACTGGCAGCCCGGTCTTTTGACCTCGCAGGGGCCCTTTTTCCCCCGATGGCTGCCAGTGGTTTCAAGCGGTGTGGTCAGTGTGACCGAAATATGTCACTAACTGACACACACGATAATTGCCTCCGCTGCCTGGGCCCGGATCATGAAGAAATGATCTGTGGGGCCTGTGGCAAAATGTCCTCCAAAGCGTTGAGAAGTCGGCGGCATCAGCGGGATAGGATCTTCGCTGACCCCAGCCGTACCCGGACCTCGTCGGAGGCCTCGGCGTCCAGAGGTTCCAGCTCTGACCGTCGCCGGAGTTCCTCCGACAGGGGTTCTCCCTCCGGGGACCATCGACGGAAGGTGAAACCCGCGAGGGCGGCGTCGGTGGACGCTCCTGGCTCCGCGAGGGCCAGGTCGCATAGCCCCGATAGCCGTCCCGGGTCCTTGGAGAAGGAGCACCTCTCGAAGCGACCTCGCATGGAGTCGGAGCTGCCTGCTCGGGTAAGTCCTGTGGTCCTCCTGGACTCGCCTCCGAGACCGCCGACGTCGGGCCCGACGCCGTCGGGGCCTGAGTCGGGGGCTGCTGGGTCACCTGAGGTCGGACTCAGGTTGACGGCCTTGGAGAGCAGACTGTCTGCCTTCATGGACCAGCAGCGGGCACTGCTCGCTAGCCTCGCTGGCGCCGCTGCCCCGACCGCCGGGACGTCAACATCTAAGTCGACCCCGGAGACCGAGCCGATCCTCGAGTCCATGCGAACTCGAGTCGATCCTCGGTCGAGGTCACCCTCGGCCTCCCGTTCGGGACCGAGGTCGCCGACGCCGACTCCCTCGGCGTCGAGGCGGCCGGCGCCGCAGCCTGCCCGGGCCGACCCCACCGATTCCTCCTCGGAGTCGGTCTGGGAGTCTGAAGAGGAAGAGTCACCTGATTCTTTTCGGACTCGGTGTGTCCCCTCGGACTCGCCTGAGTCCGAACCTCGGAAGCAGTCCCCTCCGGAGGATGCCCGGTTCTCGGACTTCGTCAGGGATATGGCCAAAGCTTTGGCCTTCCCTGCGGATCCCGAGGAGGAGCCTCGAGCCGAAGAGCTCGACGCCCTCCAGTATGACTCTCCCGCCAGGGAACACTTTACTGTACCGGTTCCTCCCATGCTGGAACGACTACTCTTCCGCATGTGGGAGAGTCCGGCCTCCTCGCCGGTCCTGAGCAAGCGGGTCGATTCTATCTATCGAGTCCGCAAGAGCCCTGGCTTCCAAAAAGCACAGCTACCACACCATTCCATGGTAGTGGAATCGGCCATGCATCGTCTTAAGAGCCAGAAGATGCACTCCTCGGTGCCTCCTGGCAGGGAGGCCCGTAACCTGGATGGCCTTGGTAAGAAGTGTTTCCAGGGCTCTATGCTTGCGTGTCGTGTCCAGACCTACCAGCTATACATGGGCATGTATCTCCGAGACCTGGCTAAAGAGCTAGCCGGATTCTCCGCTGGATTGTCCGAGGAACCTTTGCGGAGGTTCCTAGCCTTGTCCACTGGCATTCGGGAATGCTCAAAATTCATATCCCGAGCAGCCTATGATGGCTTTGAAGCATCGGCTCGAGTGGCCGCAGCCGGCATCGGTGCCCGCCGACAGGCTTGGCTTCAGTCGTCTGACCTTGAGCCCTGGGTGCAGGACAAGTTGGTCGATGTCCCCTGCCGAGGTGAAAACCTCTTTGGCAAACCTATGGACGAGAAGGCTGCACAACTAGAGACAGAGACTCTCACCAGGACTAGGCTTTCTAGGAAGACCTCCGCCCCTTCCCAGAAAAAGAAGGGCTCGGGAAAGAGGTCCTTTTACCCGAGAAAGGCGGCTGCCTATAAACACTACCCCCAATATCAGGCCCCCGCAGCTCCCCAACAGGGCCAGCAGGCCAAGGGACGGGGTAACGGGTCCCGTAGGCAGCAAGCCCCAAGCCTGCACCACCAGCCCCTGCTCAGCAGGGTGGGGGCTTTTGACTCCTTAAGCATAGCCTCTCCCCCTCCGCTGGCTCCTCCCAGCACCGGAGGCCGGCTGGTTCACTTCGCCCACAGGTGGTCCAGCGTCACTTCCGATGCCTGGGTGCTTCAAGTCGTAAGAGAAGGCTATCTTCTCCACTTCCACCAGGTCCCTCCCTCCTATTTCCCGGGAGAACCTCCACGACTCCCTCTGCACAGGGACTTACTCCTTCAGGAGTTAGCAGGTCTTCTACAGGAACAGGCGGTGGAACCGGTGCCCCACCACCTGAGAGGTCAAGGCTTTTATTCCAGGTATTTTCTAGTACCAAAAAGGACAGGAGGCCTCAGACCCATCCTGGACCTGCGCAACCTCAACAGGTTCCTCGTGCGGGAAAAGTTCAAAATGTTTACCCTTGGAATCCTTCTGCCCTACCTCCAGCAGGGAGATTGGCTATGCTCCTTGGATCTAAAGGATGCCTACACGCACATCCTCATCCACCCAAGCCACCGCCAATACCTAAGGTTTGTGGTGGCAGGAAATCATTACCAGTACAGGGTACTGCCCTTTGGCCTGTCCTCCGCACCGCGAGTCTTCACAAAATGCCTCGCGGTGGTGGCGGCCCATCTCCGGCTTCACGGCCTCTATGTCTTCCCGTACCTCGACGACTGGCTCATCAGAGCAGCGTCCGCTCCGGAGGTCACCAACGCCACACACCGCACGGTGACTCTTCTGCAGTACTTGGGCTTTGTCATAAACTTCGCAAAGTCCACTTTGCTCCCCTCACAGGATCTCGAGTTCATCGGCGCAAGACTGCACACTCCTCAGGCGCGAGCTTTCCTGCCTCTCGACAGGGCTCAACGGCTCATGGACCTAGCCGGCCGTTTTCGCAGCCAGTCCCTGGTCTCCGCCAGGCGCTTCCTGAGACTGCTCGGCCATATGGCTTCCACCGTCCATGTGACCCCCAATGCCCGCCTGAATATGCAGCCTGCTCAATGGTGTCTTCGCAAGCAGTGGCAACAAGCCACGGGCGGCCTAGCAGACCTAGTGCGCGTCTCCGAGCCGCTGGCCTCGTCTCTCCAGTGGTGGCTTCATCGGCCGAACCTGTTACTCGGCATGCCTTTTCAGTCACCTCAGCCGGCCCAGGTGCTGACGACAGATGCGTCCCTCCTGGGCTGGGGAGCACATTGTCAAGGGGCACGTACTCAGGGCCTCTGGACCACGTGGGAGTCTGCTCAGCAGATCAACTTCCTGGAGCTCAGAGCGAACCGCCTGGCTCTCAAGGCTTTCTCCCACCTGACCTCTCACCAGTCCGTCCTTGTCCAGACGGACAATCAAGTTGCCATGTTCTACGTGAACAAACAGGGGGGCACGGGCTCCTTCCTTCTCTGTCGGGAAGCACAGAAGCTCTGCTCTTGGGCCGTCAGTCACGGCGTTCTTCTCAAGGCAGTTTATCTCCCAGGCCAAGAGAATTGCCTGGCGGACAAACTCAGCAGGATCCTCCAGCCGCACGAGTGGCGCCTGGATCTCTTGGTAGTTCAGAAGCTCTTTCTAAAGTGGGGCCTCCCCACGATGGATCTCTTTGCCAGTCCTCACAACCGGCAACTTCCTCGCTTCTGCTCTCGTCAGCCACATCCCCTTCGAGTTGCGGCAGACGCTTTTCTACTCTCGTGGTCGGAGAGCCTTCTGTATGCTTTTCCTCCCATCCCGCTGGTCTCTCGAACTCTTTTCAAGGTTCTCCGAGACAAAGCTTCCATGATCCTGGTGGCCCCTCGCTGGCCCAGACAGCCGTGGTTTCCACTCCTGCTGCAATTAGCGGTAGAGGATCCATTCCCTCTGGGGTTTCAACCGGATCTCCTCACTCAGGATCAGGGGTCTCTGCTACACCCCAACCTCAGATCTCTCAATCTAATGGCCTGGCTGCTGAGAGGGTAGTCCTTGCTCCCCTTCTCCTGCCGGCAGAGGTGGAAGAGGTCGTCCTAGCTTCTCGGCGACCTTCTACCCGCAAATGCTACGCCCTTAAATGGCGTTGCTTTTCCGTTTGGTGTACACAGCAGTCTCAGGATCCCTTCTCCTGCTCGGTGTCGGTGATCTTGCAGTACTTGCTCTACCTCTCTAATCTGGGACTTAAGTCCAACTCCGTCAAAGTTCACCTCAGTGCTCTTTCAGCACATCATGTACCGGTGGACGGCAGACCTCTTTCCAGCGACCCTCTCGTAGCGAGGTTTCTCCGAGGTCTCCTTCTACTTAAACCACCTCTGCGCCCGCCAGCGCCTGACTGGGATCTGAATGTGGTTTTACAGCGGATCACTTGTCCGCCTTTTGAACCTATGGCTACCTGTTCTCTCCGTTTTCTTTCTTGGAAAACATTGTTCTTGATAGCCCTCACTTCCGCTAGACGCGTAAGTGAATTGCAGGCCCTCGTGTCTGATCCCCCTTACACTCGGTTCTACAAAAATAGGGTAGTCCTACGGACTCACCCAAAATTTCTTCCAAAAGTGGTTTCCCCTTTTCACATCAATCAGGAGGTGGTACTTCCGACCTTCTTTCCCAGGCCACACTCCAGCCGAGCTGAAATGGTCCTGCATACCCTGGACTGTAGAAGGGCATTGAACTTCTACCTTGACCGTACGCGGGAGCACCGTAAAGCTGCTCAGCTTTTTGTGTCTTTTGACCCCAATAAATTGGGGCTCCCGGTCTCCAAGCGTACTCTGTCCATCTGGGTTGCTGACTGTATCGCTTGGGCTTATGGGGCAGCCGGGCTCTCCTTGGATGGTCGAGTCACGGCTCATTGTGTTCGGGCAAAGGCTACGTCAGTGGCTTACCTCCGCTCTGTTCCGCTGGCAGACATCTGCCGGGCCGCTACTTGGTCTTCGAGCCAGACTTTTGCGGTCCATTACTGTCTCGAGAGGGAGTCCCGCAGGGACAGTGCTTTCGGACAGGCAGTCCTCCGTAATCTCTTTGAGGTTTGAGCAACTCCTACCCTCCATCCCGGATGTGGGCTACCGGTGGGTAATAATTCAGCGAAGATTCCTTCCTTCTGTGCGGCTGAGCTAGAGGGAGCTCATTTTTGTGCTTAGGGTCTCCGGTAGCCTTAAGCTTGGGAGTCCCATATGTGAGGACTGACTTCCTGCTTGGTCCTGGAGAAAGCGTAGTTACTCACCTGTAACAGGTGTTCTCCAGGAGCAGCAGGAATCAGTCCTCACAACCCTCCCTCCTCCCCTTGGAGTTGCAATCATCTGCTTAAGTTTTTTTGCAAATTTTTATGCTGTCTTTTTTAGCTATGTCATCTGACTGGCTAAGATGGCACCCTTGGGCGGGAAGGCGACCGCGCATGCGCGCTGCAATTCCCAAAGGCTTTCTTTGAAAGCTGGGGAAAATTGCTCCGTGAGGGCTCCGTCGGCGCCGATGTCACCCATATGTGAGGACTGATTCCTGCTGCTCCTGGAGAACACCTGTTACAGGTGAGTAACTACGCTTTATGCTTTGGATGTGTCTTCTCACAGAACAGTATTTTTGGACAGCCTGTACTCCACAACTCTTTTGCATAGTAGCTACCACCTTCTGTTTCTTACTGGGTCATTACTCATATGAGAAGTACTGACCCTCAGAGTTGCAAAATATGTAACTCCATTTTCTCCTATTTATCTATGGAGAAAGTCAAATTGATTACCCATAATAGGGGTTCTTCGTGGACAGCAAGAGAATGGAACCACATAACACGCCCTCCTTCCCTTCTTTGTTTTTCAATGCTATATTATATATTGGGGAAGGAACGGTACCGGCATGAATATGGGCGCTACCATGCAGGCTCAGGAGTGCCCATGATGCTGTTCTGAGCTTTTTGGAGAGCTGTATGTTCCGGCTCGGGGCAATGAGAGGAACGTCACCCATATATATGGCTCCATTCTCCTGCTGTCCACGGATCAGTCCCATTACAGGTAAGCAATATTGCTTTTTTTGACATCTTCTGTGTTGCCAAAAAAATGAGATAGTGGCTTCACTTGCACAAATGTTGCTTCCCAGTGCTATGAACTGGGTAGGAAAATTTAACATGAACTTTAGCCCCAGGGACAGTGAAAAAAAGACAGTTACACCTTTTTGGAAATGCATTTTTTTTTGTACAAACAAATGGCTTTGAAGGCTTTTGCATATGCCCATTTCACAAAGTTTATTATTCATTAGCCATTTTGCATAATTTGGCATTGCCGCAGTTCATTAATAATGCATTGGAATAAACTTTTACACATAGCAGACTGCACATACGTAAAAGTTTAGTATATGGGTGGGGTGGAGGGCAAACGTTTCAGAGATTTTCCACAAAGGAGCCTTTTCTTTTGTAAGTGCTGTCAAGTCAGCGCTGACTTTTGGTGACCCAGCAGCCCTAGGTTCTCTTGGCAAGGTATAATCAGTAGATTGCCAGGCCTTTTCTTCCGAGGCAATGGAGGGTAAGGTGATTTGCCCAAGGTCACAAGGAGTGCCAGTGGGAATCAAACCCTGATCTCTTGGGTTCTAGGCTGTTGCTCTAACCACTAAGCTACTAATATATGCAGAAATACTGGTGTTACAGACTTGTGCATGTTTTGCTTGTAGGGACTCATCTGCAGAAAATATGTTCTTAGTACATCAGTCTCTGTTACAAACTTATGCTGTTTAGGTGCAGTAGAATAGGAAGACATTTGTGGAATCTATCTATGTGGCTAAACCGATGCACATTGTGTGTGTATCTGAAATAATATATTTGGCTTCAACCTAATGTTTATCAATTCATACAGTTCATACTTGTGTCTGTATCTTTGTGCGGTTTAATTATCTTTTGATATATGGCTATAGAAGGCTAATGTCTGACTCGTATAATTTACTTTATTAGTGCAAGACCCACTTTCAGGTGCAATTCAAAGTAGATAGCTGAATATGCTAATATGGTTAATAGAGGTGCATGGTATGATTTATTATTTTAACTGTGTAAGCAATTGCTGTTAATTAAAGGGGACTGCAGTGTAAAACTCCTTCACAAACCCGTTATTTACAATGTTGCTTATTTACTACTGATGTAATTCTGAATGCTTATTTATGCTAAACCATCTCACTTAAACTCCATGTTTACTTATGTGCACTGGTACATTTATTCTAATTGTTGCTGGCTAGTCATGATGTAATATATAATTAGTAAGTAAAGCCAGCAGCACTTTTGTTGAACTGCTAATAGCATAGTGGTAGTAACAGTTCACTTTTAGACAATGATGCCGTATACTATCATTTTCAGACTGTGAACTTGCAAGATATGGTAGTTACTGTAGTCTTGTTGTGCAGCAAAAATCTTTAGAAACTGTAACCTGAATCCCTCCCCTTCTTTGCAGTCATAACAGACCACACTGAATATTTGCTAGAGAATGTGCCAACTTCTAAACAAATATGGGTCAATTTTCAATGGCAGCAGCGAATGTATTTTTTTTTTAATGCTGGCTGTGGTGTTTAAGAAAATACATATATTCAGCACCACTATATGGATAGGCAGCAGGGAAGAACAGACAGAGAATGCAGTCACTGCTGACAGCTGTATGTACAGAGACAATGTTCAGCCATTAGGGAGGCACGTTATGCCTATAAAGAACACAATAATATACAAAAGCTGAAATTTATAGGCATAAAAATATGAAAAAAAATCAATTAAAGTAATGCACGTTAAAACATATATTGAGGCAGAGGAGAGGTACTCAAATTGCAGTGGAACACACACAAAGCACTTGAAAGTGCAGTTCCTTGCCCAGTTCCTAATCACTCACCCATCCACCAGATTTGAGCAAAAAGGAATTCACGGCTCATTCAGAAGAGCCAATAATAAATCAGTATCTTCCAAAAGGATGATGAACCAGATCAAAAACAAAAAAAGATATATAATATAATATAATAATTCCCAATCCAAAGTTCATAAGAATATCCAAGTTCTCCTCCTTCGATATATAAAGCATAAGATGGAAAAGTGCAAATAACAAAAATGTATCTTTACAATCCAAAAGCACACATTTGTTTTTGCACCTTATATATCGATGGAGGAGAACTCGGATATTCTTATGAACTTTGGATTGGGAATTATGATTTACCTTTTTTTTTAAGTGCCATCAAGTCGGTGTTGACTCATAGCGACCCAGCTACCTCCTGGGTTTCCTCGGCAATGTATCACCGGAAGTAGATTGCCAGCCTTTTCTTCCGAGGCAATGGAGGGTAAAATGACTTGCCCAAAGTCACAATGAGTGCCAGTGGGAATTGAACGCTTGATCTTCTGGGTACTAGGCTACTCCTCCACTCCTACCATTAATACAGTATATATACATTTTTTTCCGTTTTTGACCTAGTTCGTCTCCTTTTTGAAGATATTGATTTATTGACTCTTTTGAATGAACTGTGAATTTTATGAATGAGCTGTGAATTCCCTTTTGTTCAAATCTGGTGATGAGGATTGTGGATGGATGAACGATGACGAGGTGGGTAAGAAGCTACACTTTCAGGTACTTTGGGGCATATTCACTAAAGGGCACATGGTTGGGCTGTGAAACTAGTGCAGAGGCACATGCCAACTTCAGGGTGGGGGGGTGGTGCATCCGTGCCCCTGCCATTGGTGCATTGCTAATGCATGACACTGTGGAAACTGACATGCGGCTACACTTAATGCCACCCATTGAGATGGCAGTAAGTGCACCCAAGCTAATAGCAACAACTGCAGTTAGTGCATGCCCATAAAGCCTGTACTAACTGCGGGGCATTGTCATTGCCCATGTTTCACTACCAACCTGCGCACTCTCCACCCAGTCGCGTGCTAACCTGTTAGCATGGGATTTTTAGCACAGAACCTCATACTAAATTTTAGCATGCTACACTTACTGCTCTAAATCCCACGCTAATAGTAGCGCGGGTTAGTAAACATGCTCCTTTGTGTGTATTCCATTGCAATTTGAGCTCCCCTCCTCAGTATCA
This sequence comes from Ichthyophis bannanicus, assembly GCA_033557465.1. Taxonomy (NCBI): domain Eukaryota; kingdom Metazoa; phylum Chordata; class Amphibia; order Gymnophiona; family Ichthyophiidae; genus Ichthyophis; species Ichthyophis bannanicus. Next base: position 197,831,386 of record CM066043.1, on the reverse strand, counting down.
ATATAATTTTAAATATATATTAGTTTAATTGACCTTTTCATATTTTCATTCCCATAAATGTCTGCTTTCTGAATATTGGTAATCTTATGAAGTCATTCCCACAGATGCACATAAATGGCCTCTTATAAAATACCAACTGACGTAAAAGTATGCGCTTTGACGGTAGGCGTGCACATAGGCGGAGTTTGGGTGGAGACTGAGCGGAGCATGCAAGAACGTACTTGTATTAATAAAAAAAAACAACTATAATTTACATGCGTGCTTGACAGATTATCAGTGCAGGTAAGTTCACTACCTCTAGGGCTGATATTAATGTCCACACCTGCACGTTAGACCACTTAGGCGTCTACTTGTCTTTATCAAATTCTAGTTTATTTTCCTTTATAAAATAGGCTTAACATACAGTAGATGCCTTAAAACTTGCTTTAACTAGGTGCTCCCTTATAAAATTACCCTCAACGCGTATAGTTAAATGGTTTAATTTAGGGCTGCTTTTTGTGGCAGGCTTAAATTTAACTGCTGAGCTAAACGGATAGTGGCTGAATATCGCCGTTATACATAGTTAATCATTCTGCCCTTGTTCTGCCCTAACTCTGCCCTTGATAGGCAATTAGAGGACGTTTTCACCAGCATTATCCAGATAGTGACTTTGAAAATTACAGATAGAGGACGGTGGCCACTAAACTTACAAATCTGCTTGAATATTGGGCCCATAATGTTCAGATAAGGGCTGGAAATGTGAAATAAGGAGCACAGAGACAGATGTAAAGATTAGTTAATCCAGAACACTCCCAAAAATCTCCTCCATAATGCCAAGAAATTTGATCATGCGCCCCCCTTCTTTTCAGAGGAACACTTGCTTCTGATCTGATATAGGATCCAGTTCAACATACCTGTTACACATCAATCTACTAGTCAAGTTTCCCTCTCTTTCTGGCCTGTTTGTTTTCTATACCTCCCAGGACACTCTCCAGTCCACCTAGTAAAATCTGTTGGTTGTCCTATCATATTAAACAATTTGGTTAGAACGCACACGCAAGTCTTAGTTTAGCACCATTGCCCCCTCTTTGCGGAATGCTTTGCTTTTAGACATCCGGTAGGAATCTTCCCATAGGAAAGACAGAAAAGCTCTGAAGATCTATTTTTTCACATTATTTTTTCCCCAGGCCTGAGGCCTTTTTGTGTGGTTTGACCATTGCTTTAGGGCTGGTTGTGCCTCACAAGGATTTGTGTTCCCTTAACCTGATGTATCTCTGTTAGGGATATTTACTTGTATTACCTATCTAGTGGTGTTCCCCTCTTCCCATTAATGTCTTATTGTAAATTCCTAAGATAATATGTTTCTATTGATTTGTGGTATCGCAAATAAATAAACATGAATGTGCTTCTGCATAAAAATACAGTATAGATTTCTCTAGAGAGCTGGGCATCTTCTAGTTCTCTAGTTGTAGTTAAATGTTCCTGAATGCATGCTAAAAGTAATAATGGGAGGGGGGGGGGGAAATATTTAGTGGCGGCGGCCAGCACATTTGAAGTGGCTGGCCGTTGCTGCTTTAACATAGCCATGGATATTCAATGCTGGGATTATATCCAGCTACCAGCATTGAATATCCGGTGTGACAAGATAGCATCGTAGCGGCAATATTTGGCTGCTGCCCGGTTAGTTCCTAGTTAAGTTAGGAAAGCCTTTCCAAGTGCTTAACTTTAACCGGTTTACAGTAACCAGCCAGCAGTTGAATATTGCTGCTGAGTGGTTATTGTCAGCGCTGCCCCAGAATGGCCCCATGCTACGAGGTTAGCATTTGGGGAACCAACGGCAGCTATGTGCTCATGACTCACTCATCACAATTAACATTGTGTTAATCACTTTGAATATGGCCCCCCTCCCTCAGTGTCCTGATGTCATATACTAACATTACCTAGTATGAGCTGGGTTTATGATGCTAGAGAGGAAGGGGAATGTTCAATGAGATGAAATCAATGCATAGAGCCGTTAATTTATCAGTCTTTTGGGCTTTCAGTAAACTGGGACCACCTTCTACTGAGGCTGTGCCTCTAAACAGTCATTCACAACTCCCCAGGATCTTACTCTATCTTAAACTTTCTGCCGTTTAGCTCAACCATCCTGGAAAAGGGACACAAGTGGTCTTAGAAGCTCAAGGATTGGCGGTTTGGGGTTATTTTGGATTGATGCAATGAAAGCTGTCATGGCTTTCAAAGATTTCTAGAATTCAATCTTTTATCTCTTGTTTACTGATCTCTGTTAAATCCATTGTAATATGTAACTGAGTTTGTTAATCTGATAGTGTGATGCCTGGCAGGGTTCATGAAGACTGAAATTAAAAATGTTGCTCAGTTTGGTATGTGTATTGCTGCAGTCTGGGTGTTCAGTATCTCCACAGTGGACATTTTGCAGAGAATGGAAGCAGTGCACGCAGTCTGTCTCGTGCATATCCATTGTGGAGATCCTGAAAACCTGATGATGACTGTGTCCCAAGGACTGGATTGAGATACTGCATGTGTCTGTAAAGCACTGTGTGCCATTGGTAGCACTGAACTGATAACTATAATAACAGTATCACAGTAGTAGGAGTGGCTGCGAGAATGCTTTGTGTTGGGTTATTATATTATGAGAATGCTTTGTGTTGGGTTATTATATTGTAGCACAGTAATAGATATCTAAATAGAAGTGCCTGCATTTCCTAAAAGTACTAAGGTTGTAAATGGTTAATTCTCCTTAGATTTGATGATAATCAATGAGAAATGTTGCATCAATATAGAAAGGGCCCGATTCCCATCGGGGCATGTCTGGCCCACCCAGACATCCAAAATCTGGTTGGTTTGGATTGGCACCCGATTTTGAACCCATAGGAGCTAGACATTCCCACAGGATCAGAATCGAGTGCAGAGGGCTTGGATGGGCAGGACATGCCCCGATTCCAATCCGTTGCATGTCCTGTGTGTTCCCCGTCCAACCCACCCAATGCATCTGCAGGGCAGCTGGTGCCGTGGCATCCCATCGCCATGACTCCGGGCGCCATGCAGAAGCCCTGATCCCCTGCAGGTTTTTAAAAGATGCTTTCCCTGTCACCTGACCCCCAAACGGGCCTACCGAGGCTGGAATCGGGCTGCGGGGAACCTCCTGCTGCTCCTCAACTGATGTGCGGGGGCCGATGGGACCGATCACCCTGACCGGGGGACTTATTTCACCTCTGAAGTGGAATAAGTTCACCAGCCATCTCTGCTTCCCCAGATGTACAGGGCCACGACCGGAATCGGCTCTGTACGTCCAGGGTCAGGATCCTGCCTCTGCCCTGCCCACCTCCTCCGACCTTCCCCCTTCCAACTCCATCCAGGCTTCCCCGCAAAATGCATCTGTACCTGCGGGGCGCCTGGAGGTTGAAATCCCCTTCCTGCAAATAGTAGGGGGTTGGACATGCAGGTTGGATGTCCATCCCCTCTATTTGCGGATCAGAATGATCCCCAGAATGTATATATGAGGTATAATTGAATATCATAAAGATATCAATGGAAGACTGTTAAGATTTAAAAAATAAGAAAACCAGAGCTACTTACATGGGTAAATATTGTCCATTCTTCCTTCAGGTAAAAGTACACATTGATGACTCTGAGTTTGTGACTGCTACGACCCATTGCTTTGTTTTCAATACAACTGCTCTTTGTTCTCCCCCCCCCCCCCCGAAGTTGCTTCCCTAGGCAACTACCTACTTTGCCTAGTTGTTGGGCCAGCCCTGCTGACATGCCCACATGCTTCTTAGACTGGCTAATCATGGCCCAGTGTGCCCCAGCACAGGGAACCCTGCAGTATTCCAGGAAAGGAGGACCTAGAAGTCAGCTGTGGACTGACTGGAGCGGATCCACAGCTTGTGCTAGCACATAACTCTTAAATGACTAAACAATAAGATTGTGCTTACCCTTCCACTGTTTAATTGGTTAATTCTTTTATATCCCTATACACATGATACACCAAGGTTTTCATATTTATTTATTTATTTATTTTATTACAGTTGCTTATATACCGCACTATTCGATATCAGCGCGGTTTACAATATAACAGAACGACCAAGACAACAGTCAGTTTGGTTTTACATGGAACAGGAGTATCAACTTGGCTAACAGGGTTAAACTATATACATAAAATAATATTTACAAAGAGCTTTCAAATGCAATAATCATTTGGAGGTTAGGAATATACCAACACTAAGAATGGATATCTTCTTAGGTGGGGTTTCTTAGATTCCATTGCTGGCAGGGTAGTATTGGAGGAAGAGGTGAAATTTGATTGCCTTCCTGAATTGAGATAGGTCTACAATGGATCGAATGTCTGGAGGTAGTGCATTCCAACATTTGGGGACATAGAGACTGAAAGCCCTATTTACAGTTGTACTGTTGCATTTGGTCAAGGCCTTTGGGGTTATTAGCAGGTTTAGGGCTGTTGCCCTTCTGGATCTGTTGGGGGGCACTGTGTGGATGAGCTCCGTAAGTGCCGTGGAAGAGAGGCGATTGATGGTCTTGAATGAGAGGAGTAGAGTTTTAAAGATAATCCTTCCATGTATAGGGAGCCGGTGAAGCTGTTTTAGAATGGGAGTCACATGGTCACTTCTAGAGGCTCCGTGGAGGACCCTTGCTGCGGCATTCATGGCCAGTTGTAACGGGTTCAGTGTAGATTGAGGGAGACCTTGTAAGATGGAATTAGCAAAGTCAAAATGGGGTAAGATTAGAGCTTGGTATATGGTTCTGAAATCATCAGGGTCCAGTAGGGAGCGGAGATGCCTGAGTGAACGGATTTTGAAATAAACAGCTTTGACTATGTTGCTTATGTGAGATTTCATGTCCAAATGTTGGTCTAGGGTGACACCAAGGTATTTTATTGTTTCTTTGGTTTGCAATTCTGCTTCCTTGACTCTTACATGGGATGGCGGAGTAAAGTCTGGGTCTCTCGAGATGAACAGCACCTCCGTTTTCTTGTGTTGGATGCGGAGGTTTTGGGATTGTAACCAATCATATATAGTGAATAATTACTTTTGTTTTCAAGATGAATGGAGAAACTCTCCGTATCATGTTTGAGACTCAGAAAATGAATGCAAACCTTAGTAGGTGAGGTGCAGTACAGAACATCATAAAGCACAAGTTAAGATCAGAACTGCCTTGACTGGCAGGTCATCACTTTTAACACATCCCATGTTCTCGTCTGCTTCTTTGAAACATAAGACTGATATGACAGCCTGATTGCTAGGAACGTTGCTTCGGTGTTCATAAAGTGTTTCCAGCCTGTTTCTCTCTTGATGGAGGTTTGCTTTTCTGGCATTTTTATAAACCATTTACGTTTAGATTTCTTTTTTTGTTAATTACTAAACTCCTGGTGACAGACACAATTTGCGTGTTTGAACTTGTTTTGTAATTTGTGGATTAAATGCCGCACCTCTGGGGAACAACAACAGCAAAACTGTCTCCTTGTAAGAGGCATACATTTGGTTGAAGCCATAATTTGACCATGTGGTCTATTTGAAGGTAAAAATTCTGAGTTATTCAAGTGATGCGGCTTCCATGCTAGGAGGCATGCGGGTTAAGGTGAATATATATAAGGAATCTTTATTTCTTTTGGTTTCATTGTGCTTTGCTTTTTTGGTTTTTATTGGTTTGTTCTTTGTCAAGTTTCCGCAAAGAGAAATAATGACAACTAATGCCTCTCTAAATACAGGAAATACTTTACTGGAATCAAAGCTAACTTTACAACAAAGTCTCATTAGAGAATTAACAGTAATACAGGACTTTTCCTTATCATCCAGCTAGAACAGTCCAGATGTGCGGGTTATGCTCCCCGGCCAGCAGATGGAGACAGACTTGAGCAACTTTCAGTGATGTCATCACTTGGTATATCCTCTGGTACGGAACTGAGAGAAGCCAATATTGTTTGCCTCAAGCATGGGTACACCCATGTCTCCTGGAACAGACAGCCACCCTGCAGTCAGTCTGTTCCTACGAGTTACGAGCACTGGTGGTCTGGAAGAGGAGTAGGAAAGCCCCACGAGGCTCCTGAGGGAAGCTTGTAAGTTGGGCCCAGGCCCCCCTTCCCTCTTGCTGTCTTAATCTATTTCTCACTGTTTTTTCTAAGTTAACTTTTTCCCCCCATTGATTTCAATGAGAAACAATCAGCTCTCTGCTGTTTGAATAAAACGGCTTCAATTTATTTAAAAAAAAAAAAAGAAAAAAAAAGAAAAAGACCTTCAGCCATGCCTCCCCAGATCCATGTAGGTGCCCAGGGCCTCCCTAATAATGGAGGAGTGGCCTAGTGGTTGGGGCAAGGTACTTCAGGCCGGAAGGTCGGGGGTTCAAATCCCACTAGAGCAGTGGTCCCCAACCCAGTCCTATGGGGCCCACCAGCCAGTCAGGTTTTCGGGATATCCCTAATGACTATGCATGAGATATATATGCATTAGAGATATCCTGCCAACCTGACTGGTTTGTGGCCCTCCAGGGCTGGATTTGGAGACCCCTGCCTTACACCTCCATCATTTAAGATTGTGAGTGGGCAAGGTGCAGATGTCCAAGACATCAAAAAGGTTAGATAGAATTTGTCACAGTCCTCCTCACTTCTCACCACCGCCAAAAAATTGTCTATTAGACAACTTTTTGGTGGTGGTGAGAATCGAGGAGGAATGTGACACATTCTATATACCCTTTCGATGTCTAGGACATCTGTACCTTGCCCACTCACAATCTTAAATGACAGAGGTGTAAGGCAGGGGTCTCCAAATCCAGCCCTGGAGGGCCACAAACCAGTCAGGTTGGCAGGATATCTCTAATGCATATATATCTCATGCATAGTCATTAGGGATATCCCGAAAACCTGACTGGCTGGTGGGCCCCATAGGACTGGGTTGGGGACCACTGCACTAGAGGACAGCAACCTTGGGCCGGAAGGACTGGGGTTTCTAGTCCCACAGGTGCTCCTTGTGGTGTTGGGCAACCCACTTTATTTATTTATTTATATTTATTTATTTAGCTGTATTTATATCCCGCTTTTCACCGGGTCAAAGCGGTCAATTGGGAGATACATTTAACACGAGGGGACATGACACACATACGCTAATACTTACAGGGAACATGGGCAATGGAGGGTTAAGTGGCTTGCCCAAGACCACAAGGAGTGCCTATAGGACTAGAAATCCCAGTCCCTCCAGCCTGAGATTGCTGTCCCCAGGTGGGACTTGAACCTCCGGCCTGAAGTACCTTGTCCTAACCACTAGGCCACTCCTCCTTAACCCTCCATAGCCCATGTTCCCTGTAAAATAGTTATCTCCAAGTTATAATGCCCTGTTCAATGTAAACCGCACTGATGCAGAATAGCACGGTATATAAGAGAATGTAAATAAAAAAAAAAAAATAGGGTTTTCCTGGTCAGCATTACAGGCCTCGGCTTTGTTGCAACTCTGTGGCTTTTGTCAAGCGCGAGTATTTGTTTACATTTTATTTCTTTTTGTTGCATTTCTCAGTCATGAGGCCTGAAGTAGCCAGAGGCTACAACAGCTATTTTTTTGCCCTTGTTAGAGCTGCAATGCCCAGGACCTTTTTTTCACTGGCATTCTGGGACACTTTGCAGGGGGCCTAGGGCCTGATGCCATGGCTGTGGCCTCTGAAGCTCCTTTGTGTTTTATTTCTGCCAGGGAGCTCCACAACGACTTCATATGATGGCTTGGGCCCAGGAAGAGCAGAGCATGGCAGGGTGCTACTAGTCACATGCCCAGTGGCACCAGTGGGGATCCTTCAGGGCCCCACTTGTGGGCCAGCTTGCACTGCAGCTCTCAAAACAGCCCTCGGACTGTATTTGGTTGCCTAGCTGCTTGACAGCTCCATTTGGAGGGAGTATTTGGGACTTGAGCATGCCCCTTGGGGACCCGGAGACCCTGAATGCTCTTCTCATGAGTGGCAAGAGAGATCATGACCCTTGCGCTCCTCCATAACTCTGTGAACCCAGTCTTCTCCTGTGAGGGTTATTTGAAGTGCGTGAGGACAGTTACAGCTGTCAAAAGATATGTCAGAGGACACAGTGATGGTTCCTCTATGGCCTGAGTAGATCACTCAAGGATCCACCTTCTTTCTTTGCTAGGCCCTGTTTAGGCCTCCACAGGACATTACAGAAGTTCCATGGGCTGTAGAGCTGGCTTTTGTTTGGGTTTAGCAGGCGGCCCCATTTACAAATCTCTCTGTGGTCCTATGGTCCTGTCTCAACTGTCCCCTTGACCAAGGCCTTTGTCAATCATCTGTGAGGCCCTACACTGTGCTTGTGGAGGTTCTTCAGGTGACTCTTCTAACAGGGTTATCTGTCTTGTTTGTTGTCTTCCTCCCACTTGTGTCATCTTGACTGGTCTAGCAGGATAAGGAAGGAGAGATTTTAATCATACCTGATAATCTCCTTTCCTTGAATCCTGATAGACCAGTCAAGGACTTGCCCTGGAAGACTCCTTTTGCAGGTTGGAAAGCCTGCTGTCTTTTGGTCACATTAGTGATGTTGCTACCTGGACGACTGTTTCTACAGGTTTGGGGGCTTCTGGTTGTCGTGGAAGATCTGGTCAGCCTTATGGTCTGGTTCCAGTTTCCTCATGATAAGAGAGCCAAGAACTTGCTCATGATCATCAGGGCAAAGCAGTTTGAGTTTATTCAGAGGTTTTTTTTCCGAGGTTATCAGTTTTGCTTACTGCTTGAGAAGTGTCATATTGGCTTTTTTCAGGGCTGTATCAGATGATATATCAAGAGCTTACATCACTGAAAGTTGCTCTATGTCTACCTGCTGGCTGAGGAGCATAATTCACTTGACCACTGTACTGGTCTAGCAGGATCCAAAGAAAGAAGATTAGCAGGTATTGAAATTCCATGTAAAAAGGGGAAGGCGATGGCAGCGAGGGTATACTATTGACCACCTGGCCAGAGTGAATGAATGGATGATGAAATGCTCAAAGAAATCAGGGAAGCTAACAAAAGTTACAACACAGTAATAATAATGGGTGATTTCAATTACCCCAGTATCAACTGTGTCAGTGCCATGGCAGGACATGCTAGGGAGATAAATTTTCTAGATTAAATAAATGACTGCTTCTTGGAGCAGCTGGTTCATAAACCAACAAGAGTGGAAGACATTTTCGACCTAGTCCTTAGTGGAACACAAGATCTGGTGCATGAAATAAGGGTATTTGGGGGGCCCTTGGCAATAGTGATCATAGCTGATCACGTTTGATTTAATAAATGGAGGAAGGACGGTAAGGAAATCCACAGTATTACCTTTTAACTTTCAAAAGGGAAACTATGATAAAATGAGGAAAATACTTTAAAAAAAAAAAAAAAAAAAAACCCCTAAAGGAGCAGCTGTAAAGGTTAAAGATTTACATCAAACATGGATGTTGTTTAAAAATACTATCTTAGAAGCACAGACCAGCTGTATTCCATGCTTTAAAAAAAGTGGAAGAAAGTCCAGAAAACTGCCAACATGGTTTAAAGGTGAGGTCAGAGAGGCTGTTGTAGCCAAAAAAAAAACATCAGAAAATGGAAAGAGGATTCAAATGATGAAAACTGGAAACAACATAAGCACTGGCAAGTTAGATGCAAGGCATTGATAAGGCAGGCAAAGAGATTATTTGAAAAAAGCTTGCCGTGGATTCAAAAATGCATAATAAAATCTTTTTCAAGTACATTCATAGCATAAAACCTGTGAAAGGGTCAGTTGGATCATTAGATGATAGGGACACTAAGAGGGTTATTCTGAGCCATGAATAACAGTGATGGACATCCCAATGGGACGACCAGCTCCGCTATTCATGCCAGCTCCTGCCCCTGACTAACTTTCCCGCCGGTTGTGCGGGGAAGTTAGACGGGGGTGGGGAAGGGATGGCCCAGAGACAGAGTCTGGGCGGTTGCCAGCCCTGTACGTACAGGGCCAATTCTAATGTCGGCACTGTACATTCAGGGCCGGCGACATGCGCGGGAAAGTTATTCCACCTCTGAGGTGGAATAACTTTCCTGGACTTTTTTTTTTTTTTTTTTGCTGCCAAGGCGCGGATGGGTCAGGGGGGCCGGAGGACATTCCACGCTGCCCGAATCTGGCCTTAGGAGGCCAGATTGGGGGTCAGGCTGTGCGGAATTAACTTTATTCTCTGGCAGCCGGCATCACAGATCTTCAATACCATGGCACCGCGGCTCCATTGAAGAGCCTTAACTGAATTAGCCAGGTGCGGTCCTGCACGTGCAGGCCAGACAGAATCACAGTCCTGGCCTGCACATGCAGAACTGTTCGCAATTCTGACCTGTGGGGCTAGACGTGCCGTGTGGGATCAGAATCGTGATCCCCTCTGTGCGTCCAGTTCAGACTGGATGCACAGAGAGGCTATACATCTGGAATAGAATCGGGCCCTAATAGGGAACAAGGCCATAACGGAGAGACTAAATGAATTCTTTGCTTCGGTCTTTAGTGAAGATGTAGGGGAGTTACCCATGACTGAAATGGTATTTAAAGATGATGCATCTAAAGAATTGAAAGAAATATCGATAAACCGGGAAGATATGTTACAATTATTTTATAAACTAAACTAAAGAGTAGCAAATCATCTGGACTGGATGGTATACATCAGAGGGTGTTGAAACAACTGAAATACAAGATTGCAGACCTAATATTAGTAATCTGTGAAATATGGTTAAAATAATCTATAATACCTGAAGATTGGCAATGGCTAATATAATGCCAATTTGTAAAAAGGGTTCCAGGGGTGATACAGGAATCTACAGACCGGTGAGCCTGACGTCACTACCAGGCAAAATGGTAGAACCATTATAAAGAATAGAATTACTGAACATGGAGAAAGCCAACATGTCTTTAGCCAAGGAAGGTCTCGTCTTACTAATCTGCTATATTTTTTTGAAGTTTGAATAAACAGATACATTATATCAACCAGCTCACCTGTGTCTAACTGGATTTTCAGAAAGCCTTTGACAAGGTCCCTCATGAGAGACTCTTGGCGAAATTAAAAAGTCATGGGATAGGAGGCAGTGTACTACTGCGGATCAGGAACTGATTAAAAGACAGAAAGCACAGAGTAGGACAAAATATGAGAAAGATTAATAGTGGAGTACACCAGGGATCTGTGCTGGATCCTCTGTTTTTTAACATATTCATAAATGACCTGGAAATGGGAATAACAAATGAGGTAATCAAATTTGCAGATGAGACAAAATTATTCAAAGTTGTTGAAACCCAAGAGGATTGTGAAAAATTGCAAGAGGACCTTGATAAATTGGAAGACTGGATGTTCAAATGGCAGATGAAATTTAATATGGACAAGTGCAAAGTTATGCATGTAGGAAAGAACAACCCAAACTATGGTTACAATCAGGGTTACTACAAGGGGACATAGGATGAGGGTGAAAGGCGATAGACTCAGGAGTAATATGCGGAAATATTTCTTTACGGAAAGAGTGGTAGATGTGTGGAATATTCTTCCATTGGAGGTGATAGAGATGACGACAGTGTCTGAATTCAAAAAGGCATGTGACAAACACAGAGGATCTCTAAAGGAAAAAAGGGAACTGTGGTAGTGGTTGATATGGGCTAAATAGACCATGAGGTCTTTTTCTGCCATCGTGTTTCTGTGTTTCTATGTTTCCACATTAGGAGCCAACACCCAGGAAAAAGATTTAGGCATAATCTTGAGTAACACATTGAAATCTTCTGCTTAGTGTGCAGTGGCGGCCAAGAAGATAAATAGAATGCTAGGAATCATAAAGAAAGGAATGGAGAATAAAACAAAGGATATTATAATGCCTTTGTATCGTTCCATGGTGCGACCGCACCTTGATTATTATGTGCACTTCTGGTCGCCGTATCTTATAAAGGATATATAGGAATTAGAAAAGGTACAGAGAAGAGCCACCAAAATGGTAAAGGGAATAGAAGGATACCCCTATGAGGAGAGGCTTAAAAGGTTAGGGCTCTTCAACCTGGAAAGGAGTCGGCTGAGGGGAGATATGATAGAGGTCTATAAATGAATGAATGGAGTGGAACATAGATCAATTGTTTACGTCATCAAAATATAGAAAGACAAAGGGACATGCAATGAAGCTACAGTGTAACCCATATAAGACTAATAAGAGAAAATATTTTTTCACTCAACGTGTAATCAAACTCTGGAATTCATTACCGGAGGATGTAATGAAAGCTGTTAGTGTAGCTGGGTTTAAAAAAGGTTTGGACAAGTTCCTGGAGGAAAGGTCCATAAACCTTAAACCATAAGAGGACCCAGGAAATCCACTGCTTGCCCCAATACAAGCATTGTGGAAGTTGTGTGTCTTTTTGGGAAACTGCTAGGTACTATTGACCTGGCTGGCCACTGTTAGAAATAGGATACGGGGCTTGATGGACCTTGGTCTCATCTAGTATGGCATATCTTATGTTCTTAGGCATGATTAAAATTTCTCCTGTATTTACTGCAAACTTTTAGTATAGTTGCATGAAATTTTACTTCTGTTTTCATTGGAAATATGATTTAGTTGAGTGATGCACCTTGTACATGCAAACGTTTCTATGGAGAGGAGGGAGGGAGGAGAGAACAAGTTAAGATTAGGATATATAAAGTAAGCTGCAATATTTTGAAGTATGCAGTTTAGTGTTTGCAAACTGCCAACTGAAATAAGTTGTGACTTACCATCATTTCTGTTGAGTCTTTTGTATTCCAGATTTTTTTTTTGTTTCTGGATTCTAATTGAGTCCTTTGTCTCCCTCCCCCCCTCAAAACTTGTAGGTAATAGGCCATAACCAGAATGCCTGCCTCTAATATAAATCACAGTTGATTTTCGGATTATAAAGCCCCAGATCTACTGGGACCATTAGAACAAATAAAGGTGTTTTTAAAAATGCAGAAAGTTTGCTGAAATGTCTTGTTCTCCTTTTAACATCCAAAACTACTACTACTAATAATAATAATAAGCGCTGTACATATAGATGTAAGACACAGTCCCTGCTCATCAAAGCTTACAATCTAATCGAGACAAAACACATAGGGGGTCTATTCTGTCCCGTTGGGACGTCCATCCCCGCTATTCATCCCCTTGCCATCCCCGACTAAGCCTCGAGTTTGTATAGGGAGGCTTAGACGGGGGTGGGAAGGGGTGCTGTGGAGGCGGAGTTAGGATGGGCAGTGGGTGGTCTGGAGTCCTAGACATACAGGGCCAATTCTGAAGTCGGCCCTATACATCTGGGACTGGCAGACTGACGGGGAACTTATTCCATCTCGGAGGTGGAATAAGTCCTCCTAGACGTCAGGGGATGAGAAGCCTGGCTAACAACGAAAAGTTGAGGGGGTGCAGGAGATTCCCCGCAGCTCGACCCTGGCCATGGGAGGCCAGATCGGTGGTTGGGCTGTGGGGAAAGGAGGAAGTGGTTGGCGGCCGGGGATTGCAGCTCCTGAATGGAGCCACGGTGCCGTGGCAACCGAACGCCATGGCACCGTGGCTCTATTCAGGAGCCTGACTGAGTGAGCCAGGCAGGGGCCTGTCCGTGCAGGCCGAAGGGAATCCGGTCCCGGCCTGCATGTACAGGCCTAGATGCAATTCTGATTCCGCAAGGGCTAGATATGCCCCATGGGATCAGAATCGCGTCACCTCTGTGTGTCCAATTCCAAACAAACGCACAGAGGCCAGGACATGCAGTACGGAATGTGCCTCATAGTGCAACTGGGGACTAGAGTATGGTAAAATACACATAAGTAGTGGACAAGTCAGGAGTATCAGGATCCAAAAGCGGCTTCCAAAGAGCTGAGTTTTTAGCCTAGATTTGAAGAGGGCTAGAGAAGGGGCCCGACGCACACACTCAGGTAGTTTGTTCCAGGCATATGGAGCAGCAAGATGGAGTGAACGAAGTCTGGAGTTGGCAGTGGCAGAGAAAAGCACCGATAAAAGGGATCTGCCAGAGGAATGGAGCTCCTGAGGAGGGGTGTAGAGTGAGTGTTTGAAGAATTTCATGTTACCCACCATGTGCTAGGAAAGTAATGCTGCAGGGCATTGTCACTGATAGCTCAGTGCTTATGTAGGGACACATGCTGTCCAGCTTCAGTATAGCAGTGTGGCCAGAGCTTGTTCAGCCATGGAATCACTGCAGTGCCTGGTCTGAAAACATGTAAGGCAAAATATTAGAAGCCATGCATGATGACATCCTCCCTGATAAGCAGCAAAGAGTAGATTTAAGGAAGGTAAAAAGGCTTTTAGGGGGTCTAGTTACTAAGGTGCATTAATGTGAATGTGCATTACTTCTCCATTGATGTAACATACATAGTAAATGACGGCAGATAAAGACCAGCATGGTCCATCCAGTCTGCCCAGCAAATATACGGCAAGAATAGGTGCACCCGTCGCTCCGTGCAGGCCACCCCTCCCCATGTCTTTGTTTAGGGGTGGACCCACCACTCCATGTAGGACACCCCTATTTGTTGAGAAGTTAGATGGTTCCGTTTATTTTGTTTTTATCCTGTTGCTATAAAGGGATCCGCAGTGCTTGTCCCATGCTCTTTTGAATTCCGTCACCGTGTTTGCCCCCACCACTTCCATCGGGAGAGCATTCCAAGCATCCACCACCCTTTCAGTAAAAAAATATTTCCTGACATTGCCTTTCAATTTTCCTCCTTGCAGCTTCATATTATGCCCTCTAGTTTTGCAGCTTCCCCGTCTTTGGAAGAGGTTTGTTTGTTCATCATTCCTCTTTAAGTATTTAAAGGTCTGAATCATATCTCCTCTATCCCTCCTCTCCTCCAAAGTGTACATATTTAGGTCTTCAAGTCTCTTCTCATAGGGTTTCTTGTGTTATTAGTAGCTAGGTCCCATCGAATAATGAACCTATGTTAAAATAATGCACATTAACATTTTTGCGCTTAGTAACTAGACCTTTAATGTTCAAAAAGGGTGTAAAATAATCCTTCATTGATAACCTGTGAAGGTACCTAAAGAGCACTGTGTTTTTGCACTTAACATACCAATATCACACAAAATCCAAGCACATTAAGTGCAAAGCCACCGTGTTTAATTGTAAAGAGCATGTATAGCATTTTTCAAGCAGTTAATGTACGGCTCAGTTTGGTAATGCAGGGTGCTATTACTGCAAGTGCAGTTAGTTCACCTATTGAGGTAGAGGTAATTACACCCATGTTAACTGCAAGAATCGCAGTCAGCGTGCCGTGTTTACCCACACACTGACTGTACGGCACCCACATGCTCTCTCTCTGCTCTTATCCTGCCCATTTCACACTCTGAGACAGTGTGGAAATCAGCATGTGCTGACTGACGCAGACACATGCTAACATGTGATGTGGGCCAGAGTGCAGAATTAGCAAGCTCCCAAACCCATGCTATCTGCATAGATCACTTCAGTGAATGGGCCTCTATATTATGCTATGCATTAATGTCCACTGAGCCTGAATCTGAAGTTTTGGACTGTTACAATAATCTCAGGTGACTTGAATCTCTTTCTTATTATTCAGTAATACTGTATGCTTTTCCTGAAACTAGAGCTATAGTATATGCTGCTGTTTCATCACATTAGTTCTTTATTAAGTCTGTACACTACATTTAGGGGCTTGTTTACAAAGCCGCAGTAGTGGTTTCCGATCGTTATCGGAGCCGCGGCCTCATTGAAATCAAAGGGCCGCGGTTCCAATAACGATCGGAAACCGCTACAGCGGCTTTGTAAACAAGCCCCTTAAACTTCAAGTAGAGATGAGGCTGGGTGTCGTTGCCTCTGTATGCCACAAAAAGCTGGAAATCTTCTAAAAAATTTTCTTAAAAAGTTTTATGAGGTTAATTCCCTCCCCCCTCCCCCAAAAAAATTGTTTTGTAATTTTGGAAACTTCAAAGAATCCACATGGAGATTTCAGATGATGGGAAAAGTGGTGCAATTTGCTTCCTTGTAGGTGGAGCAGAAAATAGGATGTTTGACTCTCCAAACAGAAATCTCAAAGATTTTTCCTGAGCTGAATGCAGATAGAATGCGCAATACTACTGTAGCTAACCTAGCCTGGGAGCCCTCAGTCAGTTGTGTTTCATGATATCTCATGCCCAGTCTCTGTGGATACGGTATATCTGCACAGATTACTTCCATTCTATGCAAATCCATCTCATGCTGCTTCATTGTGGATATTATCCTTGAGGACAGGTATGAGAACTACCAGCCTGGTATGTTACTTGCTACATGGACACTAGAAAGCTGCATTTTATCAGTAGCAATTCAAAAAATAGCATACTGATATATAAGCTTTTTAACCTATGACAGAGAAAGGGGATTCCAATTTTTTAAATATTTTTATTAGCAATGTTGCAGGTTTTTCTTTTTTTTTCTGTTCAGTGCAGAAAGATCCCACATAGTATCACTAGGCTCTTCTTTGCCTTCCTCTTTAGCCAATAGGAACAAATATTTTGTAATACAGGAGCCAAGACAAGAAGTTATCAGTGTTTATAGGTAGCCATTTTTAAATTAGATACTCAAAAGTTTCTTTAATGGTTTTTGAAAACTTGGTTGTAGAAAAAATTGACTGTCATTCTTAGTTAAAAGCAGTGGCATACCAAGGGCAAGGCAATGGGTGATGCCCACCCTGGGTGCTATCCAGAAGGGGCTGCACCCGCACCAGGCCCACACTTCCGAGACAGTGTGGAATGCTTACCTTAAAGCCAAGTGGCTTGTCATGCTGCCTCCAGTCCAGACCCATTGGTTGTTCTCTCCCGCTGCCTCAGAAATCTGGGCCCGGCAGGGGGGTGAGGGTGCATTGCAGCACGCTGCAGGGAGTTCCCAGCCGCAAGGGGGGGGTGGCACCCACCCCGGGAGCTGAGGGGGCTGGGAACGCTACTGGCAGAGAGGATAAAAGATCACCATTAACATTACTAAAGTTTGATAAGACAAGAGCAAATGTGTGGATTTGGCTTTGCATCTCATGGAAAATGCTGTTTACTACCATGTGAAGGATCCTTGGTTTGATTTTCATATGAGGTCTTCTGCATCTTGAATTGACTGGGAATGTTGCAAAAGCAGTATGAGTATGCACAGTTCTTGGTGTGGAGAAAGTTGTGAGCATCAGCAAAAGTGACACCTAGTGTTTAGATTTAAGAGCCCTTGACACAAGGCTCCAGAAGATTCCTGGTGTCTGGCTTCCAGCCTTAAGGACTATTGCTACAATGACTAAACGGGGTTACTTACCTGTAACTGGAGTTTTCCGTGGACAGCAGGATAAGTCAGCCACACCTGGTGTCGTCCTCCGGGCGGCGCCAAGTACGGAAGTGCTCTCTAGAGCTCAGAAAGATGAGACTTTCTGAGCCCGCCCAGGTAGCCCACCCTACCGCTCCGCCCCCTAGCCCCAGTAAGTTCCAAGCTAGTCAACCGGCTAGGGAGCGGAGTCTTCAGAAGGCCTCCTCCAGGGGAGGCGGGTGGGATTGTGTGGCTGACTTATCCTGCTGTCCACGGAGAACTCCAGTTACAGGTAAGTAACCCCGTTTTCTCCATGGACAAGCAGGATTGCGTCAGCCACACCTGGTGTCTCCCTAGCTAGATATGCTGGGGGGAGGAGGCCCGAGCATGTACCAGAATGGGTCAGAGACTCAGGTCAAGGTTAACAACGCACGTTTATTCAAGAACAGTGGTAAGTGCAACAACAACAATAACAGTGCAATAGTGCAACAGTGCAACAGCAACAGTCAACTGGCAACTTTGCAACCATAACAATAACAGTGCAAACAGCAACAGTCAACTGGCAACAGTGCAACCATAACAATAACAGTGCAATAGTGCAACAGTGCAAACAGCAATTAGCAGTGTAAACAGTGCAAAGTAATGTCAACTGTCCTGAACAGCTTGGGCAGAGGTAGTGGCAGTGCTCAGGTGCGACTCAAGGCCGTGGAAAGGACGGCCGCTCCAAGCGCACAATCCTCCTGAGAGCGGAGGTCAAGGCAATAGTGTCTCAGAAATGTGTGCGGTGAGGACCAGGTGGCCGCTCTGCAAACATCGGCTAGTGGTACTGCGCGGAGATTGGCAATTGACGTAGCCAGGGCCCTGAGATGGTGGGGGCCCACTCTTGGGTGCCCTCCACTGGCGCTTGACGTGTCGAGGCAATAGGCGACATAGGCAGAGACCCAGTGGGACAGTGTCCTTTTGTTGACTGGCCTGCCAGGCCTGTTCGGATCAAAGGAGACGAAGAGCTGCTCGCCCTACCGGATGGCCTGCGTTCTTTGCAAGTAGATCTGGAGGGCCCTGAGGCAGTCGAGGGTGTGCAGGCGTCGCTCCTCGTCTGAGGAGTGAGGTTCCGGAAAGAACGATGAAAGCTCTATGGATTGGTTGATATGGAAGGCAGAAGACACTTTCGGCACGAATCTAGGATTAGTCCTCAAGGAAGCATGGCTGTGGTGCAGCTGTGTGTAGGGAGGATGAGAGACCAGCGCGTGTAACTCGCTAATCCTCCTTGCGGAGGTGATGGCCACGAGAAATAGCGTCTTCCAAGAGGCGAATTTCATGTCGGCTGACTGGAGAGGATCAAAGGGTTCTTGTGTCAGGCGTTGTAGGACCGCGTTGAGGTCCCAAGGTGGCACAGGTCACCTGATTGGGGGTCTCAGATTCGATAGACCCTTCATAAAGCGTGAGGTGAGGGGCAGTGCCCCGATGGAAGTGGCCCCTGTCGGCGGCGAGTGGTAAGCGGCTATCGCCGAGAGGTGAACTCTGATGGACTGCGTCTGCAGGCCCAGGTTAGACAGGGTCTTGAGGTATTTCAGGACGTAGGGAAGCGGGCATGTGGCAGGTTCCAGGCCTTGGTTCGCGCACCAGATGCTGAATCTTTTCCATTTAAGGCCATAGGACTTTCTGGTGGAGGGCCTCCTGGCCGCTAGCACCACGTCCTGCACTTCGTTTGGTAGCTGGAGATTGGAAAGGTTTATCCGCTCAACCTCCAGGCAGTGAGAGACAGGGCTCCAAGGTTGGGGTACTGTATCCTACCCTCGTCCTGTGTCAATAGGTCCGGTCTGAGTGGCAGTCGTTTCGGGTCTCCCTGCGCCAGGCGTAATAGCAGGGCGAACCACATCTGGTGCGGCCAATGAGGGACCACCAGGATGGCATCTGCTTTGTCCTGGACAATCCTTTGTAAGGTCGCAGAGATGAGGGGCGTTGGGGGGAACGCATACACCAGTGACCACTCCCCCCAACACACGTCGAATGCATCCGCTGCCAGCCTCCTGGTCGATGGGTGTCTGGAGCAGAACAGGGGGCACTTGGCATTCCATTCCGTGGCAAAGAGGTCGATGTCTGGGAACCCCCAAATCCGGAAGAGATTGTCGGAGACATTGTGGTGTAGGGCCCATTCGTGGGGCTGGAGCTGCCTGCTCAGTCTGTCTGCCAGGGTGTTCTGATACCCTTGGGAGGTATGACGCTCGAAGGTGGCAGCCGTTTCTCAAAGCTAGAGTCCATATCAGTGTGGCCTCCTTGCAGAGGGGGAGAGAGCCGGTGCCCCCTTGTTTGTTGATATAGAACATGGCCACCTGATTGTCCGTCTGGAAGAGGATCGACTTTCCGCACAGTTGCGGGAGAAACGCTGTCAAGGCATATCTCATGGCCCTTAGCTCGAGGAGGTTGATGTGTAGACGCCTCTCATGTTGGGACCACTGCCCTTGTGTGCTTAGGGATAGCATGTGGGCGCCCCAGCCAGTGTTCGATGGATCTGTGGTTAGAACAATTTGATGCTCGCGAGGGTGGATGTCCTTCCCCACCGACAGGTTTACTGGCGATGTCCACCAGTGAAGCTTGGTCTGGATTTGTGGAGTCATTATGATTGTGGTGGAGAGAGGTTGACCATTCTGGTTCCACTGAGCGCGTAAGTGCCACTGGAGTGGGCGCATCCGTAACCTCGCCGTGGGGAGGACGGAAGTGGCGGCCGCCATATGTCCCAGCAGGCGCAGGATGTCCCTCGCTGATAAGGTCGCTGCCTTGGTCGCCTTGCTCGTTAGCTCTGTGATGGTGCAGAGTCTGCATTCTGGAAGATAAGCCTTTGAAATCGTGGTGTCTATCACCGCTCCTATGAACTCTAGCCTCTGGGCCGGTGAGAGGTGTGATTTGCTGAGGTTGATGACGAATCCCAGGGAGGACAGCAGCGTCATGGATGTCTGCATGGACCTCCGAAGCTCCTGGGCTGAGGGGGCCGTGAGGAGCCAGTCATCGAGATATGGGAAGACCGCTATGCTCTGCCTGCGGAGGTGGGTGGCTGCTGCGGTCACGCACTTCGTGAAGACCCGTGGAGCGGGGGACAGACCGAAGGGTAGGACTCTGTACTGGTAGTGCTGGTTTAGCACTTGGAAGCGAAGGAACTTCCTGTGCGACTTGTGAATGCGGATATGGGTGTACGCGTCCTGTAAGTCCAGGGACGCCATCCAGTCGCCGGGTTGGATCAGAGGAAGGATGGTGTTCAGGGAATACATCCTGAACTTTTCTTTGCTGATGAACTTGTTGAGGCGGCGGAGGTCCAGGATGGGGCGGAAGCCACCCGTCCGTTTGGCAATGAGAAAGTATCTGGAGTAAAAGCCAGAGCCCTCCTCGGGAGGGGGAACCTCCTCTATGGCCCGAGAGTGCAGTAGTCGTAATAGTTCCGTGGCCATGGCCAGATGCAAGTGTGGGGGGGGGGTATCGCTGGCAGGAGGGAAGTTCTGATGTGGAGGGGCTACAAAGCGTATGCGGTAGCCTTCCCTGATGACCCGCAAAACCCATGAATCGGAGGATATTCGCTGCCACTCTGGTAAAAAAATGGGTCAGGTGTCCCCCGGTTTGGAGGGTACGCCGAGATCTGGCGTCAAAAGGAAGGCCCACCTTTGCTTGCGGGCGCGCTTGTCTTCTTCTGTTTGCGGTCTCTCTGCGAGTTTCGCTGGTGAGAGGGTCCTTGGTAAGAGCTGCTTTTGTACTTGTTGTTTTGCCATTTGTTGTTAGAAGGATACCTTTTGTTGGATGAGTAGTAAGGTTTCCTCTGAAATTTGTTCCTCTGGGCGCTGTTGTGGCGCTCAAAGCCATCCTCTGCCAAGGTTTGTAGTGTGGTACAATGCTCTTTCATATCATTGACCGTGTCTTTCACCTTGTCGCCAAAGAGGGATTCGCCAGAGCAGGGAGTGTCTGCAATCTTGTCATGCGTGTCGTCCCGTAGGCCAGATGCCCTCAGCCATGCCCATCGCCGTGCTGAGATGGCTGTTCCTGCGGTTCTCAGCGCTGTATCGAAGGAATCAAAGGTTGCACTCGCAAGATGCTTGCTGCATTCAGACATGTCTGCGAGTGCCGCTGATGCCAGGCTCTGAAAGTCCTTCGGGAGGTAAGGCAAGGCGGCCTTTAGGTTAGCCATGCAAGCGTCCTGGAAGAGGACTTGTTGAAATTGGAGGGCCGCAATCTTTGCGTTTAGCATAGCTCCTTGATATACCTTTCTCCTGATATCGTCGAGGAGCTTGTGATCCCGGCCAGGCGGGCTGTTGGCATGTGCGCGCGAAGACTTGACGCGCTTGAGAGCTGATGACACTACAATGGATTGGTGAGGCAGTTGTGAGGCTGCAAATCCTGGGACAGGCTGGACCTGGTATTTTGTTTCTAGCCTTCTGGGGAAGGGGCGGCTGGAAGCCGGGGTCTGCCAAATCCTCAGGTGACTGTCCCGTAGTGTCTGGTGAATAGGCAAGGCGAACGCGGTCTTCGGGGTGGCTAGGTACTTCAACACCTCCGGTACCGGTTCCTTCTTATCATCCCTGCCTTGCAGGGACAAGGTGGATGCAATTTTTAGAAGGAACTTGGGATAGGTGAGGTCCTCCGGAGGGGGAGCCTCCTCTGGCTCTGGGGAGGCTGCCCTGTCAGGGGTCGCCCTTTCGCATTCGCGGGCAGTCGACCCCACAACTTCCCCTCTGGGATCGTCCCTGTCGGTTTCCTGGGGGGATCCCCCAAGGGCCTGTTGCCTGGAGAGGGTTCCCGGTACTCCCCTGTGGACGGATCTGCCTCTCGGGAGGCCGGTAGAGAGTCAGTTGGAAGAGGTCCCTGTTGGGGCAGTTGCGCAGGAGCCGCCATAACTGACTGTCTTAACAGTTGAGACAGCAGGCGTAGCATGGAGCTGGAAGAGGACTTGCTCCTATGGCTGTGGCCGGGGCTGGAGGAGGTAGAAGGGCTCACCTGACTCCTCCTTCTTTTCTGGCGCCGATGCCCCTTGCGGTGTCTGGAGGAATGGGCCCTTTTGCGCTTGTTGCTGCGGTGCTGGCTGGACGAGCTGCTGCTGCTGCTGGAGCTGGAGCTGCTATGCCGCCTGCTTCTGTGCTTCCGGCTCCGTTTGCGTTGATTCGAGCGGCTGCTGCTAGTGCTGCTGCTGCTAGTGATCCTCTTCCGGCGCTTTGCCTTGCTCCTCCCCCCGCGGCGAGTGTCTGAATCGCTGCTGCTACAGCGTTCACTTCTGCGCGCGGGGGATTCGGCTCCGGGAAGGTGGGCATTGCCATGGTTCCCATCCGACGCCGAATGACGTCGAGGCTCATGGGCGGAGCTAGCAGATCGGCGCTGACAGCCCTCAGAGACAGAGTCTGCATCTGGGACAACAGGCTTGCCGTAGGAGGGGGCGGAGCTGGAGGACCGCTTGTCCGAGTTGGAGGACCTGAGCCGGGCGCCATTTTCAGCCTCGGCATGGTTCTCACATGCTTGCTTCAAGAGGGAGTTTGCAGGCCTTACCTCCCCCGACGGGACCACCGCAGGCGACAATGAAGGTGGTGGGAGTCCAGTTGGAGCATCGTTGGCACCGCGGTCATGGAAGGAGGCCGCACCGGGCGCATCCAGAGCCAGGGCATGCAGTAAATTGGCAGAAGCATGAGCAGGAACAGGAGCAGGTACCGGGGTTGCAGTACTTGCGTCTTCAGAAAGAAACTCTTTTAAATTGTGTCCACGGATTTTAAGAGCTCTAGGGGACATTCTCCCGTAGTGCTCACAGTCCTCGATCCTATGGTCCGGCCCCAGGCAGCGCAGGCAGCTGCCATGTGTGTCTGTGATGCTCATTTTTCTTTTGCAGAGAAGGCATTTCTTGAATCCCGGTTTAGTTATTTTAATACTGAGAAAAAATAACAAAGGGTGAGAGAGAGAGCAGGGTCCATCTTGCTGGCAAGGCGGAAGGAAGGAAACTGGGGCTAGGGGGCGGAGCGGTAGAGTGGGCTACCTGGGCGGGCTCAGAAAGTCTCATCTTTCTGAGCTCTAGAGAGCACTTCCGTACTTGGCGCCGCCCGGAGGACGACACCAGGTGTGGCTGACGCAATCCTGCTTGTCCATGGAGAAATCTAGGAACAGTAGGACTGAGGGTTTTGTTCAAATCTGAACAAACATCCACAAGTATCTGTGAATGAAGTGTCACATTGCCAAGAACCAATCTCTGGTTCTTACTGAGCTGGGAGGAGACAGGGGGAATTACGAACAAAGAAAAGGAGAATTGAGTAAATATTTGTTTCCGCTCATAGGCCACAGATATATGCTGTTATGGCTTGCACAGTGCGATAAAATACTGCAGAAATTAAAATAAAACAAGGGAATAATTGTTTTAGTGGTAAGTAATGCTACTAAAATAAAATGTTACCATCAGAAAGAAGGAGAAGGTTAAGGGTCATTTCCTGTATTAATATTGTTTTATGTGCTCTTAGGCACTTTCTTTAAAAGGATTTGTACATCCTACAAAGAAAATGCAATGTGACCATGGTTGTTTGCAAAGTGTCATTCTATATATATCATCTACATAATACGGCCTTGTGACATGCACAAGATTAAGAACAATGAAAGTTGTGGTACCCTGGTCTGATCACAATCTACTCCTCTTTAACATCCCCACTGATCATTCTACTACTGATCGCAACAAACCAGGTCGCCCCCCAAGTGCCCTTGAAACACGCTTCTGTCCTTTTAATAAGATCGAGGTCCTGGAGAAAATCCTACCTGCTCTCCACAAAGACTTACCTTCGCAAGATGACTTAGTAACCAACTGGGACAATACATTAAAAGCCGCGGCCTGCATCTCTACTACCGACAGGATCAAGACCAAAGACAAACATAAACATAAACCATGGATCTCCTCTGAATTACAAGAATCTCTCCTTCACCTGCGCAGACTCGAGAGACGCTGGCGCTCCTCTCGCTCTCCTGACGCACTCTGCTTGTACAATTCATACCTACAAACTCACCGGAGAATGACAATTGAGAGAAAAAAAAAATTCCACTCAGATGCACTAATGAGGTCCTTAAACAAGCCACATGACCTCTTCAATATAGTTAAATCCTTAACAGGTGACCCAACCACAACCCAAACACCTATGCCACACCCCCAAGACTATGCCATATACCTACAATCAAAAATGATACAGTCTAGTACGATTACCACAACATCATCACCTTCTACTCCACAGACCGTGGTCCAATTAGCATCGCTTGACAAATTTTCCCAGGTATCACACAAAGAGATCGAAGATACCATAGCAGCTATTAATTTAACTACTGCACCAAATGACCCCTGCCCAGCCAGGTGGATCAAAGAACTACGACATGAACTTAGCCCAACTATTAGCAAGATTGTCAATCACTCCTTCTCAACAGGATCCTTTCCTCAGAACCTGAAATACTCATCCATCCGCCCGCTCCTGAAGAACAGTAAACTTGACCCAACAAAAGTTGAATCCTTCAGACCCATCTCCAGCATCCCTCTACTGGCAAAAATCATGGAAAAAGTAGTCCAGCGACAAATACAGCATCATGTTGACTCCGAATCCCCTTTGGACCCCTCACAACATGGCTTCAGAGAAGAACATGGCGTCGACACCCTTCTCACAACACTGTTCAATAGCCTAATCATAGGCATTGATAATATCCACCAAGGGTTCACTCTTATCTTTCTCGACATAGCTGCAGCATTCGATTCAGTAAACCACAATACTCTACTACAGCGCCTCCAAGACAAGGGAATCCAAGGACTAGCCCTGAAATGGTGTAAATCCTACTTATCTGATAGACAGCTGCAAGTCAGAACAGGAGAATCAACGTCTGATCTATTCCCCCTTAAACAAGGTGTCCCGCAGGGTTCCTCATTGTCCGCCTTAATGTTCAATATTTATATGCAGCCAATCTGCGATCTCATACGCACCTTCAACATACAATGTCTTGCCTATGCTGATGACATCCTGATGTTTGCCCCATTCAACATAAAACAACCAGATTTTACACCAATAGTTCACTGCTTTGAAGCTGTATCCAACTGGCTCCTCAATCAGAATTTACGGATAAACCATAACAAAACAGATGTTCTATTCATTACACGGAACCCAACATTCATACCACCTACCTCCCTCCAGGTAAACAATATTGAGTTGAAAGCACAACCCACAATTCGATACTTAGGAATTATATTAGATCAACAGCTTAATATGGCAGCCCACATTAAGAAAACAACGAATGCAATCTACCACAAGATACGATCATTACGTAATCTCCGACCTTTACTTAACTACTCCGACTTCCGTACCATATTCCAAGCCCTGGTATTACCACACTTGGATTTCGCCAATATCATTCTACACGGTCTCCCGCAATCCACCATAAATCCCCTCCGTCTAGCCATGAATGCAGCCGCGAGAATCCTCGTAGGTGCTCCACGATCAGAGCACATAACCCCAATATTGATGAGCTTACATTGGCTACCCCTACAAGCCAGAACTCTATACAAGACCCTGGTCATGACTTTTAAAGCATCAAAGTGCCCATCTCAATCACCTCTCAGCAATATGATTCATATCACCCCAAATAACAGATCCAGGAGATCTGTTACATTAAACTCCATCGACCTACCAAAAGTCATCACAAAATGTTCTAAATCAACAGCCTCTAGAGCTTTCTCTCTGTTTTCACCCAGAGCCTGGAATGCCCTTCCACCCGAAATCAGAGCTATCTCAAGTCTGATTAAGTTCAGAAAGGCACTGAAGCACTATTTGTTCCTAACATACTACCCCGAAGCTACTCCATCCGAAGCTACTCCATCTGAAAACAGCTCTCATGCAGATCTTTCATATTTGACCCCTGTAGAGAATGGATAATTACGATGATTATTACCTGCTCACTATTGGACATATTTATTCTCACTATATTTAGCATATTTACTCTTTAATTTAATTAACTTCTTATCCACGGCATTAATAATTAACCAAAATATCCATGTATATAGTTGCCATGTATATAGTTATTTATATATAATTACCATGTTTTACCAAGTTTATTTACCTTGTTCATTGTAAAAAACCAATGCTGTTTGTACCATTGTGTTTATATTTGTTCATATGTAAACCGCACTGATTTAAGAGCGCGGTATATAAGAAAAATAAATAAATAAATAAATAAATAAATAAATAATTGAACATTCCACCCTGAAAATGAGATCCATATGGCTTAACACACTGAGAGTCTTTTACTAAAGGGTGCTAAGATGTTGCACCTAACATGCCAATAGCTGGAAATACATGGTACGTTAGGTGCAACACCACTGTGTTTACTCTTCGGGGTGTGGGCAGCACTTTCACGGCAGTTAACACGGAGCCCTGTACCTTAATGCAGCATACAAATAGCACAGCTGCACTTAATTCCCTATGCGAAATGCAAGGGGCACAGTTAGTGCACGGTATTTATCCCTGTGCTAACTGTGCCATGCTCACCATGCCCAATCTCCACCCCTAACCTACCCCCTTACCACCCCAATGCCCAGTTTACAGTTAACGTAGAAATAGGCCCACACTAACTGTCAACCCTTGCCCAGCATTTATTTATTTATTTATTATTTTATTTGTGCGCTTTTCTATACCGCCCCTTCCAGAGATCAGGGGCGGTTTACAGAGAACATGGTAAACATCAATTACATAGAACATTTTTGAGCACATAATAACTGTTTTACAGAGAAAATATTAACTATTTTACATTGAGCACATATTCATTATTTACAGAGAGTAGGACAAATATGCACATCGATAATAAACATATTAACTATTTACAACAGCCAGAACAGGACTGACTATAGTTCGGTAGAAGGAGCATGCTTTCAGTAAAGAACCCCGTGACTAAGAATTCTTTTGAGGCTCTTAAAACATTTTGTTTTGGACCACGCACATGTTTATTCATATGGTGCAAAGAAGGATGTTCTCTTATCTAGAAGGGGGCAATGGTGGATTTACAGATTGTACACTATGGTCCCAAGGGGTAAAATATGTGCTATATGTATCCCAAGTACAGGAAGAGCAGGCCAGGCCACAGAGCCAATGAAGAGGAGTTGAATGTGCTGCAGTGATCCCATGCCCTACAGTAGGGGAAGAACGTGGTTAGGCCATGGTGGTGGCAGCAGAAAGGAGGTGAATGTGCTATGGAGACCCCAAGTCCTATGGCACAGGAAGGAGCACACAGGCCATGGCCATAGCAGAGAATAGCACAACAGCTGCTGTATTTGAAGGAAAAAAAAAGGAGCTGGAAAAAAATTAAGGGCAAGATTGAAAGTGGTGGGGAGGGGAGCGAGTGGATATGTGAGGGGAGCATAAGAGTCTTGAAGGGACTGCTATTGCTGGAAAGAAATCTACACTTGTAAGTATTTACCTGCTGGGAAATTCTCTAAATCTTGGGGAAAAGGGAATTTTTTGGGTTAAAGTTGATAAATCTGTTTATTTTAAAATTCAATGTTTTTGTTAAGTCAGGGCTTAGTACCACCAGAGAGCTTTTCATTTAAATCAAATCAGAATATAGCTTAGCACAGAATGAAGAACAGAGTGAATATTCTTTGAGTAAAAAGAAAGAAATTGTTTCTAGAGACCTTTACAAAGAGGCCTTCCATTTAGGAGACAAGGGACCTGTGAAATTGTTTTAAATAGGTGTAAGTCAAGTGACAGATCAAAGGGGCAATTTGATGGGCTCTCGCTATCAAACCAAGGGCTGTGTGAATCACCCAGGAAATTATTAACTCAGAAGCACAGGTCAGGGCATTGTGAAGCAAGTCAGCTTTTACTAAATGTTCTTTCCCTCCCACCCATGATCCACCTAGAGAAGGTTTTAGATAGTGCTGGGGAGAAGCCTGCTGTCTTGGTACATGTTGGTACCAGTGACATAGGAATGTGTGGAAGAGGGGTTCTGGAGGCAAAATTTAGGCCTTTAGGTAGGAAGTTGAAATTCAGAACTTCCAGTGTAGCATTCTCTGCAATGCTTTCCGTTCTATGCACAGGACCCAAAAGGCAGGCAGAGCTCTAGAATCTCAATGCATGGATGAGACAATGGTGCAAAGAAGAGGGTTTTAGATTTCCTAGGAACTGGCCAACATTCTAGGGAAGGGAGGGACTTTTCTGAAAGGATGGGCACCACCTTAACAGGGATGGAACCAGGCTGCTGGCATTAACCTTTAAAAATGAGATACAGTAACTTTTAAACTAGATAAAAGGGGAAAGCCGACAGTCGCCCAGAAGCGTATGGTTCAGAAGGATGTATCCCTGAAGGATACTAGCAAAAGAGAGAAGTTAGCGCATCTCAACAGAGAGGTTCCAATAAAGATAAAAGTAGCCCAGATGCCCTTAAGTACAGAGCAGACAGAGCTGAAATATTCCAAATTACCCCTATCAACTGATAGATTAATATGAATATAATACAATTTCTAAAACGCCTGTGTGCAAATGCTAGAAGTCTAAAAAATAAATGGGAAAGCTAGAATATATAACACTAAATGAAACATATGATTGGCATCTCAGAGACCTGGTGGAAGGAGAACAACCAATGGGACACTATGATACCTGGGTACAAACTATATCGCAATGATAGGATAGATCAAATTGGTGGAGAGGTTGTGCTCTATGCTAGAGGACATTGAGTCACACAAGATGAAAGTTTTGCAGGCAACAAAATACATTGTAGAATATCTATGGATAGAAATTTCATGTAAAAAGGGGAAGGCAATTGCAGTGGAGGTATACTACCAACCACCTGGCCAGAATGAACAGATAGATGATGAAATGCTAACAGAAATTATGGAAGCTTATGAGAGTTACAACACATCCAACTGATAGCTAAAACCTGCCATTTCTTTCTCTACAATATCAACAAAATTGCCCCATTCCTTTCTCAACATACTACTAAGACACTTATCCACTCCTTAGTCACCTCCTGTCTAGACTATTGTAACCTGCTCCTTGCTGGTAATCTGTTCAACACTCTGCTGTGTGGCTTATCTTCCACCAGCTTCGTCGTGCTCATATTACCCCTCTTCTCAAGTCACTCTATTGGCTCCCTATCCATTTCTGCATCCAGGTCAAACTTCTCCTGCTGACCTATAAGTGCATTCACTCTGCAGCTCCTCACTACCTTTCCTCTCTTATCTTTCCCTACACCCCTCCTTGGGAACTCTGCTCTTCTGGCAAATCGCTTCTATTTGTGCCCTTCTCTTCTATTGCTAACTCCATACTTTGCTCCTTTCACCTTGCTGCTCCTTATGCTTGGAACAAACTATCTGAGTCTGTATGTCAGGCGCCTTCTCTAACCTTTTTCAAATCCAGGCTGAAAACTCACCTCTTCGCTGCCACTTTTGGATCTTGACTCACCTGATCTCCTTTGTGTTCCTTACCATTCCCCCTAGCTGTATCCCATGTCTACAGCTACCTTGTTGTCTGTCTTGACTAGATTGTAAGCTTTGATGAGCAGGAATCATCTTTTACACCTTGTAGCACTATACAAATGTTCAGTAGTAGTAGTAGTAGAAGTAGTAATAATGGGTGATTTCAATTACCCCAGTATTGACTGGGATAATGTCACAGCAGGACATGCTAGGAAGATAAAGTTTCTAGATGAAATAAATGACTTCTTCTTGGAGCATCTAGTTCATGAACTGACAAGAGGGGAAGCTTTTTTGACTTAGTCCTTAGTGTGCCCGGTATTTAGTAGAACACAGGATCTGGTGCAACAGATAAGGGTGTTGGGGCTACTTGGAAATAGTGATCATAGCTTGATCACATTTGATGTAATAAATGGAGGAAGGATGGCAAGGAAATCCACAGTACTAACTTTTAACTTTTAAAAAGGAGACTTTGATAAAATGAGGAAAATCGTTAAGAAAAGACTAAAAGGAGCAGCTGCAAATGTTAAAGATTTACATCAACATACAGACAAAACCCCCAAAAAATAACAGAACAATCACTGTCACCAAATTAAACAATAAAGATTGTCTGTACTGCAGGCATATTGTCACCCCTTTGCTGTGCAGCGCCTCCTGATGGTCACAGTTGGTACTGCACCCGGGTGTAAACTACTGGCCTTTTCAATACTTATAGTCCTTGCCAGTATGTAAAGAAGTTGTGACACCGAAATCGGTTTAACTGGGTTTTATTCCCCGTCCCGTAGGATTCTTTTCCAAAAGTATAACAGTCAAATAAACATAACCCTTCTCGGGTAAACAAAAGAACTATAACAAAAATAGCTTTACCTTTCAGCAAACAAAAATAGGAATGAAACAGAAATACAGCTTGTCAGCTTTCCAGATGAAGGCTTCTCAGGAATAGTTCAGCCTTCTATCTGAGAGACTCTATATGGTCAGCTATTATAAAACTACAGTCCATTTGTTCAACAGGCAATTCAGCGTTGTCCTCAATTTCATAAGGCTCACATTGCATGGGAACACTGTCAGATACAGAGGCTTCGTTACTTCTCTTCTGAGGTAACTTGCTTAACAAACTTTCCAGCTTGTGACGTACTTGTCTTTCTATAGCAGGTATCTGTTTGGCTTTACCGTATTCTCTTGAGTTGCTTAGCCGGGAGCCTTTCCTCTGCCTCTGGTAATTAGGCAGAGTAAAGCAGTCAGCTGCCCAGCTATCAGAGAGTGGAACCTTTGCACGGGGTTTTGTTTTAACAGGAGCTTTGTAAACAGCTGTTGTCTCCAACGGCAGTTTCTGTGAAGGCTTGTGCCAACTATATTCCTCTAAAGGATTCTCTCCCAAAGGTAACAAGCTTTGTTCCCTATTCTGTTTGTAACCCAGATTCTGGAGCTTTCCTGCTTTCCTTAAATTAGCATTATAAGGCTTTTGTCTTTCATACAAATGCCTCTCATAGATCAGCTTAGCATTTCTCCCATCTGGTTCAGAATAGCTTTTCCTAGCTTGTTGCTTGTGTCTTAAGGCATAGCTTCTATCAAGGCTGCTGCATATACTGTCCCTGTCTGAATTCAGCTGCTCCCTTATTTCACTTAAATGTTCATCAGACTCACTCAGACTTTCATTCAGCCAGTGCCTGCCTTGCTGTCGAGACCTGGGATATCTGTATCCTTCCCAGTCTGGATATCTCCTTCGTCTCTGAGGTTCCTCAGCTCCTCTCCTAGCTCCTTCGGCTCTCTCTGCCTTCCCCCGTAGCTCCTGTGAGCTGTGCTGATTATTTACGTAATCCCCAGCTGCACCACACCCTAGCCTATTGGGGTCAGGTGGGACCTTCCTTGCCTCCCTACTGGCTGGGTGATAATTCCTGGCTTGTGACCTCATTCCCTTATACTCCTTCTGATACCCTTGTATCATGTGCTCTCTCCTTACGTCAGTGTTTACTTGAGGAGTAGTGTTTTTTAGCACCACAGGGGGCTCTAGAGAGTCTGCTCTGTGACATATTCCCCCCCTTAAAATCTTACGTGTTGCCGCCACACTACACGGACAGCACGTAAGCATACTCCTGGTGCTCCTACCGTACTCCTTATGCACTAGATTGACCTGAGCCTCTCTCTCCTTCCAGGGCTTCAACACATTGAGATGGTAGACCTGTCTACGTCCTCTATCATTCTCTATAAGGTACGAGACATGCCCCACTCTTTTGATTACTGTCGCTGGCCCTTTCCAATGGGACTCAAATTTTGGACCTGGATCCGCTACCTGGATCAGGACCTTACTCCCTATTTCCAAATGTCTAGGTTGTGTACCTTTATCATAATGCTGTTTTTGACGCTGTTGGCTCATCTTGAGATTATCTATGGACACCTTAGATGTCTTTTCTAAGCGTGTTCGTAGGTTGGTCAAAAACTGGGGTACGCCTACCTCTGGCACCTCGGGTTCCACCCATTCCTCCTGTAAGATGTCCAATACACCTCTCGGGGCCCGGCCAAACAGTAACTCAAATGGGGACACCCCTAAGGATGACTGGATTCGCTCCCTACAGGTGTACAAAACGAATGGGAGCAACGTGTCCCACTCGGCCATTTCATTTTTCTTTAAACCTCTCCGTAAGAGGTGTTTAATCGACTGATTTGTTCGCTCAACTAAACCGTTTGACTGGGGATGGTATGCCGCAGTCTTTAGATGGCGAATGCCAAATGCCTCCCAGACTTTTGCTAAATGCTGTGAGACAAAGTTACTCCCCTGGTCTGTTAAAATCTCCTGGGGAAACCCCACCTCACAAAATAATTTTACAAGTTCTTGGGCTATCACTTTGGCAGAAATATTCCGTAGGGGAATCGCCCACGGAAAACGTGTCGCATGGTCCACGATTACCAGCATATACTGATAGCCACGGGGTGTTCTTATCAAAGGACCCACTATATCTATTCCCAAGCGTCTAATGGGTGTTGAGATGGTGGGCAAGGGTATCATAGGTACCGCCTTTGGGCGCGCTATGGAAACCCTCTGGCAAGCTGGACAGGAGTCACAATATTTTTTTGTTTCCTTATAAACGCCAGGCCAATAAAACCTGGCCAGGATTTGATCAAGTGTTCCCTGAACACCTTTGTGGCCCCCTATAGGGTGGTCGTGTGCTAGCCGTAACACGACAGCCTTAAATGTCACTGGCACCACCACTTGCTTCCTAACCGCCCCGGTATATGGTTCTACACTTTCCCGGTATAATATGTCTTTATCAATTAAGAACCTGGGGAGTGTGAGCCGAACTTCTTGTGCCCACTCGAACGCTCTTTTTAGCCCAGGGTCCGCTCGTTGTTCCATTGGGAACGAAGGGAACTTTTTCACTAGGGCTTCTGGCACCCACGGTAGCCCTTCTCCCGCTTCTAACTCTGCTCTTCCTTGCGCCCTTTTCCCTCTCTCCTGGCGCTTCTTATTCTTGGGTTTCTTCTCCTCTTTATTAGGGGCCTGTACTAACTCATCGTGATCAGGAAGTACCTTAGTCTCCTCCTCCTTACTTGGGGCTTGAACTACCTCATCAGGGTTAGGAATTACATTAATTCCTCTCTCCTCTTCCTTTTTCTCGGGCTTCGCCTCATCATTTTTCTTTTCTGGTTCCTCTGTTCTTTTAGCAGATGGAACCTGAGTTTCAGAGGTACTAGCCTGTGCTCTGGTCAGAACAAAACCTGACTTTGTATCTGCACCTTGCACTAACCCTCTCCTAAATGATGGCCAATCATGCCCTAGGATAAGGTCTCGGGATAGCCCAGGGACTATGGCTACTTGAATTTCACGTTCTATGCCCATCCCCTTAACCCTTATCTTATGCAGGGGATATGGAACCTGGGTTCCATGCACACACTGTATTTGTACCTGTTTATTTTCTGGCTTGGAGGCAGCCGAACGAGCTTGCTCCAGGATCTCCCATAATTTTAGAGAGACCATGCTCTGTTCCGCGCCTGAGTCCATTAAAGCCAGGACATTCCTTCCCTCTACTAAAACTTGGAGAAAAATCCCTTTTGTGCCTTGACCTTTAACCCCAACCATAAAGACTAACTTTACTTTGCAATTTTTCTTATAGTGGCCTATTTTACCACATTTATAACATCTCACATTTTTAGCCACAGCCTCACCAATATTATCATGCACACTTCTTTTACCCATAGCATTCCTGTCCCCTTTTCTCATGCCACCTGGACTTTCTTGTCCATTTATTTTTAACCCGCCAGTCTTTAAGGCATCAGCCCCCCTGGCTTCCAAATAAGCTTCTACCATGTTTGCAGCCTCCTCAGGATCATGGCAGTCCTGCAACATGAGAAAAGTTCTCAAATCATCAGATACCGAATGCATGAACTGTTCCATTATAATATCTTTCATAACGGAATCTATGGATCTCCCTTCAGGGTTAAGCCACTTGTACGCGAGACCTCTTAACCTTTGATACAAGGCTCGGGGAGTCTCCTTGGGTTGTATGCGTGCCTCCCTAAATTGGTGCTTATATTGTCTGGGTGTAAAACCCAGCCTATCTTTTATGGCCTTCTTAATCTCTGTATAATCCGTAACTAAATCAGCAGGCATCCCTCTAAAGGCTGACAGAGCATCTCCGGTCAATGTTAAGGTAAATTGCCTGGCCCAGAGCTCTGGCGGCCATTTGAGGGTGGCTGCCATCCTCTCAAACGATTCAATATGATCATCAATGTCATCATACTGTGTTAACTGTCTTACAGAAAAATTAGAAGCATGGTTCATGGCTACTTGCGTCAGTATTGGCACAGTCATTGCCTCATTGTCCTGAGGTTTGGTAACCAGAGCCTTCAATGCTTCCACCAACGGTTGCTGTTGCTCCTGCATAGCGTCCATATACTGTTTCTGCAGTTGTTGCATAAGCTTGGCTTGTTCGTTCCACTGCGTTTGCATCCACGCCTGAACATCACGTACATCCATTCTTCCTGTCTTTTGAGGACCTGCGGAAAAAAGAGAAAAAACACACCAAGTGCGGCACCTTTTTTTTTTTTTTTTTTTTTAAATTCCCACTTAGGAACAGTGCCCTCTTTCTCACTTATCCATCTACGGTTTCTCCCAGGTGACTGTTACCTGAGTTTTGTGTAGATTCCAGCATGTGAGAAAGCTTTTCTTTTCTTTCCTTTTCTGGCCGACCTGCCAGCGAAAAATCCTCCCTCAGCAAGTACTTCCGGGTGAGTCGTCTCTTCCAGCACTGCTCAGCACTTGTCTTTTTCCAGGGGAAGTCACGTGGTATCAAAATCCTGCCAACTACGCCATTATGTCACCCCTTTGCTGTGCAGCGCCTCCTGATGGTCACAGTTGGTACTGCACCCGGGTGTAAACTACTGGCCTTTTCAATACTTATAGTCCTTGCCAGTATGTAAAGAAGTTGTGACACCGAAATCGGTTTAACTGGGTTTTATTCCCCGTCCCGTAGGATTCTTTTCCAAAAGTATAACAGTCAAATAAACATAACCCTTCTCGGGTAAACAAAAGAACTATAACAAAAATAGCTTTACCTTTCAGCAAACAAAAATAGGAATGAAACAGAAATACAGCTTGTCAGCTTTCCAGATGAAGGCTTCTCAGGAATAGTTCAGCCTTCTATCTGAGAGACTCTATATAGTCAGCTATTATAAAACTACAGTCCATTTGTTCAACAGGCAATTCAGCGTTGTCCTCAATTTCATAAGGCTCACATTGCATGGGAACACTGTCAGATACAGAGGCTTCGTTACTTCTCTTCTGAGGTAACTTGCTTAACAAACTTTCCAGCTTGTGACGTACTTGTCTTTCTATAGCAGGTATCTGTTTGGCTTTACCGTATTCTCTTGAGTTGCTTAGCCGGGAGCCTTTCCTCTGCCTCTGGTAATTAGGCAGAGTAAAGCAGTCAGCTGCCCAGCTATCAGAGAGTGGAACCTTTGCACGGGGTTTTGTTTTAACAGGAGCTTTGTAAACAGCTGTTGTCTCCAACGGCAGTTTTCTGTGAAGGCTTGTGCCAACTATATTCCTCTAAAGGATTCTCTCCCAAAGGTAACAAGCTTTGTTCCCTATTCTGTTTGTAACCCAGATTCTGGAGCTTTCCTGCTTTCCTTAAATTAGCATTATAAGGCTTTTGTCTTTCATACAAATGCCTCTCATAGATCAGCTTAGCATTTCTCCCATCTGGTTCAGAATAGCTTTTCCTAGCTTGTTGCTTGTGTCTTAAGGCATAGCTTCTATCAAGGCTGCTGCATATACTGTCCCTGTCTGAATTCAGCTGCTCCCTTATTTCACTTAAATGTTCATCAGACTCACTCAGACTTTCATTCAGCCAGTGCCTGCCTTGCTGTCGAGACCTGGGATATCTGTATCCTTCCCAGTCTGGATATCTCCTTCGTCTCTGAGGTTCCTCAGCTCCTCTCCTAGCTCCTTCGGCTCTCTCTGCCTTCCCCCGTAGCTCCTGTGAGCTGTGCTGATTATTTACGTAATCCCCAGCTGCACCACACCCTAGCCTATTGGGGTCAGGTGGGACCTTCCTTGCCTCCCTACTGGCTGGGTGATAATTCCTGGCTTGTGACCTCATTCCCTTATACTCCTTCTGATACCCTTGTATCATGTGCTCTCTCCTTACGTCAGTGTTTACTTGAGGAGTAGTGTTTTTTAGCACCACAGGGGGCTCTAGAGAGTCTGCTCTGTGACAATATACATCGTAGTGTTTTCCTAATTCTTTTTTTTTTTCATTTTTCTTTTTTCATGTGTGTTTTGTCAGGTCCCGCTCAACAGGGGAGAACAAACATATTTAAACTCCCAATGTGGGCTTGACCCCTTTTAATCAGCCAACCAGTCAATATAATGAGGAGAACACCCAAATTTAAAATAGCTAAAACTTAGCTTCAAAATCCAGAATCCGTTGCTACCATCCACCGCAGACACGCGTGTTTCGGACCAACAAGGCCCTGCTTCAAGTGCGAATCTTTTAGGTCAAAGGATTTGGTGAAAAAACGCCTAGCTCCCTGGCACGTATTTCACAATGCCTGCATGTACTGTGATTGGCTGTTTGACATGACATCATTCATAAGGGAGGATCCAATAACAGGGAAACCCCAATCATTGAACGAGTAGTCTCACAAGCTTCCCCATTCCAGTTCCAGATTTAAATGTAGTGTACATTGCTAGATTGTACATCTACATGTTTCAGTGCTGATTTCATACTATTGCTAGTATCACCCAACTGCTAGACCTTATTTTGTTACCAATAATACATTCGCATGTATCAGTGATAATCTTACTATTGTAGCCAGTAGCACTTTACTGCCAGACTTTACATTATATGTATCAATGCTAATTTCATACTATTGCTAGTATCACTCAACTGCTATTTTGTTGCCAAAAACCCATTTCCATGCATCAGTGCTAATCCTACTACTGACAACTGTGCCATACCTCATTACTGTTGCCAGTAATTCATCCTTACCCAAAAAGTGTGAACTTATTACTGTTGGCAGTATATTACTCTGTTTTGTTCTTTGCTGAGGGTCACAGTGTCTCATTATCCGCTGACGGACACAGTGCTCCATTGCTTGCTCGATGCTGTACTATTCCTGTCTTATATGCTGCCACATTGTTCCAAATACCTACTCATCGCCAGACAGTAAGTTTATACACTGCGGATAGCTAGAACAATAGTCAATACCAGTCCCACTAATTACCCAGCAACAAACAGTTCACAAAAACATCACAAAATGCACCCATTTCTAGCCTTGGCATGTCTACACCTAGCCTCCTGGATCCCCCTTACAGCCCAAGCTTTTCACACTTACACTAACCACATCCCAATACTCCACAGTGACGGGAAAAGATGGACGGAGAATCACCAACACCTCCCAAGAGAACCCAACGACACGCCTTACTCACATTTATTACACATCCCACTTCAACATCTCAAGAAGTCACATTTGGACCGTCAGCAACACCACCAAGCCCTGAAGTGTGCACTCATCAACGCAAGGTCAATACGTACAAAATGGCCAATAATTACCGATCTGGTCACGACCCATAACCTTGATATCATGATCACGGAAACTTGGCTATCAGAATCTGACAACGCAATCATCAACCAGATGTTACCCACAGGTTTTTCAGTCCACACATGCCATAGAACCAATCAGAGAGGAGGAGGAACACTCATTCTTGTCAAAACTTCCCTAGGCTTCCAGATGTGCAACTCAACCAGCACAGCCCACCTGGACTCCCTCACCATAACAAATAACACCTGCACGATCAACCTACTGTACCGAGCACCAACACCATCCTCAGAGGATCTTGCAACGATAATGGGCCTCACCTGCAACTCAAACAGACCACGATCCCAGAACTGGATCCTAGGTGATTTCAACCTGCCTACGCTACATGAATCTCAAGCCTCTGCTTTCCTAGAAGCATTACAAGATCTAGGATATGAGCAACTAGTCATTAACCCCACCCACGTCAAGGGAAACAAACTTGACCTGATCTTTGCCTCACAGACGGATAAGGATACCACCCCACTAATACCACCTACCATAACTCCTGTGCCATGGTCCGACCACAGCCTGATTCAATTCCAGATACCTATTAACACACACAATAAAAACTCCAACAAAACCAACACTGCCTACGAACCCTCTTTGAAGCGCTTCCGCCCCTTTAATAAAGAAGAGCTTCGAGAGAAGATCCTCCCACTCCTCAACAACATACCACACGACCTAGATGCATTGGTGTCCACCTGGGACGAGAGCCTCAAGACCATTTCATGCATACCAGCCACAAATAAAACAACAAAGAAACGAGACCATGCACCATGGTATACCAAAGATCTCCGAGACTCACTCAAGTGCCTGCGCAGGCTAGAGAGAAGATGGCGTCGGTCTCACTCTACGGTTGCACAAGATACTTACATCGCTCACCTAAGAGTACACCGCGATGAATTAACAAAAAAGCGGAAACAATATCATTCCGACATCTTGAAGCGGTCACTAAACAAGCCCCACGACCTCTTCAATATAGTGAAATCTCTCATTAGAGAACCTCCTGCAGACCAGTCACAGATGCCACACCCCCAGGCATACTCCAACTATTTACAGTCAAAAATGGTCCAGACTACTACATCTGCAACCAACTACCTTCAACCTGAAGTGACCCAGGCTGGTACAACCTCGAACTCCGCGGAAAACAGCTCTCAGCATACCTTGCCCCAACCATCACCACTGTACAAATTTGAAAAAATATCACGCAGAGAGATTGAAGACACAATCGCTGCAATCAACCCTACTACCGCACCCAATGACCCATGCCCTGCTTTATGGATAAAGGAGTTACGATGTGACCTAAGCCAATATCTGAGCGAATTAATAAACCAATCTCTTACAACCGGATCGTTTCCACAAAGTCTGAAACAAACATCCATCAGACCACTGCTAAAAAATAACAAGCTGGACCCATCGAAAGTGGAATCATACAGACCAATTTCAAGTATCCCCATGCTTGCCAAAGTAATCGAAAAGTTAGTACAGCGCCAAATCCAACAGCATATTGATACTGAAGCCAAATTGGATCCTTCCCAGCATGGGTTCAGAGAAGCACATGGGGTTGAAACCCTCCTCACCAACCTATTTGACCATCTAGTCTCTGGAACCGACAAAATTCATCAAGGATTCGCCCTCATATTCCTCGACATCGCTGCGGCTTTCGACTCAGTGAGTCACAAGATACTCATACAACGCCTCAGCGAGAAAGGAATTCAGGGAACAGCCCTAAAGTGGTGCAAGTCATACCTGACTAATAGATGGCAACATGTAAGGTCAGGCTCCACAACCTCCGAACCATTTTTACAAAACCAGGGTGTACCACAGGGCTCGTCACTATCTGCATTGATGTTTAACATCTACATGCAGCCCATATGTGCCCTAGCACGTTCATTCAAGGTCAACTGTTTAGCCTACGCAGATGACATCCTCCTATACATCCCTTTCAGGACTAGCCAACCGGACCTCTCCCCTCTAACAAGATGTTTTGAGGCAGTAGCAGAATGGTTCAGCACACAAAACATGAGAATCAACTACAGTAAAACAGATGTCCTTTTCATCTCAAGGAACCAGGACTTCACCCCTCCACTCTCTTTAAAAATCGGCAACACAGAACTGAAAACCAAATCCACAATCCGCTACCTTGGCGTTACACTGGATCAACACCTGGATCTGAAAACTCACATAAAAAACACAGTAAAAACAGTATACATGAAAATAAAGACCTTAAAACATCTCCGACCGCTACTCGACTTCAGCGACTACCGATCGATCTATCAGGCATTAATATTACCTCATTTCGACTATGCCAACGTAATTCTACACGGTCTCCCTCAAGCAACCCTAGCTCCCCTCCAGCTTGCAATGAACACTGCTGCAAGAGTACTAACAGGGGCTTCACGGAGAGAGCACATAACGCCAGTACTGATGAACCTCCATTGGCTACCAGTTCAAGCAAGAATCCGCCACAAAGTTCTAACCTTAACTTTCAAAGCCGCAAACACTCTGACCCCCACAGCCCTCAGCAAGATGATACATAAAGTACCACAGAACAGAAATAGAAGACCCATGATGCAAAACACCCTAGAGGTCCCAAAAGTAATAACAAAATGCACGAGAACAACAACAAATAGGGCCTTTACGATTTACGCTCCCAGAGCATGGAATGCTCTCCCTACCTATATTCGGAACATCACTTACCTAACCCACTTCAGGAAGGCAATAAAGCAGCATCTGTTCACTACATACTACCCTGAATCTAGCCTTAGTAACCATACATATGGCCCCCCAGACAATCTCTCATTACAAGTAAACAATCAGACTCAGCATGAAAAAGGATAATCAAATGATCGCTCAGAATGTACCCCAGTGTAAATAAAATGTAGATATGTTCTGCCTGAAATCAGGTACCAGTGTGATACAATGTATAGAATTAAGAATGTACATAGTTTCCCCCAGTTACTTCCAAGTTGATCTCCCTGTTTATTGTAAATACAACTCAAAGTTCCTTGTGTTGTATAGTTGATGTTAAATGTAAACCGCTCTGATCTAAAATAGAGCGGTATAGAAGAACTGTTAAATAAATAAATAAATAAAATAAACCCCCAGGTATTACCGTCCCTAGGTGAAAAATCCACCTCTGTTCAAGCCATTGTAAGTGTTGAAGGCGGTTACCTCCCCTTGGGTCCTCCGGAACCATATCGATCATTCTCCATCTAAAGTCCATGAACGTGTGGCCCAAGGAGACACAATGCTCCACCAAAGGGGCAGAAAGTGTAGAAGTTTGAATCCGAGAAGCATGTTCGATCAAACGAACCTTCACCGAGCGGCTAGTGCGGCCAATATAAAGTAGATCGCAAGGGCACCTTAGCAGATACACAACAAAACTACTAGTACAGCAACTATCACCCAAAAATGTATACATACATATATATATTCATATTACATCAAGCATGGGCTTTGTTTAAAAATACTATCTTGGAAGCCCAGACTAGATGTATTCCACACTTTAAGAGAACTGGAAGAAAGGCCAAAAAACTGCCAGCATGGATTAAAGGTGAGGTCAGAGAGGCTGTTGTAGCCAAAAAAGCATATTTCAGGAAATGGAAAAAGGAGCCAAATGTCAAAAACAGGAAACAACATAAGCACTGGTAAGTTAGATACAAGGCATTGATAAGGCAGACCAAGAAAGAATTTGAAAAAAAAGCCTGCCGTGGAAGCAAAAACACATAATGAAAACCTTTTTCAAGTACATTTGTAGCAAAAAAAACCCTGTGAGAGTCAGCTGGACCATTAGATGATAGAGGGGTAAAAGTGGCACTAAGGGAAGGCAAGGTCATAGCGGAGAGACTGAATGAATTTTTTGCTTAAGTCTTTAATGAAGAAGATGAAGGGAAGTTACCCCATGCCTGAAATGGTATTTAAAGGTGATGTAGTGGAAGAATTGAAAGAAATATCGATAAACGGGGAAAATGTATTACAACTATATGACTATATAACTATCACACCATGCTAAAATCTATGAAAACCGACCTGCGAAAAGCAGAGCGAAAATGGCGACTTTCCAAATCTTTATCAAACCATGAGAATTACATAAACATCCTTAACACATATAAGAAGACCATAGAAAATGCAAAGAAAAATTACTACTCCAGCATACTAGCTAAATCCATAAACCGGCCCAGAGAACTCTTTAGCATTGTACAAAACCTAACAAACAAAGCTTATAACACAAGCGCAACAGAATTCGATATTTCCCCACAAACACTAGCCCTCCACTACATGAACAAAATAAAGCCACAATCACCACCCTCCATAACACACAATGAAGCACACCCCGACCAAATTAATAACTGGTCTTATTTTCACCCTATATCTAAGGACACCCTCAAGAACATAATTTCCAATCTAAACACTACCACATCCTATCTAGACCCATGTCTGGTAGATTGGATAAAAAAGACACTACCCGAACTCTCATCATTCATCCTCCCTATGATTAATTTATCTCTTGAAAAGGGATATTTACTACCCACCCTTAAACATGCCCAAATTCGACCAATTCTCAATAATAGCAACCTAGACAAAAGCTCCCCTACTTCATACCAACCCATATCAAGCATACCTTTCATGGCCAAACTAATTGAAAAAGTAATCCAAATCCAACTTCAGGATTACATTGATGCCTCAGCACCCCTTGATGAACAACAGTACGGTTTCCGCCCATACCATGGAGTAGAAACTCTACTCACAGTACTACTTGACACATTGGCAAGAGGAATAGATGACTCAAAACAAGTGTTCATACTATTCTTAGATATCACTGCAGCATTCGATAGCGTGAATCACCTAATAATGCTAGGCAGACTTCAACAGATAGGGCTAAAGGCAACCGTCCATAGCCGGTTTACCTCGTACTTACATAACAGATCCCAAACAGTGAGAATCAATCACCAAACTTCAACAACATTCAAGCAGGAACAAGGTCTCCCCCAGGGATCCGCCCTATCAGCGCTCCTTTTTAATATTTACCTGCAACCAATTTGCTCAATCTTTAAATGGTTCCGCGTTCATTACTCTACTAATCAAAAACAATACCCCTCAGTAACCCACCACTGCAAAGACCTACTTCTACCAAACATTCATATCAAATGCTCAATCACTACTATAAACATCAACAATAGGCTCTCACCGGACCTCAGGATTTATACACCCTCCATCTGGCGAAATTCATCACCATAGGGAAATGGTGGACACTTACATCATAGGTCCTTAACCTCAATAACTTATTAAATATATATCACCAATAGCTATTCAGCCTTATAATTTAAGAAACCTCTCCTACCAAATATATTATACAGAGATTCACTCAGCCATTCACACCGACATATCAAAATCCACATTCATTGTCACATGTCACATCCACAAAATACCCAATACTACTATAATAGTGTCCAATATTGTTACAGAAAGCAGAAAGCAACAGACAGGAATAGTCAATGCCCTTCAAATCATGCAATTCGAAACTGAAGCGTTCGGATGCAGATATACTCAATTGCGATGTCCACAAAGAATGCTGAAAAAATAAATAAACAAAATTCTGTTAGCTAAAATGTAGCCTTCCCCATCAAATAAAGAGCAGTCTGTACTTATCTGCTAAAAGTCAAATATCGGCACTTCATCGTAGCACTAACAAGCTCCCCCAAGGGTCACCATCCGTTGTCCAACGAAAGCTTCCGTTTCGCCACCAGGCTTCATCAGGAACCGGAGTTAAAGAGATTTAATAAAGTATAAAGCTAACATAAGCTCTTCCATATTCAGACACAAACAGTGCCTCCTCAAGCAATAACCCGCGTTCATTACCACATATACGCGGATGAAATAATGTTATACCTCCAATTTAGGATTCTGAACCCCCCAATGCAATTAATCTCAGAATGCTTTAATGAACTATTAAAATGGCTCAAAAACCACAACTTACACATTAACTCTCAAAATCAGATGCACTATATGTAATGAGAAACCAAACCTTATGTACCCCCAACATCTATTGTACTACAGAACTATGATATCACAGCAAAAAAGGAAGTGAAATACCTAGGGGTTATATTGGAGCAGAACCTCAGCATGGAATCCCACATCAAAAACACAATGAAAAAAATACATTATAAACTTAAGCTACTAAAACAGCTCCGCCCCCTGACACACTTACACGACTTCATATCCATAATTCAGGCAATCATTACACTCCACTTCAACTTTGTGAATACTGTTCTCCATGGTTTATCAAAACAAAATCTTAGAAGGCTCCAGCTAGTACAAAAAGACCCGGCAGCGAATCAGCGCGGCCGGGCACAAGCACGCGCTGGCGAGCCGCAGAAAAATAGGGGCGGGGGAAGGCGAGGGGGGGCGGGCGAAGAGCCGCACTCAAAAAGCGCGCCCGGCGCGAGTGCGGTCTCTTTCCACCCCCCCCCCCCCCACCTTACAGGAAGAAGCCGGACATCGGCGCCACGGAGGTCCTCTGCTCACCTCCGAGCTGCAGTACGAGGGCCGGAGCTGTAGTGGAGAACCCGCGCTGTGAGAAGCCACGTGGAGTAACGGGACCCGCCGCGAATCGGAGGGGAGAAAGCGGCAGAAGAAGAGTGCTCCGGCAGATCCACCCCCTCCACGTGGAGGAGCGAGTGTAGATCGCCGAGACTCTCCAAAAGACGGGAAGATCAGGGGATTAGAGACAGCACCATATTTGATAGTAATGTAAGTGTATTGCTTTTGCATAGCATTCTATCTTAAAGGTAAAATGCCCAGGAAGGGAACACCAAAGGCTTCTCGGCCACGAGGCAACAGCGAGCCACGGAGGGCGGCAGCGGCATCTAAAGCACGAGCAGCAGCCGAACAAAACACGAGAGGGAATCAAGGGGCTAGCCGCGAACCAACGGCCCCTGCAGCAGCAGCAAAACCGCGTCAAAGCGCCAGGAAGAGGACACCGCAGCAACCAGGGAACGTGGCCCCGCCTCAGAACCAA
Organism: Ichthyophis bannanicus; assembly: GCA_033557465.1. Lineage (NCBI taxonomy): Eukaryota > Metazoa > Chordata > Amphibia > Gymnophiona > Ichthyophiidae > Ichthyophis > Ichthyophis bannanicus. The sequence goes on along the minus strand of CM066043.1, from coordinate 197,786,626 downwards.
GAACTGGACGACCTGCTCCAGATGGTCCGGGAGCAGGTTACACAGCATGGCCTGCACTCAGTTAAGCAGCGGCTGGGAGCACAGGTCTCGGCAAACTATGAAGTGCCATCGACAAGCACTAGCGTAACCATGCCCAACACAGCACATGGTAAGTCGGGTTGCGAAAAGGGGGCGCAAGAGTCAGCAACGTCATCATCAGAAGGGTCTAGTTCAGATAGCGATAGGGACATTGAATGGGCAGATGTGATGCGCTATGCACTAAAGAAAGTTAAGAGGAAGAAGAGTGCAAAACATTCCCATCCCCTCAGAGAGGCCTGGTCAGGGCAAAGTCAGAGGGGTGAAGACGACACAGGCACGCCGACGGGAGTGACCCAAAGAATGCGGATAGATTGGCGGGACGCGAGCCGTGATCCACGCTGCGGGGTGAGCTCCCTGGCCGTGTCGGTGCCCAAAAAGATCAAAAAGAGAATTTGGAGGAGAGAATATATTGACATATTCTCTCTACTACTCAGAGATCAAGAGGAGGAGTCAACTAGTGGAAAAGATAGGGAGAGAAGAAGTGAGAGGGATAGGAAACCTAAAATACCAAAATCCATCAATAACTGGGTGGCGGCATTCCACCTCTTTATGAGCGTGGTGATGGAAAAAGAACCCGAAGCGGGGCCATACCTGACCAAGTACCTGGACACGATTACTCGCGCACATAAGCAATACGGGGGATGGCCTGGCTAAACTATGATGTGAAGTTCAGGAGGAACATGGCCGACGATCCCACCCTTGCATGGCACCATAGAGTGCTGGACATGTGGGGAGAAGAAATGGCACATAATAGACCATTGTGTCAGGACGGGTTGCACCAGCCACTCCCGAGCACCACATGGCAACAGCCTTTTCAGAATAACCAAGGGAGGCCAGCCAATCAGTGGCCTGGGAGACGAGCATGCAGGCAGTACAACGCGGGGAGATGTAACTGGCAGCCGTGCAAATTCAAGCATTCCTGCTCGGGATGCGGGGGAGGGCATCCCGCTTTCGCATGTAGAGCGGCAAGAGAGGCGAAGCCATACAGAGCAATGCCGCAGCGAGCCAATGAGGTGGGTGGCGCCAACACCCATCAACCTTGAGCGTATGCGGCCATGGCTAAGAGCATATCCTAAGCGGGATATCGCTATTAATATAGAAGAAGGCTTCACAAGAGGTTTCCGCATTCCATCCCTAATCTTAAGGAACAGAAAGCACGCGTGCTTACTAAAAAACCCACCATCCGTACAACAACATAACGAGATCGCCCGTAGCAAAATAGCTAAAGAATTAGGTATGGGGAGAATAGCTGGTCCCTTCCAGTCACTCCCATTCAAGGACCTAATAGTCTCCCCATTGGGAGTGATACCCAAAAAGGAGCAAGGACAATTTAGGTTAATTCACAACCTGTCATACCCAGAAGGACAGTCCGTCAATGATTACATAGATCCGGCATTATGCTCAGTTAAGTATGCAACCATGGACCAAGCGATCACAATCATACGAAGTAAGGGGCCCCGAGTGCAACTAGCGAAGGCGGACATTGAGTCCGCGTTCCGCCTATTGCCGGTTCACCCTGAATCTTTTCAACTGTTGGGTTTCTCGTTCAATGGGGAGTTCTATTATGACAAATGTTTGCCCATGGGATGCGCTGTATCATGCGCATACTTTGAACAATTCAGTTCCTTCATACACTGGGTGGTCGAAGATCTGGTCGGCCCCAATACAGTGGTGCACTACCTGGACGATTTCCTATTTGTGGGAAGAGACCGGGATGAATGCAAAAGGATACTAGATATCTTCGAGCAGACGGCGCGGGAGTTTGGAATCCCGTTAGTAAAGGAGAAGACCGAGGGCCCAAAAAGTGTCCTCACTTTCCTGGGCATACAATTAGATGTGCCGGCGCACAGGTCGCGCTTGCCAGCTGAAAAAGTGCTCAAGTTGAGTAAAGAGATGCACCTATTGCACAGCCAGCGAAAAGCGACACTACGACAATTCCAGTCCATGCTGGGCCTCCTTTGCTTTGCATGCAGAGTGATACCCATGGGGAGGGTGTTTTGCCGGCGCCTGGCATGGGCGACAAGAGGTATCGCAAAAAGATACCACCGCATCAGAGTCACCAGGGAGATGCGCGAAGACCTCCAGGTCTGGTTGCAATTCCTTCGCGCTTTCAACGGCCTGGCCTTCTGGCAAGCGCCCCCAATATCCAATGCCGAACTGGAATTCTTTACCGACGCGTCGGGGGGGATCGGTTTCGGCATATACTATAAAGGGGCGTGGTGCTCAGAGACATGGCCCAAGGAGTGGCACAGTGTTGGGATCACCAGGGACATCACGTTCTTGGAGCTGTTCCCTATAATGGTATCCCTTTGTATCTGGGCCCCTGAGCTCGCCAATAGGGCTATCACCTTCCGCATCGACAACCTAGCGGTAGTGTGGGCGATAAATAAGATGAGAGCCAAAACGCCAAGGGTAGTGGCGCTCTTGAGGCGAATAGTCCTGCTCTGCCTGGCGCATAATATAACCCTGAGAGCCACCCACATCGAGGGCGAGAATAATAACATTGCTGATGCTCTTTCTCGTTCTAAGATCAGGCTTTTTCACCAGCTGGCGCCCGAAGCCGACGGAATCAAGACAGCGGTCCCATATCAAGTCTGGGAGTTTGGTCCACCGAGATCTGGGAGCTCCTGTTAGGAGCGTTAGCCGAGAACACCCGGCGCAGATACATAGCGGCTTGGGAGCAATACCAGACTTTTTGCAGTGCGGCCCACATTAAGATTGAAGACAGATTAAAAGTGGCAACAATAGTGCGATGGATTATGCACTGCAAAACCAATGGCTGCACAAAGGCTGCGGTGCAGGTCCGTTTAGCGGCTGTGTCCTTTTTTGCAAAAGCGATGGGAAAGCAGAGCCCCACGGCTGGGTTTATTGTACAGAAAGTGATGAGAGGCTGGTCCCGGGAACAGCCACGGAAGACGGACAAACGCCGACCGATCACGCATCAGATGCTTCAACAACTGATGGTACTCACCAGCCTAGTGTGCTATGACGACTACGAGACGAGGTTGTTTAGATGCGCCTTCTCCTGGGCCTTCTACGGAGCCTTTCGGGTAGGAGAGCTCGTAGCATCCTCCGCATCAGAGCGAATGACCCCACGCACTAGAGCGATAGTGTTGCATTTACGCAAGTCCAAGACGGATATGGAAGGAAAAGGGGCGCAGGTAGTGCTGTCGGCCATGCACAATGACCCTTCATGCCCAGTCCAAAATGCGTTAGCATACCAACAAGTAAGGGCGCGCTCAGAGCACCATTGGTTCATACACGCCAATGGAGCACCCTTATCACGTTTTCAATTCAGCGGAGTACTCAAGCGCATAATAGAACGCACTGGACGGGATGCAAGCTTATACGGCTCGCACTCCTTTCGCATTGGGGCTGCTTCTACGGCGGCCAGCATCGGGATGACTCGAGAGCAGATAATGAAGATAGGCCGATGGCGCTCGGATAGATACAAATTGTATATACGTCCAGCACCGTAAGGCCAGGGGGCGCATCTTCAAAAAAAAAAAAAAAAAAAAAAAATTTGTGAATAGATAATTCCCCATTAAAGACGATAGTAACGGCTAGGATCGGGCGGCTGGGATAAAGTAAATGCGACTAAGTGAATATGCGTGGGATAGATACTGTTATAATCATATTTTCTGATTGTGCTCCATGCAGGAATAGGCCACGACAGAGGGCCGCGTGAAGTGTGGATCTGTGGCCATTCATTTGTTCACTGGGCGCAGAAGAGAGCACGAGGTAGACCAATGGGGTTGAACCTAGGACTTCCATGTGCAGAAGTGGCCGTAGTGTGGCTGGGACTACGGGGTATGGTGTGGGACCAGCTGATGCCGTCCTTGCTCCAAAGGGGGCGATCCGCAAGGAACCCAGCGATAATTGTGATCCACTTGGGGGGCAACGACCTCGCATCCACACGCAGCGTTGAGCTCACCAAGAGGATGCAAGGCGACCTCCTAACGCTGGCAAACACATTTCCGGAGACTCTATTGGCATGGTCACACATCACACCCCGGCGAGTGTGGAGAGGCGAAAACTCACATAGGGCGGTGGAGAGGACTAGAAGAAAAGTGAACAGATGGATGGCCCGCTTCATGGGGTCCATAGGGGGATGCGCCATTGCGCATGAATTAATAGAGGAGAGATGCCCCGGACTGTTTCGCCCTGATGGAGTGCACTTGTCAGACATCGGAATGGACATTTTTCTCTGCGACATACAGGATGCGGTAGAACGACTATGGAGGAAGCGAATGTTGGACACAGTGGCGCGTTGATGTGTGGGGCCCCGACAACAAGCGAGGAGTCGCTGTTGACGGGGTTGGCGGGAGAAACGCACCCGGGGAGAGAACACAGCCTAGGCCTTAAGTAAAGGGGGAGAGGTACGGGAGAGATACACGGACCTCCCCCCGGAGAGACGGAGATGGTGACAAGAACACCACGCAGAGAGCCCCCCCTTTGCCTTGCTTTGACGGCGGGCAAAAGGGGGGGGGCAAGGAAAAGTTGCCAAGGCTGCTTGAACGGCATGCGCAGCAGCTTTTCGGCTGAAGGACACGAAAGACTAAGGGACTGAGAAAGCTTTCACGGCTAAAAGAGTTCCCTCCTGCTAGGGGCAAAAGGCGGCAGGATAGTGGCTGTGTTTCTCGGGGGGGGGGGGCAAGAAAAGAGGTGATATAAGGCATTGTAGACTGTGTCTTGCTGACGGTCACGTGCATGCTGTGGCCAACAGTTGTTATGTACTGTTAAATACCATTGTTGTGTACTGTTAAATACCGTTGTTGTTAGTATACCGTTGTTGTGAATAAAATCGATATAATTGGTGAAAGAACCCCATGGTGTAAGGTGGTGCTTCATAGGGGGGGGGGAGGGATGGGGGGGGAAGGGGAGGGAAGGACGGCGGCGGTCATGCCAGTTGCGTGGCTGAGACCCGGCAGCGAATCAGCGCGGCCGGGCACAGGCACGCGCTGGCGAGCCGCAGAAAAATAGGGGCGGGCGAAGAGCCGCACTAAAAAAGCGCGCCCGGCGCGAGTGCGGTCTCTTTCCACCCCCCCCACCTTACAGGAAGAAGCCGGACACCCGCCCGACCCACCCAAGGAGCGACTAAGGGGAGGGGGGGGAAACGTCGCAGCATGCAAGACGGCGGGGGAAACGCACCCGGGAGAGAACACAGCCTAGGCCTTAAGTAAAGGGGGAGAGGTACGGGAGAGATACACGGACCTCCCCCCGGAGAGACGGAGATGGTGACAAGAACACCACGCAGAGAGCCCCCCCTTTGCCTTGCTTTGACGGCGGGCAAAAGGGGGGGGGCAAGGAAAAGTTGCCAAGGCTGCTTGAACGGCATGCGCAGCAGCTTTTCGGCTGAAGGACACGAAAGACTAAGGGACTGAGAAAGCTTTCACGGCTAAAAGAGTTCCCTCCTGCTAGGGGCAAAAGGCGGCAGGATAGTGGCTGTGTTTCTCGGTGGGGGGGGCAAGAAAAGAGGTGATATAAGGCATTGTAGACTGTGTCTTGCTGACGGTCACGTGCATGCTGTGGCCAACAGTTGTTATGTACTGTTAAATACCATTGTTGTGTACTGTTAAATACCGTTGTTGTTAGTATACCGTTGTTGTGAATAAAATCGATATAATTGGTGAAAGAACCCCATGGTGTAAGGTGGTGCTTCATAGGGGGGGGAAGGGGAGGGAAGGACGGCGGCGGTCATGCCAGTTGCGTGGCTGTGTAGCAGCCAGAACAATCCTGAATGTTCGTTCCATCGAACATATCACTCCCATACTATCTCAACTACACTGGTTACCAATTTACTGCCGCATAAGCTACAAAGTACTAGTAACAACTTTCAAAATAATCAATAACCTAGCACCATCGTTTCTTAACACTCTAATCATCAAGGAAACATCAAATCAGAACCAAAGGAGTAAAAACAAAAATAAAATTGAGATACTGAAAGACTTCACAAAAGCTAAAAAATTAACTAACAACAAAGCTTTCTCACACTTTTCCCCGATCCTCTGGAATGATTTACCTGAAAATATCAGACAGTTAAATGACATTAGGTTATTTTGCAAAAAACTAAAAACACACCTATTTACTACACACTATGGCCCACAACCAAACACTGAAACACAAACAGACAACAACACACCACACCCTCACAACAGCACAATCAGAAAAGCTAAGAGTATACCCAGGCTTTCAAAGATAGGTTAGTGATATATCAACCAAACTCTGTTCACTGTATATAGTTGCATTGTTATCAGTATAATGGATTGTTTTTCCATATCATAATGTAAATAGTTCACGAAGTTCCATGTAAAAAGTTCTTATACGTTCTATGTAATGTGAATAAGTACCCATTCCATTTGTACTTTTCATACCATTGTTCTCTGTAAACCGCGCTTGATCCATGGGAAAGCGCGGTATAAAAGTGTTAAATAAATGATGAACTGAAGAGTAGCAAATCACCTAGACTAGATGGTATACATCCAAGAGTGTTGAAAGAACTGAAATATGAAATTGCAGATCTAGTATTAGTAATAATATTCACTGAACTGTCATTAAAATAATCTGTAGTACCTGAAGATTTGAGAATGAACAATGTAACACCAATTTTTAAAAAGGATTCCAGGGGTGATCCAGGAAACTACAGACCAGTGATCCTGATGTCAGTACCAGGCAAAATGGTAGAAACCATTATAAAGAACAAAATTACTGAACATGTAGATGGTCCTGGTTCAATAGGAGAAAGCCAACATGGATTTAGCCAAGGAAAGTCTTGTCTTACTAATCTGTTATGTTTTTTTGAAGGTGAATAAACAGGTAGACAAAGGTGAACCAGTTGATATAGTGTGTCTGGATTTTCAGAAAGCCTTAGACAAGGTCCCTCATAAGAGACTCAGCAAAATTAAAAAGTCATGTGATAGGAGGCAGTGCACTATTGTGAATCAGGAACTGGTAAAAGATAGAAAGCAGAAAGTAGGGCTAAATGACCAATTTTCTCAATGGAGAAAGGTGAATAGTGGAATATCCCAGGGATCTGTGCTGGGTCCGCTGCTTTTTAACCTATTTATAAATGACCTGGAACTGCAGTTACACAATGTAAGGTTCCACATTGGGAACCACCACCCAGGAAAAGGATTTAAGCGTCATCTTCGATAACAGGTTGAAACCTTCTGCCCAGTGTGCAGTGGCGACCATGAAAGCAAATAGAATGCTAGGAATCATAAGGAAAGGAATAGAGAATAAAACAAAGGATATTATAATGCCTCTGTATCGTTCCATGGTACGACTGCACCTTGAATATTATGTGCAATTTGGTTGCCGTATCTTAAAAAGGATATTGCAGATTTAGAAAAGGTACAGAGAAGAGCCACCAGAATGGTAAAGAAGATGGAAAGATACCCCTATGAGGAAAGGCTTAAAAGTTTAGGGCTTTTCAAATTGGAAAAGAGACAGCTGAGGGGAGATATGATAAAGGTCTATAAATTAACAGGTAAATGCAGATAGGTTGTTTATTCCATCAAAAAGTAGAAAGACTAGGGGGCACGCAATGAAGCTACAATGTACCCCATTTAAAAGTAATAAGAAAAAATATTTTTTCACTCAACGCGTAATCAAACTCTGGAATTCATTACTGGAGGATGTAGTAAAAGCTGTTAGTGTAAATTGGTTTAAAAAAGGGTTGGACAAGTTCCTGGAGGAATGGTCAATAAACCATTATTAAAGAGGACCCGGGAAATCCACTGCTTACGCCTGGACAAGCTTTGTGGAACCTATGTACCTTTTTGGGAACCTGCCAGGTCCTTGTGGCCTGGATTGGCCACTGTTGGATATAGGATACGGGGTTTGATGAATCTTAGTGTGACTCAGTATGGCATTTCTTATGTTAAGAGTAGATGGTGGGAGAAAAGGAGGGAGTAAGAGTAAATGTTTGACTTAGTTTATGAAAGAAAAAGGGGAAACATGCTGAGAACTAGGGAAGCTAGGATTCAAATCCCACCAACATTCCTTGTGACCTAGAGCAAATCAGTTCATTCTCTACCTCCGGCACAAAGCTTGGCTAGATTCACTAAGCAGCATTAATTAATGTTTGTGACTGCCATTAACACACAATGGGACATGTTTACTAAAGGTTAATGTGCACTAAAATGCATTAGTGTGCTCTAAGTGCCACAATGGCCCATTTTCTTCCTATGTCCGCGGCGGCACTTAATGCACACTAACCGACATTAGGTGTATGTTAAACTTTACTAAGCATGCCCTATTAGGAATAAAATCCAATTACATAATATGCAACCTGTGTTAAATAATGTTAGTGTAGGTTAGTACATTTAGCCCTTAGATTATAAACCTTTTGGGTACAGGGAACTACTTGCTGCACCTGAATGTAACTCCCTGAGCTACCAGAGAAAAGGCTTGAGCTAAATAAATAAATACGGAAATTTTAGAAAGAAAACAGTCTTGAGAGCCCATGCATGTCATTGGTTTAATTTTCATGTAACACTGTTCTACAAATTTTCAAAAATTGTTTGCTTCAGAAATTAAATGTGCTCTTTCTTAATGAATTTGATATGCTGAATTCAAATATGATAGTGAAATTGGTCATTAGCTCCTGTTTCTATGATATGTTGAAGAATGTACATTTTACCACTATGTATGGTGAAATCGAGCCTAAATCCTTAGATGTAAATCAAAATCTTATTACAAATGAAACTTTGCACAATAACAAGCATGTTTTTATAAAATAAAGTTCATAAATGTACTTAGAAGAAACAGAGGAGTAATTATGTCTGCAATTTAGCTTTCATTAAGAACATTTGTAAGTACATTCTAGTAAGTTTTGTTCTCATTCAGTGGCTTCACCACTCTTCCTGATCTGTTTCTTGTACTGAAGCAATGGAATATCCCTTGTCACTGTCCAGCAGTAGTGAGCAAGCATTGATGGACTCCATTTACCCTGATACCTCTTTTCCATGGCTGCAATGTCTTGGTGAAATCGTTCTCCATGTTCATCACTTACTGCTCTGCAATTTTGTGGGAAAAAAACTAGATGAGAGTGTAGAAAATGAATCTTTAAGGACATATTGCAACCAAGATTTTTGTATGCCTTGAGAAGATCTTGAACAATCTCTTGGTAATCATTTGCTTTGCTGTTTCCAAGAAAATTTTGTGTCACTGATTCAAATGCTATCCATGCAGCCTTTTCCTTTCCACTCAATAAACAAAGAAATTCGTCATCTTGAAGTGCATGAATCTGAGGGCCAACAAAAACTCCTTCCTTTTGGCATCACTCAGTCTAGGAAATTTACCACTAAGATACCTGAAAGCAGGTACATGTACAACAAATCTCAGGCAATGGATGAATGGGAAAAGGCAATCAATGGCTTTTGCAGTTCCAATGATCTGGAGAGAGCCCATGGATCACGCCAGCAATTGCTACTTCTGCATGGTTCCTCCAATTCAGAAAGGTATATCCAGAAAGAGTAAGTGGACCGTGCAGTATCCAAACATTCCATCTGCAATACGCCCAGTGCCTCATGGAGAAGGGTTGCCAATTCCCAAAATGTCAGAATCATTATCATTAGAATCAAGTGAGGAAGAGGAAGAAGTTTGTAGTCATGAACCGTCAACCTCACGTGACCCAGAGTTTCTTCTGGCCACTGCTAATGAGCCACACCTACTACTACTACTACTACTTCTACTAGTATTTGCATTTGTAAAGCGCCACAGAGGTAGCCAACATACAACGTCATAACGCAAGGTGAATTGAACGACCTTGTCAGGGATTTGGATCGCCCAAAGAATAAAGTTGAGCTTTTGGGTTCCAGACTACAGCAGTGGAGTCTTCTGGCTGGTGACATTCGAATTTCTTTTTTCCGGGACCATCGGAAAGACATGGTGCCATTCTTTTTCAAAGAAGGTGCTCTTGCTGCATGCAACAACATAAAAGGTTTAATGGCAGCTCTCAATATCAATTACAATGCAGATGATTGGAGACTCTTCATTGATTCATCCAAAGCAAGTCTTAAAGCTGTATTGCTGCATAATGGCAACTTGCTACCATCAATTCCTATTGGACATGTAGCTTTTATGAAAGAGACTTATGACAATATGAAACAACTTTTGAAATGTATAAACTATGATCAACATCTATGGGCAATCTGTGGTGACTTCAAAGTGGTTGCCCTCTTGCTTGGTCTTCAGGTTGTATACACCAAGTACTGCTGCTTCCTGTGTGCATGGGATAGTCATGCTAGAGATTGTTATTTCATCAAAAGGGACTGGCCACTCCGTCAGTCACTGGATCCTGGAAGCAAAAATGTTCTGTTTCCAGCACTTGTAGACAGCAACAAGATTTTGATGCCTTCCTTGCACATCAAGTTGGGACTAATGAAAAACTTTGTCAAGGCGACATGTGTGGCGCCCAGCTCTTATGCTGATCTCCTATTCTGCAGCCAAAATATAAGTTGTAGGCTTTCTTAACCGCAACAGTCATATTCCATTTTTGTGATGTAAAAGTCACTTCACCACAAATATAGCAGAAATTATCTTCATTATTAACACAAGTATGATGCATCGCCAAATACGCTGTGATTGACCTATTGGCATAAAATAATGCAAAATAATTAATTTTTAATTTTTCTGTGACGAATACACCTTAAGATTTATACTGTCAAGTAATGCAAATTTAAATACTGATTGCATCATCTGGTTTTGGACAGATATTTCTTTTGGTTGCAAGTAGAGATTATGCAATCTCACACAGATGTTGCATAATACACAGTTAATGGCCCCTAATGACTAATTAATAGCATATATCTTAGCAACTAGACCTAATCAGCCATTTTCATTATGATTTCTGTGTTCAGCAGCCTTAAGTTAGTTTAGAACAGCTGCTTTCGTGGCCGAAGCATTTTGGCTGTTGAACAGTGTAATTTATATTATGGGTCTGATATTACATGTGTACTCATTTTGAGATTGCACTTAAATATTTGATCATATATGTACAGTACTTTTCAACAACACCATTGATAGGTTCCTGTTTGACCATGAGATAGAGATTAAATTGTCCTTTATTTGCAAGAAGCATCACTTAAGTTCTTTGCAAATTAAGAAATTGCTTCCATAAAACAAAAATTTGAATCTATTACAGTTTTACATTTTGAAAGGATATTTTTACAGAGTTCTTTTCTGTTCAGACAAAAGTCCCTTTTATATTTTTTGCATTTTTATGTTTTTGATTATATGACTCTTTTCCAGTGTGTGTGTTATTCCTAGAACAGTCCATATTTATAGCCTTGATTTATACCAATAGCAAAGTCATGACTAGGCAAATTTTAGAAAGGCCGTTTAAGCGGCGCCTCCAAAATTCCATGGGAGGAGCAATAGAGAAGGTGGATACATGTAATCCATTCTGAAATTGCCCTCTCGCTCTGCCCCTAAAGGAAGGCATCAAAATTAACATAAAAGGAAATGAGGGCGTGTAGAATAAAGCCCTGGACATGTGCAAAGACCAAGAGGCCTGTTCCATTCAGGTCCTGCAGCCCCTATATGGCCGGGCAGAATCGGGTCATGCAAAGCTAGACCTGATTCTGATTCCGCAGCCTCCGTGAGATCGGAATCGGCTCTAGCACCTGGATGTGCAGGCTGGGACCTGATTCTGCCCAGCTGTACATCCTGGCGACTACCTGGCTAACTCAGAAGGGTTTGTGAATGAAGCCACAGTGCCATGGCGTCCTGACGCCATTGCACTGCGGCTCCATTCACGAGCCACGATTGTTGGCCGCCCCATAGCAACTCCTGTTCCCTACAGCCCAACCCCTAATCTGATCTTCCAAGGCCTGGATGGGCTGCGGAGAACCTCCTGAGACCCCTCACGCCTGCCCATGTCCCTTGCCTAGATCCAAGGCCCTGGACTTACAGGGTTGACTTCTGAATCAGCCCTGTACATCCGGGGTTGTGGCCTGCCCATGCCTTGCCCTCGCTCTGCCTCCTGAACGCCCCCTCCTGCCACGTCTAAGCCTCCCCGTACAAACCCAATATTTGTATGGGAAGGCTTTTGCTGGGGCCGGCAGGGGGACAAATAGCGGGACAGAATGACCCCCAAAATGATTTTAGAAACGTGGACGTGCGCAAGATGATGTTAGTGGTTCTGGCAATATACGCGTGTCTATGTTAGTATTTCCATATGCACACGTGTATATGTTGCCACATGCATGTCTTGGCCTGCCATTTTGTTAACTGAGATGTGCAATGCCGTAGCAATATTGAAAGAGGCCCCGCTTTTCACCTGCTTTCCATCTTGAGGGGGATGAAAATATCCTAGCAATAAGAAGCAATACTTTTACGACCGAGTGAACGAGACAGATACACTGATCTCCAGGAACATTAAGGAGGAACATTTAAAAAGGAGATAGAGCAGCTTTTAAACTAGATGATGGGGGAAAGCCGACAGTCGCCCAAGAGCAGATGGTTCGGAAGAATGTATCCTTGAAGGATACTACCAAAAGCAGAGAGGTTCCAAAAAAGAGTAAAGTAGCCCAAATGCCCTCAAGTATGGAGCAGACAGAGCTTAAAGATCCCAAATTACTCATGTCTACCAATAGCCAAATTAATATGAATAAAATACAGTCTCTAAAATGCTTGTATGCAAATGCTAGAAGTCTAAAAAATAAGATGGGAGAGTTAGATTATATAGCACTAAATGAGAGGTTAGATATGATTTGAAATATCAGAGACATGGTGGAAGGAGGACAACCGGTGAGACACTGTGATACCTGGGTACAAACTATATCGTAATGATACAGCTGACCAAATTGGTGGAGGGGTTGCGCTCTATGTTAGAGAGGGCATTGAGTCAGAAAGGATTAAAGTTTTGCAGGAAACAAAATTTGCTGTAGAATCTCTATGGATTGAAATTCCATGTTAAAAGGGAAAGGCGATGGCAATGGGGGTGTACTATCGACCGCCTGGCCAGAATGAACAAATGGATGATGAAATGCTCAAAGAAATCAAGGAAGCTAACAAAAGTTACAGCGCAGTAATAATAATGGGTGATTTCAATTCCCCCTGTATCGACTGGGTCAGTGTCACGGCAGGACATGCTAGGGAGATAAAGTTCCTAGATGACATAAATGACTGCTTCTTGGAGCAGCTGGTTCATGAACTGACCAGAGGGGAAGCCATATTAGACCTAGTCCTTAGTGGAACACCAGATCTAGTGCAAGAGATAAGGGTGTTGGGGCCACGTGGCAATAGTGATCATAGCATGATCGCCTTTGATTTAATTGGAGGAGGGATAGTAAGAAAATCCACAGTACTACCTTTTAACTTTCGAAAGAGAGACTATGATAAAATGAGGAAAATAGTTAAGAAAAAACTAAAAGGAGCAGTTGCAAAGGTTAAAGACTTGCATCAAGCTTGGGTGTTGTTGAAAAATACTATATTGGAAGCCCAGACCAGCTGTATTCCATGCTTTAAGAAAAGTGGAAGGAAGTCCAAAAAACTGCCAGCATGGTTTAAAGGTGAGGTCAGAGAGGCTGTTGCCAAAAAAGCATCTTTCAGGAAATGGAAAAAAGAGCCAAACGACGAAACCTGGAAACAGCACAAGCACTGGCAAATCAAATGCAAGGTATTGATAAAGCAGGCAAAGGGAGAATTTGAGAAGAAGCTTGCTGCGGAAGCAAAAACGTGAAATAAAGATTTTTTCAAGTACATTCATAGCAAAAAACCTGTGAGAGAGTCAGTTGGTCCATTAGAGGAGTTAAAGGGGCACTAAGAGGCGACAAGGCGATAGCGGAGAGACTGAATGAATTCTTTGCTTCGGTCTTTACTGAGGAAGATGTAGGGATGTTACCCATGACTGAAGTGGTATTTAAAGGTGCAGAAGAATTGAAGGAAATATTGATATATCGGGAAGATGTATTACAACTATTAGATAAACTGAAGAGTAGCAAATCACCTGGGCCGGATGGTATACATCCAAGGGTGTTGAAAGAACTGAAATATGAGATTGCAGACCTGCTCCTAGTAATCTGTGAACTATCATTAAAATCATCTCTAATACCAGAAGATTGGAGGATCGCCAATGTAACACCAATTTTTAAAAAGGGTTCCAGGGGTGATCCGGGAAACTACAGACCGGTGAGCCTCATGTCAGTACCGGGAAAAATGGTAGAAACCATCATAAAGAATAAAATTACTCGGCATGTAGATAGTCATGGCCTAATGGGAGACAGCCAACATGGCTTTAGACAAGGAAGATCTTGTCTTACTAATCTGTTATATTTTTTTGAAAGTGTGAATAAACATTTGGACAAAGGTGAGTAGGTTGATATAGTGTATCTGGACTTTCAGAAAGTCTTTGACAAGGTCCCTCATCAGAGACTTTTGGCAAAACTAAAGAGTCATGGGATAGGAGGTAGTGTACTACTATGGATCAGGAGCTGGTTAAAAGATAGAAAGCAGAGGGTTGTGCTAAATGGCCAATTTTCCCAATGGAGAAAGGTGAATAGTGGTGTACTCCAGGGATCTATGCTGGGTCCGCTGCTTTTTGACATATTCATAAATGACCTGGAATAACGAGTGAGGTTATCAAATTTGCAGATGACACAAAACTATTTAAAGTTGTTAATACCCAAGAGGACTGTGGAAAATTGCAAGAGGATCTTGATAAATTGGAAGACTGGGCATCAAAATGGCAGATGAAATTTAATGTGGACAAGTGCAAAGTTATGCACCTAGGGAAGAACAACCCAAACTATGGTTACACAATGCAAGGTTCCACATTAGGAACCACCACCCAGGAAAAAGATTTAGGCGTCATTGTGGATAACATGTTAAAACACTCGGCCCAGTGTGCAGCGGCAGCCAAGAGAGCAAATAGAATGCTAGGTATCATAAGGAAAGGAATGGAAAATAAAACAAAAGATATTATAATGCCTCTATATTGTTCCATGGTGAGACCGCACCTTGAATATTGTGTGCAATTCTGGTCGCCGTATCTTAAAAAGGATATAGCATTATTAGAAAAGGTTCAGAGAAGAGCCACCAAAATGGTAAAGGGGATGGAAGGATACTCCTATGAAGAAAGGCTAAAAAGGTTAGGGCTCTTTAACCTCGAAAAGAGACGGCTGAGGGGAGTTATGATAGAAGTCTATAAATTAATGAACGGAGTGGAACGGGTAAACATAGATCGATTGTTTACGTTATCAGAATATAGAAAGACTAGGGGACATGCAATGAAGCTACAGGGTAAATTATTTAAGACTAATAAAAGAAAATATTTTTTCACTCAACGTGTAATCAAACTCTGGAATTTGTTACCAGAGGATGTATTAAAGGCTGTTAGTGTAGCTTGGTTTAAAAAAGGTTTGGACAAGTTCCTGGAGGAAAGGTCCATAAACCGTTATTAAGAAGGGACCCAGGATATCAATGCTTGACCCAGTACAAGCATTGTGGAACCTGTGTCTTTTGGGGAAACTGCTAGGTATGTATGATCTAGATTGGCCACTGTTGGAAACAGGATACTGGGCTTGATGGACCTTGGTCTGACCCAGTATGGCATATCTTATGTTCTTATGTTCTTAACAAGCAGGAATGTAGTCTTCACATATGGGTATCGTCGGTACTGATGGAGCCTGCGCGGGAACGCCCCCCAACGTCCAATTAGAAAGCTTTTGGGAGCACCCCACAGCGCCTGCGTGCTGCCTTCCCGCCTTTCCCAACTGTCTCTCTCCAGTTCTTTGTTTTCCGTGGAGCCGGCAGGTCGCACTTCCTGTCACCGCAGAAAATATCCCATTTATTCTTCTTTTTTTGTGGTCGCGTCTGCCTTCCTTTGACGCTACACCGGTACCGCCGGTTCTTTCTTTCTTTTGCTTAAAAAAAAACAAAAAACTTTTCCTGGAGTCTTCCAGCTTTTTTCTCCTCTGGTGCCACGCGCCATTTTGGGCACTAGGCCCAACTTTCCTCTACAATGGAAAAACCCACTTCAGGTTTTAAAAAGTGTTCCAAGTGTGGCGGTACCATCTCCGTCACCGACACCCATGAGTGGTGCCTCAAATGTTTAGGTCCTGACTACTCTATCTCCGAGTGTGTTGCCTGTGGGATGATGTCGAAGAGGGGTCGGCAAAACCGAGCTGCTAAACTTAGCAGCCTTTTGCCCTCCGATGCAGCATCTGTGGCATCAACATCTTCCAGGGCTTCGTCTTCCTCCCATGGATCTCAGGTAACTAAATATAAGTCTAGCCGGTCCTCAAAGGGTAGATCTCCTTGTAAGTATCGAGATGCCTCTGGGACTCACACCGGCAAAATTGCCCTGGCGGGAGGCTTCGACTTCCAAAGCATCATAGGGGCTCCAGGATGTTCTCGAGGCCCCAACCTCGGCAGAACTACTGGTGCCATGCTCTGGGGTACCGGCCGCTTTGTCCAGTACTGATACCCAGGCATCGGCGGTGTCGATAAACCAGAGATTCTTGGCTATTGAATGCAGTCTGGCGGCTCTGCTCTCGGCATCGATGCCCCCGAAACCGCTTCAGACAATTCAACCGGTACCGGCACCTACATCAATACCGGGGCCAATTGCATCAACGTCAGCAGGTGGACTACCGGTACCGATGTGTGCTGTGCCCTCCGGTACTGACAAGTCGGTACAGGACCCTGTCGATACCGACTTCGATCGGTACCAGTATCGTACACTGCACGATTACCCGGACAGGAGATACTTTGAATCGTCCGATGAGTCTGAAGACTCTGACAGCTCTGTTGATACCAGAGTATTTCTTCCTGAGGATTCTTCCTCTCCTAAACGTAGGATGTCTCCTCCAGAGGATATATCCTTCCAGGATTTTATCCGGGATGTGGCTCGAGGTCTTTCCATCACAGTGGCTCCTGAAACAGAGCCTAGGGCGAAGGAATTGGAGAGTTTACAGTATCCTAAAGCTCCCAAAAAGGCAGCTACTTTGCCTGTTCATGAGATCTTGCATGATCTCATGCTAATGATGTGGGAAACACCTCTCACCACTTCTCCTCATTCTCGTAGGCTCGATACCATGTATTGAGTTCCTCCCTGTGCTGGATTTCAAAAAACTCAGCTGCCCCACCATTCCATGGTGGTGGAATCAGCTATGAGAAGGATCAAGAGTGCAAAAAGACATGCATCTAATCCTCCAGGACGCGAATGTAGAACTCTTGATGCTTTTGGGCGTCGAACCTTCCAGGCCTCTATGCTTTTTGCCAGGATTAGTTCCTACATTTTATATATGGGAATGTTCCTTAAGGAAGTTACAGGAGATTTAGAGCTTATGAGCCCTCTCCTTCCTGATGATAAGAGACAAGATTATCTTGCACTTATCAAACATGCTCAGGATGTTTCCAAATTCGTAAATCGTGCAGCTTTTGATTGTTTTGAGTGTATAAGCAGAACTTCTGCTATTGCCATAGGCGCACGTAGGATTGCCTGACTCCAGGCATCTGACTTGGAACTTTGGGTACAGGACAAACTGGGAAATATTCCTTGCACAGGAGAGAATGTCTTTGGCAAAAATTGGCAAGAGAAAGCTAATGAGCTAGATGCTGATAATCTCACCTTGAATAGATTATCAAAATCTACAACTGATCCTGCAAGGAAAAAGTCCTACAAAAAAACATTCTTCACTAGAAAGAAGAGGTTCTACCCCTCCTATACCCAGCAAAGGCATCATTCAGGTCAGTCTGCACAAAAGGGTCAGCAGCAACCTAAACAAAGAAAAACAAAGGCTGCTAAGCCTTAACCGGCTCAGCAGACTCAGCCTCCACAGGGGCTTTGACTCCCATCTAGAAAACTTTGTCTTCCTGGCCCTGAACGGGCCAGAGCCTTCCACCATTCCAGGAAGGTTATGTTATTTTGCCCCCAGATGGGGGCAGATAACAGCAGAAACTTGGATGCTATCCATTGTAAGAGAGGGATACAAACTTCACTTCCTCAGCATGCCCCCTCCTACAATGGTAAGACAGTTCAATTCTCAGACCTCTCTCAACTCCCAGTTAGATCATGAGGTCAGTCTGCTTCTTGCCCAAAGGGCAATAGAAGAAGTACCTATTCATCAACAGGGTGCAGGGTTCTATTCCCCCTTTTTCCTTATTCCAAAGAAAACAGGAGGGCACAGACCCATTTTGGACCTCATAGAATTGAACAAATTCCTGTTCAAAGAGAAATTCAAAATGATTTCTCTGGGAACTCTACTGCCATACCTTCAGAGTCAGGACTGGCTTTGTTCTCTAGATCTCAAGGATGCGTACATTCATGTTCTCATCCATCCAACTCACCGAAGGTTTCTTCGCTTTTTATTTCAAGGGAAGCACTACCAATACAGAGTTCTTCCTTTTGGCCTGGCCTCGGCACCAAGGGTGTTCACAAAATGCATGGCTGTGGTGGCAGCATTTCTCCGCACCCTAAAAATATTCCTCTTCCCTTACTTGGACGATTGGCTCATTCAAGCCCCATCAGAGCCAGAGGCCAGGATTTCTCTATCTCGCACAATGCGTATCCTTCAATATTTGGGACTTGTCATAAACTTCCCAAAATCCAACCTAGCTCCCACTCAGTCTCTAGAGTTCATAGGAGCCCTGCTGGATACCAGACAGACAAGGGCCTATCTTCCACAGTCCCACTGTCTTCGCATTGTGCAGTTAGCTTCCCAAGCAATGCTAAAGTCTCACCTCACTGCTCGGGAAATGTTACAATTGCTAGGCCACATGGCATCCACCGTGCATGTGGTCCCTTATGCCTGCCTCCATATGAGGGCAGCCCAGTGGACTCTATCCATGCAGTGGACTCAGGTGTCAGGTTGCCTGTCAGACAAAATAGCAACCTCAGATCGTCTTATTTTGTCTCTCCAATGGTGGCAGTCACCCCAGAATCTGTTGGTGGAGTCCCCTTTTCAGCAACCCCCACCTCAAGTAACTCTAACAACAGATGCCTCACAGGTGGGATGGGGAGCCCATTTGCAAGGCCTCTCTACCCAGGATACCTGGACTCCACAGGAGACCGATCTACACATCAATCTCCTAGAGCTCAGAGCAATCTTTCTTGCTTTTCGAGTGTTTCACACCCAGCTCAGCTACAAAACTGTCCTAATTCAAACAGACAACCAGGTAGCCATGTTCTATGTGAACAAGCAGGACGCTTGTTCTCTGCAATGAAGCTTTGGGACTTTGGGCCCTCGCCAGAGAGCATCAGATTCATCTCCTTGCAGTGTATCTTCCAGACATTCAAAACTCTTGGGCAGACAGACTCAGTCGAGTTCTGCTTCCACATGAATGGTCTCTCCATGCAGACCAGGTGGCCAAAATTTTCCAATTCTGGGGAACCCCAGACATAGACCTCTTTGCAAGTCCGCTGAATGCCAAACTTCCCCGGTTCTGTTCCAGAATTCTGGCTCAGGGTTGTCAGGCCAGGGATGCCTTCCTCCTCCATTGGGGTCGGGACTTCCTGTATGCCATCCCACCCATTCCCCTAATTCCCAGAACCCTTTTCAAGCTTCAGAGAGACAGAGGCTGTATGATTCTCATAGCCCCACATTGGCCATGACAAGTGTGGTACCCTCTGCTCTTACATATCTCTCAAGCTCCATCTCTGGAGCTAGGATCTGCTCCAGATCTCCTATCCCAGGAGGACGGGATGCTGTGGCATCCCAATCCCCAGTCTCTACATCTCAGGGCCTGGTTGCTGAAAGCCTAGAACTTCATGGTCTTAACCTTTCTCAGCAAGTAAAGGATATCCTTTATCCTTCCAGGAAACCATCCACAAGACGCTCTTATGCTTTCAAGTGGAAAAGGTTTCCCATATGGTGTTCGCAGAAGGGTCGTAACCCTCTTGCAGTACCTCTGGAATCATTACTGGAATATCTCCATTTGTCTAATGCAGGGCTTAAGACAAATTCAGTGAGAGTTCATTTGAGTGCTATTGCAGCTTCTCTCAAACCTTTAAATGGGCAACCTATTTCCTCTCATCCTATCATAGCAAGATTTATGAGAGGCGTTCTTCTAACTAAGCCTCACCTTAAGCCACCACCGGTGGCATGGGATTTAAATCTGGTTCTTGGCCAGCTCATGAAGCCGCCTTTTGAACCATTAGCTACTACCTCTTTAAAATTCCTTTCCTGGAAGGTTATTTTTCTTATTGCAATCACATCAGCATGTCACATTAGTGAGTTGCAAGCATTGGTGGCTGATCCTCTTTATACAAGGTTCCATCATGATAAGGTAGTTCTTAGGACTCATCCTCACTTTATACCAAAGGTGGTTTCACCTTTTCATTTAAACTAAGCAGTTTACCTTCCTGTTTTTTCCCAAGGCCTCATGCCTCTAATGCAGAAAGGAATCTTCATACTTTGGACTGTAAAAGAGCTTTGGCCTTTTACTTGCAAAGAACGCAGCAACATAGAAAGTCCTCTCAACTCTTTGTTGCTTTTGATCCCTAGTCATTTAGGGCTTCCAGTCTCCAAAAGGACTCTGTCCAATTGGATTGCACAGTGTATATCTTTTGCCTATCGGAGTAAGAACCTTCCTCTTGAAGGCCATGTCACAGCGCACAGTGTGAGAGCCATGGCAGCCTCTATGGCTCATCTTCACTCTGTCTATCGATGACATCTGTCGAGCAGCTACCTGGGCCTCAGTTCATACCTTCACAGCCCATTACTGCTTGGACAAGGACTCCCGCCGGGATGCCTTGTTTGGTCAGGCTGTTCTTCAACACCTGTTCCATACTTAATCAACTCCTACCCACCATCCCTGGTAGGATGCCAGAGATCCATGGGGGGAAGTGGAGCCCTTTCAAAAGGGCACACAACTTCTGGGGTTTCTCCCTGGCATCTGTAGCTAGGTAGTCCCCATATGTGAAGACTACATTACTACTTGTTCCTGGAGATAGCATAGTTACTCACCTGTAACAGGTGATCTCCAGGAACAGCAGGAATTTAGTCTTCACAACCCACCCACCTCCCCTAAGAGTTGTATCTCTCTATCTCTCTTTTTCTCTTTCCCTCTCTCTCTCTCTTTGTCTCAGCTTTAAACTCAACTGGAGAGAGACAGTTGGGAAAGGCGGGAAGGCAGCACGCAGGCGCTGTGGGATGCTCCCAAAAGCTTTCGAATTGGACGCTGGGGAGCGTTCCTGCGCAGGCTCCGTCGGTACCCATATGTGAAGACTAAATTCCTGCTGTTCTCGGAGATCACCTGTTACAGGTGAGTAACTATGCTTTACAGAATTTTGGAAAAACAGAAGAGGAGTTAAGGGTGGTCATAGAAGTTCTATTCGTGATGTGCACTCCTGAAAACACATATTCACATGTGCAAATCACATCTGTGTCCCATATTTTAAAAGACCCAAATTTACATGTATTCAGCTCAATCACGTCCAAGTCGCATGGGAGTGTGGGAGAGGTGTGCCCAGGGTATTCCATAAAAGATACATCTGCACCCAATCTGAGAATCGTGCCGCACGTTTAAACCCAGTAGCGGACATACCCATGTCTAGACCTGCTGCTTGGTATGAACAGGAATTTGGAAAGTGCTCGTTTCAGTCAACTGTCAACACTAGTGATAAAGGGACATTTCTTGTTCTAAAGCTTCAGTACACAATTTTATGTATTCAAATCTGACTCATGCCTGTGTCAAAACTACAGTTCCAATGGGCCAGTTTATTTCTTGATTCCCAAGAAAGTCATATTTTACAAAAGCATCTTACAACATCTGTGATGCTAATGGAAGAAAACTTCATGATTAAAATCAGTTTTAACTCAAATCTTAGTACATTCCATGACATTCCAAAGTGCAACTACACATTTTGATTAAAAAATAATTTAGTATTAACAGATAAAAGTTTTACTGCTTTTGATTTTGAAAGAAATACAATTTCAGAGCTAACAGTGAGCTGTTTAGAACTTGGATGCACCTCATGGTACCTCCATCTACAGATAGTTCTGTGTGTTTAGAGAGGAAAAAATGTAGAAGGCCTTAGGTCAGCTGCATTGATTTAATGCATTACTTAGGCTGCTAGAGCAGAGGTAGAATCTCTTCTGACTGCATCAGGAGTGCCTCAAGCCTCTGCTATTGCTTTTGATCAGATCTCTGTGAAAGATGAGTGTCATGCCCTCTGCAAACCAGCTGTGAGGGGACTGCCCTGTGACAGCCAGGGCATGCTGGAACACACCACACTGGGGCACCGAGGTGAGAGTTTGCTGCAGGAGTGAGAGGCAGACACCACTCAGTACAGGCCTGCAGAACACCAAGTGGGAGGATCTTCCACTCCCCTGTGCACAGCCGGAGTGCACAACAAGACCTTGAGGTGCACAGAGTCAGACAAGTGAAAGGCGTGTGACGGTTCTGGCTTAGTGCGTGTACGGACAGGAGCGCTTCACGCCCTTCTGTCGAGAACTCATTGAGGGAATGGGATACTGCTTTGTGCTGTGTATATCTCTGGCTGCGTGTGTTCGGTAAGAATGTCTGAGGTAAGAAAAGTGCTTTTCTTTGAAGTAAGATCAGGAATTTATTTAACAAACCTTTGCAGATGTTTGCTAACAGAACATTTTTTACTCTGGTTAGACCTTCTGGGCTCGTTTTAGTAACTCGAGAGCTTTTTTTTCTGATTAACTAGAGGCACAATCCTAGGGCGATGCTTTCTTTAGAGGGCATTTTTCTACATCTGACATATGAAGCACTCTGTGGATATTCTGTTGTAGGAGAAAAAAGGCAAAATACTAACCTTGCCGTAGAAAGTTCAGTTATCACCTTTTTTCCCCACTCAGCAGAGTAGTTGTACCATTAAAGTGGTAAATTCTTGTCGATATTATTTACCAATCCAGAATCTACACTAATAGCAGTGGGGTTTGTAATTTATGAGTTAAGTAAATATATTGAGGCATGTGCTTGAAAATGAGCCTGTTATCACTGTCATGTGTAAATTGCACAGGAGAAAAGACTCTCACCTTCCCAGCGTCAACAGCAAAGCATCCGGCCACGCGTAAATGTTTGTAAGCAGTCTATTCGTGACTATGCATCAGAAGGCCGGTGGTTTTGCTTTCTCAGAAGGCGAATATATAAAACTACAGCTCGTGAACTTTTTAAGCATTTGCAAGGCCACCGTTTAGTTCTTTATGCCACTCTGTGTGTATAGAGGTTGGATGTAGCATTCACTGTCCACTTCGCCTATTCGTTTTCTTTGGATACAGTAAGAATAAAACTCTAGCAGAAAATTCTTTTCTATTCCTATTGCATAGTGATTGCACGTTCCATTTATTATGAAGGGTTGTAAGAGATCAGTTTATGTCCTACCGACGTACATGTGGCGTTTCGAGGATAGTGTTTAAAAAAGCTTAAGGTTCCTTTAAAATGTACAGCAGTCTTTTTGGGCATAAAAGGTTAGGCTAGACGATGTCTCCTTTTCAGCAAAGCAAAACCGGCTGCGTGTGCGATATCTTTAACAAAGTACTTTGTTTTGCACATCTTCGATGTTTAGTTTAAGGTTAAATGCCAATGCTTTACAGTTTTGCAGTGGTCGCAAGCAGCGTTCGTCTCTAGATGAGGTTACTGTTCCAGTAGTTTATTTTCCTGGATTCATGTAGCTGCTTGGCTTTTTAAGCCGCTTGTTTGTCTTGTGTTTCCGTGAACTAACTCTGTGCTGTTGAAAGACCTTGAGGCATGTTGTGTTTCTCCGTGTTCCTACCACCTGCAAATGCAATCAGCTTAGTTTCATGATACCTCTTCAGTGCATAGCTGGCTTTTTTGCCACTTCCTTCCAGTGAGTCCTGTGCATGATCTGTACTGCCCGGGTTTGGATAAACTTGTAAGGATTTGTCAGCCAGATGTGACAAGATTGTCAAGAGGCAAGTGAAGGAGGAGAATCTGATATTAATCAGTGCATAGCTGGGAGCCAAACTTTCTCAAATACAGTGTACTAACATGTTCTTTTCATTTACTGCTTCTCTTTCTGGTTCTGCCTCTGTTTCCAAGCTGGATGGCGAAAGGGGTTGTTGACCCAAGTATACTAAACATTTTTCCCCTAGACATAGAATGGGAAGAGTATACAGTAGCTAGCCTTTAAAGTGTGTTTACCTATATAAAATAAGTTTTGTGTGTGCAGGAATGATCACTTTTAGGGAAAGATGCTATGGGTTACTTAGTAATGCTGAAAGGGTTCAGGCCTGTAATTGTATGAGAGGCCGGAAATTTGCAAGGCATGTGAATATAGAATAACAGATTTCTGAGATACTTGCTGATCTTGAAACACTATGAAATGTGAAAGTTGTGTGGCCTGAGGTCACAGTGAAAGCATGTTTGGCAGCGGTGGTGGTGGATATTGTTCAACAACTTCTATAAGCATCATATTTTTCTTTCAGGATAGAAGATTTAATGCATTTTTTTCAATTACAGTATAAGAATAGGCTTTAGATGTTCAGTTAGAACTTTAGTTAATGTTAAGTAATTAAGCAATGTTGCAGTGTGTCCAACCCCCGAGTAACTTAAATTGATTATAAAATACCGAGTCCCAGGTCCTAGCTCTGTTCCTGCAAATGTTTTGCTGTGGATGTTGGAGCTAGATTCCCGGATTAGCAAGGGATTTTCATTTTGAATTACATTACTACTTGTTAGTGCTTGATTGGTAATCTATCAGAAAGCACTTTTAAAGATGTCTTAAATACCACTCAAACCAGAGTTTCACAGGTTTCACAGTTTTAGACTTCTTGGAGTTGATATTGAAAAGGCTTTAGCTAGTTAGCAGGACCTACCAACTCGATAAACCCTTCTTACCAATAAGCAACGGCACTAACCTGTTAGTGCTACTGAATATTACCCCAGACTGCCTTAGAAACATTTCGGGGCAGTCTGTGGATGGAGCTGGTGTGGTGCTGCTGACTATTCAGTTAGCGGTGAAATCCATCTGCCAACCAGATAAGCAAATCACATAAAGTTAGGACACGTCAATGGCTGTCCTAACTTTAGGAAGAGTTTGCTTTCCGATTCACGGCTGAATATCACCACTAATTGGATAGCAGAATTGTGAGGCAAAACCTGAAATTCAGTGCTGGATGCCAGATAGACTCCAGCGCTAAATATCCGGTTTCATTTTTGCCTATGGCCATCAGGCGCTTTAGCTGCGCTGACCACCGCAGGTTGAAAACCAACCCCGTTCTTTTTATCTGTACAGTGAAGAATCAGTAAACAGGTTGTAGGCAATACCTTGCCGCTAGACTAAGTTGTAGTCGCAGATGTATTAAGTTAGTTCAGTAGAAAGGTATCGCCTGCAGATTGATGGTAACCCCTTCTTTTTACGCATTCAAGTGGTCTAACCACAGCATTTTGTTTTTTCATCTGCAACTCACATACTTAATACACAATCTGTCCTAGAGCTTTTTAATGTGGAGCTCTTCATTAGGTTTAAGACCAGGTGTCTGTAGCTACGTGACCACAAGACATTTGGTTAATGGCATTTTTCTCTAATGTATTGCACAGATTGTAAGACACAAGTTTGACTGTTCTGAAACACTCATGCCCCAATATATTGATGTATAAAGTGCCACAAGCCTCTTGTTTGTTTGTTAATACTGGCAAGGCTTTTCTGCATGCTAACTGCATTTTATGTACATAAACTACTTTTTATAAACTTGCCCAGGATATAGGTGCCTAAACCTATGCACATATATATACCCTGTTTATGCAGACGTTTGTCAGACTAAGTAGAAAGTGACTTGTGGGTGGGGTTTGCAGAGTTGCTAAGTTACCCACCTCCAGGAGTGAGATTTTAAACCAGTCCTGGATTTCTGGCAATCTCATCCATTCTGGGACCTGTAGCACTGATTTCAATGGTTAAAATCAGGGACTGCAATTACAGTACTGCATTGCAATGCAAATTTAAAACCAGAACTGGCAAAAAAGCTCACTCCTGGAATTGGGTGACTTGGCAGCTCTGGGTTTGCACTTATAACCACATTTTTATAAAATACAGGCATAAGTGCATAAAATAAACCAGCAAATTTGTTTTATTGACAACAGGTCTCAGGTCCAGCTTAATTATTACGCAGACTAGGCAGTTGCCTGGGATGACAGCTTCTGGGTGGGATGACAAAGATCAGCTGCACTCAAAGCAGGAGAATAGGTCCTGACATCTACACAGGGCCAGCATAATCATTAGACAAGACCAAGCAGTCACCTAGGGCTGCAGTTTTGCAGGGTGTGCAGATGGATGAATTTTGGAAATTGCCCTTGCGGGAAGTTAGTTTGTAAAGTCTTGCATAGTTAATGTGTGCTTTCAGAAAATAGGATGAAATGCAGGCATGGGGGATGATTTTATAAGGGAGCTGCATAAAGATGCATGCCATTTCCCTGCATAAGTCCCTATTTTAAAGGGCTTCCGTGTATGAATGAGCATTGAGGCTGTTGCTATGCTGTAAGAACGTATGTAAGTTCTGTTGTACATGCATAGGCTTTTACATAGGTGGAGCACAGATTTACAGTCTATATGTGAGTTCTAAAATTCTGTAACTTGCACATATTTTTCCAAAATCTAGATGTGGACATTTATGCTTGCCCTAGAACAGGCATAAGTCCCGTAACTAGATTGAGGCATGCCTTTACCCCCCTATTTTATAAACTAAAGTATGCACTTACTTCACTTTATAAAATAGTCCCCAAATACTTGTGTATAATTGCGCAGGAGTTGATGACATTACCCTCATAAAGTCAAGACCATGCATAATTGACTTTATAACATACTAGCATAAATGGCCAAAAGCACACATTAATTTAAGGCACGATCACTAATAGCAGCCCTAGGGCTAGTGTAAATGACCACACCTCACGTGTGGGCGGTATATTAAGTGATAAGGAAAATGCTCCTCCCAAACGCCACCCCATGCATGTCTACAGTGAAAGCATGCGTGATCGTGTACTTACAGAATCACCACGGTGCAAGTGGCCACTTATGCCAGGCCTTGACAAATTTTATGTGAATTTAGGATCCAGGCTTGTGACCATCTCGCGCCTCTCCCCCACCATTGTCTCTCACGCTGGCCTTGTGTTGTCAAGTCTCACGCCAGAATTCCTATACCGCACGGCATCTTTAGACAGAGATATAGATAATATCTGAAGCTGTGTCTATATACATATGTGTGGTGCAGATGTGGCACACCTGTGTGCATGAAATGTGGTGGTGGGTGCCTCTTTATGGGTGGGATGTGGGGCTGCGGTGCATGTGTGTGTGTGTGTGTGTGCTGGAGAACTGGAGAGCCTCCTTGTGTGTTACAGAGGTGAGGTGCCTATATGTTTGTGTGTGTGTGATGCGGAGATGGGATGTGGAGTTAGGGTGCATATCTGTTCTGCAGAGGTGGGTGTTTGTGTGTGTGTATGTTTGTCTGGGAATGGGGTGCTTGGGTCTGTGTTCTGGGGGGGAGGGGATTGCACCTTTTTGGCCACACATTGCACTCTTCCCTTCCCCCTCGAACCCTTCTCCCGCTGCCTCTCCTACTCTATTACCCTTCCATACTCTCTTCCTCTTTACAGTGCCCCCCAGCACTCTAATTCTGTGTCCTAAAATCCCCCATCTTCCTTTATTATAAGCCCACTGCCCCTTTAAATTTTCCCTGCCTTCTCTACTTCGCTTTATCTCCTCCCCTCCCAACCTTTTTGTTGCTGAAGAACATGATCATGGCCTTCCCATCTGTTCTGCCCATGAGGATCCGATCTCCCATGGGTAGACAGAAGGGGTCTTTGCCATGATCGCAGCCATGCTCTTCTTTTCTGCCTGCAGAAGATGGGATCCCAAGGGGCAGTCAGCCTGCACTGCGGCTGCGATCATGGCCTTCCCCTTCTCTTCTGCCTGTGGGGATCTCATTTCCTGTGGGCAGAAAAGGAGAGCATGGTCACAATCATGGCAAAGATACTTCCTGTCTATCTGCGGGAATCTGATCTCCTGCAGGCAGCGGGCAAGCAGAAGGAGTTTTTGCCACAGTTGCTGCCTTCCCTTCTACTCTGCCCATGGGACATCGGATCCCCGCAGGTAGGCATAAAGATCACAGCCACCCAGAGGGGCCTGAAATCCAAGGTGCCAGATGCAAGTTTCTGTTTGCCATGGTGACCTGGCATCTGGGATTTGTTGAGCCCTGACTTATTCACTTACAAGAACAAAATTGTAAGGTATAAATGTGTTTATTCACGTGTAAATCTAAGCAGTTTTTTATAAAACCACTTTCATTATGTATATATACAGGAAACAAGGTTTACAATTTAATGCAAGATGTCTAATTCTGCATTTTTGCAGGATTGTTCTGGGAGGGGTAGTGTAGAGATAGATCATTATGATTGTTGAACCTAATTATCAAAATCTCTGGGTGGGGGGTTTCCTTGAGGTCTTAAATTTAATCCGAATTTGGAAGGCTGAAGGTTCACCTAGGGAATGTAACAGCAGTGCACAGGTTCTGCTACTACTCAAACTCAAAGAATCATCAGCAAAGAGGGTGGGTCATTTCTAAATGACTCATTTAACCAGATAAATGGCTTTGGAAGATTCCATCCATATATATATGTGTGTGTTTTAATATTTAAAAGTATAATGCTCAATTATACGTTTCTACAGAATTATTCTGGGAGGGATACTGTTGAGGTGATCACAACTTTGAAGTTAGCGATCAAAACCTTGTGGGGGAGCATCCAAAGATGAAAGGTGCCTAGGGCCAGTAATTCCCTGCTGCGGCTCTGACATGTGTAAATACCCAGGACAGTAGGGGCTTGACTTAAACACCACTGATGCTGTGAAGGACAGCCAGAAAGAACGGTGAAAAATAAGTGGTGAGACCTGGGGTAAAAGTAGGAAGGGATGGGGGGGGGGGGAGGGAGAGAAACGATAAAAACAATACAATAGTTTAAAAAAAAAATAAAGGAAAAATTGAAAATAAACTAATAACAATAAAAATAAAAAATAGAAGTTACGATTTTTTAAATGTCGGGGAGATGATCCTACATATGCAGCAGAGTTTGATAATCTAAAACTATACGGAAAAGTTGATATTAGTGGTTGGTAGCTGGCATGCTTGCGTGTTAGCGTTCATGGCAGTCAGCTACCACACGCTATAATGCACCTTAACCGATTAGCAGCGTTTAGTAAAAGAGACCCTCATTTATTGTTTTTATTTTGATTTGTCTATTTATGTACTTCAAATATTATCCATTACTGTAGTATTTCTTGTT
This sequence comes from Ichthyophis bannanicus, assembly GCA_033557465.1. Lineage (NCBI taxonomy): Eukaryota > Metazoa > Chordata > Amphibia > Gymnophiona > Ichthyophiidae > Ichthyophis > Ichthyophis bannanicus. The sequence continues at coordinate 197,757,337 of CM066043.1, read as the reverse complement.
TTCCCTTCTGCTCTGTTCTTCCAGTGGAGTTTGCCTCCTTTCATTGTTTGCATGCACTGCGCTGTTTTGTAGGTCATTTTTACCTTTCACTGCAAGTCTGACTTCACTGATGCTGCTTTTCCCTTTCTAAGTCGTATCCTATCAGTTCAAACGACCACTTTATTTTAGCACTCGGTAGCTCTGACAATATACTTCATGCAGTTATACCAGATACTCCTTGGGGATTTTATTTGTGAACTTACATACGAGGTAAGAAAAAAGCCTCCAATGATTTTCATTACTGCCCTTGGCCTGGCTTTTGATTTACTATAATATGGAAAGGAAAGTAAAAAGACCCACACATGTACTTAAATTGCTATGATTTTAAAGTTTGTAAAACTGCATAGTTTGTACATACTGGTCATTAGAAAGCAGAATATGCTCACAGCTTTTGTAATCTGTGTTACTATAAGAAAGCTGGAAAATGAATGCTTGTGAACACTTTAATAGCAATCATACAAATAAAGAGATACTGTATGAACCGTTTCTGAGGGTAGATGCAGGCACCTGTTCCCTGTGGCACCCTCCATTTTCCTTTTTGCTTCTCAAGGGATCACTTCTGCAGAATAGAGTTTCTTAGAGGATATGTTTATAACAGGCCAGCTATGTTTAAAGGCCAAGTAGGTGCCTATTTTTAGACCTATTTTATAAAAATAAATAGGCATCTCTGTATCTTTTTAAAATACTACGGCAGACGTGGTAGAAATGATGCCTAGAATGAAGCTGGTTGGGAGCAGGTATAAATGTTTGCACAAAAAGTGCCCGTGTATTTCATAGACAATGTACAGATACGGTTACTCTGCCTGTACGCTGTCCAAACCCCATCCCTGAACTTGCCTTCTCAGCACAACACACACGTTTACACATGTAACCCCCAGGGTGATTCTGTGAAGCCTTTTACACACGAAAACTCCGTCATAAGCTCACCCCTGTAAAGGACACAGTGTGACTGGAGAATGGTGTGGATGTTTACCACAGTCTTCTGAAAGTAGATTTGGTTATTGGTGTTTTCCTCTTGTCTTCATTGTTATCTTTGTCAAGGGCATTTAGTAGAAGTCGCTCTAAGGGCCCTGTGGGGTGAATGAGTCATCTGAGGTGAGATTTGGTCCCAGAAATATGCATTCGGCAAGCATGTCAGTCTAGACTGTTCTTTCTGCAGTTCCATTCAGTCCAGACTGACTCTCTTCCTTACAGTGTGATGACCGGCTGGTCTGGACAGTAGCTGGTCTTCATAGCATCAGTTTCTATCTGGCTAGAGCTTCTGGGTCGCCAGGAGTCAGGACTGACTCGAAGGCACACATTGCATTGCATACCTCTATCAGTTTGCTTGGATGCATAGAAATAAAAGAGAGAAATATCTTGACTTCCAAGTATCTCACCAAATGCTTAGCATAGTAAAACATGTGCATATAATATCTGTCTGTGCTGCTAAGGGGCTTTTTATTTGTTTGTTTCTTTTTGGAAAATTATAGCACAAAATAAACAAGTAACAAATTTAGTGTTAGTTTTATTTTCGTTTCCCGCACTGTTATGACTAATCTGTCATTACAATGCATAGGTGAAAAGGAAACCATAAAGTAACTGGTGAATGGAGAAAACAACTCTTTACGAAAGCACAATGCTTCCAAGAACTAAAAAACAGTATTCCTACATGTACACTGTTCAGGTGGAAGTTCAGAAATGTCTTTACCAGGTCCATCTTTATATGATTTGGCACATACGTAGCAGAGCGCTAACTTTCATTTACAAAATAATACTCTAGTAAGCTCACATACATCTTATGTTCACGGCCTTGTGTAAAGAGGAGAGGAAAGAAATAGCCATGTTCCTTGCCCTCTACGTTTGAGACTTGCGAGAGGGAAAGCACCTCTTAAAGCATATCCTAAAACATCACCCACTCTTTTCCGTCCATTAGATCATTCTACCTTGCATCTTCAATGCAGACCATATTTTTCCTCTAAACTGAAAAATTTAACTCGTACAGTTTTCCAGACAATATAGGGGCCCTTTTACTAAAGTCCGTTAAGTGGTTAATAAACATATTGGCAGGTGGTAACGGTCCACGATGACAGTTAATTTGCGGGTATGATAGTTACCAGCTGCTAAAATGCGTGTTGATAGCCCATTACACAAAGAGGTGGGGAAAGGGTAGGGTATGGCCGGAGAAGAAAGCAAATTGCAGTTCATATCAGACACATAACTGTCAGTTAGCATGGGTGCAGGAACATTACCTTTATGGGTGCCCTTAGGTGCACCTGCATTCATTACATCATATGTTAAGAGTATATGTCTATGCCAGTGATGGCTAACCTTTTTGAGCCCGAGTGCCCAAACTGCCGCACAAAACCAAAGAATTTCCTCAAAGTGCCAGCACGTCAATTAAAGCCCCATTTGCATAAGGTGCTTCATTTGCATAAATATTTGCATAATGTTACCATACACTAACTTTTAGTAAACATGCCTCTTAATGAGTATATGGATAAAGAAAGACTAAAAGGTTTCTACATTACTATAATCCAGTACCAACCGCCAGGCACATTAGGAACTACTACAAACGCTGCCCATTTAGAACCCATAGCAAACCCGCCGTATCCTAACAGCACTACCAGGACTCACAAAGCACCATACTCTACCTATCAAAAGGCAACACTGCAAATATTAAACCAATACATCTCAGAGAACAACAATACATGACCTACTGGGGAAAGAACAAGTGGCAATGTCAAATAGGAATTATATAAACAGAATACCTCAGCTCAGTTACACATGCAGAACAGACCATCACCAAACAAGGAATCACAATTTAGAAACAGGAAGACAATAATTAAACTGGGAACCCCAAAAGCCAAACTTGGAATATACAACAACACTGTAGAAATAAAACTATATATTAATTTCCTCTTGTACTAAACAAAGCGCAAAAATTAATGATGCACATTTCCCAGAGCTGACATATTCCAGTTAATAAATTCAAAATAAAGAGATATTTTTCTACCTTTTGTGCATTTTTTTTCAGTTGCAATTGTTCCAGCCACTTTCTTCTGGTTTCTTCGTGTCTTCTGCTAACTCTCCATCTGCTGTCCATTTGTCCTTTCTTCTGTCTTCTTGTTTTTTTTTTTTCCATTCTCTCTCTACATCTGCTTTAACATACTAATCTTTCTCCTTTGGCTCTTTCCTCATTCCTATTTCATCTACTCAAAATTTACCCCTCCATCCTTAATCCCCACTTACTCTCCCAATACCCGGCCAATTGTAGATTTTTTATCCCTCCCACACAAAATATTTTTCCCCTCTCCATTTTACTCTCCCAGCCCCATCCCATTCTAATCCTCCCCCAACACCAGCTCCCTTCTAGTTCCAGCCTCACCCAGCATCCATTCCCTTCTAGTCCCTGCATCAGCCCATTTCCAGTCCTAGCAGCCCCCCAACCCAATACCAGTCCTATCCCCCCCTCATCAACCCACTTCCAGTCCTAACCCCCCATCACCCCATTTTCAGTTTAAGCCCCCCCCCTATAACCCATTACCAGTCCTAACCCCCCACTTCCAGTCAGCCCCCCATAGCCCATTGCCAGTCCTAACCCCCCCATCAGCCCACAGTCCATTACCAGTCCTAACCCCATCAGCCCACCTCAAGTCCTAACCCCTCCCCATCAGCCCATTTCTTGTCCCAGCCCCCCCATAGCCCATTATCAGTCCTAAACCCCCCCATAGCCCATTACCAGTCCTAACCCCATCAGACCACCTCCAGTGTTAACCCCCCATCAGCCCATTTCCAGTCCTAACCCCACCCAACAGCCCACCTCAAGTCCTAACCCCTCCCCATCACCCCATTAGCAGTCCTACCCCCCCCCCTAGCCCATTAGCAGTCCTAACCCCCCCTCTCTATCCCATTAGCAGTCCTAACCCCCCCCCATAGCCCATTACCAGTCCTAACCCCCATCACCCCATTTCCAGACAGCCCCCATCAGCCCACAGCCCATTAGCAGTCCTAACCCCCCCTTGACCATTTGCAGTCCTAACCCCCCCCCCTCCTCGCCCATTAGCAGTCCTAACCCCCCCCCGCCCATTAGCAGTCCTAACCCCCCCCTCCTAGCCCATTAGCAGTCCTAACCCCCCCCAGCCCATTAGCAGTCCTAACCCCCCCCTCCTAGCCCATTAGCAGTCCTAACCCCCCCAGCCCATTAGCAGTCCTAACCCCCCCTCCTAGCCCATTAGCAGTCCTAACCCCCCCCAGCCCATTAGCAGTCCTAACCCCCCCCCCTCCTAGCCCATTAGCAGTCCTAACCCCCCCCCAGCCCATTAGCAGTCCTAACCCCCCTCCTAGCCCATTAGCAGTCCTAACCCCCCCCCCAGCCCATTAGCAGTCCTAACCCCCCCCCCCCCAGCCCATTTCAAGTCATAACCCCCCCAGCCCATTAGCAGTCCTAACCCCCCCCCTCCTAGCCCATTAGCAGTCCTAACCCCCCCTCTCTAGCCCATTAGCAGTCCTAACCCCCCCCCCTGCCCATTAGCAGTCCTAACCCCCCATCACCCCATTTCCAGACAGCCCCCATCAGCCCACAGCCCATTAGCAGTCCTAGCCCCCCCTAGCCCATTAGCAGTCCTAACCCCCCCCCTCCTAGCCCATTAGCAGTCCAAACCCCCCCCCCAGCCCATTAGCAGTCCTAACCCCCCCCCCCTCCTAGCCCATTAGCAGTCCTAACCCCCCCCCCGCCCATTACCAGTCCTAACCCCCCCCCCCCAACCCCATTAGCATCCACACCCCCCCCCCCCCCCCGGCAAATTTAAAAACAGAAAAAGCGGGCTCTGGCTGCTGCCGCGGACGCGGCAGCATGCAGTGTCCCGCGGGGCCCCCTCCGCCCGCTAAGCCCCTCTGCAAGGGCTTTCAGATTCGCGAGGGAGACAGCGTCTCCCTCGCGTCTGTTGTTAAGCGCGCAGGGGCTAATGGGAAATTTCCCATCAGTCCCTCGCGTCTAAAGGGGCTGATGGGAAATTTCCCATTAACCCCTACGGGCTTAACAGAGACGCGAGGGAGACGCTGTCTCCCTCGCGAATCTGAAAGCCCTTGCAGAGAGGCTTAGCGGGCGGAGGGGGCCCCGCGGGACACTGCATGCTGCCGCGTCCGCGGCAGCAGCCAGAGCCCGCTTTTTCTTTTTTTGCGGACCTTCACGCGTGCCAGCTGCAAGGCCTTCGCGTGCCACAGCTGGCACGCGTGCCATAGGTTCGCCATCGCTGGTCTATGCTATACCTGCCAGGAACATGCTGATGATGCCCCTCACAGTTACCACAGAGGCTTTGTACTTAATGCATTTTAGCTTTTATGATAAATGCACATTAGGTGCAACACCTTAATGGGCTTTAGTTCTTTTGGCAACTGTTAAAGTTGCCAAAAGAACAGTTTTGAGATGTTCAATGTTCCCTATAAAATAGAAGTGTATCTGTTATACTGTAGGGAGGATGGAAGTGGAATGTGGAGAATTTTTAGTGAGAGCAGCTGGGAGAGTGTACCAGGATGTGCCTACTAATTTGGGATAAGGTTTTTGTTTTATGTGAGAGAGAGAACAGTGAAACTTAGCACTCTGACAATGACCATAAACATGTGCTCCTTATGAATCACTTGCTAAACTATTACATTCTTTCTGGGCACATGTTTTTGGTTCTTTTAAGTGTAGATAAGGATTTTTCCACTTATTTATGCCTGTTTAAGATTTTTTCTGATCCATGACTTCTCTTATGCCACCTATATGCTGATGGTTATGGAACCAATTTATGAGTTTCACATTTCTCAGGATACCTGGACTAGGGATATGGTGTTCTGTGAACACCACAGTTCGTTGAATAATAAAATGATTTAAAGATATTTTTTGCATGAACAAAGCACACTTTCTTCCTCATTTTTTATGAAAATATTAACCCATTAAACCTTTCTGGTATTTAATTACTTTTTTTTTAAGATAACTAATCTTCAGTCAAATTTGATGAATTTGTGTGGTTTGGTTACTCTGAACATCAGACCTGGATGTGGCTTTCGAGGACTGGATTTATAGAATCCACTAAAGAGAGCTTTATAGGGCAGCCCAAGATTTCATTTCAAGGCCAGCATTCTTATATAATAAAATCATGGGCAGTTCTGATGAAATCTAGGTTTTTGCAAACTCTAATCTAACAGGGGCACTTTGACTTGGTCCAGGTTTTTCAGATCTCAGCACCACATATTCTGGGATTTTCGGTCCAGCTTTTTTCACAGACCCAAACAGATCCAGAAATCCAGGCTATGGAGCAATTCAAGCTTATAAAAAGAACTGATTTGAAAATGTCACTAATTACTGAAGTTGGTGTGAGAGGTATGAATAAGAAATGCATTGGAACAAAGAAATAAAAGGTATGCTGTAAAATTCATGACAGCACTTAAAATGATCACTTCTACAGGACGGCAGCTTAAATTTACCACATTATCCTTTGCTGTTTCAAATACTTAGAGGGTCTTTTACTAACGGGCGCTACCTGGCGGCATGTGTTCTGGAATGTGTCAGAGGCACGCTGGGATGTGCATTGCCAGATAGCACAACCCACGTTAGAGGTGCGCGTAGGTGGGGTAGCGGCAGAGAGTGGGCATGGTGAGCTTGATGGTGTTAACACCACGTTCTAACTGCATTAGTGCAGGTTCATCTAATGGCACTTCACTAGGTGGCGTTAGGTGCACTCATGCTAACGCAGCAAGCGCTGTGGGACAGGGCTCCATGGTTTAGTGCTAATCGTGCATTAGGTGCAACACTTTAATGAACATTAGATAAAAGACCTCCTTATTGTTGATCAGTTGTATAACTGAAGATCCATTGTGATAAAATGGCATTCACTGGCTTCTGTTCTTTTGCTTACATTTAAAACATTTTATTCAATGTTTTTCATTTATTTCAATTTCTATATCCACTTTGTGGAGTGGAGGAGCAGCCTAGTGGTTAGTGCCTAGTACCCAGAAGATCAAGGGTTTGATTCCCACTGGCACTCCTTGTGACCTTGGGCAAGTCGCTTTACCCTCCATTGCCTTGGAAGAAAAGGCTGTCAATCTACGTCTGGTGATACATTGCCAAGAAAACCCAGAGGTAGCTGGGTCGCTATGAGTCAACACTGACTTGATGGCACTAAAAAAAAAATAAAATCCACTTTTCTAAGCCTAACTCTGAATGATTCACAGTGAGTAAAATGCAACAAAATAAAGGGGCATGTTTACCAAAGGGCATGCTGTTAGCATGTGTTTTAGCTGCAAAACTAGTGTGAAGGCCCATGCTAACATTTGGGGGCAGGTGCTCCAGTCCTCCTGCCATTAGCTTGTTAACAACATGCTGTACCATACTAATTCCCCTGTGGGTGCACTTACCACCACCTCATGGCAATATTTGAGGTAGCGCATGCCCACAATGTCTATGCTGTTGGTGCCACGCAAATTATGCACTAACCAGTTAGCATGGGATTTTTACCACAGCGCCCCACACTACAATATGGCACACTTAGAAGGTCATTTTAAAAGGTTTAGTCATGATTTGGACATCTGAAGATGTGCACAAGGATGTTGAAATCACAGACACGTCTCTGTAGCCATTCCACAAATGATGTTCGCAGACATCTCCGGTGCATGGACGTCCAAGTAGGCATGAGGGTGTGGCAGAGGCTTGTCCGGGGACTGGCAGTGTACTTACATGTCCCCATTCAATCTCAGAAACATCGGAGACGTTTGCGCACACGCCACTGTTTATACCCAGGCACGAATAAGCATCAGGAAAGTGCTTTTCACCTTAAACCATCCAGAAAGTGTAAAGAAGATAGAGAATTAAGTGACTAGTCTTTGATCGCAAAGGCCCACACTGGGATTTGGACCCTGACTACTCTGCTCTTAAGCTACTACTCTAACCATTATGATATTATAGATCTTGGTTCTGAAATGCTCTCCTGGAGACGTCTATATAGATCTTTGATACACGTGCATATCCGGCACATCCATATTTCCAAAATTGTGCCTGAACTTGCACGTGCCTGCTTTTTCTTTCTTTTTTTTTTCAGAGGTTCTGGCTTTGATGTCCCAGATTGCACTTGGACCTCCCATTGAAATGTGCCTCTTAGTGCGTGGCAAATCCTGTACCAACAGCACCATTTAGTAAACATACCCCAAAATGCATCTAATAGTAATCATAAAACCATATGTATATTTTAAAAGCATCTAGATGTGTAAATGGCAAACAGAATAATAACGATTTTGGAAAGCCCCCTGGGATGCAGTAGTCTCAAGAAGCATGGAAGGGCATGGCATAGGTGAATGGGTGTGCCAAACAAATAGATGTGAACTTCTCATTATACCATGGGAAGCCCCTTCTAAATTCCAAATTATGCTACCTCCCAACAAACACAGAACCAACCTACTAACCTCCTAAACCCACAGCCTATTAATCCCCCCCCCCACACACCCCTTACCTAAACAACCCCAGAGCTTCACCCCACCCTAACCAAAGAAAAAGACAAATCAAGAAGAGGCCGACTCCTGTTTATATGTATCTACAAAGATTGACACATAAGTTTGTTTGTACAATATGTTCCTTGTAGAGGAGTGACCTAGTGGTTGGGGCAAGTTACCTCAGGCCGGAAGGTCGGGGTTCAAATCCCACTAGAGGACAGCAACCTTGGGCTGGAAGGATTGGGGTTTCTAGTCCCACAGGTGCTCCTTGTGGTCTTGGGCAAGCCACTTAACCCTCCATAGCCCATGTTCCCTGTAAAATAGTTATCTCCAAGTTATAATGCCCTGTTCAATGTAATTTCAGTTTGTTCAATGTAAACCGCACTGATGCAGAATAGCACAGTATATAAGAGAATGTAAATAAATAAATAAATAAATTTCTGGTAGTCTAATAAGGAACAGGAGTGATTCTCAGTCACTCCAGCTCAGTCAATCACCCAACATTAAAATGGTGCCTCTGACTCCTATTTGTCTGGCTGATCCCTAGTGGTAGTACCATAAGACTATTGCTAAGAGTCAAAGGCACTGTTTTGATGCTGGATGATTGACAAGAGTCTAATAAGCAGATTGGTCCCTGGTGGTAGTACGTAGTACCGAGAAATTACCACTAGGGGTCAGAGGCACCATTTTGATGCCAGGGAATTGGTGAAACAGGAACAACTGGAGATCCCTCCTGCTCCTTCCTTAGACCACTAGGGGAACCCCTAGTAAGAATCAGGGTGTCTAGCAGTGTCAAGTAGCGTGAGGAGTATAATAATAGCATCAGGTGGGAGGCAAACCTGATCTCACCACTGGCCCCTCTATCAGATAGTAGGCCCAACTTGGGGCTCACTATCTGGAATGTTAAAGCCAAGAGCCCACGATGGTCCTGGCTGCAGCAGTGCATAGGTTCTGATATCAGGACACTTTATTTTTCAGATTTTGTTTTATAAAATGTCTGCTCCTACAGCAAAGGGACATGCACTCCTGCATGTCCTTCTAGGTATTTGACAAAGGCTCCACGTTCAGCAGAGCCTTTTGTAAAATACAAGGAGAACTGAGTGTGCCCTGACCTGGGTGTCTTGGTTTCCCTCTCCACAAGCTATCTGAAATGGACATTTAAATCTACAAAACGAAGCCAAAAATGCATAAGTGGAAGAGAATGAGGAGGGGACAAACTAAGGGTTAGATATACTAACCTGCGTTATTTCATTTCATTTTATTATATACCGCAAAACAGGAAACATTGATGCAGTTCACAAGGTAACATGCACAGAGGGGCATTTTAGAAAGGACGTCCAAGTGCAATCTGGAACTCTATGCCAGAACCTCTGGGGAATAAAAAGCAGGCACGTCCAGGTGCAGTCACAATTTCACAAATGTGAACCTTCCTGACATGGATGACTGGGGGGTGTCTACATAGATATCTCCAGAATAGTATTTCAGAACCTGGACAACTAGGAATAGCCCAATGGTTAGAGTAGTGGGCCAGGACTAGGGAAACCAGGATTCTAATCCCACTGCTGTTATCATTGTGATTTTGCTTATTTATGTATTTGCTTAGTACTGGGAATGATGGTGTGCTTTCCTTTCTGCACTGTCTGGATGTTTTTCAGCCAAAATGAGCACTTTCCTGATGATTATTTATGCCTGGAGCCTACCTAAACTTTGACATGACTTCAGACGTCCAGTGTGTTTCTGAGATTAGGCAGCGACATAGTTTCTTGTGAATGCCCCAGCCATGCTTCCATCATGCTCCCGTTCAGACTTGGACATTCTCACGATGGGAACATCCACAGACCCAGCTTCTAAAATGGCTCTGAAGACATCCCTATGCCTTGGATGTCTCTATGCCCATTTTCACAGCTTCCAAAACAATCCCATTGTCAATTTAAAACATATAGAGGCACATTCTGCTTTGTATGTCTCTGGGCCGTCTGGATGTACAGACATCCAGATGGCCGGGAGACGCAGCCGATTCTTCTCCCATGGGGGCTAGACGTCCCTGCGGGAGCAGAATTGCAGCACAGTGGCTGGATATCTGGAACATGCCACTATTCAGGCACCCCGGACTTCCAGCCATTAATCCAGCTAACTCGGTCAAGCTCCTGAATGGAGCTGCTGTGCCATGGCGTCCCATCGCCATGGCACTGTGGATCCATTCAGGAGCCATGATCCCTAGCCGCCACCGAAATTGTCCTTTCCCCACAGCTGGACCCCCCTTACCTGTCTGTGCTGCCTCTCTCTGCTGCCCGAAAGCCCAGATCTAGGGGGACTTATTCCACCTCTGAGGTGGAATAACTTCCCCGTCTACCCAGCTGACTCCGGACATATAGGGCTGACCTCAGAATATCCCCTGTACGTCTGGGGAGATGACCAGCCCTCGTTCAACCCTCTCCCCGCCCCCGTCTAAGGCTCCCCATACAACTCAGATGTAGTTACGGGGAGCTTTTTCCAGCAGCCACATTTGGACAAATATCGGGGATGTACATTCAGGCTGGATGTACACCCCCATTATTCATGGTTGCGAATAACCCCCATAGCATACAATAAAAATTTCACAGCACAAAAATTGCAGGCAAAAATATTCTTCAATTAATTTTTTTTTATAATTCATAAAGGATTTTATCACTCACATATTTATATGTTGTATTATCTTGGTGTACTCGTATTTCATCAAATATGCAGCTTCACTTATATTCAATTTATATATTCAAAAGAAATTCAACCCTCCTCATGCTCTTTTGAATAAAGTTTTTTAGGGTAGTATACAATGTATGCCAAGAAAAGTTCTTTGAATACGTTTAAGCAATTGCATTTTTATTTGCTAAACAAATGATGAAAGTGAGAATCTTGGAACGATGATGAAAGACTTTGCAAGTTGGCAGTGAAGAGTCATTTTTGCTGATGTTCGAGTTCCATTGGTCTTTAAAATTACATTGTATAGTACCCTAAAAAGTTTATTCAAAACAGCGTGATAAGGGCTGCATTTTTTTGGAAGATATAAAATGAAGAGCATATGAATTGAATAGAAATGAAGCTGCATATTTGATGAAATAGGAGTATACCAAAATAATAGAAACATAAATAAATATTTGGAGTTATAAAGTCCTTTATGAATTATAGCAAGAATTTAATTGAAGAATGACACTGGTCAACATTGAAATTGTTACTGACTTTAAAAGGCCCTAATCTGTAGTATCTTGGTGAGCTGAACACGAATATAACATTAAAAAAAAATTATTTGCTCTCGTTTTGAAGATATTGCATGTAGTTCATTTTTGACGTTTCACGGTGTAAATTTATCCAGTAAGACATCAACAGTATCCCAAATAAGCATTGAATGATGTAATATTGCATCACATTGCATAATACCAGCATGCACACATCATCCAGAGTTGATTGCATCATTTTCTGATGCAATGCAATACTACTGCCAGACAGCTGCTGAAGCCATCTGACGTCAGCAGTGTACTATACGCAGTCGGAAAGGTTGAGCATTTAAAATATTTCAGACTGTGTGTGAGACAGTTTAAGCTACTGTTACATGTAACTTTTATTAATCATATAATTTTAGCCATTCAGGTACAATACAGAACAGTAATGCCGCGAAAGTGCATTAATACCATTGACAATTTCTGCTACATTTGTGGGGAAGTGATATTTGCCAACCAGAAGAAAAGTATCACTTTTCAACTGAAGAAGGCATATCATCTTTATTTCGGATCCAAGATTGGTGACCAAGACAAGCCTTGGGCCCCGCATATATGCTGCGCTACATGTACAACACAGCTTTCACAGTGGTTGAATTGCAAAAGACCATCAATGCCGTTTGCAGTCCCTATGGTGTGGAGAGACCCAAGCAATGACATAAATGACTGTTACTTCTGCTTGGTTCCTCCTCTTTCCAGCGGAATAACGAAGCAAAAGAAGTCGAGCATAGTCTACCCAAACATTCCGTCTACATTGAGACCAGTTCCACATGGTGAGGGACTTCCTATTCCAGAACCTCCATCAGAATATTCTCTTGATTCATCTGATGAGGACAAGGGTGAGCCGACCTGTTCTTCTTCTGGTCCGTCAGCTTGCAGTGACCCAGATTTTCACTGGGATGCATTATCAACTCCACACAGAATAACACAGGAAGAACTAAATGACCTGGTTCGTGATTTGGACTTATCCAAGAACAAGGCAGAATTGCTAGGATCAAGACTCCAACAATGGAATCTTCTAGAAGAAGATGTCAACATTACTTCATATCGAAAGCACCACCAGCAGTTGGAGCCTTTCTTCAGAAAGGAAAGTAATCTGGTATTCTGTTCCGATATTGAAAGCCTCATGAATGCCTTAAAAATCACTCATGACCCACAAGACTGGAGACTATTTATAGATTCTTCGAAACTGAGTCTGAAGGCTGTGCTTTTGAACAATGGAAACAGTCTTCCATCTATTCCAGTAGCGCATGTCATCCACATGAAAGAGATATACGATAACTTAAAGCATCTACTGATTTCCATTAACTATAACAAGTACAGCTGGCACCTCTGTGGTGACTTGAAGGTAGTTTCCTCCTCCAATATGTCTCTAAAAATCCATTTCCTTGATTCCCATCTCGATTTCTTTCCTGACAACTGTGGTATGGTTAGTGATGAAGAGGGCGAACGTTTTCACCAGGATATCGCAACGATGGAGCAAAAATACCAGGGAAAATGGTCCACTACAATGCTGGCTACTACGGACACTCCCCAGAGAAGCTCCCGAACAGCTGTACAAGAGACAGGCGAAAAAATCTAAGAAGTAGTCTATGACTTGGTTTTTTACAGCTATTAACCGAAGGCCTATTATATTTACTATTGACATGCATTTCGTGATGTAACATTAATTCTTGTAGATTACAAAAAACCTAGAGCCAACTTTGCAATTTAACTGTCATATTCGTGTTCAGCATATAAAAATTGATAAGAAATTACTATTTTTATTTCAGTAACATGTCTTTTGTAAAAATTTGTTGACTAGTATGATCATAGCACAAGAATTGCAGCCAAAAACATTTTCATGTTTTGCAGTATTTGGAATGGTATTGTTTTGTGTTTCACATTTTTTCCACTATATAAATAAATGATGTTATAATCTGATCATAGACTGGAGAGCAATATGGCACCTAAGAAGTGGAGGAATAGCCTAGTGGTTAGAGCAACAGCTTAATAACCAAGAGATCAGGGTTCAATTCCCACTGGCACACTTTGTGACCTTGGGCAAGTCAATTTACTCTTCATTGCCTCAGAAGAAAAAGGCCTGACAATCTACTTCTGGTCATACCTTGCCAAGGAAACCCAGGGTTTGCTGAGTCACCAGGAGTCAGCATTGACTTGATGGCACTTAAAAAAAATGGAGCCTAAGTGTGGTTTCACAGATAAATTGTTGGAAGGAGCAAGACTATTTTGAGACAGTGTTCTTCCTAGTGATTTTTGTGATTTTACTGATTTAATGACTTTGAAAAAATGTATAGTGCAAGCAGAATTACACTCTGAGTCACTAAAAGAATTTTGTAGGGAATGTTGTATTCTCCAAGGACTACACTTATGCAGAGTCTGTCTGATGATGATGACCAGTTTCTGGTCCGATGGCATGCTATCCTAACTAAATGCTCCTTTGACTTAATGCTTTAAATCAGATACAACAGGTGCAGGAATTATCTGCTCAATTTGAAGAAAAAAATGAATATAGTGAAATCACAACCAGAAAGTTATTGACACTCAAGGAATTCGAATGTCCTGGACTTTTGTCACACTCTGAGAAGAGATCTTCATGCAGTACCTCTAATCTTATTCATATCCCTCTCCTTCCCCCTTCCTCTCTCCCTTTCTCAAGTGCCTTATGGAATACACACTTCATCTCAAATAAACTTGCTTTTACTCATAATCTCTTTATCTCTAATGCTCCCTCAAACTTCTGTACCTCAGTTCTTCCCTTATCTGACCATCACCTGCTAAGCTTCACTCTTCATCATCCCCTGCCTCAACCTCGTACTGTCTCCTCCAACCTCTTTAGAAATCTGCATGCTATTGACCCTTTGGTCCTCTCCTCCACTGTTTCATCACCTCTTTCCTCCACTATGTCACCTGAGTCTATTGATGAGGCAGTAACTTTCTATAATGCTGCACTCTCCTCTGTCCTGTGAGGCATACTATATCCCAGCCCTGGCTTTCATTCACTATCCACTATCTACATTCCTGTGCCCGTTCAGCTGAACATGTTTGGCTCAAATCCTGTTCCCTTGCAGACTTTGTACACTTCAAATTCATGCTTGTCTCTTTCCAATCAGCCATAGCACTCGCCAAACAAGACTATTATGTCCATCTGACTAACTCTCTTGCCTCTGACCCTTGCCGTCTCTTTACTACTCTCAACTCTGTCCTCAAGGTGCCTTCGCCTCTAATCCCTCCCTCCCTTTCTGCCCAAACCCTGGCTTACTATTTCCATGACAAAATCCACAAGATCACCCTCTAATTCCTCACAAAGTCAGCTACTTCCCCTCCTCCCCCTTCACTCCCAACTTTCCCCCTCTGCCTCTGCTACCCTTTCTTCCTTTTCTGTGATCTCTGAGGAGGAAACCGTACACATTCTTTCTTCCTCCAAACTCTTATCTGCTCCTCTGATCCTATTCCCACCCATCTCCTAAGCCTCATCTCCTCCACTGTTGTCTCTTCCATCTCTCATATTCTCAAATTATCCCTCTCCACTGCAACTGTCCCTGCAGCCTTCAAGCATGCTGTAATTACACCTCTCCTCAATAGTCTACTTGTCCTTCTAATTATTGACCCATCTCCCTCCTCCCCTTCATTTCTAAACTACTTGAACGTGCGCTTCACTGCCGTTGCCTTGACTTTCTCTCCTCTCAAACCCTCCTCGAT
Organism: Ichthyophis bannanicus; assembly: GCA_033557465.1. Classification (NCBI taxonomy): domain Eukaryota; kingdom Metazoa; phylum Chordata; class Amphibia; order Gymnophiona; family Ichthyophiidae; genus Ichthyophis; species Ichthyophis bannanicus. The sequence continues at coordinate 197,741,897 of CM066043.1, read as the reverse complement.
CCTTTACATTTTGGCTTTTGTCCTTTACATTCTAATGAAATAGAAACATAGAAATATGATGACAGAAAAAGACCACATGGCCTATCTAGTCTGTCCTTCCATAACAGCTACAACAGTCCCCTTTTTTCCTTTAGAGATCCTCTGTGTTTATCCCATGCTTTTTTAAATTCAGTTACTGTCCTCATCTTTACCACCTCCACTGGGAGACTATTCCACGGATCCACCACTCTTTCCGTAAAGAAATATTTCTGCATATCACTCCTGAATCTATCCCTAATCTCTTTATCTCTAATGAGATAGAGATTATGAGCATATAGAAACTAACGCACCACTGGACCCTTGCCAACACGGCTTTAGAGAAGTCCATGGTGTAGAAACACTGCTCACTACTCTCTTCAGCAACGTCTTAACTGGCATCAACAACATCCGCCAAGGGTTCGTCCTTGTCTTCCTAGACATAGCAGCGGCATTTGACTCCGTGAGCCACGAACGCCTCCTGGAACGACTCGAGGGTAAGGGAATCACCGGTAAAGCACTCGAGTGGTGCAGGTCCTACCTTTCTGACAGGTGGCAGCAGATACGATCCAACGATACTTCATCAGATCGGTTCCATCAAAAGCAGGGGGTCCCACAAGGCTCCTCCCTCTCCGCCCTTATGTTCAATATATACATGCAGCCTATCTGCAACCTGATACGGTCCTTCAGTATCAACTGCATGATATACGTGGATGATGTGCTGTTATAAATGCCTTTTACAACAGAGAACCCCGACCTCACTCCATTAACTAACTGCATAAATGAAGTATCCAACTGGCTGCAATCTCAAAACCTCAGGATCCAACACAAGAAAACGGAGGTTTTGTTCATCACGAAGGACCGAAATTTCACCGCCCCATCCTTTTTGAAAGTGAAGGATGCAGACCTCCAGATCAAACCCACTATCAGATACCTCGGGGTCACCTTAGACCAGCACTTGGATATGAAGGCGCACATAGGAAACATTGTAAGAGCGGTCTACCATAAAATCCGTTCCCTTAGACCCCTTCGATCCCTGCTAGAGCCGGATGATTTCAGAACCATCTATCAGGCCCTAATCATACCACATTTTGATTATGCGAACTCTATCTTACAAGGACTCCCTCAAGCCACCTTACATCCACTGCAACTGGCAATGAACTCCGCAGCAAGAGTCCTTCACGGAGCATCCAGGAAAGATCATGCCTCACCCATCTTAAAACAACTCCATTGGCTTCCGATACGAAGTAGACTCACTTACAAGCTATTACTACTTACATTCAAGGCCATCAATGGACTCACATCCACGTCACTAACGGACCTGATCCAGATGACACCTCAATACAGGGACAGACGGACAGTAACACTCAACACACTAGTAGTCCCAAAATCCATAACACAATGCACCAAAGCAACAGCAGACAGAGCTTTCAAGTTCTGTGCACCAAGGTGTTGGAACAGCCTCCCTCAAGGCATCAGAGCAATCCCGGATCTATTGCAATTCAGAAAAGCCTTGAAACACTACCTCTTCCTCTTGTATACCCTGATCTGTGTGCTATAATCAACTGTATACTGTAACCAACTGTTTAGCCCGTGTTACGTAAATCATTGACTAATCAAAATGTAAAACTGAAAAATCTCAATGTACTGTGCAATGCATTATGATTCTGTAAAGTAAACCGCTGCTGATCGTAGGAAGCAGCGGTATACAAGTGTTTACTAAATAAATAAATAAAATAAATAAATTGTATTACCCAGTAACCAATGCAGACACCTCAACCACCTCACAGTTCTCCCAAAACCCTAAGACAGAAACAAGAAGATTATGTTATAAATGATTATGTTATAAATGATTATGTTATAAATTGTAAATAGTTACCCCTGTTATCCAAGTTGTTTATGCCTGTTCAACTGTAAACACAAAGTACCATCGGAAATGTGTAAATTCTTTGTTCACTGTAAACTGCGCTGATGCTGAATAGTGCGGTATAGAAGAGACTATAAATAAATAAAATAAAATAAATAAATAAATCCCCCTTCACCCTCATCCCATGTCCCCTCGTAGCAGAACTTGCTTGCAATTGAAAGAGGCTCTCCCCCTGAACATTTATGCCACAGAAGTATTTAAACATCTCAATCATATCACCTCTATCCCGCCTTTCCTCTAAGGTGTACATATTAAGATCCCTAAGTCTGTCCTCATATGCTTTATAATGAAGACCACTAACCATTTTAGTAGCCACCCTCTGCACTGACTCCATCCTGTTCACATCCTTTTGAAGGTGCGGTCTCCAGAATTGCACACTATATACTCCAAATGAGGTCGCACCAAAGACTTATACAGAGGCACTATCACTTCCTTTTTTCTGCTAGTCATTCCTCTCCGTATGCACCCAAGCATCCTTCTAGCTTTTGCTGTTGCCATTTCTGCCTGTTTAGTTACTTTAAGATCATCAGACACAACCATGTCTAGGTCTCGCTCTTCTTTAGTGGACAAAAGTACTTCACCCCCTATACTATATTGCTCCCTTGGATTGCTGCAGCCCGAATGCACGACCTTACATTTTTTAACATTAAATCCCAGCTGCCAAATTCTAGACCATTCTTCAACCTTAGCTAGATCCCTCCTCATGTTATCTACACCTTCCTAGGTGTCTACTCTATTGCAGATTTTGGTATCATCCACAAAAAGGCAAAACTTACCCGACAGCCCTTCCGCTATATCATTAACAAAGATGTTAAAAAGAATCGGACCAAGGGCAGATCCCTGGGACAGTCCACTGGTAACATCCTTCTCCTCAGAGTGAGCTTCATTTACCTGTACTCTTTGTTGCCTCCCGCCCAACCAATTTCTAACCCAAGCAATAACTTTAGGGTCCATTCCTAGGCTGCTCAGTTTGTTTATAAGTCGCCTGTGAGGAACAGTGTCAAAGGCTTTACTGAAATCTAAATACACCACATCTAGGGCTCTCCCTCGGTCCTTCTCCCTGGTCACCCAGTCAAAGAAATCAATCAGATTTGTCTGACAAGACTTGCCTCTGATGAATCCATGCTGCCTCGGATCCTGTAATCTGCTGGACTCCAGAAACCTCACTATTTTCTCTTTCAGCAGCGTTTCCAATAATTTACTCACCACCGAAGTTAAACTAACCAGCCTGTAGTTTTCAACAACATCCTTACTTCCACTTTTGTGTAAAGGCATGAGCCTCTCTCCAGTCCTTTGGAACCACTCCCGACTCCAACGAGGCATTGAAAAGGTCAGTCAGTGGAGCTGCTAGAACGTCCCCAAGTTCCCTTAGTATTCTAGGGTGTATCCCATCCGGTCCCATCGCTTTCTCTACTTTAAGTTGAGCTAGTTTCTCACAAACACAGTCTTCTAAAATTTGTTCAAGATGTCCCTCGCGTCTGTTCCTGTTTGTGGGTGTTTCCAGTGACTTGTTCCTGGAAAAATCCAAGGGCCTTCACTCAAGCCTCATCCTTCTTGACCTCTCTGCTGCTTTTGACACTATTGACCACAACCTTCTCCTTGATACCCTGTCCTCACTTGGTTTTAAGGGCTCTATACTATCCTGGTTCTCCTCTTATTTCTCCCATCGCTCTTTCAGTGTTTGTTCTGCTGGATCCTCCTCTGTTGCTATCCTGCTCTCAGTAGGTATACCCCAAGGATCTGTCTTAGGTCCACTCATTTTCTCTCTCTATTCCCAGTCCCTTGGTGCACTTATCTCTTTCCATGGCTTTCAGTACCATTTTTAGGCTGATGACTCCCAGATCTACCTCTCTACACCTGAAATCTCTCCAGCAATCCAGACCCAGATCTCTGCCTGCCTTTCTGAAATTGCTGCTTGGATGTCTCACTGCCGCATGAAATTGAAAATGGCCAAAACTGAGCTTCTTATTTTTCCCCCTAAAACCACCTCTCCTCTTCCCGCTTTCTCAGTCTCTATGGATAACCCTCTACTCCTGCCTGTTTCCTCAGCTCACAACCTTGGGGTTGTTTTTGACTCCTCTCTCTCCTTCTTCAAGTACATCCATCTGATAGCTAAGACCTGCTGTTTCTTTTAATATAACATCAAAAAAATCCGCCCATTCCTTTCTGAACACACTAAGATACTTATCCACTCCTTAATCACCACCCATCTTGACTTTTGTAACCTACTCCTTCCTGGTCTCCCGCTGAATCATCTCTCTCCCCTTCAATCTGTTCAACACTCTGCTATGCAGCTTATCTTCCACCAATTTCGTCATACTCTTATTACCCCTCTTCTCAAGTCACTCCATTGGATCCCTATCCATTTCTGCATCCAGTTCAAACTTCTTCTGCTGACCTATAAGTGCATTCACTCTGCAGCATCTCACTACCTTTCCTCTCTTATCTCTCCCTACACTCCTCCTCGGGAACTCTGCTCTTCTGGCAAATCACTTCTATCTGTGCCCTTCTCTTCTATTGCTAACTCCAGGCTTTGCTCCTTTCACCTTGTTGCTCTTTATGCCTGGAACAAACTACCTGAGTCTGTATGTCAGGCACTTTCTCTGGCCCTTTTCAAATTTAGGCTGAAAATTCACCTCTTCAATGCAGCTTTCAGATCTTGACTCACCTGATCTCCTTTGTGTTTCCTTACCATTCCCTCTAGATGTATTCCTGTCTATACCTACTGTGTTGTCTGTCTTAACTAGATTGTAAGCTCTGATGAGCAGGGACTGTCTCTTATATGTCTGTGCAGCACTGCAAATGTCTTGTAGCACTATACAAATGCTCAGTAGTAGTAGTAGTAGTAGTAGTAGATTGAACATTTTCATCAAGAACTGTTCAATAATAAGTTGAAGAAGTTCCATTGGGACTTGGCGGATTATCAGCTTGAGCAAGTCTACCCATGGATGCATCAGGTGGATTCTCAACAAAAAGGATCTTGGGTCTCATTTGATAGCACTTTGGAGGAATCATCTGCTGTTTCAGTTCATGAGAGTTTATCATCTTCAGGACTAGGAGGAAGGGAAGAAGTCACACCAGAAGATGAGGCATACTGAGCTGCAGTCGTGGTTATGCTCCAGGAGAGGGTTGGTAATCGTGGAAATGACTTCCCCATTGGTTTGTAATCCATTGGATTGAATATTATCACAAGAAGAATGTACAGTATTAAATAAAGGATTTAGTTTGTTCCCACCAAGAATTTTGATATGTTGCTACTGTTATTACTACTACTATTAATCATTTATATAGCACTACAAGGCGTACGCAGCACTGTACAGACATATAAAGAAGACAGTCCTTGCTCGTAGAGTTAGTCTAATCAAGAACAATACAAGAGAAAAAGGGGGGTTCAAATAGGGAAGGAAACACAAGGAGAACAAGGGATTATGATCCAAATGCGGCCTCAAGGAGTTAAGCCTTTAGCATGGATTTGAAGAGGGGAGAGAAGAGACTTGATGTAAAGATAGAGGAAATTTGTTCCGTGCATAAGAAGCAGCAAAGCGAAAAGAATGAAGTCTAGAGTTTGCAGAAGAAGAAAAGGGCATAAAGAGAAGAAAGCCAGAGGAGGAGTGGAGTTCACAAGGATGGATGTAGGGAGAGAGAAGAGAGGAAAGGTAATGAGGGGTAGTAGAGTGAATGCATTTATATGTTAGAAAGAAAAGTTTGAATTGAATACGGAATTGGAAGGGAAGCCAGTTAAGTGATTTTAGGAGAGGGGTTATATGAGAGTATCATGGCTAGTGGAAGATAAGCCATGCAGCAGAGTTCTGGATAGACTGAAGGGGAGAGAGATGACACTGAGGGAGACCAGCAAGGAGGAGGTTGCAATAGTCAAGACGGGAAGTGATCAAAGAGTGGACAAAAGCTTTAGTAGTGTGTTCGGAGAGGAAGGGATGAATTTTGTTAATGTTATAGAGAAAGAAATGACAGGTTTTAGCTATATGTTGAATATGTGTGGAGAAGGACATGGAGGCATCAAAGATGACCCCAAGTGTGTGGGTCGAGGAAAGAGGTTGCCATCAGCTTAAAAATGATACTGAAAGCCATGGGAAGAGATGAGGGCACCGAGAGACTGGGTGTACAAAGAGAAAAGGAGAGGACCTAGAACAGACCCTTGGGGTACACCAACTGAGAGAGGGATGGCAATAGAGGAGAAACCTCCAGAACTAACACTGAAAGAGTGATTGGAGAAATAAGAAGAGAACCAAGACAGTACAGGGCCTTTAAAACCAAGAGAGGATAAAGTCAAGGAGGAAGAGGTGGTCAACAGTATCAAAAGCAACAGAAAGATCGAGAAGAATGAGAACTGAGTAAAGACCTTTGGACTTAGCGAGGAACAGATCACTGGAGACTTTGGCAAGAGCCATTTCAGTAAAATGAAATGGACGAAAACCAGATTGAAGTGACTTGAGAGAAATTCGAGACAGCGGCAGAGAACTGCATGTTCAAGAATTTTGGAAATGAATGGGAGAAGAGAGATGGGTCAAGTAGGATCAAGTGAGGGGTTTTGAGGAGAGGAGTGATTACGGCATGCTTGAAGGCTGCAGGGAAGATTGCAGTGGAAAGTGAAAGATTGAGAATATGTGAGATGAAAGGGATGATGGAGGAAGAGATGGGTGGGGATAGGATCTGAAGAACAGGTAGTGAGTTTAGAGGAGGAAAGAAGAAGAGAGCTTTCCCCGATAGAGATTTTAGAAAAAAGATGAAAAGGTGATAGAGGTTGAGGGGGAAAGTTGGTAATAAAGAGGGGGAAGAGGGGTGAAGAAGTTTAGTGGGGAACTGAAGAGTAATCTTATGCACTTTAATAGCCTGATAGGGTTTGGGCAGAGAGAAAAACAGGGATTGAAGGTAGAGGTGCCTTAAGAAGAGAATTGAGAGTAGAAAAGAGACAGCGAGAGTTAGAGGCAAGACGGTTAATCAGATGGAGAAAATAGTTTTGCTTAGCGAGTGCAATGGCAGACTGGAAAGAAAACATGAATTTGAAGTGAAGAAAGTCAGAGAGAGAGCAGAATTTGAGCCACGTGTGCTCAGCTGAGCAGGCACAGGAACGTAGGTGGTGGGTAGTTGAAGAAAACTAGGGCTGAGGTGAGGTGCACCTCACAGGATATGGAATGGGTGGACCAAGGGCAGAGTAGAGTAGAGAGCAGTATTATATGAAGCTATTGCTTCATCAACAGATTTGAGGACAAAGTGAAAGACAGAAGGAGACAGTAGTGGAGGAGACAGTAGTGGAGAGAGTCAGTGGATTGATAGCATGAAGATTCCTAAAAAGATAGGAGGAGATTGAGCAAGATTGAGAGGGGGAATAATGAAGAGTGAAACTTAACAGGTGATGGTCAGATAAGGGAAGAGCAGAGGTATAGAAATTAGAAGATAAACAATTAGAGTCAAAAATAAAGTCAAGGCAGTGACCAAGCTGATGAGTGGGGGCAGAAGAGCAAAGATAGAGGTTGAAAGAGGAGGTAAGGGAAAGGAGCTTGGAAGCACAGGGGTCAGAAGGGTTATCAATATGAAAATTAAAGTTACCAAAAATAAGGGAGGTGGAAGAAGAATCCAGGAATAAGGAGAACCAAGAGTCAAAATCAGCGAGGAAGGTAGAAAAGGGACATAAGAACATAAGATATGCCATACTGGGTCAGACCAAGGTCCATCAAGCCCAGTATTCTGTTTCCAACAGTGGCCAATCTAGGTCATATGTACCTAGCAGTTTCCTCAAGGGACACAGGTTCCACAATGCTTGTATTGGTTCAAGCATTGATATCCTGGGTCCCATCTTAATAATGGTTTATGGACCTTTCCTCCAGGAACTTGTCCAAACCTTTTTTAAAACCCAGCTACACTAACAGCCTTTACTACATCCTCTGGTAACAAATTCCAGAGTTTGATTACACGTTGAGTGAAAAAATATTTTCTTTTATTAGTCTTAAATAGTTTACCCTGTAGCTTCATTGCATGTCCCTGAGTCTTTCTATATTCTGATAAGGTAAACAATCAATCTACGTTTATCCATTCCACTCCGTTCATTAATTTATAGACTTCTATTATATTTCCCCTCATCTGTCTCTTTTCCAGGTTAAAGAGCCCTAACCTTTTTAGCCTTTCTTCATAGGAGTATCCTTCCATCCCCTTTACCATTTTGGTGGCTCTTCTCTGAACCTTTTCTAAAATCGCTATATCCTTTTTAAGATACGGCGACCAGAATTGCACACAATATTCAAGGTGCGGTCTCATGGAACGATATAGAGGCATTATAATATCTTTTGTTTTATTTTCCATTCCTTTCCTTATCATACCTAGCATTCTATTTGCTCTCTTGGCCGCTGCTGTACACTGGGCCGAGGGTTTTAACATGGTATCCACAATGACGCCTAAATCTTTTTCCTGGGTGGTGGTTCCTAATGTGGAACTTTGCATCGTGTAACCATAGTTTGGGTTGTTCTTCCCTAGGTGCATAACCTTGCACTTGTCCACATTAAATTTCATCTGCCATTTTGATGCCCAGTCTTCCAATTTATCAAGATCCTCTTTCAATTTTCCACAATCCACTTGGGTTTTAACAACTTTAAATAGTTTTGTGTCATCTGCAAATTTGATAAACTCACTCGTTATTCCACTTTCCAGGTCATTTATGAATATGTCAAAAAGCAGCGGACCCAGCACAGATCCCTGGGGTACACCACTATTCACCTTTCTCCATTGGGAAAATTGGCCATTTAGCCCTACCCTCTGCTTTCTATCTTTTAACCAGTTCCTGATCCACAATAGTACACTGCCTCCTATCCCATGACTCTTTAATTTTGCCAAAAGTCTCTCATGAGGGACCTTGTCAAAGGCTTTTTGAAAGTCCAGATACACAATATCAACCGACTCACCTTTGTCCACTGTCAGCACCACTTCCCTGGTGGCCAGTGGACGCCAGGGCAGGTGGGACACAAAAATATAAGGTTAAGATTGGAGAGTCTTCTAAAGGCCCAAATGGCTCTTGGTCCTTGTAGTTGTTTTAGCTCCAATCTTCAATGAAACAATCAAGCTGAGTGGTGGGAATTAATAAGGCTTTTATTTCCCTTTTTCACAGTGGTTCTAAATAGTGGGTTACAACTTTAAAGCAAATGTCCTTAATGCAGGTAGAAAACAAACTCAGGGTTCAAAGCAAAAACTGTTATATGTCACAGGAATGGAGGTGCTCAAACAAATAAAGAATGCTCTGCTGGCAATTCACCCAATCACAAGTCTGGCAGTGACTCTAAACTTTCAGAAATGCAAAGTGTACAGTCCATCTCTTGGTCAGACAAATCTCCTGCCAGTTCCACTTGCATTGGCACGGTATCAGAAAGCTCTGATTCTATATCCCTGGTTTCTTGTAAAACACATTCAGGGGTTTTGTATATTGTCTGTAGCAGCTCCCAATGTCCTTGGCCTAGCCTAGGGCGTCGGCCACTTGCTGTGTTAGGCTTTAAAGTACACTCTTTCCTTAGAGGCTTTATAACAGCTTTTTCATAGCTTTTACCATTCACAACTTTCTTATTAGGCATACATTTCTCATACCTTGTATGGCAGCAATCCTCAAGTAACCGGCTTTCTTCCACTGCCTGCCTTTCCCAGGCAGCAGCTTGGTGAAATTCTTTTCTATGACGGTTAGGCTTACCCTGTAGCCTTTTGACTTCCTTCTCCTGGTGAAGGCCTGCCTCTGTACAGGCCCAGCTTCTGGCTTCCTGGCTCAGTGTGGCTTGGCTTCTCCAGCTGATTCTTGTTTGGCTTAGGGTTGCAGTTACAGCAGTGCTTTTGCCTCTGAGGGCAAACAGCTCTCGGTGTGGCTTGAGCTGACACCTCCTTAGGTCCTTCCTCAGCTCCTGAGAAATCACTTCTCCCTCCTGGGAATCCTCTAGCACTAGAGTAGTCAGGTTTCCACTTCCACCTCTCTCTCTCGGTGCTGCCAGTGATTCTCCCCTTGCTTCTGCTTGGGCTGCTGCTTCTGCTGGTGCTTCTATCTCCGAGGCTACCGGTACTCCTTCTGCCTCGTCTCCTTCCCCTCAATCCCTTCCAGTCTTCCACACTCCCCTTATGAAGCCCTCCTGCTTTCGAGGATTGGAAGCTGGTTGGCATTTTTTCGTGACCAGCTGGGCGTGGTTCTTCAGTCTCCCTGAAGACACTCTTGCTCCCTCTAGCTGGTTCCTGGGAATATTGCAAGTCTTTTTCTCTGTGAAAAACACCTTCTTTTCTCTCAACTGGGCTCTCATCAGCCCTCGCTCTGTGACACCACCTGATTATTCACTCCTTCAAAAAAACCTAACAGATTAGTAAGACAAGATCTTCCTTGTCTAAAGCCATGTTGGCTGTCTCCCATTAGGTCATGACTATCTTCATGCTGAGTAATTTTATTCTTTATGATGGTTTCTACCATTTTTCCCGGTACTGATGTCAGGCTCACCGGTCTGTAGTTTCACGGATCACCCCTGGAACCCTTTTTAAAAATTGGTGTTACATTGGCGATCCTCCAATCTTCAGGTACTAGAGATGATTTTAATGATAGTTCACAGATTACTAATAGCAGGTCTGCAATCTCGTATTTCAGTTCTTTCAACACCCTTGGATGTATACCATCCGGCCCAGGTGATTTGCTACTCTTCAGCTTATCTAATAGTTGTAATACATCTTCCCGATGTATCGATATTTCCTTCAATTCTTCCGCACCTTTAAATACCACTTCAGTCATTGGTAGCATCCCTACATCTTCCTCAGTAAAGACTGAAGCAAAGAATTCATTCAGTCTCTCCGCTATTGCCTTGTCGCCTCTTAGTGCTCCTTTAACCCCTTTATCATCTAATGGACCAACTGACTCTCTCACAGGTTTTTTGCTACAAATGTACTTGAAAAGGTCTTTACTTCGCGTTTTTGCTTCCGCAGCAAGCTTCTTCTCAAATTCTCCCTTTGCCTGCCTTATCAATGCCTTGCATTTGACTTGCCAGTGCTTGTGCTGTTTCCAGGTTTCGTCGTTTGGCTCTTTTTTCCATTTCCTGAAAAATGCTTTTTTGGCAACAACAGCCTCTCTGACCTCCCCTTTAAACCATGCTGGCAGGTTTTTGGACTTCCTTCCACTTTTCTTAAAGCATGGAATACAGCTGGTCTGGGCTTCCAAGATAGTATTTTTCAACAACAGCCAAGCCTTATGTACGACTTTAACCTTTGCAACTGCTCCTTTTAGATTTTTCTTTACTGTTTTCCTCATTTTATCATAGTCTCCCTTTCGAAAGTTAAAAGGTAGTACCGTGGATTTCCTTACTATCCCTCCTCCACTAATTAAATCAGAGGCGATCATGCTATGATCACTATTGCCAAGTGGCCCCAACACCCTTATCTCTTGCACTAGATCTGGTGTTCCAGTAAGGATTAGGTCTAATATGGCTTCCCCTCTGGTTGGTTCATGAACCAGCTGCTCCAAAAAGCAGTCATTTATTTCATCTAGGAACTTTATCTCCCTAGCATGTCCTGACGTGACACTGACCCAGTCGATACCGGGGTAGTCGAAATCACCTATTATTATTACTGTGCTGTAACCTTTGTTAGCTTCCTTGATTTCTTTGAGCATTTCATCATCCATTTGGTCATTCTGGCCAGGCGCTCGATAGTACACCCCCACTGCCATTGCCTTCCCCCTTTTACATGGAATTTCAATCCATATAGATTCTACAGCAGATTTTGTTTCCTGCAAAACTTTAATCCTTTCTGACTCAATGCCCTCTCTAACATAGAGAGCAACCCCTCCACCAATTTGATCAGCTCTATCATTACGATATAGTTTGTACCCAGGTATCACAGACTGGTTGTCCTCCTTCCACCATGTCTCTGATATTCCAATCATATCTAACCTTTCATTTAGTGCTATATATTCTAACTCTCCCATCTTATTTTTTAGACTTCTAGCATTTGCATACAAGCATTTTAGAGAATGTATTTTATTCATATTAATTTGGCTATTGTTAGACATGGGTAATTTGGGATCTTTAAGCTCTGTCTGCTCCATACTTGAGGGCATTTGGGCTACTTTACTCTTTTGTGGAACCTCTCTGCTTTCGGTAGTATCCTTCAAAGATACATTCTTCCAAACCATCCGCTCTTGGGCGACTGTCGGCTTTCCCCTAATATCTAGTTTAAAAGCTGCTCTATCTCCTTTTTAAAGGTTAATGCCAGCAGCCTGGTTCCATCCCGGTTAAGGTGAAGCCCATCCCTTCGGAAGATCCCCTCCTTTTCCCAGAATGTTCCCCAGTTCCTAACAAATCCAAAACCCTCATCTCTGCACCATTGTCTCATCCACGCATTGAGACTCCGGAGCTCTGCCTGCCTTTTGGGTCCTGCACGTGGAACAGGAAGCATTTCGGAGAATGCTACCCTGGAAGTTCTGGATTTCAACTTCCTACCTAAAAGCCTAAATTTAGCCTCCAGAACCTCCCTACCACATTTTCCTATGTCATTGGTACCGACATGTACCAAGACAGCAGACTCCTCCCCAGCACTATCTAAGACCTTATCTAGGTGGCGCGTGAGGTCCGTTACCTTCGCACCAGGCAGGCATGTTACCAGGTGATCCTCACGTCCACCAGCCACCCAGCTATCTACATGCCTAATGATTGAATCACCAACTATAACGGCTGCCCTAACCCTTCCCTCATGGGCACATGGCCCTGGAGAAACTTCCTCGGTGCGAGAGGGTTTTACATCACCTGGAGGACAGGTCCTAGTTACAGGATCACTTCCTGCCACACCAGGGTGATGCTCTCCTGTCACGTGACCTCTCTCCTCCATGGCAACAGGGATGCTGCCAGACTGGAGGTGGGACTTCAGGACTATATCCCTATAGGTCTCGTCTATGTACCTCTCTGTCTGTCTTATGCTTTCCAAGTCTGCTACTTTAGCCTCTAGAGAATGGACTCATTCCCTGAAAGCAAAGAGCTCCTTGCACCTAGTGCACACGTAAGACCTCTCACCAACTGGGAGAAAATCATACATGTGACACTCAATGCAAAAGACTGGAAAGCCCCCATCCCGCTGCTGGACTGCTGTCTGCATCTTAGTTTTAAGTTTGTGTTTAGATCTAAGTTCTTTACTTACTAAGGGTTGCTATGGATATTTATACTAATAAAACTGTACCTAATACGTGTAATATACCTTGTTCACCTGAAGCTTAACTAATCTCAGGTCCTTAGTGTATGACTGATTTGGGTAATGAGCTTCACCTGAGAGCACCTCCTATCTTTTAAGATGTGTAAGTACCTATAAAGCTACGATTATCCCAGGGGTGGGTGGGTGTGGGGAGGGAGGGAGGGAAATAACACTTATTGGACTTGTCAGGGGGTCTATAGATAACAGCGATCTGGAGAGTTAGGGGATTAAAAATACAGATGGAATGGATTTCAAAGGAGGGAAAGGAATGAGTTTGAGGGAAAAGGAAGGGTTGAAATTAGCAGGAAGGAGAAAGTGACAAAGACAGTTGGAGAATTGATAGCTGCTGTGGCAGAGGGCAGCAACTGAAGCAGTGTCATCAGGGAGCCAGGTTTCAGTAAGACTGAGAATTTGTGTGGAGAAGGAAATGCAAACATGAAAGATAAAGAGATATTGGGTAAGGGGAAGTATATTAGAAATGGAATGAGCATTTCATAAAGCACATGAGAAGGGAGAGAGGAGGGGGAAAGGAGAGGGATGTGGATGAGATTAGGTTGGTGGAGAGAGGAACTAATACGGGAGTGAGAGAGAGGTGAAGGGGGACCAGGGTTGGGATTAAGAAGAAGAAAGGTATGAGGGAGAAAGGAGACAGTACGTCGGAAAAGGGGATGAGGTGGTTTTAGAGAGGAAGAAGAAGCTGATGCTCAAGAGCTGAGGAAGAGGTGGAGGATAAGATGGGGGAGGAAATAGGGAGGGTGGAGAGAGGGTGAGAAAGAAGGGGGTATTAGGTTAGTGGAGTGAGGGGAGAAGGTTAGGGAGGATCAGAAAAAGGAGCAAAGAATGATGTGGAGCCATAAGAAATGGCAGAAAGGGCAAGTAAAGTTAGAAGAAGGAGAGGGATAATAGGTAGTAAGGGAATAAAGGTAAAATAAATGAAATAAAGTAGAATAAATAAAATAGAATAAGATACAGATAAGTAGAAGTCTTAAAAGACACTGAGTTATCGGATAGGGAAACTTACTAGCAGAGGAAATAATCAAACAGTGAGTGAAACAATAGGTAGGCAAATCTTATCTCAAGCAGACTATAAGTGTAAAATATAAAATATTAAAATATTAGAGACGTCAGACATGGATCGATTGAAGTCATGTGAGCAGCCTCAGTGCAATGGGAATAAGGGTCCCCAGCCCAGAATGGTTGAGATGCAATAAAGGAGCCAACAGTTATGACCAGGCAACGTCAAAGCAACTATATCTTAGGACTCTTTATAGCTGGTAATGAGAGAAATTAAAGTAATTGCATCTTTCGGGGGGGGGGGGGGGAGGGTAGTAGCCTCTAGGCTGCACGGCTTCCCTTCTTTTTCTTCTGTCAGTGCTCCTTGTGCTCGTTTTGGTGGTGGGTACGCTGCAGGCTGTTCTTCAATAGTTGTGCATTGCTGTTAGAGTTCGGTATTATCTGTTTGACTATAAATTACCCAGCCTTGTTAATATATGTAAAACATAGATGGACAGGAGGTTGTGGTTACTGGCACTAAGAAGCCACTGTAAGGGCCATGCCTAAGGGCCCTTTGGCGTTGCCCTTAGGAGTGGGCTTGCCTGTTTAGCCCCCTTTAAATATAAAGTTTGTCGGGCTGCCTGGTTGGTGGAGCAGAGGGAGGAGCTCGCCTCCTTACTCTCTGCTGCGGCTGAAGAGAGCTCTGACGAGAAAGAAGCTTTGGCTCCTGTTACTCCTTTAAATGTTTCAAACAGATTTATTTGCAAAAAAAAATTTGGAGGTAAAAAACAGCACTTTTTTTCTGACAAACCTACACAGTTGCCATTGGATGAACGATGACCATACAAGTCAAACTGGTCCCCTCCAGGACCAATTGATTCTAATATACAAGCTTTTGAATGTTTAGTATTGAGAGACCGGGAATGGATGTGTGTGGTTGCCATTAAACATAATTTGACTAGAGGTGAATGGCAAGCTATACAAGTATTGGCACAGGACACATCCATCATGATTAAGCCTGCAGATAAAGAGGTGGTATTGTTCTTGTGAAGTGCGAAGATTGTGAAGCAGAAGTATTTTCTCAGCTAAGCAATATCACCTTTTATCATCATCTGTTGGAGGACCCTACTTCTGAAATACAAGCTAAAATGTTTGAAATTTTAGAGGGAGCACTGGCCCGTGATTTGATCTCTGAGAAGGAATTTACATTTTTATTTGAGAGAGATCATATTTATTCCAAGCTTTCATGTATTTCAAAAAAAAAAATCTTTGCAAAAGCCGACAGTTGCCTAGGAGCACATGATTTGGAAGGATGTATCCTTAAAGGATACTACAAAGGGGAAGTTAGGACATTTTTATTTATTTATTTATTTAAACTTTTCTTATATACCGCCTCTTCCAGAGATCA
Source organism: Ichthyophis bannanicus (assembly GCA_033557465.1). Classification (NCBI taxonomy): domain Eukaryota; kingdom Metazoa; phylum Chordata; class Amphibia; order Gymnophiona; family Ichthyophiidae; genus Ichthyophis; species Ichthyophis bannanicus. Next base: position 197,726,355 of record CM066043.1, on the reverse strand, counting down.
GAGGCGGTTTACAGGTAACAAGAACTGAACAAAGTTTTACATGGAACAATTTTGAACTATTTACAATCAACTTTTGAACAACATCTTGTAAAACTAGTTACAATCAACTATTTACATAAATAATTGTATAGGTATGAATTGAGTAATTACAATGGAGATACTTGGGGAGTATTTTGAATTAATAATATCACGTAAAACTTTCTATCAGAGTTCTTTTTATTTGTGTGAGGTGTAGTGTAAGGTGGGGGGGGGGATTGTATTCTGTAGTTATGGTGGGTTTGTGAGGTGTATTGTGTGGGGAGGTTCCGTTGAGTTTGTAAAATGTTCTTTGAATAAGTGGGTTTTAAGTTCTTTCCTGAAGAGATGGAGGTCTTTTATCATTCGGAGATTTAGAGGAAGTTTATTCCAAAGAGTGGGGGCGGCATATGAGAAAGCTCTAGAGCTTGTGGTTTTTTTTTGTTTTACGGATTGTTTTTGGTATGTCTAATGAGTGTATTGTATTTTGCCTACGGGTTCTGAGTTCAGGTGGGGTTTGCAGGAGAGTAGATAGGTGTGAGGGTGAGATGTCATTGATGATCTTAAATGTCGTTAGGATTATTTTGTATGTTATTCGGCTGTTTATAGGGAGCCAGTGTAGTTCATATAGGATGGGAGTTATGTGGTCAGTTAGGTGGGCTTTTGTTGTTACACGGGCACAGATGTTTTGGGCTCTTTGAAGGAGGTTAGTGTTTGCAAGTGGTAAACCGTTTAAAAGACTAAAGGACATCCCAACAGAGAGGTTCCAGTAAAGATAAAAGTAACCCAGATGCCCTTAAGTACATAACTGAAAGATTCCAAATTACCCCTATCAACAGATAACCAGATTAATATGAATAAATAAAACCTCTAAAATGCTGTATACAAATGCTAGAAGTCTAAAAAATAAGATGGGAGAGCTCGAATATATAGCACTAAATGAAAGATTAGATATGAATAGCATCTCGGAGACCTGGTGGGACACTGTGATACCTCGGTACAATTATATCACAATGATGGGGAGATCAAATTGGTGGAGGGGTTGCACGCTATTTTAGAGAGGGCATTGAGTCACATAAGATTAAAGTTTTGCAGAAAACAAAATACACTGTAGAATGTCTATGAATAGAAATTCTGTATAAAAAAAGGGAAGGTGATGGCAGTGGGGGGTTTACTATCGACTTCCTGGCCAGAATGAACAGATGGATGATGAAATGCTGAAAAAATCAGGGAAGTTAGCAAAAATTACAGCACAGTAATAGTGGGTGATATCAGTTATCTTGGTATTGACTTGGTCAATGTCAAAGCAGAACATGCTAGAGAGAAAAAGTTTCTAGATGAAATAAATGACTGCTTCTTGGAGTAGCTGGTTCAGAAACTGACAAGAGAGGAAGCTATTTTGGACCTAGTTCTTAGTGGAACACAGGATCTGGTGCAGGAGGTAAGAGTTTTGGGGCCACTTGGCAATAGTGATCATAGCATGATCGCATTTTGATTTAATAAATAGAAGGATGGCAAGGAACTGCACAGTACTACCTTTTAACTTTCAAAAGGGAGACTATGATAAAATGAGGAAAATAGTTAAGAAAAAACTAATAGGAGCAGCTGCAGAGGTTAAAGATTTACTTCAAGCATGAGCGTTGTTTAATAATAGTATCTTAGAAGCCCAAATCAGATGTATTCCACGCTTTAAGAAAAGTGGAAGGACGGCCAAAAAATTGTCAGCGTGGTTTAAAGGCAAGGTCAGAGAGGCAGTTTCCAAAAAAAGCATATTTTAGGAAATGGAAAAAGAGCCAAATGACGAACACGAGAAGCAACAAACATTGGCAAGTTAGATGCAAGACACTCGTAAGGCAGGCAAAGAGAGAATTTCAAAAGAAACTTGCCATAGAAACACAAACATGTAATAAAAACTTTCTCAAGTACATTTATAGCAAAAAGAACTGTGACAGATTTAGTTGGATCATTGGATGATAGAGGGGTAAAAGGAGGACAAGGCCATAGCAGAGAAACTGAATGAATTCTTTGCTTTGGTCTTTACTGAAGAAGATGTTAGGGAAGTTACATATGCCTGAAAAGGTATATAAAAGTGATGTACCAGAAGAACTGAAAGAAATATTGATGAACCGGGAGTATATATTTATAACTATTTCATACACTGAAGAGTAGCTAATCACCTGGACCAGATGGTATACACCCAAGGGTGCTGAAAGAACTAAAATATGAGATTACAAACCTACTATTAGTAATCTGTCAACTATCATTAAAATCATCTATAGTACCGGAAGATTGGGCAATGTAATGCCAATTTTTTAAGAGGGTTCCAGGGTTGATCCAAGAAACTACAGACCAGTGAGCCTGACGTCCATACTGAGCAAAATGATAAAACAATTATAAAAAATAAAATTACTGAACATGTAGATAGTCGTGTTTTAATGGGAGAAAGCCAACATGGATTTAGCCAAAGAAAGTCTTGTCTTACCTTCAAATAAATATAACAGATTAGTATCAATAAACAGGTATCAAAATTGAGCCAGTTAATATTGTGTATCTGGATTTTCAGAAAGCCTTTGACAAGGTTCCTCATGAGAGACTCTTGGCAAAATTAAAAAGTAATGGGATTGGAAGCAGCGTGGTATTGTGGACCAGGAACTGGTTATAAGATAGAAAGCAGAGAGTAGGGCTAAATGGCCAATTTTCCCAATGGAGAAAGGTGAATAGTAGAGTACCCAGTTATCAGTGCTGGGTCCTCTGCTTTTGAACATATTCATAAATGACCTGGAAATGGGAATAACAAGTGAGATGATCAAATCTGCAGATGACACAAAATTATTCAAATTTGTTAAAACGCAAGAGGATTGTGAAAAATTGCAAGAGGACCTTGATAAATTGGAAGACTGGATGTCCAACTGGCAGATGAAATTTAATATGGACAAATGCAAAGTTGACTCACTATTGCTGCTTTCTGTATCTGGGGGAGAATACCTTCTTCCAAAGACTGATTCACTATAGTGTCTAGCCACTACTGAAAATTACCCCCTTTCTTCAAATACCTCTAAGTTAAAGATTCACCCACACAAAACACCGATTACATCTGCCTTAATTGCTGTACTCCCACCATTTTAATAGGTATAAATGCCATCAATGCTATGTATCCTGCCTTTGATGTCACCATGTCCTCCCACAACAAACCACATCTTCATTAGACCTTTATCCACTAATCTATCCATAACTTATGAACTTTCTATTAAAAAAATCACTGCAATATCCTCACAAACAGCTCAGACCAAACTTCTTCCTTAGACCCTCTTGGAGGCTCCATTAGGAATGTTACAACCTAAACAAATCTCTTGCATTGTTATCCACCGCTTGTGTCCTTCAACTCACCATGGCTCTTTTAGCATCCCAAATACTTTTTTTTTGTGTTCTTTAATTCTCTCCAGATATACTGCCTGTCTGTCAATTAACCCAACGTCCATCACTGTTGCATTAGCTGACATACTTGCCATTTCAGCACCCGAAGCCCCTCATTAAACCACAAAGATGCTTTCCTACTCTCTGGTATCAAATATTCAATAAACAGTGCCCATGCATCAGACACCTCCCTCAAAACCCACATTCCAAATCTGCACTAAATCTAATTCAAATTCCGAACAAGTTTCACCTCCTGCTTCCAGGATTACGCCTCTACAGAGCTACTTGCCTCACTTGCTTACTCAACTCAGACTTTTCTGTTTCCAAATCCATTCTAACTAAATAATGATCTGACCATGCCATTGAAACTACTTGCCATGCAACCTGCACTAAACTAGAAGAATCAGGGGTAAATACCAGATCTAAACTATGACCCACCTCTTGGGTCCTGTCTTCTATTCATTGTCTACAAGCTATTCCCTTAATAGCACTTAGAAATTCCAAACTACTCCTGTCTGACTTATCCCCATGCATGTTAAAATTTCCAGCTATCAACGATTCTCAAGGCTGCACACTCACTTCTCAGCTATAGTTTAATAATGTGGAACAAATTCCCTGAGCTCTTAGGTGGTGCTCAGACCATTCCCTATTCTCACCAGCAAACCCTCTATCACTACAATCGGAGAAACCCCAAAACAACCCCATCTTTCCAAGAACATCTACTTTCCCACACCTACCCTCCATTTCATTCCCTTCCTTACCAGTATTTCCATTAAACATATCCTATCCAGTTCTTGCTCAGTAATCAAATCCTGGACTGTTGCACCTTTCTTGAAGGACCTAAAGGGACTGCTACTACTGGAAAGAGATCTATACTTGTAATTATTTACCTGCTGGGGAAATCTCTAAATCTATTGGAAAAGGGAATTCTTTGGGTTAAAGCTGATAAATCTGTGTATTTTAGAATCCATTGTTTTTGTTAAGACAGTCATGGCTTAGTACCACTAGAGAGTTTTTCATTTAAATCAAATCAGAGTACAGCTTAGCATAGAAGGTAGAATAGGGTAAATATTCTTTGAGTGGAAAAAAATAGTTTCTAGAGACCTTTATAAAGAGGCCTTCCATTTTGAAGGCAAGAGACCTTTGAAGTTGTCTTAAATAGGTGTTAAAGCCAAGTGACAGAGCATAGAGATAATTTGAAAGGCTCCCTCTATCAAACCAAGGGCTGTGTGAATCACCCAGGAAATTAAGTCAGATACACAGTTCAGGGGTACTGTGTAGCAAGTCACTTTTACTAAGTGTTTTCCTCTCACCCACCCTATCTCCCAACTATCCCAGACATAATCTTAGCTTTAAAGGCTCATAAACCTATAAAGGGAAAGAGGTGGTCAAATTCACTTTCAGGTTCTGCTGTTTATCCTCATCAAGAATAGATTAATTAAGGCCCTGAAATAAATTAATCTGGAGGTAAGCAAAGTCCCTTAAACTTATTAAGTATAGTTGTATTAGTACAAGTATCCCCAGCAATCTTAAGTAAACAACTTAAATAGCTAAACAAAACCTTAAAACTAAGATGCAAATGCAGTCCAGCAACAAGATGGGGCTATCTAGCCTTTTGCACTGAATGTCACATATACAATTTTTTTCTCAGTTGGTGAGGGGTCTTGCGTGTGCACCTAGGTGCAAGGAGCTCTTTGCTCTCAGGGAACAAGTCCAATCTCGGGAGGCTAGAGTAGCAGACTTGGAGGACCTAAGGAAGACAGAGAGGTATATAGACGAGATCTACAGGGATGTAGTACTGAAGTCCCACTTCCAGTCTGGCAGCCTCTCAGTTGCTATGGAGGAGAGAGGTCACGTGAAAGGAGAACATTACCTTGGTGTGGCAGGAAGTGATCCTGTAGATAGGACATGTCCTCCAGATGATGTAAAACCCTCTCACACCAAGGAGGTTTCTCCAGGGACATGTGCCCATGAGGGAAGGGTTAGGATGGCCATTATAGATGGCGATTCGATCATTAGGCATGTAGATAGCTGGGTGGCTGGTGGACATGAGAATCGCCTGGTAACATACCTGCCTGGTGCGAAGATAGCAGACCTCACATGCCACCTAGACAAAGTTTTAGATAGTGCTGGGGAGGAGCCTGCTGTCTTGGTACATGTTGGTACCAATGACATAGGAAAGTGTGGGAGGGAGGTTCTGGAGGCCCAATTCAGGCTTTTAGGTAGGAAGTTGAAATCCAGAATTTCTAGGGTAGCATTCTCTGAAATGCTTCCTTTTCTACACACAGGACCCAAAAGTCAGGCAGAGCTCCAAAGTCTCAATGCGTCAATGAGACGATAATACAAGGATTTGTTACCAACTAGGTGACATTCTGGAGAAGGGAGGGCCCTTTCCGAAAGAATGGGCTCCTCCTTAATCAGGATGAAACCAGGTTGTTGGCATTAACCTTTAAAAAGGAGAGAGAGCAGCTTTTAAACTAGATAAGAGGGGTGTGAACGATGGGAGGCATTTAGGGAGTGCAGCTTGAAGGTAATAGGGATGCACAGAGCACATGCAGATGCTGGATCTGCCATGAGTACACATTCCTCGAACAAGTCATTCCTCCACTAGAGTTCCTTAACAACAAACAAGCTAACCTTGATTCCCAAATTAATGAATGGAATGAAATAATGACCTCTGCTGCTCAACTACCTTCCAGACCACATCGCCAAAAGCAATGCAAAAGAGCAGCTCGGACAGCTGGAATGCCACTGGCGATGTTCCCATGACCCTGACACATATAATAGCTTCACAGAAAAACTCAGAAACATTAAGACAGAAGAGAGAACACAACAAAAATCATGGGTTCCCTAAACAAACCCAGGGAAGTCTTTTCCATAGTCATATCCCTAATAAGCAAACCTTTTTAACAGGAGCTGGTTTCAAAAATATCTTCACAAATCATAGCAGACCATCTCTACTCTACTCTAAATTCCAGTTACCCCATCCACGAACTAACCCCTCAATCATTGACTGATTACAACAACGCAACCTCTGCAACAACCTGGAACAAATTTGATTCCCTTTCACTTGAGAACATAAGCACGTTGATTAAAAATCTCAATGCCTCTACCTCTGCTCTAGAACCATGACTAGTCTCCTGGATAAAGAGTGCCAAAGAATCCATCAGCCCATATATCCTACCCATAGTAAAAGCCTCCCTCCAGGCTGGCATTGTGCCAATGCCCTTAAAAAGGACCTCAATCCATCCCATCCTAAAAGGATCGAAATAGGACCCCTCATTGCCTACTTCATACAGACCTATATCAAGTATCCCCCTTCTGGCATAAGAACATAAGATATGCCATACTGGGTCAGACCAAGGTCCATCAAGCCCAGTATTCTGTTTCCAACAGTGGCCAATCTAGGTCATATGTACCTAGCAGTTTCCCCAAGAGACACAAGTTCCACAATGCTTGTACTAGGTCAAGCATTGATATCTTCGGTCCCTTCTTAATAATGGTTTATGGACCTTTCCTCCAGGAACTTGTCCAAACCTTTTTTAAACCCAGCTACACTAACAGCCTTTACTACATCCTCCGGTAACAAATTCCAGAGTTTGATTACACGTTGAGTGAAAAAATATTTTCTTTTATTAGTCTTAAATAGTTTACCCTGTAGCTTCATTGCATGTCCCCTAGTCTTTCTATATTCTGATAAGGTAAACAATCGATCTACGTTTACCCGTTCCACTCCGTTCATTAATTTATAGACTTCTATCATATCTTCCCTCAGCCATCTCTTTTCCAGGTTAAAGAGCCCTAACCTTTTTAGCCTTTCTTCATAGGAGTATCCTTCCATCCCCTTTACCATTTTGGTGGCTCTTCTCTGTACCTTTTCCAAAATCGCTATATCCTTTTTAAGATACGGCGACCAGAATTGCACACAATATTCAAGGTGCGGTCTCACCATGGAACGATATAGAGGCATTATAATATCTTTTGTTTTATTTTCCATTCCTTTCCTTATCATACCTAGCATTCTATTTGCTCTCTTGGCCGCTGCTGCACACTGGGCCGAGGGTTTTAACATGGTATCCACAATGACGCCTAAATCTTTTTCCTGGGTGGTGGTTCCTAATGTGGAACCTTGCATCGTGTAACCATAGTTTGGGTTGTTCTTCCCTAGGTGCATAACCTTGCACTTGTCCACATTAAATTTCATCTGCCATTTTGATGCCCAGTCTTCCAATTTATCAAGATCCTCGTGCAATTTTTCAAAATCCTCTTGGGTTTTAACAACTTTAAATAGGTTTGTGTCATCTGCAAATTTGAAAACCTCACTCGTTATTCCACTTTCCAGGTCATTTATGAATATGTCAAAAAGCAGCGGACCCAGCACAGATCCCTGGGGTACACCACTATTCACCTTTCTCCATTGGGAAAATTGGCCATTTAGCCCTACCCTCTGCTTTCTATCTTTTAACCAGTTCCTGATCCACAATAGTACATTGCCTCCTATCCCATGACTCTTTAGTTTTGCCAAAAGTCTCTGATGAGGGACCTTGTCAAAGGCTTTCTGAAAGTCCAGATACACAATATCAACCGACTCACCTTTGTCCACCTGTTTATTCACTCCTTCAAAAAAACATAACAGATTAGTAAGACAAGATCTTCCTTGTCTAAAGCCATGTTGGCTGTCTCCCATTAGGTTGTGACTATCTACATGCTGAGTAATTTTATTCTTTATGATGGTTTCTACCATTTTTTCCCGGTACTGACGTCAGGCTCACCGGTCTGTAGTTTCCCGGATCACCCCTGGAACCCTTTTTAAAATTGGTGTTACATTGGCGATCCTCCAATCTTCAGGTATTAGAGATGATTTTAATGATAGTTCACAGATTACTGATAGCAGGTCTGCAATCTCATATTTCATTTCTTTCAACACCCTTGGATGTATACCATCCGGCCCAGGTGATTTGCTACTCTTCAGTTTATCTAATAGTTGTAAGACATCTTCCTGATGTATCGATATTTCCTTCAATTCTTCCGCACCTTTAAATACCACTTCAGTCATGGGTAACATCCCTACATCTTCCTCAGTAAAGACCGAAGCAAAGAATTCATTCAGTCTCTCCGCTATCGCCTTGTCGCCTCTTAGTGCTCCTTTAACCCCTTTATCATCTAATGGACCAACTGACTCTCTCATAGGGTTTTTGCTACGAATGTACTTGAAAAGGTCTTTATTTCGCGTTTTTGCTTCCGCAGCAAGCTTCTTCTCAAATTCTCTCTTTGCCTGCCTTATCAATGCCTTGCATTTGACTTGCCAGTGCTTCTGCTGCTTCCAGGTTTCGTCGTTTGGCTCTTTTTTCCATTTCCTGAAAGATGCTTTTTTGGCAACAACAGCCTCTCTGACCTCACCTTTAAACCATGCTGGTAGTTTTTTGGACTTCCTTCCTCTTTTCTTAAAGCGTGGAATACAGCTGGTCTGGGCTTCCAAGATAGTATTTTTCAACAACACCCAAGCTTGATGTACGTCTTTAACCTTCGCAACTGCTCCTTTTAGTTTTTTCTTAACTGTTTTCCTCATTTATCATAGTCTCCCTTTCGAAAGTTAAAAGGTAGTACTGTGGATTTCCTTACTATCCCTCCTCCACTAATTAAATCAAAGGTGATCATGCTATGATCACTATTGCCAAGTGGCCCCAACACCCTTATCTCTTGCACTAGATTTGGTGTTCCACTAAGGTCTAATATGGCTTCCCCTCTGGTCGGTTCATGAACCAGCTGCTCCAAGAAGCAGTCATTTATTTCATCTAGGAACTTTATCTCCCTAGCATGTCCTGCCGTGACACTGACCCAGTCGATACCGGGGTAATTGAAATCACCCATTATTATTACTGCGCTGTAACTTTTGTTAGCTTCCTTGATTTCAAAAATAACAGAAAAAATTGTGCAAACCCAATTGCAGAATTTCATGGATAGCCATGACTCCTAGACCCCTTCCAACCTGGCTTAAAAAAGAACCACCGTGTTGAAACCCTAATAACATCCCTTTTAGGCTCAGTGACCTTATACAGCCAAAATCCCAATCAAGATTGTCTACCAGTTTTTCTTGATATATCCTCTGGCTTTGACTCACTCCCCCCACGAGCAACTCTTAGACAGACTTCATGAAATTGGTCTAAGATGCAACTCTGAACTGGTTCCGCTCCTACCTGGAAAACAGAACACAACAAGTATGTATAGGTAACAACACCTCCCAGCCATTCATCAAAAAGTCTATCCGCTCTCCTTTTTTAACATCTTTCTTCAATCCCTATGCAGGATCTTTCAACACTATGGAATCCAATACCAAATATACACAGACGATATCATGTTCTTCACCCCATTTAACATAACAAACCCTAACTTTTCAAATGTAAGGAAATACTTCACAAATTTAAGGAACTGGCTCAGTCGTCACAATTTCTTAATTAATCAATCTAAAACAGAAGCTCTCCAGTCCATCCTACACCCCACTGATAACTCTTGCCCTCAGCGACTTCACCCACCTCATAAAAAATAAAATCAAATATCTCGGACTTATACTTGACCAGAACCTCACCTTCAATGACCACATAAGGAAAATATAAATACAATCTATGCCATATTACAAACCATGAGAAATCTCCAACCTTTACTAAACCCAGATTCCATCCGTACTGTCTGCCAAGTCCTCACCACTCCTACCCTTGACTATTGTAACCTCATCTACCAAGGTCTCTCTAAATACAGTATCCACCCCCTCCAAATGTCACAGAACACTATAGCTCGCTTAATTACAAATACCTCTAGATATGCCCACATAACCCCAATCCTATATGACCTCCACTGGCTCCCCATACTATCCAGAATAAAATTTTAAAGCATCACACTCATACACAAAATAATCCACAACGAATCAGCCCCACGCTTATCCTCACTCCTATCCAAAACTAATAAATACTAGATCACGCTGACCTAATACCATAAACATCTTAAACATACCATCAATAAAGAAAAAGAGTAAGCAAGCCACCTGTAACAGGGCCTTCTCTCTTTACGCCCCCTCTATATGGATTGCCCTCCCGTTCAAACTACGTAGTTGCCCTGACCATTCTGAATTCCGGAAGAAGATTTTTCTCTGCCCCCTTAAGCCACCCCTGCCTAATGCCCCCCACCTCTCTACTGCCACTCATATCGTTCCCCTCCCCCTTCCCCCAGCTCTTTGCCTCTGCCTCTACCCAACCCCATTCACTAATCAATCTGTAAATATGTAAATAGTTCTCTGTTGAACTACGCATGCTGATTTCAAAAAGTTACCATTCCATGTACAACAGCTGTGTCACACTGTTATGTTATGTTCCTTGTAAACCGTCTTGAATTGTAGAAAGACGGTATATAAAAGCAGTTAAATAAATAAAGCTGCTAGCTCTTACTAAAACCTGGCTCCTCACTGATGACACAGCTTCAGTCGCTGCCCTGTGTCACAGCAGCTACCAATTCTTGCATAGTCTTTGCCCCACTGGCTGTGGTGGTAATGTTGGATTCCTACTCTTTCCTTCCTGCCAATTTCAGCCCCTCCCTCTATCTCAGTCTCACCCATCCTCCTTTGAAGTGCATTCCATCTGCCTTTTTAATTCCTTACCTCTCTGGATACCTGCTATTTATAGACCCCCTGACAAGTCCACCTTGACCTTCTTTACTGATTTTGACTCATGGTTTTCCTTATTTCTGCATTCACCTTCCCCTTCCCTTATTCTCAGTGACTTTAATATTCTGTTGATAGCTTCTCTGACCCCTATAATTCTAAGCTCCTTTCTTTTTCCTTACCTCCTCATTCAACCAGCTTTGCTCAACTGCCCCACTCATCAGCACGGTCACTGCCTTGACCTTGTTTTCTTCTCTGACTGTTTACCCTCTATTTTCTGTACCTCAGTTCTTCCCTTATCTGACCATCACCTGTTAAGCTTCATCACTCCCCGCCTCAATCTCGCCCATTCTCCTCCCATCTTTTTAGAAATCTTCATGCTATTGATCCATCGGCTCTCTCCACTATTGTCTCATCATCTCTTTCCTCCACTTTGTCTTCTAAGTCCATTGATGAGGCTGTAGCTTCCTATAATACTACTCTCTCCTCTACTCTGGATACCCTTGCTCTGCTTCTGCTACATCCTGTGAGGTGAACTATACCTCAGCCCTTGCTGTCTTCAACTGTCCATTATCTATGCTCCTTTGCCCGCTCAACTGAATGCATGTGGCCCTAATCCCGCACCCTTTCTTACATTCATCACTTCAAATTCATGCTTGCCTCCTTCCAGTCAGTGATAGCTCTCGTCAGACAAAACTACTATATCCCTTTGACTAACTCTCTTGCTTCTGACCCCTGCCATCTCTTCTCAACTCTCAACTCAAGGCACCTCCTCTTCCGACCACTCCTTCTGCCCAAACCCTAGCCATCTATTTCCATGATGAAGTCCACAAGATTACACTCCAATTCCCCACAAGATCAGCTTCATCCTTTCTTCCCTGTCTTCAATACCAACTCTTCCCCACAGTTTCTGTTACCCTTTCGTCCTTTTCTAAGATCTCCAAAGAGGAAACTTTTCATCTTCTTTCCTCTTCTAAACTAATTACCTGTTCCTCTGATCCTTTCTCTTGATTCTGTCCATGAACCATCTCTTTAACTCCATCTCCTCCTCCATTAACCCTTCCATCTCTCATATTCTCAATCTATCACTCTCCACGGCAACTGTCCCTACAGCCTTCAAGCATGCTGTGGTTACACCTCTCCTCAGGAAACCTTCATTTGACCCCACTTGTCCTTCTAATTCTCGACCCATCTCCCTTTTCCCTTCATTTCCAAACTTCATGAATATGCAGTTCTCCACTGTTGCCTTGAATTTCTCTCTTTTCAAGACCTAGTAGATCTACTTCAATCTGGCTTTCATCCCTTACATTCTGTTGGGATGGGTCTTGCCAAAGTCTTCAGTGACCTGTTCCTGGCTAAGTCCAAGAGTCTTTACTCAGTCCTCATTCTTCTTGATCATTCTGCTGCTTTTAACATTGTTGACCATCACCTTCTCCTCAACACTTTGTCTTCACTTGGTTTTAGAGGTGCTATCCTTGTTCTTTTCTTCTCTCTCCCAACATTCTTTCAGTGTTTATTCTGGCGGTTCCTCCTCAGCTGATATCCCACTATCAGTTGGCGTTCCCCAAGAGTCTGTTCTGGGCCCTCTCCTTTTCTCTCTCTATACCCAGTCCCTTGGTGCTCATATCTCCTCCCATGGCTTTCAGTACCATTTTTATGCTGATAACTCTCAGATCTATCTCTCTACACCTGATATTTCTGCAACACTCCAAGCATGAATCTCTGCCTGTCTATCTGACATCGGTGCCTGGATGTCTCATCACCATTTGAAATTGAACATAGCCAAAACCAAACTTTGTTATTTTTCTCCTTAAACCCTCTTCCCCCTTTTCTTCTTTCTCTATATCTGTAGGTATCACTCTTCTACTTCCTGTTTCCTTAGCCCGCAACCTTGTGGTCATCTTTGACTCCTCCCTCTCCTTCTCCATACACATATAATTGACTGCTAAAACCTGTTGTTTCTTTTTCTAAAACATTAATGAAATTTGCCCCTTCCTTTCTGAACACACTACTGAAACACTTATCCACTCCTTAGTTCCCTCCCATCTAGACTATTGCAACCTCCTCGCTGGTCTCCCTCTAAGTCATCTCTCCCCCCTTCAATCTGTCAGAACTCTGCTGTGTGGCTAATCGTCCACCAGCCCTGATATACTCATATAACCCCTCTTCTCAAGTCACTTCATTGGCTACCTTTCCATTTCTGTGTCCAGTTCAAACTTCTTCTTTTGACCTACAAATGCATTCATTCTACTGCTTCTCACTACCTTTCCTCTCTCCTCTCTCACTATTTATTTTTATTTATTTATTTATTTACATTCTCTTATATACCGCGCTATTCTGCATCAGTGCGGTTTACATTGAACAAACTGAAATTACATTGAACAGGGCATTATAACTTGGAGGTAACTATTTTACAGGGAACATGGGCTATGGAGGGTTAAGTGGCTTGCCCAAGACCACAAGGAGCACCTGTAGGACTAGAAACCCCAGTCCTTCCGGCCCAAGGTTGCTGTCCTCTAGTGGGATTTGAACCCCCGACCTTCCGGCCTGAAGTACCTTGCCCCAACCACTAGGCCACTCCTCCACTCCACTCCTCACTCCACTCCCTCTCGTGAACTCCACTCTTCTACTGGCTTGCTTCTCTCTATGGCCTTTTCTTTCTCTGCCAACTCCAGACTTCATTCCTTTCACCTTGCTGCTACTTATGCCTGAAACAAACTACCTGAGTCTGTATGTCAGGCTTCGTCTCTGCCCCTTTTCAAATCCTTGCTAAAGGCTCACCTCCTTTGAGGCTACTTTTGGATCCTGATCCTTTGCTTTCCTTCCTTTCCTTCTCTCTACCCTTGTTCTCAGCTATTGTACTGTCTGTCTTGATTAGATTGGAAGCTCTGACAAGCAGGGATCATCTTTTAGATGTATTTATACAGCGCTGTTTATGCCTTGTAGTGCTATATAATGATGAATAGAAGTAGTAGTAGTAGAAAGCCAACATGGATTTAGCCAAGGGTCTTGTCTTACTAATCTGTTATGTTTTTTTGAAAGTGTGAATAAACAGGTAGACAAAGGTGAGTCGGTTGATATAGTGTATTTGGACTTTCAGAAAGCCTTTGACAAGGTCCCTCATCAGAGACTTTTGGCAAAACTAAAGAGTCATGGGATAAGAGGCAGTGTACTATTATGGATCAGGAAATGGCTAAAAGATAGAAAGCAGAGGGTAGGGCTAAATGGCCAATTTTCCCAATGGAGAAAGATGAATAGTGGTCTACCCCAGGGATCTGTGCTGGGTCCGCTGCTTTTTGATATATTCATAAATGACCTGGAAAAGGGACTAACAAGTGAGGTTATCAAATTTGCAGATGACACAAAACTATTTAAAGTTGTTAAAACCCAAGAGGATTGTGGAAAATTGCAAGAGGATCTTAATAAATTGGAAGACTGGCCATCCAAATGGCAGATGAAATTTATTGTGGACAAGTGCAAAGTTATGCACCTAGGGAAGAACAACCCAAACTATGGTTACACGATGCAAGGTTCCACATTAGGAACCACCACCCAGGAAAAAGATTTAGGTGTCATCGTGGATAACATGTTAAAACCCTCGGCCCAGTGTGCAGCGGCGGCCAAGAGAGCAAATAGAATGCTAGGTATGATAAGGAAAGGAATGGAAAATAAAACAAAAGATATAATGCCTCTATATCGTTCCATGGTGAGACCGCACCTTGAATATTGTGTGCAATTCTAGTTGCTATATCTTAACAAGGATATAGCGTTATTAGAAAAGGTTCAGAGAAGAGCCACCAAAATGGTAAAGGGGATGGAAGGATACCCCTAGGAAGAAAGGCTAAAAAGGTTAGGGCTCTTTAACCTGGAACAGAGACGGCTGAGGGGAGATATGATAGAAGTCTATAAATTAATGAACGGAGTGGAATGGGTAAATGTAGATTGATTGTTTATATTATCAGAATATAGAAAAACTAGGGGACATGCAGTGAAGCTACAGGATAAACTATTTAAGACTAATAAAAGAAAATATTTTTTCACGCAACGTGTAATAAAACTCTGGAATTTGTTACCAGAGGATGTAGTAAAGGCTGTTAGTGTAGCTGGGTTTAAAAAAGGTTTGGACAAGTTCCTGGAGGAAAGGTCCATAAACCATTATTAAGAAAGGACCCAGGATATCAATGCTTGACCCAGTACAAGTATTGCGAAACCTGTGTCTTTTGGGGAAACTGCTAGGTACGTATGACCTAGATTGGCCACTGTTGGAAACAGGATACTGGACTTGATGGACCTTGGTCTGACCCAGTATGGCATATCTTATGTTCTTATGTCTTGCCTATGGATGCCAACATCACTTTCACACTGTTTGTCAAGCCCTAATTACTCCTATCTTTGATTACTGCAACCCCATATACCTTGGACTGCCTAAAATGTTGCTACGCCCCCTTCAGATGGCACAAAAAACTGCTGCTCGAATTATAACAGGATTTTCAAAGCACGACCACATCACCCCTATCTTGAACCACCTCCACTGGCTCCCCATTAACTCCCACATCAAGTATAAAGCACTATTAAATATCTTTAAAATCAAACAAAACCTCTCTGCACAGTGCCTGAAGACCCTTATCACCAATGACAATAGCACAAGACCCAAGAGACGTTGCACCACGAATATGATCACAACCCCCAGCACCTACGCCAAGGCTAGTCAATCCACATCTGGAAGAACTATATCACTTGCTGCTCCTGCTCTTTGGAACTTTCTCCCGGACCGCTTAAGAGACACTTCTGATATCAAGGACTTTTGGAAGATGCTTAAAACCTCACTGTACATCGAACACTACAAGAACATTACATAACCTTAGCCACCCACAGAATAAAATCCATTATTTACAAATTATCCCCTTCTCTACTCAGCCACCCTCTCTATTCTCCCCTTTTGAGCCTACCCTCACATCCAGCTTTCATATTGCAAACTTTACCATGTACTGTGGTTTGTCTATTAGTTTTCTCGCATTACTTCACTCTGTATATTTCATGTTAAGTAGGTCACTATGTATATAGTTACGTTGCATCTTCCCTTATTATGACATAATTGTATAAAATTACATTGCAACATTCCCTGCATGCCCCCTTCCCCTTGTATGAAATCTTTGTAGTTGCATTGTAAACCGCTTTGATTTAAGGAGAAAGCGGTAAAAAGAACAGTTAAATAAATACTACTAGAAGGACTGGTAGATTAAGCATCCACCTAGGGCAGCAGAATTCAGGGGGTGGGGTGCAACTCCAGGGTGTCGGGGCAGAGGATAATGGCACTTTAAAGCAGCCCATACAGAGTGGGATCTTTTAGCACCCATCCACACTCAAGCCTCACCCCCTCCAACAGGAAGTTTGTGTCCAAGGGGATAGCAGTGTTAGTACTGCTGTGAGAGGTGCAGGTCACCAGGATGGAGGTAAAATGGTAGCAGCAAATGCAGAAAAAGGAAGGAAGCTGACCAGAAAAGGGAAGAGGGGAAAATGCTGGACATACCGGGGGGGGGGGGGGCGGTGGAGGGGAGGATAGTAGAGATGCTGGAGACCATGGGGTGGATAGGGAAGAGAAAGGGGAATGTTGGACACCTTGGATGGGCAGTAGGAAAGGGAAACGGATATGCTGGACACATGAGGAGGGAGGGCTGGAAAGGAGGGTGATGTTGGACACGGAGTAGGCATATATTTGAAGTCTCACTTAAGGCATGAGATGCCCTTGATTCAGCTCTGCCTGATGGCAATAAAAAGTTCTTTTCATTCTGGTACAACCATTGATGGAACTGCATGTTTCTATTTGTCAAATTTTATTGAAAAGTAAACTATAAATGTATATATGGCAGCTCAGCGTTTTGGTATTTGTGCCATGCTTGGTCAAACCAAAAGGTATCGAGCCCAGCATCCAACCAATTTGATCACTTGAAATATTTTAATGGGAAGATCTCTTCACCTCTAGTTCATTCTCAGGAAGTGGTGAGTTTCGCATGTGCCTAATAATTGTTAATGAACCTGTCATCCAGAAACTTGGCCAACCTGTTTACAAACATACTATACTATTAACCTTGACCACATCTTCCAGTAACAAATCCAAACAGCTTAACTGTACATTGTCCAGAATAAATACTTTCTCCAATTTGTTTTAAGCCTGGTAGCATTTAGTGTCATGGAGTGTCTTCTAGTCCTTAGTACTAGATGAAAAGGTAAATAACTATTCTCTGTTTATCTGTTCTACACCAATTGTAATTTCATATACCTCTATTACATCCTTTCTCAAGTCTTCTCAAGTTGAAGGCTGCTATTTGTCTTTTATTATTGGCTACAGGTAAGAGGAGGCTGCCTGGGGCACCCTCCATTTTATCTTATGCGGATGTCAGAGGAAGAGAAGTGGAGGCTGGACTCTTTCTTTCTTAAGATCAGACCCAGAGAGGGAAAAAAGGGACAACTTGATCCCTCACACACAAGCCCTCTCCCTGGACACCCAACCTTTCCCCAGATGCTCACATATAATCTTCTACACAGATGCATACATAACATATACCCACCCACATACAAATATGAACACTTCCCCAGGAACACACATAGAGCCCACATATACCACCCTCATCACACAGATACTCTCTGCATTCACCCCACCCATCCCCATGCCACTTGCCTCCTTACCAAGTTACAGTCAATCTCATTGAGTCCCAAACATGTATGTGCTTTAATCTGCCAGTGGAGGAAGGGGACATGCATCATTTTGTCACATTATGGATGTGCACTATGCAATCTCGTTAATTTCCTGTGGAGTCACTTATGAGAGACTATCTACATTTTGAAAAGGCATTTGACACATCAAGGGTAATTTTAAAAAGGGCACCTAGGTTAATGTGTCTTCTTACACATGCTTATTTTATAAAGTCAAGTACGCATGTACCTTATAAAATAGGGTCGTAAATAGTGAAAAATGAATGACAAACCTAGGTGCAATTACCTTCACCAGCCCTATGGTTGGCATAAATGACCACATTTATCTTGCACATGTATGCCCCAGGAGTGGGTGGGAGTTGTACCTAGATGGTTGTAGTCAGGACCTAGCATTGTGTGGTCCCAATAGGCGCTAGACTTTGTGACCCCTTGACCCAACATGGGCAATGCAGTGGCCCAAATAAGTATGTAAGGAGGGAAGAGTGAATGTAGAAAAAAAAAGTGCATAACACCTGATCCCAGCCTGGTTCCAGCAGAGCTGAGAGAATACGAAGCACAGAGAACTGCTGAGTCATAAAAAGAAATAGGAAAGAAAGTAAAAAAAATGGAGCGAAAATAGAAAATTAGGGTCCGATATTGATTTGAGTAGGCTATGCGCCCCTATGGCGCAAAGCCCTGCCCATTGACCCTTAACCCCAGATATTCTATGCCAGGGTCATATGGCTCCAGCATTAAATATCTGAGGATCGCCGCAAAAGCCGGTAGCCGCAGTAACTAACCAGGCAGCAGCGATATTGCATGCTGCCCGGTTAGTTCCTGTGTCTTAAAGATAAGCCAGGGGTTTTTTCACCTACCTTTAAGGTACAGATCACTAACTGGGCAGCATGCAATATTGCTGCTGCCTGGTTAGCGCTTCTCACCGCATCTACTCTGCCACGGAACGCCCCCGATAGCATTGGGGATATAGAGGAATTAGGAGGGGATATTCGACACTAACCGTGTAAATGCCGTTGAATATCCCCATTTAAGACATTAGCATGGTTTACTGGGCCGTAAACCATGTAAATGCCTTTTGAATATCGGGCCCTTAATGTTTGCTGAGCTACCAATAGGATTCTTTGAGAAAGAAACACAGTTGCTATCTTTAAAATGAGGATTCAAAGGAATCCTGTGAAGAAAAATAGTGTTGGCAATGCTGCAGGAAACTAAGGACTACAGCTTGTGAAATACATATCCATGCTCCTGTTGCCACCCAGCCTCACTTAATTAAACTGAAAAGCACTTAGATTTGGCCTTACTCACTAGAACGCAATGAGAGAAAAAAAAAAAGAAAAACAGAAATCTATCACTTATGTTTGAAAAATCAATGTCATTACTGGAAAGAAGACAGATAATGCTATACAGAAGTTGTTGATGGTTCACATGAAAGTACAAGAAAATGATTTCATCTGTTTCGTTCACATCCTATACGTTATGCTCACTCAGCAGTGCTGCACAGCAAGGAGGACCAGTCACTTTGCATACTTAATCTCTCTGCTGTCTTTGCATGGCTCAGAAGCTTATTCTCCACTGTATTCCTCCTAGTATTGCATACATCCACATTTTTGTGTGCTTCAGAATACCAGTGGAGGGATACAAATGTTTAGCAGGATGCAGTCAGGGGAAAGTCGTTTGCTGAGTCACACACAAATCTATATTTCATAAGTCAATTAGGAATTCAGATCATTCCTCCTAATCATCTTATATTGGTATGCCCTTTATCATGACTCTCAGTTCTGTCAAAAAGACCCTTTGACATTCTCTGCGAGTAACATCTCCAAATGGGTAGATTTTGTGCATAAGGGTGAACCTCGCCCCTATGCCAGAGTACGATGGAGATGCTGCTCTTCTTTGGTGATGTGTATGGGATTTTCATGTTGCTCCCTTTCATGATGTTCTTTATTGTATGACTGATCCAGGACAGGATGGCAAGCAACCAGCCTAGTCCTTGTGCTGATTTGCAGTTCAAGGCTCCCCTCTACTCAGAAACAACTAATTGCTATTCTGCAGGCCACTATATCAACTCTGAAGAGGTGTTCCAGAAGTCCTGCTGCTTACCCCTGTAAGTACTTGCTTCGTAAGACACTGTTTGATATGGCTTTCAATCTTTGAACTACTTGTAAAGATGTCTGGAGAAATGGGAATTGAGCAGGTGATGACTCCTGTCTCTTGCATGCTTATTTTTTCAGACTGTGCTAAACATTACATTTATGTACACATAGTTAAGTTTGATATGTAGTATTTTTTTTAAATGACCCGTATTTCCTTTTATTTTAGAAACCAACTGTAATACTGGCCACCACCCTATTCCTGATGGGAAGAAGCATGTTGACTACCCTGCTCCCCAGATTTCTTACCAGATTTCATATGGAGAAAACAGTACCCCCTATAATCCAGGAGGGTACTGGGAAGGCAACTGCATTAGATGGGATCTCCAGGAACAAGCAGGAATGTGTCTTCACATATGGGTATCGTCGGTACCGACGGAGCCTGCGCGGGAACGCTCTCCAGCGTCCAAAAGGAAAGCTTTTGGGAGCATCCCACAGCGCCTGCGCGCTGCCTTCCCGCCTTTCCTAACCGCCTCTCTCCAGTTCTTCTTTTCCGCGGAGCCAGCAGGTCGTGTTCCTGTCACCGCTGAAGAATTTCTTTATTTTCTTTTATTTCTTTGGTCGCGCGTCTGCCTTCTTCGACGTCGGACCTGTACCGCCGGTCTTTCTTTCTTTCTTCTAAAAAAAAAAAAAAAAACTACTGTTTTTCACTTCTGTGCATTTTTTCTTTTTTGGCCTTAGGCCTAGGAAATATTTTCCTCATGGAAAAGCCTGCTTCCGGGTTTAAAAATGGCTGCAGGGAGAACATGTGCTGAACAATGAGCTGGGGGGATGGAGATAAGGAAGTAAGCAAGAAGGCTGGAGAAATAAGATTGCATGGGAGAGTGGGACGGTTTTAGAGAGCAGTGGCAATGAGCCAAAAGGGATTATAGGGGTGAAGAAGGGGAACAAAGAGGTTAAATGAGCAAGAGGTCTGGACAGTTGAGGTGAAATTCAACAAGGAAAGTTAGGGAGGTAAGAAAATGAACAAGGGGGATCAGGTGGGAAGCAAGAAGACAGGATGGATGAAAGTGAGGGGCAATGAGAGAGTGAGCAAGACGGGACCTAAAGGAGAAAACAGGAGGCAGGAGGGGAACAAAGCAGATGCACCTGCAAGTGTTAATGGTGGAGAAGCCCCCACCCTTACTCTTCACATTCAGATTATTAGACTAAATATTGTGGACAGTGAAACAGTGATCCAAAGAGAGCCCACTTGGCTTAGAGAGGAAGTGTAATACTTTCTGGAGACATTGCATGATTCCTGCAAACCTGTGCATGAAGGTTATTCCGTACTGAGGGCATGATTATTCAGCCCTGCACTGCCTTGCACTACTAGAGTAATTTTCAAAAGTACCCATGTAGATACAAAGGCAGCCAGTCTTATTCCAAAACAGGTACTGATTGCTGTGCAAGAGGCTGGACAAGGGTAGAACTGATGGTTATCCACAAGGTTTCCACAGACTTGTTTTAAGCCACTAGTGTCACTTGTATCTCCTACTTAGAAGATGGTCTATAAGAGGTAATTGCAAATGGGTGGGGCATCACTTGTTTTTTTAGCCAGTAACCACCTGAGCCCTGGATTTACAGATCACCATTATCCAATAACTACTTAACCAGCTTGACAGATGCCCTGCTCAACACCAGCATCACATGAAAGATGAATATTTTGGAGGAACAAATGCACCTTGAGCTACAACAGGTGAGTTGGTACCTCAGATTCACCACTTCCCTTGTCTTTTGTTCACTCTCTCTTTTTTGTTGGGAAGATACGGTGTGAGAACAGTAAAGTAGTATCTGTAAGTTAATGATATTAGCTGGCAGTATGGGAAAAGTTAGATGCTTAAGTGATGAACTGCCTCATCTTTGACTCCGTTTCCAATCAAGCTGTGACTTTGCATGTATCCAGGGACTGCTGCCAGATCTCTGCAACTTCTCTTAGTTTTGTTTGTAAAATATTTACTGAGAATTCTTAATCAACAGAAATATAGTTAAAGTCGGATATCCATTTAGTATGAAAAGAAACCCATAGCTATCTCCATTCATATGCAAAGGAGTCCAAAGTTTTAAATAAACCAATATTCCGTAACATCTGCAGTGAACTTCCGTCATTCTTTTAATACAATGAATATGCAGAGTGAAGTATACATTGATGGGTTTTTTTACATATGTGAAGTGGCATTTGAGAAAAGACGGCTAGAGAGAATCTGGGACATCCAGAGCTCAACATCCAAAAATCCGGGGGAGTGGCAGCAGTAAAAGGAGGCACATATAAGTGCCGTTTGAATTCGCTCTGCTCCAGATGTGAAAGATGGACATCTCAGCGGCTGGGTCTAGTGGCAGGCCTGTGTAGTTAGAAAGGCCGGGTATGTGCATGACTGTGGGCCATTTTAAAAATGTGGGCATCCCCAAATTGGACGGCCACAGAATTGGGTTCTTGTCTTGCCAGTCAGCATATTTCAGAAGGGAGATGTCCCTGTTCAGTAACCTGCACATCCCAGCCAGTCATTTCAGACACGCAGATATGCAGCAGTGGCCTGGTAATATGTATTTGCATACTGGTTTCATTGGCCAGAAGATATTAACTGTGGCGGTGAAAATATATATTGTTGTACCCCCTGGAAGCGTTATAGCCATGAAACAAGCACTTTTTTGCACTCTGTCCATGGTTAGAAGCAGGTATGGGCAAGGACACCTCAACAACACGTGCCAGACATGCTTGTTACATGCTGTGGTGTGATTTCACAATGGATCTTTGTTGCTCTGTCTAGGCCACTCCTCCAGCATGCTCCAGTTCTACTTGGTCATCCTCGCACTGGGGAGTACATATACTTGGTTTCTAAAATTGGTCCGGTGATGTTCTTGTGATTCGGAAGTCTGAGTACCCTTTTCTGATGTTGGAAGCATAAGTAGGGCTTCGAAAATAACCCCCATTGGCCCCAATTTTATAAGGCAGATAGCGGAGCTACACGGCCCGACGGACATGCAGCCCCGCTATCTGCCTTCATGGTATGCTGCTTCCCGTCCCCCCTGCATGCACAGAACCTCTATGCATGCTGCGGGCGACGGGGGCAGAGTGAAGATGGTGCATGGGCGGAACCGACCCCTGGACATACAGGACCAATTCCAATGACAGCCCTGATACATATAGGGCCAGTTCCAATGACAGCCCTATATGTCCGGGGATCGCTGGGGGGGATGCCCTGCTCATTCCACCTCCATGGTGGAACAAGAGCAGGGCACCCCTCCAAACCTGGTTGGCAGCTCCCCCCCTAGAACCCAGAAGCCCTACACCAGAACAAAGGGTTACCAACGGTGAGTCCCCATGCCCAATCTTGGCCCCAGAGGCCCCCATCGGTGTCAGACATCGGGGGATTGGGGTCTCGGCTGGTAGCAGGCATGTAGTGCCGCCCAGAGGACATCCCTGCAGCAATGCAGGGGCATACCAGGCCATCCCAAGGCCCGATCTTGCACCTGTGGGGCAATCCTGCTCCCACTGTGCAGAATCAGGTCCTAACGGGTCCGTCCTGCCCAGGGTCATCCGGACGTACCCCTTACGAAATCAGGCTCATTATGTTTTGCCTGTTTTTTTCAGTTTATTCTGTGCATTCATTTTATTATTTGATGTTATTTAAACCTAAATGTGATTTTACTATTTTGATATTTTATTATAAACTGCATTGTTATACTTGTGTGAAAGGTGCTATAACAAATATATATATATAAATAAGCTAAACTAATAAATAATAAAATAGAGTAGTTCCACACAGTAAATGATGTGTGCTATATAATATTTCTAATAGGATTGGATTTAAGATTTTGGCAACCGTAGGCAGAGCTGTAGGTTAGAGAGGGGAAGTGGCTGAGAGCAGAGGGTCAAGACAGAGTGCCACAGTGATGCGCCTTTAATTTGTTCCTTAGATTTATAGTCTGTTCTTCCCATGTTCATGAAGGTAACACTGACTTGTGGCCCTAAAGAAGCATGAGGCTATTCCTCTTCAACCTGAGTGTTTGGTGCCTTTATCTTTGCCTAAATCTGGGTCTATTTTTAAGTCAGTCTAGGTGCAGAGTTCCCTGGAAACCCAAACAGCAACTCACAGGTTAGATTCAATGCTTTTATGGAGTGCTGCTGATTTACTGGCAATATAGAGACTGATATTCACTGATAACAAACTTAGGCAAACCCAAAGCTAGTAGCAATGTAATGTTGCATACATACTACATGTTTCAGTGTCTCTCAGCAAATTTTGAAAAAAAGCAGTATACCAATGGAGTAAGAATTCTTCCTCTAGTCAATATGGAAGAGCCGATGGGTTAAATCTTGGTACAGATCATCCTTGGTCAAACATATTCCCTGTAGCTGTTCTTAATCATTTGGAAGCCATTGGGAACCATGATATGCTATTTTTCATTTCAGCCTGTAGTTAGACAGAAACTGCCTTCTGAGAGGGCTATGGTCTATTTGCAAGCACCTGGTATTTTTCTCCAATATAGCCGCCTTTATCTGCTCCCTTCTCCCAGAACAGCACCAAGCTAGAAATGCGCCATGTGTGACTAATAAATGTGGTGCCTCCCGCCAACTACATTCAGTAACTCATTCTTTTGAGCTTCTTGGAAGCCCAGTGATGATATTGGTGTCCCTTCTATACTTGCACCCTGTGCAGCCACACCACTCGCACAGTCCTTGTTACAGTCCTGCCTTCTTGCCCTGTGCCTTCCATCTAGTCCAGATGTGGCAGCCACAATAAGAACATAAGAACACAAGATATGCCATACTGGGTCAGACCAAGGTCCATCAAGCCCAGTATTCTGTTTCCAACAGTGGCCAATCTAGGTCATACGTACCTAGCAGTTTCCCCAAAAGACACAGGTTCCGCAATGCTTGTATTGGGGCAAGCAGTGGATTTCCTGTTAATAATAGTTTATGGACCTTTCCTCCAGGAACTTGTCCAAACCTTTTCTAAACCCAGCTACACTAACAGCCTTTACTACATCCTCCGGTAACAAATTCCAGAGTTTGATTACACATTGAGTGAAAAAATATTTTCTTTTATTAGTCTTAAATAGTTTACCCTGTAGCTTCATTGTATGTCCCCTAATCTTTCTATATTCTGATAAGGTAAACAATCGATCTACGTTTACCCGTTCCTCTCCGTTCATTAATTTATAGACTTCTATCATATCTCCCCTCAGCCGTCTCTTTTCCAGGTTAAAGAGCCCTAACCTTTTTAGCCTTTCTTCTTAGGAGTATCCTTCCATCCCCTTTACCATTTTGGTGGCTCTTCTCTGTACCTTTTCTAAAATCTCTATTTCCTTAGCGTCCCTCTAGTCCAGTCCCGGAAAGATAGAGTTGTCAACCTCCACCAGCAGCTTTGGAGACTGAAAGATGTCATCGTCGTGATGTCACTGGTACAAATAGGCTCGCTCTGCCCCCTTTCACCAGTACTTTCAGTCTCCAAGCAGCTTGGAGGTTCATAGGAGTATCCTTCCATCCCCTTTACCATTTTGGTGGCTCTTCTCTGTACCTTTTCTAAAATCTCTATATCCTTTTTAAGATACGGCGACCAGAATTGCACACAATATTCAAGGTGCGGTCTCACCATGGAACGATACAGAGGCATTATAATATCTTTTATTTTATTTTCCATTCCTTTCCTTATCATACCTAGCATTCTATTTGCTCTCTTGGCCGCCGCTGCACACTGGGCCGAGGGTTTTAACATGGTATCCACAATGACGCCTAAATCTTTTTCCTGGGTGGTGGTTCCTAATGTGGAACCTCGCATCGTGTAACCATAATTTGGGTTGTTCTTCCCTAGGTGCATAACCTTGCACTTGTCCACATTAAATTTCATCTGCCATTTTGATGCCCAGTCTTCCAATTTATCAAGATCCTCTTGCAATTTTTCACAGTCCTCTTGGGTTTTAACAACTTTAAATAGTTTTGTGTCATCTGCAAATTTGATAACCTCACTCGTTATTCCACTTTCCAGGTCATTTATGAATAGGTCAAAAAGCAGCGGACCCAGCACAGATCCCTGGGGTACACCACTATTCACCTTTCTCCATTGGGAAAATTGGCCATTTAGCCCTACCCTCTGCTTTCTATCTTTTAACCAGTTCCTGATCCACAATAGTACACTGCCTCCTATCCCATGACTCTTTAGTTTTGCCAAAAGTCTCTGATGAGGGACCTTGTCAGAGGCTTTCTGAAAGTCCAGATACACAATATCAACCGACTCACCTTTGTCCACCTGTTTATTCACTCCTTCAAAAAAACATAACAGATTAGTAAGACAAGATCTTCCTTGTCTAAAGCCATGTTGGCTGTCTCCCATTAGGTTGTGACTATCTACATGCTGAGTAATTTTATTCTTTATGATGGTTTCTACCATTTTCCCGGTACTGACGTCAGGCTCACCGGTCTGTAGTTTCCCGGATCACCCCTGGAACCCTTTTTAAAAATTGGTGTTACATTGGCGATCCTCCAATCTTCAGGTATTAGAGATGATTTTAATGATAGTTCACAGATTACTGATAGCAGTTCTGCAATCTCATATTTCAGTTCTTTCAACACCCTTGTATGTATACCATCCGGCCCAGGTGATTTGCTACTCTTCAGTTTATCTATTAGTTGTAAGACATCTTCCCGATGTATCGATATTTCCTTCAATTCTTCCGCACCTTTAAATACCACTTCAGTCATGGGTAACATCCCTACATCTTCCTCAGTAAAGACCGAAGCAAAGAATTCATTCAGTCTCTCCGCTGTCGCCTTATCGCCTCTTAGTGCTCCTTTAACCCCTTTATCATCTAATGGACCAACTGACTCTCTCACAGGTTTTTTGCTACGAATGTACTTGAAAAGGTCTTTATTTCGCGTTTTTGCTTCCGCAGCAAGCTTCTTCTCAAATATTTGACTTGGGGCCACAGAGTGCAGCTCGCTCTGGATCCGAGTAAGTGTGCACCTTCAGTCTGACCACTAGGGGTTCTATTTACTAAATGGTGCTAGTGGCTTCCATGCAAAATTGGAGCCACGGCCACGTGTTATTCAATTGGGTTGCAGCTCCAATTTCGCACAGAAGCCGCTAGCGCCGCTTAGTAAAGAGACCCCCTAGGTGTCGTTGCTACCCAGTGACGAGCTTCTTTTCCCCAGGAACAATGAATGTTGTTGCAATAGCATCCTTAGCCCTGATTATTTCAGAAAGCAGAAGCTAGAGATTGAAATCTAAACCCACATTGCAGTCCACTGAGTAATCAGGCCGGCCTCATATGCTATTTTTTTTCTATTTGAAGAAAATTATCCCAAATTCAGAGACATACAAAGACTCAAATCCCAAGACTCTGAAATAGTCCCTAGTGAACACTTTATATTGGTGAATACTTTTTGTCAGATCACATCGAGGGAGGGTAAGAATTTGTAATTTAACCCCGCCAGTCAGATGGGATCCATTTTAATTATTTAAAAGTATCTTGTGTGACAAAGTTAAAATAAAGGTATGAAACCCGAAAAAGTCTTATCTCAAACTGAGGTGAAACAACAAGTTTATCCCAGTCTCAACAACTCGTCTCAATATGTCAAAATGTCTATTGGCTGTTATTTAGATAACTCACTGTACATTACAGAAACAGCAATGTATCCTGATAAAATATACAAAAATAGTTCAAAAAGAGCAAGCCATCAAAAAACAAACAGAAAAACAATAAACAAAAAGCCCTTCACCCCTGACTCTCCCTCCCCTTTTCCCACCAGTGCATGTCCTAACAGGGGATGGGTGCACAGCTCCCTATAGGTAATTACTGTCAGCATACATTTCATGCAGCTGTGGACTCTGGTGAATTCAGTCTCCAAAAAGTAATAGGACAGTTTACAAGATGAGATTAAACTCTGACCCCCTGGTGATGTCAGTCTCTAGGACCTGTCTGCAGCCCCTCCTTGCTAAATCAAGAATAGCAGACCTTAAAGGGAGTGGCTAGCAGACCTCAAGGGGAAGTGCTGGAAAGGATTCAGTCCACTATAAAGGACAGACACACTTCCTGTCTCTCTCTCTCTCCCACCATCCAGTGGACAGGAAGGACAGGAGGCTCGGATAATCAATTCCCTTCACCCCTCCCCCCTCTCTCTCTCTCTCTCTCCCTCTCCATGAGGCTCTGAGCCACATGTTTGGGCCTATCTCTCTATCTTACACTTCACACATGCACACACAGATTCATTGATGCACACTGAAACAGCTCTGTAACAATCACTATATACCTCTGTTCAATACCTATGTATTAAGCCTATTTTTACATAA
Source organism: Ichthyophis bannanicus (assembly GCA_033557465.1). Taxonomy (NCBI): domain Eukaryota; kingdom Metazoa; phylum Chordata; class Amphibia; order Gymnophiona; family Ichthyophiidae; genus Ichthyophis; species Ichthyophis bannanicus. The sequence continues at coordinate 197,698,144 of CM066043.1, read as the reverse complement.
AAACCTTTCTCCAAGCCACACCTGTTTGCTTGTCTTATTACAAACCCTCCTGCGTCTGTGAAGTGAAATGAGCCCAGGACCTACAGAAGAATAACTGACCAAAACTGACATCTTTATGGGGGCTCATCTCTCGGATTTCACAGCACCACTTTCCTACAATTTGGCAAGAGAAAGATAGCAGGGTCACCTAACTTGTGACAGATCTGTGCATAAGTTGTATCTGTTTTATAAATGCTGTTCTAAAACTGCTCCCCAAAATGTAGCCACATGTGTTGGTACTTGTGCTGAGTCTTGCAGAAATGTCTCTGCCAATTTTACATGCATTCGCGTGGCTTGTATAACATGCATGCGTGTTGTCCAACCCTATCCCCAGGAGTGCTTGTGCTCATTCTGGGTAAAAGTGCACACACACATTTCCACCAGTTCTCAAAGGAAAGTGCACGTGTAGTTTCCCTTTTAAAATTGCTTCGGGAGAAATTACCCACAGAGATTAGCTTGAAAATACAAAACTATGTGTAGTATTGCTTTGTCTGACCTCGCTGCACTCTCAGCTTGCCTTCATTTCCCGTGGGTGAAAGTACTCGCATCGTTCTCTAAGCATACCTTCTCCTGCATACAAAGTGGGCAATTTTCAGATAGCCCATTTACCCAAGCAAATGGTTTTTGGAAATTGCCTTCTAAAATGACACTGTACCCCTTGTAAAGATGCTGTAATATGAGTAGCACCAGCTGAACTTGCTGTACTATAACAAGGGACTAATGGAATTCTGACCTACGGTAATATCACATCAGAAGGACCCTTGTAGAAATAGTCCAATTCATAGTAGCTATAGAGCATGCTGTTAGCTATGAAGTAAACTAATTGCTATGTAAGTATCTTTTGCTGTCTTACTGTGTGAGTGAGTCATCAGTTCTGCATTATATGTCTGTTATCTTTTACGAGGGAGATTTATGGCTTTCTCTTGTCATACTAAAGGATTTCAGCAACTAGGCTCAAATAGATGTAGACCATCAAAGATAGCAACTAAGATTTCCCATGCATTGCTGTATATTTTATGACCTTCCAGTAAGCTCAGTTTTCTTATTGATTTATGTAATCTAGTAAAACCAAGGAGCGGAACCCAAAGGACCAGGCCTACATGCAAAAATATTAATGTGCAAATGATTTTTGTTGGAGGACCCTCCAATAAAAATCATTTGCACATTAATATTTTTGCGTGTAGGCCTGGTCCTTTGGGTTCCGCTTCTTGGTTTTACTTGCCTCTGCGGACACCTTCTTCTTATGTAATCTAGTGACAAGAAGTTTAGAAATGGCTTTTTTGAGGGTGGGTTTTTGTCTTGTAGTTCACAAGTATTATGTTCTATAAATGCTCAGCATTTCTCTGTCTTTCAGAATGGCAACATTGATCACTAATTATTGAAATAGTTAAGAAGATCGGTGTTAGTTCTTTTGACTGAAAACAGATTCCTACATCAGCCAATTAGAGATATGTGGCCTTACAGTCTACCATATTTTAGATGTTGCCTGGGTTGTTCATATGATTAGACCTCTCGTCAGTTGTTTAGTGCTTTTATATTTTTTAAAATCTCACTTTAAAAAAGGTTCTCTTATTAATGCCACAACATGTTACATATAATATTGCACCTTTAATTTCAGGCTATTCGGTGCACTTTGGTGAACTGCAGCTGTCTAGGTTTCAGACCAGGCAAGATAAACCATCGACTGTGTGACCAATGCAAACATGGATGGGTGACACATGGTAACATTTCTTTCAAATTCATGTGATACCATCTTCTTATTTAATTCTATCTATAATTAGCCCTACCTTTTCTGATCACACCTTTCATTGCAGCCCTCAGCAAATTGAGGATACCTCACCTGTACCCAACCAGCCAGGTTGAGATTGTCCAATCCAATGTAGTCTTTGATATCAGTAGCCTAATGCTGTATGGAGCTCAAGCCGTTCCAATACGTCTGAAAATTCTACTAGACCGACTTTTCAGTGTGCTGAAACAGGAAGAGGTGCTTCAAATTCTCCATGCCCTGGACTGGACCCTGCAGGATTACATTCGTGGATATGTTCTGCAGGTATTATAACAGCAGTCTGTGCTTGTACTTTTTTGTTTAAATTTAATTAGTAATTTTTTGTTAGTTTCTTTTTTTTTCTTTTCAATATTGGGTATAGCACACTTTCACAGCTCCTAATCCAGTAGTTCCCAAACCTGTCCTGGGGGTTCCCCAGCCAATCTGGGTTTCAGGATATCCATTATGAATATTCATATGAGAGATTTACATACACTTCCTGCATGCAGATCTACCTCCTGCATATTCATTGTGGATATCCTGAAAATCCAGCTGGCTGGGGAACCTCCAGGACAGGTTTGGGAACCACTGCATCAATCTGTATATAGCTTTTTCTTATTTCTTTTAATTTTATACAATTGTAATGATGCAGTTAGGTCCCTCATTCAGTAGTGGATCTGGTTGCTTGCTGACACCTTCCTAAGCCTCCTCTTATCCTCTCGCCCCATCTGTGATTTACGAAAAGATGTACAGACATTTTTTTCTGATTTTCTTCTGGATGTATCTGTTTGAGTTGAATGGTTCTTGAAATTTTCCATTATGTATTTCTGTGGAAATATTAAATGAAAAAACAAAGTGAAAAGAAATTTTGGAGCGTATTTACTAACATGTGCTAACTGTTCGCATGGGGTTTGCCACGCGGTATGCATGCCAGGCTAACAACACACAAAATCCCATTTTAACTGGGTAGTGCATGATGGGGCTGGACTGGACACATTAAGAGCAGAACCTGGGCATTGACTATGCATCGCTGTTAGCACTGGCATTATAGGCATGTGTTAACTGCATATATTAGCGTTAGCGTGGGTGCACTTAACACGACCTCAGAGAGTGGCAGTAAGTACACCCACATGCTGGTTAGCATGGTACATGCATTAGCAACACCCTCATGGCACGAGACGGACGCATACGCCCCTAATGTTAGTGTGGGTCTCCGCGCTAGTTTCGCAGCTCAAACACATGCTACCAGTACGCTCTTTAGTAAGCATGTCCCTTAACTAGTATACCTACATATAGAATGCACAGAATAAGTATTTTATGACAAGCTGCATTAATTCAATGCCGTGTGCCTCACAGACTTCAGTTCTGCTAGTGGCTGGAAATTACCTTTTTATGTAAAGTAACATCATGATCTTACATTATGACATAAATTAATATTTAATGATCTTGATAATTTTGCTTTTCAGTGTTAGGAATAAAAACATGGAATCAATTATCTGGAACCTCTATGCCATGAAATATTCATGATGTTACATTCTTCTTCATCTTAGAAATGCTTACATGCTCTGTGAAAAATCTCAATAGGCCATCCAGTACATGTTCTGTGATAAAATATTTATTGTAGTTATTGGGAAAAGTTAGGCATAGCTAGAGTTGTTGGAAAGAACTCCAACACTCTAGTGTAATTACAACCGCGCTCTGTGATAGATCAATACAGGTTCATTTGTTCTCTGATCTTGGCTGCTTGGAAGATTATTAAACCTGTAATGAAAAAATACTTGACTTAAATCAAAAACTAAATGTAAGCATCGGACTGCTCTGTTTCTGAAGTTGTTACAGTCAAGTGGCTTATTTTTTATCATCTATTTTTTCTAGTTCTATTTTTTCTGTGTTGTACTGAGAACTTTATTGGTGTACATTTTATGTGTGTGTTTGTTTGTGTGTGTACATATTCACACACTTATGTACAAGATCTGAAGATGTGGCATGCGTTCTCGAAAGCTCATGTACATTGTCATCATTGAATAAATCTTATCTTGGCTTAAGCATACTTTTTTAGGAGATCATAATGTTTAAAATTAATGCATCGTTGATTTAAATCTTTTCTCATTACAGGATGCTGCGGGAAAAGTTCTGGATCACTGGGCCATAATGACCAGTGATGAGGAGCTAGCTGCCTTGCAGCAGTTCCTTCGTTTTGGTGAGACCAAATCTATTGTAGAACTCATGGCAATTCAAGAAAATGAAGGCCAGTCGGTGGTAATCTCTTCCGCAAGGACTAGTTCAGACATTCGGACATTTATAGAGGGCAGCAATCCAAGAATTAGTCCTAACCTTCCTGCACCTTTGGAGAAAGTGACCCCCACAAACCTACATCCCTTTGAGAATATTGTCAATATGGGTTTCATGCTGCCTTTTCAGTTCTTTAGTCCAGTGCCTCCACCTTTGATAGGCTCAGCACCTGAGAGACATATCGCTGAACAGAACCATGACAGAAGTAACGAAAGCAAACAAGATCTTTGCATGATGTTTTCTGAAAGCAGCTTCTTAACTTCCAGTCCTGCATCATTTCACTTAGACAATGCGACCAGAATAACCACTCAAGATGTGGTTAGTAAAACAGAAAATGATAGCCGCGGAAGTGACACTAATTTACATAATACAGTAAAACAACTTGAAATGACTTCAGCGTCTACAGAACACAAAATAAAATCTGCTGAGAGAAATGGCAATCTACCAAAAAAAGGGCGTGTCTTCTGCAGTGCGTGTGAAAAGACATTTTATGACAAAGGGACTCTCAAAATACACTACAATGCTGTCCACCTGAAGATAAAACACAGGTGCACAATTGAAGGATGCAATATGGTGTTCAGTTCTCTCCGTAGCCGGAATCGTCACAGTTCAAATCCCAATCCAAGACTTCACATGCCCATGAATAGAAATAACAGAGATAAAGATTTGAGAAATGGGTTGAGCATATCTGTACATGAAGATAATAAGAGGACAGATTTCACCATTGTACCTACTGACAGCAGACCCATTCCCAATTATATCACTTCCTGCACAGATTCGAAACTGCCATCTAGCTTTTCCAGTGTTGGGCAAAATGGTGTACTTTTCCCTAATTTGAAGACCGTTCAGCCAGTTCTCCCTTTTTATCGTAGCCCAGCCACACCAGCTGAACTTGCAAATACCCCTGGGACACTTCCTTCTCTACCTCTCGTATCATCATCAGTACCTGAACAACCTGTTTCCAACAAACTATCATTCAATACTCTGCCAAAGAAGAAATCGCGCAAATCAAGCATGCCCATTAAAATAGAGAAGGAATCTATGGAAGTGGGTAATGAAATGCTCGATCGTGTCGCTTCTGAGGATAGTACGCCACTGCAGATGACAAGTGATGTAAGCTCTGATGCTTGTGAGCAGAAGGTAGAAAACCAGATAGTCCTCAGCAATGACGGCAGCATACATCTGACAAGCTCATTTAAATCGCTTTCCGAGTTTGACGGCCACAATAATTCTGAAACACATTCAGAGGCAAATGATCACAGGGACAGTTCATGCTCAGAGGGTGAGCTACTTCCTTCAGACAAAGAGGTTGAAGAAGGACAGGGCCGAACATTAAAAACTCTTTCCTCTGATAGTAGAGATGAAAATACAAAACACCTTCATGTCTTGAAATCAATGACTGAACCACTGATGTGTATAAGAGAACTTGCCAAAACCAAAGTTTCCAGTGACTGTGCTGAGCTGCCACACCCCTTAATGAGTGGGGGTCTTTATAATGCTTTAATAAATGGGGGCACTAGCTTTCCTTCTTTTGAGGACTCAAAGTCCATGTGTCATGTTGATCAGTATGAGGTCAAGATGCCAAAGGAAGAATGTCGCTTTCACTGTGAGATCTGCAAGAAGACATTTAAAAATCCTTACAGTGTAAAAATGCATTACAGGAACGTGCATCTAAAAGAGATGCATATCTGCACAGTTGAGGGCTGTAATGCTGCTTTTCCATCTCGGAGAAGTAGAGACAGGTAAGCAACAGAAAAATGAATCCCACAATACATTTTACAGATGTGGACCCAATTTACAGAGTCTGGAAGGGCAGACTAGATAGGCTATGTGGTATTTTCTGCCGTCATGTTTCTACTAAGGCATTCATGGGAGGGGGGGATTTAAAGAATTAGGCTTGTTGGGAAAACTGAAGCTAATTACAAAAGGGGGGGGAGATGATCCTGGATTCTGTGAGATTTGGAGGTGTATAAAACTGATATATGGGAGGAAATCTCTACAAGAGAGCTAAATATTTCCATAGTCGGTCCCAAGATTTTTTTGCTCAACATGAGAGGAAAATATCACCAGCCAAATATCTCCAGACATTCACAGATAACAAATTTTATAGAACTGAGAACTGATGCCTGTGTGAATCACAAAACTGCACTTTTGTTCTTCAGTTCAGATTATGCTCTAATCTCTCAGAACCTTTATTGAACACCCATTAATTGAAACACTTCATATTGCCATATCATCCAAGTCAACCCAAATAGGTTAATCCAGTCCTTGTTTTGTGCTGTTGCATGCATGGAACTGTAATATAGAATCTCCAGAAACAAGCAGGAATGTAGTCTTCACATATGGGTATCATCAGCACCGACGGAGCCCGCTTGGGAACGCTCCCCAGCGTCCAATAGAAAAGCTTTTGGGAGCATCTCACTGCGCCTGCGCCACTGCCTTTCCAAATTTCCCTCTTCAGTTTTTCGTTTTCCGCGGAGCCAACGGGCAGCAAATCCTGTCACCGCAGAAAATTTTCTTTTTGTGGTCACATCTGCCTTCCCGTCGACGCCTATACCGGTACCACCGGTGCCGCCTTTATTTTCTTATTTCTTTTCTTCAAAAAAAGAAAAAGAATAACTTCTTTTTTGAGGGTCTGTCCCCTCTTGGTGCTAGGCGCCCCTCTTGGTGCTAGGCCCTCTTTTCTTCCAAAATGGAGAAACCATCTAGTGGTTTCAAAAAATGTTCAAAATGTAGCAGTACCATTTCTGCTACCGACACCCATGACTGGTGTCTTAAATGTTTAGGTCCTGACCATTTGCCATCGGAGTGTCTCCTTTGTAGAAAGATGACCAAAAGAGGCCTGCAGAACAGAGCTGCAAAACTCGGCACCCTCTTTGCCTCGGATGCAATGTCTGTTGCATCGACGTCATCCATGGCTTCATCTTCCTCACATGTATCTCATGTAACCAAACCCAGGTTTTCTAAGATCGGCCGGTCCTCAAAGGGTAGATTTCCTTTTAAGCATCGAGATGCTACTAGCGTTGCCCTCGAGGAAAACACACCGGCCAAATAGTCCCGGCGGGAGGCCCCTGCCTCCAAAGCATTAATGGGGTTCCAGGATGTTCCCAAAGCTTCCACCTCCGGTGAAATCTTGGTACCATGTTTTGGTGTCATTGCCGCCGTACTGACACCCAGACATCGGCAGGCTCCATGGATTAACATATCCTAGCCATTGAGTGCAGTCTTTCGGCTTTATTAGCAGCCTCGGTACCGCTAAAACCGCTACAATCGATGCAGTTATCCGTACCAATACCGGTACCGAATATACCTACATTGACCGATGTGCCTCTCTCCATACTTCCTCCCATGCCGGCCCTGGAATCAGTCTTCGGCATCGAGGGTCGGTATCGAGGCATTCCAATGCTGACTTTGATTGATACCACCAACAAGCAATACGAGAGCATCTGGCCCGACAATACTTCGAATCCTCCGATTCCGAGGACTCTGTCGGTACCGGGGTGGTTCTTCTGGAGGATCCCTCTGCTTCACCACAGCGTCAGATGTCTCCTCCAGAGGACATGTCCTTTCAGGACTTCATACGTGATGTAGCATGGGGTCTTTCAATCATCGTGACCCCTGAGAAGGAACTGAGAGCAACTCCTAACAAGGTTGCTACCTTTCCCATTCACCGAATTTTGCATGATCTCATGCTTAGGATGTGGGAAACACCTCTGACGGTGTCTCCACATTCTAGGAGACTCGATACAATGTACCGGGTACCGCAATGTCCTGGTTTCCAAAAAACTCAATTACCCCACACCATTCTGTGGTGGTGGAATTGGCAATGCGCAGAATCAAGAGTGCTAAGACACATTCGTCCAACCCTCCAGGTCGTGAATCGAGGATGCTCGATGCCTTTGGGCGTTGATGCTTTCCGTCCTTGATGCTATTGGCTAGAATAAGCTCTTACATACTTTATATGGGTGTGTTTCTTTGGGAGGTTGCAAGAGATCTGGAACTCATGGCTTCAGTTCTTCCTGATGACAAGAGGGCCGACTTCCTCTCTCTGGTCAAACATGCCCAGAATGTGTCTAAATTCATGAACCATGCAACCTTTAATTGCTTTGAGTGCATTAGCAGAACCTCTGCTATTTCTATAGGTGCACGTCGCATTGCCTGGTTACAAGCATCTGATTTAGAACAATGGGTGCAAGACAAGCTGGGGAATATTCCTTGCACAGGGGAAAACCTCTTTGGCAAGGATTGGCAGGACAAGGCTTCGCAGCTTGAGTCCGAAAACACCACCTTGAACAGACTATCAAGGACCACAGCCAACCCAGCTAAGAAAAAGACAGCTAAGAAGCCCTTTTTCAACAAGAAAAAGAAATTCTATCCATCTTACACCCAGGCTGTCCACTGCCCAGTCCATGCTCCCCAGAAGGGGCAGCAGCAACCCAAACAACAGAGGAAGGCCCAAGTCCCCAGAGCTAAACCAGCTCAGCAGACACAGCCTCCTCAGGGACTTTGACTCCTTCCTAGAGAACCTAGTCATCCTACCTCTAAAGGGTCCAGAGCCTCTCACCATTCCAGGCAGACTCTGTCATTTTGCCGAAAGGTGGTAACAGATAACATCAGAGCAGTGGACTCTCTACATTGTAACAGAGGGGAACAAACTCCATTTTCACAGTATTCCCCCTCCCGCCATCACAAGACAGTTCAATCCTCGGGCCCCCTTCACCCCTCTCTTGTGTCAAGAGGTCACCTCAAAGAGCAATAGAGGAGGTACCTGTGTCCCAACAGGGCATGGGTTTCTATTCCTCCTACTTCCTCATTAGAAAGAAGACAGGGGGATACAGACCCATACTGGACCTCAGAGATTTGAACAAGTATCTGTTCTGAGAGAAATTCAAGATGATCTCTCTCTGAACACTTCTTCCTTACATTCAGAGTCAGGATTGGCTATGTTCTCTAGATCTAAAGGATGCATACACACATATCCTCATTCATACAGATTATAGGAGGTTTCTTTGATTCCTCTTTCAAGGAAGACATTACCAGTACAGGGTTCTATCCTTTGGACTGGCTTCTGCCGCAAGAGTCTTCACAAAATGCATGGCAGCAGTAGCAGCATTCTTGAGAACTCTGGGGATATTTGTCTTCCCGTACTTAGACGACTGGCTTATCCGAGCATCAACAGCTCCAGAAGCCAGCTCCTCTCTCTCCTGTACAATGCAAATCCTGCAGTACCTGGGACTGGTCATAAACCTCCCAAAATCTCATCTCACCCTTTCTCAGTCCATAGAGTTCATAGGGTCTGTTCTCAACACAAGGCAGTCAAGGACTTTCCTGCCACAACCACGTTGTGCTCAAATACTCCAACTGGTCTCTCAAGCAGCTATGAAAACTTTTCTAACTGCTCGAGAAATGCTTCAGCTGCTGGGGCATATGGCATCCACTGTCCATATGGTTCCCTATGCTCGTCTACACATGCGAGCAGCCCAGTGGACCCTAGCGTCGGGTCGCCTGGGGGACAAAATCAGAAACTCTACACGCCTCCATTTTTTTATCCCTGCAGTGGTGGCAATCGCTGAAAAACCTTTTCAGCAGCCACTACACCAAGCCACCTTGACGACAGATGCGTCCAAGTTAGGTTGGGGGGCTCACTTGGACAGTCTCTCCACTCAGGATCTCTGGACCATGCAGGCGGCTTGACTTCACATAAACCTCCTGGAACTCAGAGCCATCTTCTATGCTCTTCAATTATTTCAGGACTGCCTGAGCTACAAGACGGTTCTTGTCCAGACCGACAATCAAGTAGCCATGTTCTGTGTGAACAAGCAGGGTGGGATGGGTTCTCAGGCACTGTGCAATGAAGCTCTACGCCTCTGGGCCTTTGCCAGAGATCTTCAAATCCACCTACTAGTGGTGTATCTTCCAGGCACACAAAATCTTTTGGCAGACAAACTCAGTCAAGTATTGCTGCCACACGAGTGGTCTCTTCATCCAGAGCAAATTGCTTGAATCTTTCGGATCTGGGGAACTCCAGATATAGACCTCTTTGCAAGTTCTCAGAATGCCAAACTCCCTGGTTCTGTTCCAGAATTCCGGCTCAGAATTGTCAGGCAAGGGATGCCTTCCATCTCCATTGGGGTCAGGACTTCCTCTATGCCTACCGACCCATTCCCCTCATTCCCAAAACTCTATTCAAGCTTTAGAGAGACAGGGGCCATATGATCCTCATAGCCCCACACTGGCCATGACAGACGTGGTATCCACTGCTTCTATTTCTCTCTCAAGCCAAGCCTCTGGAGTTGGGATGTGCTCCAGATCTTCTTTCCCAGGAGAACGGGATGCTATTGCACCCGAATCCTCAGACTTTACACCTGATGGCGTGGCTGCTGAGAGCCTAGAATTCCAGGATATCAACCTTTCTCAACAGGTTAAGGATATCCTTTTGGCTTCAAGAAAACCTTCCACAAGGTGAGCCTATGCCTTTAAGTGGAGAAGGTTCTCTATTTGGTGTTCAAAAAAGGAACTTAATCCTTTTTCAGTTCCAGTGGAGGCGTTACTGGAGTATCTCCTCCATTTATCATCCTCTGGTCTTAAGACTAATTCAGTGAGGATCAACTTTAGTGCCATTGCGGCTTACCACAAGCCCTTTGATGGACAAACTGTCTCCTCTCAACCGCTTGTAGCGCAGTTTATGAGAGGCCTACTCTTAACTAAACCTCCCATTAAGCCTCCACCTGTGGAATGGGATTTGAACCTTGTCCTCGGGCAGCTTATGAAACCGCCCTTCGAACCCTTAGCCACTATATCTCTGAAGTTTCTTTCTTGGAAGGTAATCTTCCTAATTGCCCTCACTTCTGCAAGACGCATCAGTGAGCTACAAGCTTTAGTGGCTGATCCTCCTTATACAAAGTTCCACCATGATAAAGTAGTTCTTAGGACTCACCCTCACTTTATGCCAAAGGTGGTTTCGCCTTTTCATTTAAACCAGTCAGTTTACCTTCCTGTATTCTTCCCTAGGCCTCACGCCTCTAAGGCAGAAAGGAATCTTCATACTCTGGACTTTAAAAGAGCTTTAGCTTTTTACCTTCAGAGAACTAAGCAACATAGAAAAGCTTCTCATCTTTTTGTTGCCTTTGACGTCAGTCATCTTGGATTACCAGTTTCCAAGCGAACTCTTTCTAAATGGATTGCAGATTGCATATCCTTTGCCTTTGAGAGCAAGGGACTTTCTCTCGAAGGTCATGTCACAGCTCACAATGTGAGAGCAATGGCAGCCTCTATGGCCAACCTTCGCTCAGTGTCCATTGACAACATTTGCAGAGCAGCCACTTGGGCTTTGGTACACACCTTTGCAGCCCACTACTGCTTAGACAATGACTCCCGTTGGGATGCCTCATTTGGCCAAGCTGTTCTCCAGTATCTCTTTCAGACTTAGAACAACTCCTACCCTCCGTCCCGGGTTTCGATGCCAGAGATCCATGGGAGGAAGCATGACCCATCTCAACCTGCGTTTCACAGATTCTGGGGTCATTTCCCTGGCATTTCTTAGCTTGGGAGTCCCCCATATATGAAGACTACATTCTGCTTGTTCCTGGAGATAGCGTAGTTACTCACCTGTAGTAGGTGATCTCCGGGAACAGCAGGAATTGAGTCTTCACAACCCACCCACCTCCACTAGGAGTTATATCTCTATCTCTTTCTCTTTCCTTCTCTCCTTTATCTCAGCTATAAACTCAACTGAAGAGGGAGAGTTGGGAAGGCAGTGGCGCAGGCACAGTGTGATGCTCCCAAAAGCTTTCCTATTGGACGCTGGGGAGCGTTCCCACGCGGGCTTTGTCGGTGCTGACAATACCTATATGTGAAGATTCAATTCCTACTGTTCCCAGAGATCACCTGTTACAGGTGAGTAACTACGCTTTTCACTAAAGAAAGTAGGACTATATATTCATGAATACAATGGGGAAAACCAAGTCTGGAACAGCCTCTTTGGGTTGATCTGAATAAGATAGCAACCTTATGAACAGCTGATGCATGTGACATTCTAAACTCCATGTGATACACTAGAGCCTGAACATATGTGTTTTGTACAAGATCAAAAGTTGTATGCAGGGGCCGCAGAACACCTCTCTGATTGGGAGGGCCAAGCTCCACCTTGATTCTGCCCAAGTCCACCCTAACTCTACTAGCCCCCCACTGCCTTCCTCTCTGTTCTGTCTGCGGGCAGAAGAGAAGGGAATGGCTGCGATCATGGCAGACGCCATCTGTCTTACCTCGGGAAATCAGATCCCCACAGACAAGAAAGGAAGGCAGCCACAATCGCAGTAGACTCCTGTCTGCCTGTGGGAGATTGGATCCCCACAGGCAGACAGAATGAGTCTCTGCTGCAATTGCGGAGGCCTTCCCCTCCTGCCCGCAGGGATCCAATCTCCTGTGGGCAAACTGAAGGTGTTTGCTGTGATCGCAGATGCTCCCTCTGCTGGTGGGCAAACTTTTGATGAGGCCAGGGCCTGTGTGGCCCACCCCATTCTGATGCCTATGGTTGTATGAATGTACTTCTAAAACAGTCCCAACTCAGTCTCAGGAAACACCTAGCCAGTCAGGGTTTCCGGATAAACACAGTGAATATACATGAGAGATCTACATGCACTTCCTCCATTAAATGCAAATCTCTCTCATGCATATTCATTGTGATTATCCTGAAAACCTGACTGGCTAGGTGTGTCCTGAGGACTGCGTTGAGAACCTCTGCTCTAAAATAATTGTCTAGCTGATATAATTGATTTTTACATTGCAGCTAGAGCTAATGGGCCTTTGTTAAAGCTGAACTCTTGTAATTTTCATAGAGGAACACATTTGTTTTCCTCTGTAATTATTAGATTACCGTATGCACTTAACACAGCGATGTCATCAGTATTTCAAAACCTTTTTTGCAAGGCTGATGTGGTGGTATAATTTGTTAATGGAATTTATAATGTTTTAAAAAGAGGGCAGAAGGAGGCTCTGACATAACATAGTGGTGACCCCTAGTGGTAAGATTCAGGGCCCGTGTTTGCAGGGTTCCAGAACGAGCTGTAGTGCAGAGGTGGGGGCCTGGGTCCTCCAGGACTACCAACTGCTCAGGTTTTCCAGATAACCCTACTGAATATACATGAGAGAGATGTGCATGTTTCCTCTAGTGTCTACAGGTTTATCTCGGGCATTTTCATTAGGGTTGTCCAGAAAACGTGAGCGGTTGATAGCGCTTGAGAACTGGAGTGTTCAATCTTGCTCTAATGCATAGCCCCCCGTTGAGGACTGCTATGATGATGACAGTGCATGAATTGGGAGAGGATATAAGAAGACTAAAAAAATTCCCAGCTAGTGCAAATGAAGGCTCATGGTACCAGATCTCCGCCCCTTTCTGCTGAAAGCCCAAAATAGGAGCAGGACGAAGCTCTAGCTCTCTACCCCTTTCCCACCTACAACTACATACAAAAGAAAGCAAGCATAAATGTTCTCCTTTTACCAAACCCCTAAAGAAGAACTGCTGACATGTCATTGCTGACACGTTATGAAGGTTGTTAGGAAAGGCAGGTTTTGACATTTATTCACATTCCATGTAACCCTTTTCTCGTCTGTCTGCACTCGGCAAACTGTACAGGCTAAGATCAAAAGAGTAATGGGAATTTTCCAGGTCCAAGGCTGGATTTTCGATAATAGTTTAGCACAGCCAAATATTTGTCAGCTTTGTTAAATTTTGCACACTTTAAAGAAGAAACTTTTTTTTAAACTGAAAGGAAAGGAGACACTGAAATATTAGTACGTCCACATTTCTTGGCCCCAGACTCTTAGTTATGGGAGTTCCTCCCATTACGAGTGAACAGAGGAAAATAAACTTTAGCTCACAGTGGCCAGAATTCTATATTCTGTTTATACCTTCTAGGAATAATTTGGACATTTCAGACTGTTTTAGTTTAACTCTGGGCTGTTGTGATGTGCTGGAGGAGGGCCCTCGAGAACCCCATTGTTAAATTGTATGAAAATAGGGAATGTCTCACTGAGTGGAGCAGAGTAAACAGGAATACTTTTCATAAGAAATTGATAGCACATCACTGCTCTAACCAGGTATAAAGTTGCTCTCTTAAGTTGTTGCTTTTGTGATACTCATCACAACTGGTACCTCACTGGATTCCAGTTCCTGGGTAATGCTTATCTTTATAAACGAAGAACTGTATACAGTGCACTCTCACATTTTATTTAATGCCTCTTGGAAACTCATTTAATGGATGCTGAAATAAAGATTTCTATGGCATGTTTACTAACCTATTTAAATGTATGTATGTAATGTCTTATCACTGATATTGCTGAAGATGTTTCCGTTATTGAAGTGTATGATACAGATAATAGTCTCACTGTCTACATGTAACAGATCTATGCAGCAAATCCAGGGCCAGATTTTCCTTTTCGGCATCTCTATATGTAAAGCAGGTGCATTTTATTTATCGTTCCCCAAAATTAACAAATTGACTGCACAAGAAAAACATCTTGCATGATAAATTAATAAATATTGAGAAGAAAACATCATCCATCAAAGAGACATACATATAAGATTTACAAAGAGCACAGGAGAGGTCACCAATTCCATCAATACAAAGTAAAGAGCAAAAAGAAACAAAGATAAAAAGAACTTAATCCAGTGAGATGTACATCCTAAAGACAAACAGAATTAACTGCAGACCTTGTAGCTAATTTTGAAAGAGAAATTTACCCAGTAATTTCACATTTAAAGTTGCCTTCATGGTACTTGCTGTTTTTGAGAGTGGAGGAATCGGGGCAAAATTTCACACGTGGGTTTGAAAAGTTAGTTTTCTGTGTTTTTCCTCTCCTGACCCCTAACTGTGCACACAGGAACATCTCTTAGAGGTATGTTTACTAAATGGCAGTAGCGGCTTCCTTGCGATATTGGAGCCACAGACCCATTGAAATCAATGGGGCCACGGCTCCAATATCGCACGGAAGCTGCTACCGCCATTTAGTAAACATACATCTTAGTCTCCACATGCTTTTACCCAGTCTGTTTTCATCTAGGACATGGATTCTCAACCCAGTTCTCAGGACACACCTATTCTGTAAGGTTTTCAGACTAACCACAATGAATATGCATGAGAGAGATTTGCATGCACTACCTCCACTAGATGCAAATTTCTCTCATGCATATTCATTGTGGTTAGCCAAACTGGCTAAGTGTGTCCCAAGAAGTGGGCTAAGAACCACTGATCTAGGGGAATCTATATTAGTAACTACTGAGAGTTACCTGACTGGGAAGGGAAAAAAACCAAGATGGCAGCATAACAGGACACGCTGTTCGCTGCTCCTCTTACCTTTGCTTTTTTCTCCTCTGGAATCAATTTCTTTAATCCCTGTCCTATGCCGAAGCGGAAGGCTAAGGGCAAGGGAGGCTTACCTGCGGGGCAGCTTACAATGGAGAGCTTCGCGGTGGCAAAGTAGGGCGATCCGGTGGCAGCGGCGGAGGTGAGCTTCTGCCTGGGCAGCGACGTATCGCTGAGCCCCGCAGGCCCCTCCACTCCCCTTCCGCCCACTGAGTTGGCTGCTGGTGCAGCGGTGGCTGTTGAAGGTGTTCATCTTGGGAGTTTGCTGGAAGTGTCGGCGTCCTCGGTGGGGGAGTTGTCTCCGGCACCCTTGATGGGTGTTTCTGAGCAGGGGAGTGCAGTCTCTCTTAGCTCCAATTTCAACCCTCAGCTGGTATTTCCTCTTCTTCAACGTCCACAAGAAGTAACTCTGGCATCTTATCTGGTCTGCCCTCCAGTCGGTTCATCAGGTGTGTGCTGTAGCGTTTCAGGCTCTGACCCCGCTTCCTGCTCGATTGGAAAGCGTGGCGAAGAGCCTTGTGGCCCAGCAGGGTCAGTTAACTGTGCTTGACCAATGGGTTCAGCAGGTACAAGAGCAGCAGGGGAAACTTTCTCAAGATAAGATGCTGTTTCTTCAGAAGATTGAGAATTTGGAGAATGCTTCCCGGTCTCTTAACCTGAGGATATTGAATTATCTCCAGGAACAAGCAGGAATGTAGTCTTGACATATGGGTATCGTCGGTACCGACGGAGCCTGCGCGGGAACGCTCCCCAGCATCCAATAGGAACGCTTTTGGGAGCATCCCTCAGCACATGCGCGCTGCCTTCCCACCTTTCCAACTGTCCCTCTTCAGTTCTTCGTTTTCCACGGAGCCGACAGGATCCATACCCTATCACCGCAGAAAATTCCGTCTTTAAAATTATTTTCTTGTGGTCGCGTTTGCCTGCCGCACGACGCTTATCGGTACCACCAGTTCTTCTCTTTTCCAAAAAAAACCCCAACTTATACTTTAAGCTGTTTCTTTTCAGAAACTTTTCTTTTTTGGTGCTAGGCGCCATTTTGGGCACTAGGCCCCATATTCCTAAAACATGGAAAAACCAACTAGTGGTTTTAAAAAATGTACTAAGTGTGGCGGTACTATTTCTGTCACTGACACCCATGATTGGTGTCTTAAATGTTTAGGGCCTGAACATTCTCCATCTGAATGTCTCTCCTGTATGGGGATGACTAAAAGAGGAAGACAGAACTTGGCTGCAAAACTCGGTACCCTCTTTTCTTTGGATGCCAGATCCATTGCATCGACATCTTCAAGGGCCTCCTCTTCCTCCCATGGATCTCAGGTAACTAAACATAAAAGCTGGTCCTCAAAGGGTAGCTCTCCTGCTAAGCATCGAGAGGCCATTGGCATTGCCCTTGAGGGAACCACACTGGCAAACAGCCCCGGTGGGATGATTCAGCTTCCAAAGCATCAATGGGGCTCCAGGATGTTCTCGAGGCCCCGACCTCGCAAGAACTACCTGTGCCATGCTCAGGAGTTCCGGCCGTTTTCACCGGTACCGATACCCAGGCATCGGCAGCGTCAATAGACCAGAGGTTCCTCGCTATCGAACGCAGCAGCGCAGCTCTTCTCTCAGCTGCGGTACCGTTGGTCCAACGGGCACCGGTACCGACATCGACACCGATGCCAGTACCTACACCGGTACAGGTACCAGTACCAACGATACCGGTACCGACAGTACCGGCCCCGGTGGGAATTCTTCCCATGCCATCTTTGGCTGGAATAGACAGATCGGTACCGGATCAACTCGGTACCGACTTTGATCAATACCGGGACCGTGCGTTGCATGACCATCGTGGTCAGGAATACTTTGAATTCTCCGATTCCGAAGACTCTGACAATTCTGCTGGTACTAGAGGGTTTCTCCCAGAGGATCCCTCTTCTCCCCAACGCAGAATGTCACCTCCAGAGGACATGTCTTTTCAGGATTTTATTCGTGATATGGCCAAGGGCCTTTCAATCATGGTGGCTCCTGAAGAGGAACCCAGAGCAAAGGAATTGTAAATTCTCCAATATCCTAAAGCTCCAAAGGAGGCAGCCACTCTGCCCATCCATGAAATTCTGCATAACTCGATGCTCAGAATGTGGGAGACACCTCTGACTACATCTCCTCACTCTAGGAGACTTGATAATATGTATTGAGTTCCGCCATGTCCTGGATTTCAAAAGACTCAGCTGCCACACTATTCAATGGTGGTGGAGTCAGCCATGCGTAGGATGAAAAGTGCAAAGAGGCATGCATCCAGTCCTCCAGGTCGTGAATACAGGACTCTGGATGCTTTTGGGCGCCGAACCTTTCAGGCTTTCATGCTTTCAGCTAGGATCAGTTCATATATACTCTATATGGGAATGTTCCTCAAGGAAGTTACAGGAGATTTGGAGCTTATGAACCCATTTCTCCCAGATGACAAGAGACAAGACTTTCTTGCTCTAGTTAAGCGTGCTCAAGATGTCTCCAAGTTTGTAAATCGTGCAGCCTTTGACTGCTTTGAATGCATCAGCAGAACCTCTGCTATTGCCATTGGCGCACGACGGATTGCCTGGCTTCAGGCATCAGACTTGGAGACTTGGGTACAGGACAAGTTAGGCAACATTCCTTGCACGGGAGAGAATCTCTTCAGCAAGAACTGGCAGGAAAAGGCTAATGAGTTAGATGCTGACAATACTACTCTTGATAGATTGTCGAAATCTACAGCCACTCCAGCCAAAAAGAAGTCTTATAAAAAACCCTCTTTCAGCAAAAAGAGGAAATTTTATCCTTCCTATAACCAGCAGAGTCAATCTCAGGGTCAGGTTGCCCAAAAGGGACAAACTGGACGGCAAAAGAAGCCAAAAGGCCTCAGAGCCCAACCAGCTCTGCAGGTTCAGTCCCTTCAAGGGCTTTGACTCCTTCCTAGAAAGCTTAGCCTTCCTGCCTCTGAGGGGTTCCCAACCCCCCAATATCCCAGGCAGGTTATTCCACTTTGCCAACAGATGGCATCAGATAACAGCAGAAGATTGGACTTTGTCCATTGTAAGAGAAAGGGTACAAGCTTCATTTTCACAGCATGCCCCCTCCTACATTTCTAAAGCAATTCAATTCTCAAACCTCCACAAACAATCTATTAGATCACAAGGTCTCAACACTTCTTGCCCAAGGGGCAATAGAGGAGGTACCCATTCTTCAACGGGGTGTAGGGTTTTACTCCCCCTATTTTCTTATTCCAAAGAAAACAGGAGGACACAGACACATTTTAGACCTCAGAGAATTGAACAAATACCTGTTTCGAGAGAAGTTCAAAATGGTTTCTCTAGGAACTCTTCTGCCATACCTTCAAAGCCAGGATTGGCTTTGCTCTCTAGACTTAAAGGATGCATACACTTGCATTCTGATCCATCCAGATCACAGGAAATTCTTACGATTCCTTTTCAGGGGAAAACATTTCCAGTACAGGGTTCTTCCCTTTGGTCTAGCTTCAGCATCAAGGGTATTCACGAAATGCATGGCAGTAGTAGCAGCATTTCTACAAACCCTGGGGATATTCGCCTTCCCTTACTTAGACGACTGGCTCATTCGAGCCCCTACAGTTGCAGAGGCCAGCACTGCACTGTCTCGCACAATGCGAATCCTCCAATACTTGGGGTTGGTAATAAACGTCCCAAAATCCCAACTTGTTCCTTCCCAATGCCTGGAATTCATAGGAGCCTGTCTGGATACCAGACAGGCAAGGGCTTTCCTTCCACAGGCCCGGTGTCTTCGCATAATGCAACTAGCTTCTCAAGCAACAGGGAAATCCTCCCTAACTGCTCGAGAGCTACTACAGTTGCTGGGACATATGGCATCTACGGTTCATGTAGTCCCATATGCTCGCCTCCACATGCGAGCAGCTCAGTGGACCCTTTCCACACAGTGGACACAGGCCACAGGTCATTTATTGGACACAATAATAAACTCTCAATGACTAATTTTGTCCCTCCAATGGTGGCAATCCCTAGAAAATCTGACAATGGGGTCTCCTTTCCATGAACCCCTTTTTCAGGCCACCCTAACAACAGATGCTTCGCAGGTGGGTTGGGGAGCACACCTGAATCATCTCTCTACCCAGGGAACCTGGACTCCACAGGAGGCTGGTCTACACAGAAACCTGCTGGAATTAAGAGCAATCTATTTAGCTCTTCGAGTGTTCCATGCCCAGCTCAGCTACAAGACAGTCCTAGTCCAGACGGACAATCAAGTAGCAATGTTCTATGTGAACAAGCAAGGCGGGACAGGCTCTCTGTCATTATGCAATGAAGCTTTACGACTGTGGGCCCTCGCCAGAGTGTATCAAATTCGCCTTCTAGTGGTATATCTTCCAGGCATTCAAAACCTTTGGGCAGACAAACTCAGTCGAGTACTGCTGCCTCACGAGTGGTCCCTCCACCTGGACCAGGTGGCAAAGATATTTCATTTCTGGGGCACTCCAGACATAGACCTCTTTTCAAATCCACTGAATGCCAAACTTCCCCGGTTCTGTTCCAGGATTCCGGCTCACAATTGTCAGACAAGGGATGCCTTCCTCCTTCACTGGGGTCAGGGCTTCCTTTATGCCTTCCTACCCATTCCCCTCATCCCCAAAACACTCTTCAAGCTTCAGAGAGACAGGTGTAGCATGATTCTCATAGTGCCACGATGGCCACGCCAAGCGTGGTATCCCCTGCTTCTACATCTCTCTCAAGCTGCACCTCTGGAATCAGGGCATGCTCCAGATCTCCTTTCCCAAGAGAATGGGATGCTATGGCACCCGAATCCCCAGTCCCTGCATCTCACGGCCTGGTTGCTGAAGGCTTAAACCTCCAGGATTTCAACCTGTCTCAACAGGTAAAGGATATCCTTCAGGCTTCTAGGAAACTTTCCACAAAAAGATCTTCAAGTGGAAACGTTTTACTATATGGTGCTTCAAGAAGAGATTAAACCCCCTTGACATACCCTTAGAATCGATACTATCTCCTTCACTTATCGAATTCAGGTCTAAAGACCAATTCGGTAAGAGTCCATCTTAGTGCAATTGCAGCTTCTTATAAGCCTCTGAATGGACAACCAATTTCCTCTCATCCACTCATATCCAGATTTATGAGAGGTCTTCTATTAACCAAACCTCCCATTAAGCCACCACTGGTGGCATGGGATCTAAATCTACTTCTCGGGCAGCTCATGAAGCCGCCTTTTGAGCCTTTAGCCACTACAACCCTTAAGTTTTTGACCTGGAAGGTCATCTTCCTAATTGCAATCACCTCTGCAGGTCGCATTAGTGAACTTCAAGCTTTAGTGGCTAATCCTCCTTATACTAGGTTTCACCATGATAAGGTTGTTCTTAGAACTCATCCACACTTTATGCCAAAGGTGGTTTCGCCTTTTCATTTAAATCAATCAATTTATCTTCCTGTATTTTTTCAGAGGCCTCACGCCTCTATTGCAGAAAGAAACCTTCATACTTTGGATTGTAAAAGAGCCTTAGCCTTTTACCTACAGAGAACACAGCAACATAGAAAGACCTCGCAACTTTTTATAGCTTTTGACCCTAGTCATTTGGGACAACCGGTCTCCAAAAGAACTTTATCTAAATGGATTGCCCAATGCATATCCTTTACTTATGAGAGTAAGGGTCTTCCTCTTCAGGACCATGTCACAGCTCATAACGTGAGAGCAATGGCAACTTCCATGGCTAATCTCCACTCTGTGTCTATCAATGACATTTGTCGAGCAGCCACCTGGGCTTCGGTACACACCTTCACAGCCCACTACTGCCTGGATAAAGCCTCCCATCGGGATGCCTTCTTTGGTCAAGCTGTTCTTCAAAATCTCTTTCAGACCTAATTCAACTCCTACCCACCAACCCTGGTGGGATGCCAGAGATCCATGGGAGGAAGGATTCCCACCTTTCTAGGGTGGCACCTTCCTGGGGCTATCTCCCTGGCATCTTCAGCTAGGGAGTCCCCATATGTGAAGACTACATTCCTGCTTGTTCCTGGAGATAGCATAGTTACTCACCTGTAACAGGTGATCTCCGGGAACAGCAGGAATTTAGTCTTCACAACCCACCCACCTCCCCTAGGAGTTGTCTCTCTATCTCTTTGTCTCTTTCCTCTCTCCCTCTATCCTTTCACTCCGCTACAAACTTAACTGAAGAGGGACAGTTGGAAAGGCGGGAAGGCAGCGCGCATGTGCTGAGGGATGCTCCCAAAGCGTTCCTATTGGACGCTGGGGAGCGTTGTCACGCAGGCTCCGTCGGTTCCGACGATACCCATGTGTGAAGACTAAATTCCTGCTGTTCCCAGAGATCACCTGTTACAGGTGAGTAACTACGTTTTCCCTGTATATCTGGCTCTTCGGCTAGGACTCTTTTCCATAGATTTCTAAAGGACATTTTTGGTTATCCTGATGCTAGCTTTCCCCCTACGCAGAAGATTTATTATATACCATCTGGTGTTGCTAGTGGTACTACTGCTACGATCCTGCTCCTCAAGCTGATGTTTCCTTGGATTCTCTTGATTTGGGGAATTTATCTGTACTGTTGGAACAGTCTTCTGAAACAGTAGGATCCAGAGCGACATTATTAGTATCTTTTGTATTTCTTCAGGATAAGAATGCATTGTTACGCTTGTTTCTTAAGAAAACAGATATTTCCTTTCTAGGGGGTAAGATTCAGATTTTCCTGGACGTGTCCCATTGGACACAAGTCCCTAGGAAGACATTTTTGGATCTATGCACAGAGGTAGTATCTCTGGGTGCGAAGTTCCAGTTACGATTTCCTTGTAAATGTATTGTTTATTACCAGAATTCTGTATATCATTTCTTTGAACCTTCTTTGAACCTTGGGATGCTAAGAAGTTGTAGGGCTGACTGGGGTTGATTGGAGCGGGGGTATTTGGTTGGAACTAATGTGTAGTATGTTTGCCGCATAGTTCTGTTATTTTCTTGTACCTTTCTTTTTTTTTTATTTCCACTCCTCTGGAATTGTGATTCTTGGTTCTCTCCTACTGTGGACTCTTTAGTAGTTGGCCTTTGATTTTCCCTATGGGGGTGGTTTTGTTTCCCCTATGGGGTTTGTTGCTTTGTTTGCTTTGCTGAAGGGAGGAGTGGCCTAGTGGTTGGGGCAAGTTACCTCAGGCCAGAAGGTCAGGGGTTCAAATCCCACTAGAGGACAGCAACCTTGGGCTGGAAGGACTGGGGTTTCTAGTCCCACAGGTGCTCCTTGTAGTCTTGGGCAAGCCACTTAACTCTCCATAGCCCATGTTCCCTGTAAAATAGTTATCTCCAAGTTATAATGCCCTGTTCAATGTAATTTCAGTTTGTTCAATGTAAACCACCTTGATATGAAATGCGGTATATAAGAAATGTAAAATAAATAAATATATGATTATCCTATGAGCTTTCCTTGTTAGGCCACTACTTCTGGTTCCTATTTCCAAGTTTGCTTGGTGTATTTTGTTAAATCTGATAAATAGAAAATAAAAAATAAAAAAAGAGTTACCTGACTAAATCCCTTCTCAAAATTATCCTCCCCAGATTTGGACAAAAAACACAACTCTATATTCAAGGACCAGCTAAACGCATAACGTAACCAGCTTATTTTCAGTGCTAACCAGCTAAGTTTAACAGAGGGATTGAGCTGCCGTAATTCTAGCTGACCAGCTGAATATTGTCCTAAAGGAGAACAGAAGAGCCTCAGATCCGGCAACACAATTTTGGCAGCATCAGTGGGACAGGAATGATTAGGGATCACCCCTGCTTTTTTTACTATTTGTAAGCTCAATAGGAGAAAGAATTAGAGAGGATCTCTTTTAGCATTGTGGCAGAGCTTACAGATTTAGGGAGTAGTCACTAACGTGTGTTAAGCACGATATTTGCTAAATAACATGCGTTAAATGGCAAAAACTTGTGTTACTTTACCTGAACACAAGCTGGTTTACTGCAACATGTGCTATGTAATGATGAGATGTAAATGAATGCAGTACACCTCATTATCATACAAATCAAATTTATTTATCAGGGTTTTTATACTGCTTTATCATTTCAGTCAAAGCAGTTTACATTGTAACTTAAACTTGGTAATGTACAGCACATTAAACAGGGACATTGATAACTTGGATTTTTCTGAGGCAATGGAGGGTTACGTGAATTGTCCAAGACCACAAGGTATACTAGTGAGAACTGAACCCTAAATGCTTGGTTCTCAAGCCAGTGCTCTAACTATTAGGCTACTTCTCCACTCCAAAGAACATAAGTTGTGTTTATACTTCACAAGCTGTATTATATGTGCAACGATAACCCGAGCTATGAGTTGGCATTATTTTTCTTCCCAGGAGTAATGGGTTGCTAATATGCAGCCCGAGGCTCCCAGGGGCAGTTTTAAAAATGGCCAGAGGTAAAGTAAAGGTCATTTGGACCACCCTCCCTCTGAAACACCCTCTCCCCAACCTACTAGTGCTTCCCCCACTCGCTAATGATCCTTAGGATACTGGCTTCAAAATGGTATTGGATGACCCTTAGCGGTAGTCTCAAGATACTACTGGTTGGGGGGTAGATAAGAAGTGGAGGAGTGGCCTAGTGGTTGGGGCAAGGTACTTCAGGCCGGAAGGTCGGGGGTTCAAATCCCACTAGAGGACAGCAACCTTGGGCCGGAAGGACTGGGGTTTCTAGTCCCACAGGTGCTTCTTGTGGTCTTGGGCAAGCCACTTAACCCTCCATAGCCCATGTTCCCTGTAAAATAGTTATCTCCAAGTTATAATGCCCTGTTCAATGTAATTTCAGTTTGTTCAATGTAAACTGCACTGATGCAGAATAGCGTGGTATATAAGAGAATGTAAATAAATAAATAAGAAGCACATGCCCTTATTTAATGGCTGGGCACCTTGCACTAATACCAATAAGCCACTGCTAGGGGCTAACTGACATTATTTTGATGCCAGCATCCTATGGTGAGTAGCAACTAGGGATCATTTCTGCGCCCTCCCCCCCTCACCCCCGTTCCTAGATAGCAGTGTAGCCCTGGTAGATTAAGGGGGGGGGGGGGGCCTTCTGGAAGTTGAATAATACAGGTGGTAAGGTAGAATGCAAATTGCATTATCCATTTTCTGCAGGAGTTACCGATCTGTGGTTTAAGTTAATTCAGGTTAGTGACTCCCATGCCAAATTACCTACTGTACCAATGTAACTCGTCTTGAGCTACCACTACTGCAAAAGGCATGAGCTAAATCCCCAAACCCTTCCCTTCCCTAAAATTAGGCTGCGGCAAAATCCAATAATTTACCACTGCTTAATAACTGCCTCCTTACATTTTAGGGTGGTTATTTTCAAAAAAGAGAATTTGGTGTGGAGGGGAGAGATATAGGAGAAGGGCAAAGAATGTGTGGATGCTACCATCACTGGTAAAGTCCACATGGTCCTGGTCTCAGGAACACTGCAGTTTTTATTCAAATTTAGCATTCAATATAATATAATGAATACCATGGGACATTACCCATGTTTTCAACCATTTTAACACAGCTTTAGTACATAGGTCCCAATTATTTGCAAAATGTGCACACTATTATGTACTGCTCAGCTGAATTTCATGACTGCATTTGCTAGAGGTGTACAGACCATCTTTGGATTTTTTTCATTCTTTTTTCTCATTTTGTTTCTTTTGTCATTTAAAGCACCGAAAATGAAATTTTGAAAAAGTAACAATAAAAACAAAATTCTAAAAATGTCGAGCTTGCTTTGCTGCAGAATTCCTCCTGGGCTCTCCCGCTAACCTCTTATCCCATCCGTTACCCACTTCTCATGAGGCAGAAGCAATCCCCCAATTTCTCTAGACCTGCCAGCTCAGTATTAGAAAATGGTACCAGCATTGTTGCACTGCTGTACAACAAAATTGGGTGGCCAAAGAAATGAATGAAATCTTTCTTTTTTTTATTTTGTTATAAAA
This sequence comes from Ichthyophis bannanicus, assembly GCA_033557465.1. Lineage (NCBI taxonomy): Eukaryota > Metazoa > Chordata > Amphibia > Gymnophiona > Ichthyophiidae > Ichthyophis > Ichthyophis bannanicus. Next base: position 197,672,715 of record CM066043.1, on the reverse strand, counting down.
ACCAAAGGAAATGGAGCAGGAACTGTAATTAAAAGTTTTGGTTTCATGTCCAATGAAATTGCATTCCTAGATTATGAAAAATGAAGAAAAAAAAAGATACATACAAAATTCAGTAAATTGCTTGAAAATTTGTTTTGTTTGTAAAATCTGAATCTTTGGGTGGTAACAACTATCTAATAGTTACAGGAGGAGAAGAAGTAGAAGGGAAGATTTGAATCTGCTCCAGTTAAAAACAATAACATGTAATTAAAGTAAATTCTGAAAAGCTTGTCTTTCTATTTCGTACATTTTTTAGGCATAGTTCCAACATGAATCTTCATCAGAAACTTCTAACGAAGGATACCTTGGAATTCAAAGACCGTCATTTCAATAAACACCATCTTTTGAAAGACATGGCTAAGGAGATATATGAGGACATGCCCTTCCAACACCAAGCTGGTCAGACCTCTGTGATCTTTAAAGGGATGAACCGAACAGGCAGCTTGGTTTATCCTATGAACAAGATCAGAGAGCCCTGTGCGGACAGTATGGAATGTGATCCTGGGAATGACAGCGCCGTGCTGGATTTAAGCACCGCTTCCAGCATTAAGTCTGGGAGCAGCGTTCATTCTTCTTGGGATTCAGATGGAGGGAGCGAAGAAGGCAACATTCTGATGGATGACAGTGATGAGAGCTCCGAAGGACCAAGCTTGATACCTAGGCAAGAAGTGTACCAGAGTTGTAGTGTGACAGAGAGAGCCAGCCCAGACTTTTCCAGTCTGCCTTCTGGCTTTCCAATAACTTGTCACATTTGCCAAAAAAACTACAGTAACAAGGGAACTTTCCGGGCCCATTATAAAACTGTGCACCTTCGCCAGCTACACAGATGTAAGGTTCCAGGCTGCGGTACTATGTTCTCGTCTGTTCGCAGTCGAAACAGGCATAGTCGGAATCCCAATTTGCACAAAGGTTTGACCATCTCACCCAATAACTTGCAGTAAAATAGTTCTTCACCGTCCTGAAACGTCATATAACTGTACCTAGATGCCAATAAGGACAAAAAATTTCATTTTTTATGGACTATGGAATTTAGTCTTTTTAAACCTATTTCAAACCACTAAAGGAAAAAAATAAGAACCTCACTTTAGAGAAAGCAACATAGACACAGCATGCAAAGTACAAAAAAGAGTGCTAGGATACCTAAAGAATTTGTAGTGACGTGCCCTTAAACTGAAATGGTATTTGTATGCCTTCGTGAAATAATGCTGGAGTTGGTGGAGACAAGGAGAGAATACTTCGTCAGTCATTTTGCCTCTTGAAATCATAGTCTGAGGTATATCTGCAGTATTAAGAGTAGCAAATTTAAGTTAATGGGTGTAGATTTAAGAGCATGTAGCAAAAACAGAATGTTCTAAGAACAAACTCCAGTCTTGATTTCTTATGCTCCTGGCATTGCTCATTTACTAATTTCTCTCCATCAAAGGTCATAGCCAATAATGGATTAAAGAAGGGAGTTGTTTGGAGGCCTTTCAGGATTGGATTAAGGGGGATCATGGCAGCGATACTGCCTGGAGTCAAAGGTGCCCTACTCACTGCCTAAGATTATGTTTGAGATTAGAGAAAAGGGGGAACACGATAGCCTTTAGCCTCATTAACTCCTGAACTGTTAAAAGATTCATGCAAATAGGGGGGAAGGTTTGTTTAAGAAACACTCCTCACCCTATATTTTATGATGCACTTTTCTTTAATCACATTTTGAAAAATGTATTTTGTAACTATTTGAATATTCCTGGTATAGGCATTTCAGAATTGCATTTTGAAATATATTTGAAAAAGTGCATGAATAAACCTGTATTCTTGTGCACATGGTCATAACATTTTGCAAATGTATAGCTTTAAAAAAGGGGGGGCAGATTTTTTCAATTTTGTCATATCTATCAAGGTCTTTGTACAAGGAAGGAAACGTGATATTAGATAAAGATTCTTTTTTATACAAAATTGTTGTTCTTTTACAATAATTAGACTGATATACGTATTCACATTAGCAGTATTCGTTATTAAGTTCTATGCACTTAAGAATAGTTTTGCATTTTTATTAAAAAAAAATTGGTATTATTTCAATTATTTTGTCATCCAGATATTGTGTGTGTGTGTGTGTGTGTGTGTGTGTGTATCTATATGTATACAGTAGTATGCTAAAAAATTGTCTATTTGATGGTTTTGGTCATTTATGGAACATAAGCATGATTTTACCAAAACTGTTTATATATATTATAGTGATATGAATTGATTTTGTGGTTTCTATTGGGAAATAACCACAGGATTCCCAGTGTTACTGGTCTGTGCATTGTGATAGAATGAAATGGACACTCTACATTTACTTCTCAGCAAACTTCCTCTACCATGCAAATCAGTCTAAATGCAGAGCTGATTGCGGTGGAAGAGTGAAAAATGGAACAGTGAGAAATTGGGTGATGACTGGGGAAGGGAAGCAAGAAAGAGAGAGACATTGGGTGATTGCTGGTGGCAAGAGATATCAGGTGATGGGAAAGGGCAAGAGAGAGGGAGAGGCATGAGGATGGCTAGGGGGCAATAGCAGAGGCATCAGGTGATGGCTGGGGGGGCAATAGAGAGAGACATCAGGTGATGACTGGAGGCACAATAGAGAGAGCAAGACATCAGGTGATGGCTGGGGAGTAATAGAGAGAGAGACATTAGGTGATCGCCGAAGGGGACAATAGAAAGAGAGAGAGAGATGTTAGGTGATGGCTGGGGAGTGGGGAAGCAACAGAGAGAGAGGCAGCAGGTGATGGCTTGGGGACAGTAGAGAGAGGAATATTAGGTGATGCCTGGGGGCGATAGAGAGATATCAGGTGATACCTAGGAGCAGTAGAGAGAGAGACATCAGGTGATGGCCAAGGTGGGCAATAGAAAGAGAGAGAGAGACATCAGTGATGGCTGAGGGGGCAAGAGAGAGAGAGGAATATTAGGTGATGACTGGGGGGAATAGAGAAAGAGAGACATCAGGTGATGGCTGTGGGGAGCAAGAGAGAAGAGACAAAGTGATGGCTGAGGGAACAACAGAGAGAAAGACATGACGTGATTGCTGAAGGAGGACAACAAAGAGAGAGAGAGGGACACCAAATGATGGCAGAGGGGGGCAACAGAGAGAGAGAGGCATCAAGTGATGGCAGAGGGGGGGCAACAGAGAGAGAGAGGCATCAAGTGATGGCAGAGGGGACACCAGAGGGAGAGAAAGAGAGAGATAAGTGATGGCTGAAGGGGACAACAGAGATATAGACGGACATCAAGTGGATGGTTGGAGGGGCAATAAAGAGAGAGAGAGAGAGACATCAAGTGATGGATGGGGGGTGCAATAGAGAGAGAAAGACTAGGTGAAGGCAGGGTGCAGGGGTGATGAGAGGTTTGTTTGGGTGTCTTTGCTTCACGCATTACCAGACCATGGTGATATGTAAGCAGAAAAGAAGCCGGCCCATCTGCAGCTATAAAGGATCATCGATATGCTGCTGACAACATACTCATAGGGGGTAGTGGGAGAGGGAGGCAGAGAGGGGTCACTGCCTTTTGTTGACATCATGTAATGGCATGTTTAAGGGCCTTATTTATTAAGCTTTTCCCATAGAAAATGGGAAACCAGTACATCAGACCCTTAAAAAATGGAGCTGTGATGCATCTTTTCAGGGATGGGGGGGGGGGGGGGGCAATGTGTCCGAGGGCTTTGTGGCTGGTTCTTAAAAGTTTACGCTGACTCCTAGATTCCAAGAAAAATTGTCAAGGCCTGGATTAAGAGGTTCTCTTTATGGCATCTGGAACATGTATGGAATTATGATGTTGCTTTTTAAATATAGTAAATTAAGTGTGAATAGTAAATCCTCATTAAAACTGCTATATTATAAATTACTTTAAAAAATACATGATGGAAATAATCAAGAATGTTATTTATTTTATGTATTTTATTTATTTAACACATTTTTATACTACCTTATCGTAGATTCAAAGCCATTTACAATACAACACAAACTAGAAGTGTACATTGAACAGGGATAACGAACTTGGAAACTTAAAACAGGGGCTCTTCAGATCTCCAGGATCACAGAGGGTTTAAGGAGCAAGGGTTGTAACATACTGTTTGGGGTTTACTTAGTGTCGGATAAGCAAAAGGAAATTAAGGGGGAGGAATCAAGGTAAAGCGACAGGGAACATATAATCAGGCCGTGCATGGGGTTGGATAGCATAGTGGGTAGACATGGCCAGAAGATGCGCATCAAGTGTAGGGTCTATAGAGTTCTGTAAAGAGGAGTGTTAGAATTATTTTCTTGAAGTCCCAAATGTCTTCAATGGGTCTTATGTTCTCGGGGAGTGCATTCCATAGCGACGGAGCACTATGGATGCACTGGGTAGCTACTAGTACAAAAATGTAATGGGTAGTTACTAGAACAAAAAGGAAGTTTAATCACTTAAATGAATAATTATGATCAATAGAATAAATCGTTGTCCAATGGAGTACTGAAACCTGCCAGTGCTCTTGTCTAGGTCATAAAGTTTAGGCTGCAGAGCTTTCAGAGTCTGCCAAAATGAATCACAGATTCAAGTTACTTCAAGCAACATTGCAATGCTTACAAGCTGTGCGTCCATGGGGAGAAAGGCCCTATCTCCAGGAACAAGCAGGAATGAGTCTTCACATATGGGTACGTCGGTACCGACGGAGCCTGCGCGGGAACGCTCTCCAGCATCCAAAAAGAAAGCCTTTGGGAGCATCCCATACGCATGCGTGCTGCCTTCCCACCCATTCACTTCCCTCTCATCAGTTTTCCATTTTCCGCGGAGCCGGCAGGATGTATTCCTGTCACTGCAGAAAATTCTTCTTTTTATTCTTAGTTTTTTGTGGTCGCGTCTGCCTTCCCTCGACGCCACCGGTACCGCCGGTGCTTTTCTTTCTTTTTACTAAAAAATTTCTTCTTTTCTCTAGGAATTTTTTTCCTGTTAGTGCCTGACGGTTTCTAGGCCACTAGGCCTCTATCCTTCTATTATGGAAAAGCCAGCCACTATCCTTAAGAAATGCTCAAAGTGTGGCTGTACAGATATATTTTTAGACACTCATACTTGGTGTCTAAAATGTTTAGGTCCTGACCATTGCCCACTGGAGTGTCTCTCCTGCTGGAGCTCGAACAGAAGAAGTCTTCAGGATCGAGCACAACTCGATACCTGGTTCACATCGGACTCTGTCACCGGCCAGAATATCTTCTTTTTCACAGGATCAGGTAACCAAACAAAAGTCTGTAAAGACTAACCAGTCCTCGAGTGGTAGATCTCCTTCTAAGCATCGAGATGCCTCTGGCGTTGCCCTCAAGGACATTTTGACAATAAAGCCCCGGCAGGAGTGTTCGGGCTCCAAAGCATTAACGGGGCTTCAGGTTGTTCCTGGGGTTCTTACCTCGATGAACATACCTGGGCCATGCTCGGTGGTTGTGGCCGCTTTGAGCGGTACCGACACCCCTGCATCGGCTATGGTGATGGATGAAACACTCCTCACCGATGAACGTAGTCTAGCGCTCTCAGCTACTTCGGTACCGCTAGAGTTGCTGCAGACCATTCCTTGAGTATCGGTATCGACTTCGGTACCGGTATCGACATCGGCACCGGTGTCAGTACCATCCATGCTTGCTTCGACAGACTCGCTTCCTTCGATGCCGAGCCTGGAATCGCTCTCTAGCATGGAGGATTCGGTACTGACTCGTCACAGTACCGACCTCGGGCGGTACCAAAGACATCGCTTTAAAGAAAATCCGATGCTTCATCCTTTCAAGTCTTCCAATCCCGATGACTTGGATGAATCCATCGGTACCAAGGCTGAATTTTCAACAATTTTAGCCTTTACCCCTCATTTTAGGGGGTTCTCCTCAGGAGAGATTTCTTTTCAAGCTTTTCTGCTTGATATGGCAAAGTTACTTGCCATTTCTATACCTGGTAAAGAATCCATATCAGGGGATTCAGAGACTCTGCAATTCCCCTGGATTCCAAAGGAGGTCATCATGCTTCCTTTGCATCAAAGCTTACAGGATCTACTATTAAGAATGTGGGAAACTCATTTAATGGTATCCCCACATTCTAAGACACTTGATACTATGTACAGGGTGCCACCTTCTCCAGGTTTTCAAAAGACTCAACTTCCTCATCATTCTATTGTAGAATCAGCAATGAGGCGTATTAAGAGTGCAAAGAAGCACTCCTCTTATCCGCCAGGTCGTGAGTCTAGGACTTTAGATGCCTTTGGACGTCGATGCTTCCAGGCATCCATGCTTTCAGTAAGAATTATCTCATATATATTTTCTATATGGGATTATCTCTTGAAGAGGTCACAAAGAACTTAAAGCTTTTGAACCCTTTTCTTCAAGAACATAAAAGAACAGACTATTTTTTATTAGTCAGTCATGCTCAAAATGTCTCTAAGTTCCTTAATCGTGCTTCCCTAGACTGCTTTGAGTCTATTAGCAGAACTTCTGCTATAGCCATAGGGGCACGACACATGGCCTGGCTCCAAGCTTCAGACTTGGACAAATGGGTACTGGGAAATACTCCTTGTACTGGTGAAAATCTCTTTAACAAGGATGCTTTATTCCAAGCTAATCAGTTAAACACTAATATTGTTGCTTTCAGAGGATTGTCAAAAACTTTCCTCTATTCCAGCTAGTAAAAAATCTCCTAAAAAACCTTACCCCCTAAGGGGAAAAAGTTTTATTCATCTTCTACCCATCATGCAGATGTTTCCAAAGAAGGGCAACATCAAACCAGGCTAAGAAAATCAAAACCTCAACATGCTCAGCAAACCCAGCAGTCACAGGGTTTCTGATATTTTATTCATTAAATCTCTTTTTCCTGTTTGAGGTTTAGAACCACTAACCTACTACTTATCAACAGAAGCATCTACAATTCATCTCATCCTTACTGAGAGATCAGTGATACACTGACTCAATCCTCGACTCTAGGCATGAATCTCTTGCCAGAAGAGAAATCCATTCTTTTAGCTCCTAGAGCTATTGAGGATAATCATGCCCTACAGGTAATTACAAGGTAGGCTATGCCCTTCACCTTGACAGTTTTCCTGTACGAGGATATCTCATAGTTTTGACTGCAGGGGGACCGTTCCTTTTTCAGAGACTTACCAAATTGTAAGTCTTCACAACTCTGTATTACTTTCTATCCCTCTTAGTCGAGACATTCAGTCTAAGAGTGATACTATTCAACTGGAGGGCTTACTTTTTTTAAGCCCATAGGATTTTCTTCAATACCTACTCCAGTAAGTGGTTTCCATACAGAGCTTTCTTCCCCTTTGCAATCTTCTCAAATATTTCTTTTAAGACAGCTTATCAGACCATAATTGAGTTTTACCACTCCTAATTATGTCTGTCGGTCCTTTTCCAATCTATAGGACCTAACTTTTTCTGCTGTCTTAATAACAGATAATTCCAAGAGAGGTTCCAAAACCTACTTGGACAATTTATCATTGCAGGCAACCGGCCTATCTACTATTCTTAGCCATCTTCAATTCTTTTTGGCTCCAACAGAATAGATTAGGTTGCACGCTGGCAATTAAACAGCCAGATCTCACCTAAGCAACCTACAACATGCTCTCTGCAATTATACAAAAAAGCTCTGCAACTATGGGCCTTTGCCAGAGAGCGTCAGAGCCATTCCTAGTAGGTAACTTCCAGATGGTTAAAAAGGCTTTCCCCAGTCATGTTCGTACATGACTGGTTTCTCCTACTCTTACCATCTTCCTTAAAATTTCCTTATAAGGAAAAGGAACCAGGGCTTAGACCACGTGAAAGCATAAAGAATTGCTCAATTCCCTGGGTTGTTCCACATCTCCAGTGGAACTCTTGCAACTGGGATGCATTCCTTTTCACTGCAGTTGGTCCTTGTCTAGTGCATTCCTTCTAATTCCCAATACTTCATTGAAGCTTATGCTGAACAAAGAATGCATGATACTCATATTGCCCTTATATTGCGTCTTCTTCTCCACACTGAAGTTATAGAAGGATTCAGACTTGTTGTCTTAAGACTAAGGATCTCCTCCTGCACCCCTTCACGTAGGTCTCCATTTCTGGTTATTCAAGGGCTAGAATTTTTAAAGAAATCTAGACCTCTCCTTCTAAGTAAGAACATTCCACTGGTTTCCATGTAACCTTCTCCATGGTTCTTCCACGTGTAACCAGAAAGAGATTCTCTATCTATAATTCTCAAGCAGGTCTTACCCCTTCTTGTTATTAAGTGAATCTCAATCTCTCTCTCTCTCTCTCTCTCTCTCTCTCTATATATATATATATATATATATATATATATATAATGACTTTAAAAGATTTGTTACTGTCCATATTAATGTTGTTCCAGCATACCATAGCATTTTAAATGGACAGCCAATTTCTATGGTAATTAGAAACTACCTTCTTTTACCGTAACCTTTCTGGTTACGTTGCATCTGAAGCTCTCCATGTAAAGTCATTATCCTAAGTGACATCACTTAGGGAAGACATTACTGATCTTCAAGAAATTGGAGGCTACACTGCCTACCACAAATGTTTCTTTCTTTCATTTTGATAGAGGGGTCTTAAAGACCCATCCTTTTTCTGCAAACCAGTCAGATTTATCTCCTCTCTTTCCTAGAGCCTTATTCTGCTCCAAGGACAAAGAGCTTCAAACTTTGGCCTACAGAAGCATTTGCTTCTCCTCCAAATTCCAACCTCATTAAACTCCCCCAGTTTTTTCTTCTGGGATTAGTTCTAGCCATTAGGGCTTCTGACCTCTGCCTGTATTGCAAAATTTATTTTCCTCTACTTCACAGTGAGGTAATTTCTTTGAGGATAATGTACTGGCTCTTAGCACCAGACCATATTACCCTCAACAAATACTTTCGCAATACTTTGAGTAAGGTCCACATAATAAATGTTAGTAAAAATTGAATTCCAATTTTCTAATCTACATAAGGACTCCCCTCTAGACGCCTTGTTTAGTCAAGCTGTTCCACAGCACACCCCTTTTAATTCAACTCCTACCCTCCATCCCTTGGATGCCTGAGGTTCTGGGAAATAGCATGGCCCATCTATTAGATTTACAACTTGCTGGGACCTCCTCTAGGCATCTCTAGCTTGGGAGTCTCCATATGTGAAGACTCATTCCTGCTTGTTCCTGGAGATAGCACAGTTACCTGTAACAGGTGATCTCTGGGAACAGCAGAAATAAGTCTTCACAACCCACCCACCTCCCCTAGGAGTTGTTCTCTCTCTCTCTAATTTGTCTACTTCCCTCCTTCGGTCTCAGCTACAAACCCAACTGATGAGAGGGAAATGAATGGGCGGGAAGGCAGCGCGCATGTGTGTGGGATGCTCCCAAAGGCTTTCTTTTTGGACGCTGGGGAGCGTTCCCGCGCAGGCTCTGTCGGTACCGACGTACCCATATGTGAAGACTTATTCCTGCTGTTCCCAGAGATCACCTGTTACAGGTAAGTAACTGTGCTTTACTGGAAAGTGGAATAAGTCTATCAGATAGTTAAGCTGCAAGTTTCAGTAAACTATGACAAATGAGTTCCCTGGAATTTGGAGGCTGAAGCATCAGTTAAAAATGGAAAACTATAAATTCCTTACAGAACTGACGAAACCTATTTTCCAAAATATGTGCACACAGCAACATGCCTGTGGGGAGGCAGAAAAAATTACCAGAGTCCAATTTCTCTTGGCCTCCCTGAGATCTGAAAACTGGGTTTGGATCAGATGGAAAGGGTGCTATGAATACATGCATGCAGTTATACAATACATGAATTTCCCCCCAAAATATCACCTCATGATCCTTGTAGACCTTCTAACATACCTCCCCCTGCCCCCATGCACAAGTGGTGGTCACATAAGCCTCTCTCTTTTTAGTAAACAAGCTGAAAACATGTTAGAACATTTCTGAACATGAAAACTCTTTTGTGTGTAACTTTACCTTCAGCAGGGCGGACAGTTGTCTAGTTATAGAGCTTGGTACTGCCAGAAGCACTGATGCTGTCACCTAGCATAGTTCTGTTTAAATAGTTAGAGAGACATGTTTGAAGTTATTGACTTTTTTTTTTTCCTTAGCTCTTTCCTTCATGTTTCCAAATGGCTTCTGACCCTTGCTGAGGCCTACATCGGGGGAGTTCACAAGCAACCATGTCGGATCCTGCAGATGCAACTAGAAAGTCACTGTGGGGGGGGGGGGGGGGGGGTTCTGGTTTTCCTGAAAAAGGAAACAAAAACCCACAAATGTCACTTATTTTAAGTTATTTTTGTATCTACATGTATGCACACCAGGAGTGTTAAAATTCTATAGCTATGCCTTTCACCATAACTTTTTAAATTCTAGGCTGAAATGACTCCATTGTGAAATAAAAATTTTGTTAGACGTTTCCTAGAAAATATCAGTCAATGGGTGATTTCTTATAGCCAGTGCTCTGCTTCTAGAAAGTTTCTGCTTGCTACTGAATGTTTCATGAGCAGTTTCAAAATACTAAAAGAAATTGTTTTTGCAGGATGAATGCTTCATTCTAGTTCGTGACTGTACTAAGCCCAACATGAAAGAAATAATTGTTTAAAGCAGCCTAGAGGTGCATCTTCAAGAAGTATTTTGGAACAAATAAATAGTTTATTCTTGCAGAACACAAGACAATGAATCTTGTCTGATTTATAAAAGAAATCACAATGTTTGAAATATATGTTCAAGAAGATGACTGAAGATGAGGTTTTCCATGGATTTGGTTAAAGTTTTCTATAAATACTGTAACTTTACTGAAAAATATTGTAGCCCGTTGTTGTACAGGAGTGGTTCCCCAAGCTACTTCATTGGTCTGCCAGACGTTGTCCAAGCAGGCCAAACAAAACAAGCAGAAGTAAGTCCTCTCTAAGAGATGTTTACAAAAGAAAATACTACTTTTATCCTTAGGTTTTTAAACTGTATCACATTACTTACAACATCAGTGAAAATGAAAAACTGAAACAAACTGCTAACCTTGTCCAAGGTCTCGCCAACTCACCATACTTGGTCCCAGATCATTAAAAGTTCATATTTCCTTCAGTGTATCTGGTAACTTCTTCATTTCCACTTTCTGCCTTCCTGACTCTGTTATAAGCTGCTTTTAAAAGTTGATTTCTTAATTTAAACTGCCTATAAGTAGGCAGTTTGGTATCCTGATTTGTCCTCTGTCTAGATCTTTCCTCAGGAAACTCATTATTAAAATCTGTGTTTTGGATTCATTTAATTGCCTGCTTATTCCTTAAGGTTTTCAGTATTTCTACTGATTCTCATTTCCCCTTCAGCAGATAGATTCCTGTAATATTTGACTGTCATATCTTCTCTACAGAGTTCTTCACAATTTCTGTCGTCCCCCCGTCCCCCCCCAGCTCAATGCTCTTGGATTGGTCATTAAACATAAGTACACATTATTTTTTGAGAGACCACCAATAGTACTGTTGTTAGAACCTGACCAGTGCCCTACTTTTTATTTAAAGTTTATATTGTAAGGAATCATCTAACCCTTGTATTCCTTTCATCATTTTGGTACATCCATTTCAAGGGTCTGTGGTACTAGAATGACTTGTTCCCCAACAAGTAATATTTTAAGGTTTCTAACGTCAATTTCATAGCCACTAAGTCCCTTTCTATGGCCATATAGTTCTGTTCGGCGTAGAAATGTTACTATTTTCAGTAGAGTATTACATATTCTTTTCCATGTATTATTTGAGATGGATTTGCCCTTATGCAGTGTCATCACAGGGGATTTGAAGTTCATGAAAAGCCCTTTAGCTTTCGTTATTCATGTCACCATGTTTAGTGCCCTTGTTTTAGTCCTTTTGATATGTGGCTTTGCTTGTGTTGTGCATTAGGGAATAAATCTATAACATCTGATTCCCCCTAGGAATGTTCTAATTTGTTGATTCTCCTTCCTCTTAGCCTCATTTTGAGGGTTTACAGTGGTATAAATTCTGCTCAAGCAGACAATGGGGGCACAGTTGTAAACCTTCTGGGAGCCTGTCTTGATCTGCCCCTGGGTTTCGTATTCCCTCCCATGAGGCTCCAGTACTTCATGGGTTAGTAGTAATCAAATTTTCAAAATGCTCTCATCACCCCCATGATCACTGCCTCTGTGTATCTTTCCCTTAGCAGCTGTATGTGTTACTTCACGGACTACAGAAAGCCATCTACAGTCTTTGCTTGCCCTTTCAACAGCTGCAACATCTGCATGCCACAAACTGCAAGTGGATTGTTTCTCAGTCTTTACTTGTCCTTCTCCCAACAATGCCAGCTGCATCTTCAAAGAGTGTAGGTAAAAGTCTTCAGTCTTCTGAGTCTATCACCAACTGCTGGTGTCCTTTCTCCATCTGATATCTTGTTAATTCATCCATAAGAGAACTCTCTATGCCATCTTTTCCTATAGTGCAGTCCTTTTCTGCTGCCGTGAATGTGAATTTAATTTAATTCATAGATTTATATCCACTCTTTCTGACAGAAGGATGTGCAGAGTGGCTTATAAATCTTTACATTTTGTATTCGGGTATCTTGGGATTTTTCTTTGATCCTTTGGAGGGCTTAGAGTCTAATTTTGTACCCGAGACATTGGCAGGTTTAGTGATCTTGAAGGAGATAAGGGAAGTGGAATTGCAGTGAGCTAAACTAAAAGAGGCAATAAAGGGGACAATGGATATATATGTAAGGAAAGTAAATAAAAGGAAACTTAAATGGTTCTCCAAAGAAATGGCTTCCCAAATAAAGGCAAAAACCACTGCTTTCACAAAATTCAGAAGATCACAAACAGAGGAACACAGAAAAGGTGTTCCTCTGTTTGTGATCTTCTGAATTTTGTGAAAGCAGTGTTGTTTTAAAATGGCCAGCAATGAGTCCTGATCTCAATCCAATCGAGAACCTTTGGAAAGAGCTGAAATGTGTCATTGGTAAAAGGAATCCTGGAAACTTTGATGAGCTGGAACAAATTGCAGTTGAAGAGTGGTAGAAACTACCAGCAGACAGATATATGAAACTTATAGATGGCTAGTTGGCTATAAGAAACGTTTGGAGATTGTCACCATTGCCGAGGGTTGTGCAACTAAATATTAGTGAAGGGTGCCATTAATCCTGTCCAGGTCATACTTTGTTTTTTTCTCAGAAATTACTATGTCTAAGTTGCACAGACATCTTTTGTTTTGTTGTATACCTTTGAACATACTATTAAAATATTATGATGACATACAGTTTGAATATTTCCAATTATTTCTCAAGATATTGTATACAACATACCTAAAATACAAGGGTGCCAGTAATGTTGACTACAACCATAATTACTTAGATTGCAAGCCTTCTGGGGACATGGAAATAATTGCACCTGAATCTAGCTCATCTTGAACTACTGCTGAAAAGGCAAGGGGCTAAATCTAAATAAATAAATAAAAAATAATATAATTCCTGCCAATTTGTTGCTAATTAATTATCTCCAGGAACAAGCAGGAATGAGTCTTCACATATGGGTACGTCGGTACCGACGGAGCCTGCGCGGGAACGCTCCCCAGCTTCCCAAAAAAGGAAAGCTTTTGGGAGCATCCCACAGCGCCTGCACACTGCCTTCCCGCCTTTCCTAACCGCCTCTCCCCAGTTCTTCACCGCTGAAGAAGTTCTTTGTTTTATTTTATTTCTTTGGTCGCGCGTCTGCCTTCTCCGACGTTGGACGTTGGACCGGTACTGCCGGTCTTTCTTTCTTTTCTTAAAAAAAAAAACAAAACAAAACATATTTTTCCCTCACTTAGTGTGTTTTTCCTCTTTGGGCCTTAGGCCTCACGAAAAATTTTCTACATGGAAAAACCAGCCTCCGGGTTTAAAAAATGCACTAAGTGCAGCGGTACTATTTCTGTTACCGACACCCATGAATGGTGTCTCAAATGTTTGGGTTCTGAACACTCCATTTTGGATTGTTCGTCCTGCTCCTTGATGTCCAAACGAGGTTTACAGAACCGAGCAGCCAAACTCCATGTTCTGTTTCCCTCTGATGCAGCTTCAGTGGCATCGACGTCTTCCAGGGCTTCTTCTTCCTCCCATGGATCTCAGGTAACCAAACATAAATCCAGCCGGTCCTCGAAGGGTAGATCTCCTTCCAAGCATTGAGATGCCTCCGGGCTTGCCCTCGAGGATCCTGCACCGGCAAAACTACCCCGGCGGGAGGCTCTGGCTTCCAAAGCTTCACCTATGGGGTTACAGGTTGACATCGATGGCACGGCCTCGACCGATCACCTGTTAGAATGCTCTGGGGTACCGGCACAACCGTCCGGTACCGAATTCCAGGCATTCATGGCGTCGATGGATCAGAATGTTCTATCCATGCAGCAGGCTATCACGGCCTTCATTCAAGCTGCGACGCCGCTGATACCACAACAAACTCCGTTGTCGGTATCGGCCCAGGTACCGACACCAGTACCGACTGCATCGACATCGGCCATGGTGTCGTCTGCAGCGGTTCCCTGCCTAGGGATGCCTATTGGTACCGAACCGGTACCGATAACGCCCGATGTCGATACGGCTCTTTACGCGTATCGAGCTTTGAAAGAGCACCCTGACAGTCGATACTTTGATTCCTCCGAAGATTCTGATTCATCGGAGGCATCTGCTGAAGTATCCATAGCCCTTCCTGAAGAGCCTTCTTCTCCAAAAAGAAGAATGTCTCCTCCAGAAGACTTGTCCTTTCAAGACTTCATAAGAGAAGTGGCTAAAGGGCTCTCTATTTCAGTAACCTCTGAATCAGAGCCTAGAGCTAAAAAATTGGATATTTTAGGTTATTCTAAGGCTCCTAAGGAGGCAGTCACCTTGCCAATTCATGAGATTCTTTATGATCACATGATTGACTTATGGGAGACTCCTCTCACTATCTCTCCTCATTCTCGTAGGTTGGACACTATGTACCGTGTCCCTCCTTGTCCTGGTTTTCATAAAACACAGCTTCCTCACCATTCTATTGTGGTGGAGTCAGCTATGAAAAAGATAAAGAGTGCAAAAAGACACTCCTCTGCTACTCCAGGAAGAGAATGCAGGACCTTGGATACTTTTGGTAGGAAAATCTTCCAAGCCAGTATGCTCATTGCCAGAATCAACTCCTATAGTCTTTATATGGGAATGTTTCTGAAAGAAGTTGCAGATAAGCTGCACACTTTCCTCCCTTTTCTTCCAGAGGATAAAAGGGAAGAATTTCTTATTTGGCTTAAGCATACTCAAGATATTTCAAAGTTTTCCAACCGTGCAGCTTTTGACTCCTTTGAGGGTGCCAGCAGAGCTTCGGCCATTGCCATAGCTGCACACAGAATTGCTTGGCTCCAAGCTTCTGATCTAGAATCTTGGGTCCAGGATGGCTTGGGAAATCTTCCCTGTACAGGAGAAAACCTGTTTGGCAAAGATTGGCAAATAAAAGCCACTCAAATGGATGCAGAAAATTCTGCTTTGGATAGACTTTCAAAGTCAACCTCCATTCCTGCCAAAAAAAACCCTTTCAAGAAGTCTTTTTTCAAGAAAGGCAGATTCCATCCTACTTCTGGCCAACAATCATCTACAGGTCGTTTTGCTGCTAAGCGTCAGCAACCTAAACAGGCCAGGCCTAAGCCTACAGGGGCTGCTGAAACTCAGCAGACCCAGCCTCCTCAGGGCTTTTGACTTGATGCTAGAGAACGTAGCCTTTCTGGCTCTGAAACAGCCAGAGCCTCTCACCATTCCAGGAAGGTTAGCTCATTTTGCTCCCAAATGGGAGCAAATTACAGCAGAGCAGTGGACCCTCTCCATCATAAGGGAGGGCTACAAACTTCATTTCTCAAACCTTCCTCCTCACACCATGGTGAGACATTTCAATTCTCCAACATCTCTCCTCGACCTTCTAGGTCAGGAGGTGGCTACCCTTCTTGCCCAAGGGGCAATAGAAGAAGTACCTCTTCTTCAACAAGGGTCAGGGTTTTACTCCCCCTACTTTCTGATCCCAAAGAAAACAGGGGGCTACACACCCATATTAGATCTCAGAAAGTTGAACAAATTTCTGTACAAGAAGAAATTCAAGATGCTTTCTCTGGGCACTCTCCTTCCATACCTTCAGAGTCAGGATTGGCTTTGTTCTCTAGATCTCAAGGATGCGTACACACATGTCCTCATCCATCCATCTCACAGAAGGTTCCTCCGTTTTCTTTTCCAAGGAAAGCATTACCAATACAGGGTGCTTCCTTTCGGTCTGGCCTCTGCTCCAAGAGTGTTCACCAAATGCATGGCAGTAGTAGCTGCATTTCTACGCACTCTGGGAATATTTGTATTCCCATACCTGGACAACTGGCTCATCCGAGCTCCATCTCAGTCAGAGGCCCAGACTTCCCTGGACTGCACAAGGAGCATTCTGCAGTATCTGGGACTTGTGGTGAACCTCCCAAAGTCCCAGCTCACCCCTACTCAGTCCCTAGAGTTCATAGGGGCCTGGCTAGATACTACCACTGCAAGGGCCTATCTTCCTCAGGCCCGTTGCCTACGCCTAGTGCAGTTAGCCTCCCAGATTCAGTCAAAGAGCCATTTAACTGCCCGGGAGATGCTACAACTGCTAGGCCACATGGCATCCACAGTGCATGTGGTCCCCTATGCTCGCCTTCACATGAGAGCAGCTCAGTGGACTTTGTCCACCCAGTGGACTCAAGCATCAGGGGCTCTGTCAGACAAAATAGCAACCTCTAGGCGCCTCTTTTGGTCTCTCCAGTGGTGGAAGTCCACCCAAAATCTGTTGCTGGGGTCCCCCTTCCAACAGTTGTTGCCCCAGGCAACCCTCAGAACAGATGCCTCCCAAACAGGTTGGGGAGCTCATCTGCAAGACCTCTCCACTCAGGGCACTTGGTCTCCACAGGAGACCTCTCTACATATCAACCACTTGGAGCTCCGAGCAGTTTTTCTAGCTCTCAAGGTCTTCTAACCCTGCTCAGCTACAAGACAGTCCTCATTCATACGGACAATCAGGTAGCCATGTTTTACATAAACAAGCAAGGAGGAACTGGCTCTCTGTCGCTTTGCAACGAAGCTTTAAGATTGTGGGCCTTCGCCAGAGAGCATCAAATCCATCTCCTGGCTGTATACCTTCCAGGAATCCAAAACTCTTGGGCAGACAGACTCAGTCGAGTTCTGCTTCCACACGAATGGTCCCTGCACATGGACCAGGTACTCAGAATCTTTCAAGAGTGGGGAACCCCGGACATAGACCTCTTTGCAAGTCCATAGAATGCCAAACTTCCTCGGTTCTGTTCCAGAATTCCGTGTCAGGGAGTTCAGGCCAAGGATGCCTTCCTCCTTCATTGGGGTCAAGACTTCCTGTATGCCTTTCCACCCATTCCCTTAATACCCAAGACTCTGTTCAAGCTCCAGAGGGATCAAGGATCTATGATCCTCATAGTTCCACACTGGCCACGCCAAGTGTGGTACCCTCTACTTCTGCATCTCTCTCAAGCTCCCTCCCTAGACTTGGGAGCTGCTCCAGACCTTCTGTCCCAGGAGGAGGGGACTTTGTGGCACCCAAACCCCAAGTCCCTTCACCTCAGAGCTTGGTTGCTGAAGGCCTAGACCTTCAAGGTTGGAATCTTTCTCAGCAGGTGAAGGATATCCTCCATGCTTCCAGAAAACTTTCTACTAGACGTTCCTATGCTTTTAAATGGAAAAGGTTTTCCATTTGGTGTACTGAGAAGGGTCTTGACCCTCTAGCACTACCTTTGAATTCTCTATTGGAATATCTCCTGCATCTCTCCAATGCAGGCCTTAAGACGAATTCAGTAAGGGTCCATTTGAGTGCTATTGCAGCATCCCTTAAGCCTATCAATGGACAGCCTATTTCCTCTCATCCTCTTATTGCAAGATTCATGAGAGGCCTAACTTTAACTAAACCTCCCATTAGGCCTCCTCTGGTGGCATGGGACTTAAATCTGGTTCTTGGTCAGCTTATGAAGCCACCATTTGAACCCTTAGCCACCACCTCCTTGAAATTTCTTTCCTGGAAGGTTATTTTCCTCATTGCAGTCACCTCAGCTCGCCGCATCAGTGAACTGCAGGCCTTAGTGGCTAATCCACCTTATACAAGGTTCCATCATGATAAGGTAGTCCTTAGGACCAATCCACACTTTATGCCTAAAGTGGTCTCACCTTTTCATTTTAATCAAGAGGTGTATTTACCTGTCTTTTTTCCAGGTCCTCATGCATCAAGTGCAGAGAGGAATCTTCATACCCTGGATTGTAAGAGAGCTCTTGCCTTTTACTTACAAAGGACACAGCAACATAGAAAGTCTTCTCAACTCTTTGTTGCTTTTGATCCCTCTCATTTGGGACTTCCAGTCTCTAAGAGGACACTGTCCAATTGGATTGCTCAGTGTATTTCTTTTGCCTACCAGAGTAAGAACCTTTCTCTGGAGGGCCATGTCACAGCTCATAATGTGAGGGCCATGGCCACCTCTATGGCTCATCTAAATTCTGTGTCCATCGACCAGATCTGTCGAGCGGCCACCTGGGCCTCGGTTCATACCTTCACAGCCCATTACTGTTTGGACAAGGACTCCCGCCGGGATGCCTTGTTTGGTCAGGCTGTTCTCAAACACCTGTTCCATGCTTAATCAACTCCTGCCCTCCTTCCCTGGATGGATGCCTGAGATCCATAGGGGGAGGTAGAGCCCTTCTCAGGGTCTCATAACCTTGGGGATCTCCCAGGCATCTCTAGCTAGGGAGTCCCCATATGTGAAGACTCATTCCTGCTTGTTCCTGGAGATAGCACAGTTACTTACCTGTAACAGGTGATCTCTGGGAACAGCAGGAATAAGTCTTCACAACCCACCCACCTACCCTAGGAGTTGTATCTCTCTATCTTTCTTTCCTTTCCTCTCTCTCTTTGTCTCAGCTTTTAAACTCGAACTGGGGAGAGGCGGTTAGGAAAGGCGGGAAGGCAGCGCGCAGGCGCTGTGGGATGCTCCCAAAAGCTTTCCTTTTTTGGGAAGCTGGGGAGCGTTCCCATGCAGGCTCCGTCGGTACCGATGTACCCATATGTGAAGACTTATTCCTGCTGTTCCCAGAGATCACCTGTTACAGGTAAGTAACTGTGCTTTCTGCTGTAGCAACCATGCCCATTATTCTATCTCTGTTGAAATTTCCAAGTATTGGCCTGTGTTATAAAAATCACCATATCTCCCTGGGTCCTGTGCTATGTCTTCTTTAATTACTGGATTGACTCCACTGCTTCATGTCTTTATGGCATGAATATGTTCAAGTTTATTTTACCCGCAGGGGACTGTTCTTCCCACCCTTCATTTATTATATACAGGACTGCCTTCGGAGTTGATTATATAGTAATGCAAAGGAACAGTCCTGAGAATTCTTGGGGAAACTCCTTCATTGTGAAGAATAAAAAAGGTAGCGCACCTTAGTGTCTTCTCTCTGGCTATCACCTTTTGGAGCATGCTTTCTCACGTTCAGTTATACAGAGGTGTGTATCGTTTGCATTCTCAGTGTTTGAATGGAGGAGTAGCCTAGAAAAAGAAACACCGGGGTTCAAGTCCCACTGCACTCCTTGTGGCCTTGGGCAAATCACTCCATTGCCTCAGGTACAAATTTAGATTGTAAGCCCTCTAGTGGCAGAGAAAAATACCTATGGTGCCTGATTATAGCTCGCCTTGAACTACTACTGGAAAGATGTGAATTAAATTCTAATAATAACTTCAAAGTAAAGTTTAAGGACCTCTATTGTTATCCATACCCTGGAGGAGGACTGATACTGGGGGATAGGACTGGAAATGGCCTGGAGATGATGGATGGTGGACTAGGACTGGAACTGATGCTGGGAGGAACTGGAGGAAGACTGATACGGGGGAGGGGGGGAGGAAGGGTAGGACTGGAAATGGGCTGATGTGGGGAGATGGGTGAATGGGACTGGAAGGGAATGGATGCTGGGAGGGGCTGGAACTAGAAGGGAGCTGATGCTGGGGGAGGATCAGAAGGGGGTGGGGCTGGGACTGATGGGAGTGAGGATGGAGAGGGGAACTGATACTTTGTGTGGGAAGGAAGAAAAATCTATGATTGGTTGAGTATTGGGAGAATAAATGAGGATTGAAGATAGAGGGGTGAAATTTGCGTGGATGAAAAAGGAATAAAGAAAGAAATGGAGGAAAGAGCAAAAGGAAAAGATCAGTATGCTAGAGGCAGATGTACAGAGAATGGAAAAAACTAGAAGAGGGGAAAAAAAGAAATGGACAGCAGACAATGGAGAGTTAGCAGAAGACATAAAAGCAGAAGAAAGTGACTGGGGCAATTGCAACTGAAAAATAAAATACCCAAACAACAAAAGATAGAAAAAAAAGATTTTACTTTGAATGTATTAACTGGAATATGTCAGTTCTGGGAAATATGCATCTCTAACATTTTGCATTTTGTTTAGTATAAGAGAAAATTAGGGCCCAATTTTCAAAGGCATCGGGGCATGTTAGGGGCATTTTGAGGCGGAGCAGGGGCGGAGGAAAGGGCTAACTGGGTAGCACAGATTTTCGATGCTACCCAATTAGCCCTCTGCGTCTTGAAGATAGGGAAGGTTTTTCCTCGCCTATCTTTCAGACGCAGGGGCTAAGCGAGTAGCAACGAAAATCAGTGCTATCCATCTAGCTCCTGTGGCTTCTGGGGTGTGTGGTGAGACTCAGATTTTCAATTCCATGGCCGCATATGACCCGGGCATTGAAAATCCAGATTAGGTGGAAGGGGTGCGGGCTATGCACCAATACAGCGTATAGCACCGCCCAGATGAAAATCAGGCCCTGAATTTATAGTTATATGTCTCCAGTGTTGTACATTCCAAGTTTGGCTTTTGGGATTCCTAGTTTAATTATTGTCCTCATTTTTCTAAATTGCAATCCCTTATTCTATGTTTGGTGACGGACTATGTTTTGCATGTGTAGCCAAGCTGCTGTATTCGGTTCTGCAGAGCAGAGATGGCATCCATCAGTCCAAAAAGGATTGACATGTTTTCAGTAACAGACTGGCTAACCTACTGAAGAGGGCTTTAAACTAGATTCATTGGGGATGTGTGACAAAAGTAAGTAAAAGCCCTCGGGTAAGTGAAACATTAAATACCTCTATAGCAGTGGGTGAAAGGGGCAACATCTGGAAAGCAGTGTCTATAAATGCCTGCAGGATGCCCAGACATTGAGGCTTAACTGGAAGAGGCCAACTTGGATTTAGTGGCAGTTACGGAGACATGGTTCACAGACAACCATGACTGGGATATAATTATACCAGGAAGGATAGGATAGGAAGAAGGGGAGAAGAAGTGGCACTATATGTAAAAAATAATATTAAAGTTATAGAATTATAGGACTTAAAAGGGAGAGAGGAGGCACTGTGGGTTAAACTAGAAAGAGAAATCCATCTTGATATAGACCCCCTTCACAGGGAGAAGAAGTGGATGGAGATTTAAAAGAAGACATACACAGCATTGCCAGGAAAGGGGGAGTGCTACTGATAGGTGATTTCAATATGTTGGATGTTGATTGGCACATCTCTGCTGTGGTGTCATCTAGAAGTAAGGAGATCCTGGATTCTCTACAGGGAGAGCTATTCAGGCAACAGGTAACAGAACCCACACGTGAAGAGTCTATACTGGACTTGGTGCTTACCAATGGGGAAAGGGATTCTGATGTTATAGTGGGAGATTATCTCGCATCCAGTGATCACCAGATGGTGTGGTTCAGTATTAGGATTAGGGCTGATAAAATCCTTTCAAAAGCGAGGGTCCTACACTTTAGGAAAACTCTTTGCCAAGATGAGCCAATACCTCAAGGAATCGTTATCGGGATGAGAACTGCTGTGGGATGTAGAAAAACTGGGCAAAACTGAAAGGGTCTATTTTAAAGGCAACCAACCTTTTTCTTAGGTAATTAAAAGGAAAAGGCGGTCACTATGGTTCTCAAAGGATGTAGCTGAAAAGGTGAAGAAAAAGGGAGAGGCCTTCATGAAATACAAGATAATACTGAGAGAGGAAGACAGACATTTATATTGGGAAAAACTTAGAGAAGCTAGCAAAGTGGTCAGGAAAGCAAAGACACAAAAAGAAGAAGAAATAGGCAATGCAATAAAATGTAAAATGGGGGATAAGACATTTTTCAGATATGTTAGTGAGAGGAGGAAGGACAAAAGTGGAATTGTCAGACTCAAGGGTGAAGGGGAGGAATATGTAGAAGACGATGAAGATAAAGCGGAATTGATTAACAAGTGTTTCTGTTCTGTGTTCACAGATGGAGGACCAGGAGCAGGACTTCAGAAAACACCCACAAATAGGAACAGAAGTGACGGGACTCTCAAATGATTTTCAGAAGACTGTGTTTGTGAGGAACTAGCTAAACTAAAAGTAGACAAAGCGATGCGACCAGATGGGATACATCCAAGAATACTGGGAAAATTCTAGCAGCTCCATTGACTGACCTTTTCAATGCCTCTTTGGAGTCGGGAGTGGTGCCAGAGGACTGGAGAGAGGCATATGTGGTCCCTTTAGACAAAAGCGGAAGTAAGGATGTGGTTGAAAACTACAGGCCAGTTAGTCTAACCTCCGTGGAGAGTAAATTATTGGAAATGCTGCAGAAAGAGAAAATAGTGAGGTTTCTGGAGTCCAATGGCTTACAGGATCAGAGGCAGGTCTTGTCAGACAAATCTGATTGATTTATTTGACTGGGTGACCAGGGAGTTGGACCGAGGGAGAGCACTAGATTGGTGTACTTGGATTTCAGCAAAGCCTTTGACACCATTCTACACAGGCAACTTATAAACAAACTGAGCACCCTAGGGATGGACCCTAAAATTACTGATTGGGTTAGAAATTGGTTGAGTGGGGGACAACAAAGAATACAGGTAAATGGAGCTCACTCTGAGGAGAAGGAGGTTACCAGTAGTGTGCCACAGGGATCTGTCCTTGGTCCGATTCTTTTTAACATCTTTGTTAGTGATATTGCAGAGGGGCTGTTGGGTAAGGTTTACCTCTTTGCAGATGATACCAAAATCTGCAATAGAATAGACATCCAGGAAGGAGTAGATAACATGAGGAGGGATCCAGATACGTTTGAAGAATGGTTGAGAATTTGGCAGCTGAGATTTAATGCTAAAAAATGCAGCATCATGCATTTAGGCTGCAAAAATCCAAGAGAGCGGTACAGTGTAGGGGATGAAGTACTTCTGTCCTCAAAAGAAGAGTGGGACCTGGGCGTGATTGTGTCTGGCGATCTTAAGTAGCTAAAGGCGATGGCAAAAGCTAGAAGGATGCTTGGGTGCATAGGGAGAGGAATAGCCAGCAGAAAAAAGAGGCAATAGTGCCTCTGTATAAGTCTTTGATGCCACCTCATTTGGAGTATTGTGTGCAAGTCTGGAGACTGCATCTTCAAAAGGATATAAACAAGTTGGAGTCGGTGCAGAGTGACTACTTAAATGGTTAGTGGTCTTTGTTATAAAGCATATGAGGATAAACTTAAGGATCTTAATATGTATATGTTAGAGGAAAGGCGGGATTGAGGAGATATGATAGAGATGTTTAAATACCTCTGTGGTGTAAATGCACAGGAGGAGAGCCTCTTTTGATTGAAAGCAAGCTCTGCTACGAGGGGACATAGGATGAGGGTGAAAGGAGATAAACTCAGGAGTAATATGCAGAAAGATTTCTTTACGGAAAGAGTGGTAGATGCGTGGAATAGTCTGCCTGTGAAGGTAGTAGAGATGAGGACAGTATCTGAATTCAAAAAAAGCATGGGACAAACAAAGAGGCTCTCTAAAGGAAAAAAAGGGGACTATTGTAGTAGTTGATATGGAAGGGTAGACTAGAAAGGCCATGTGGTCTTTTTCTGCCATCATGTTTCTATGTGACAGTCCCACTTGTTCTCTTTCCCCAGTAGCAGATGTTTTGGAATTCTCTGAGATGTATTGGTTTAATATTTGCAGTGTTGCCTTTTGATAGGTAGGGTTTGGTGCATTATGAGTCTTGGTAGTGCTGTTATGATTTGCGGGTTTGCTATGGATTGTAAATGAGCAGGGTGTATAGTACTTCCTAATGTGCCTGGCAATTGACACTGGAGTATAGCAATGTAGAAATCTGGTAGTCTCATTATTCTCACTGCCCATGCAAATGGTATTGTAACACTCATTAAGAGGCATGTCTACTAAAAGTTAATGCTCATCCACAAATGTTAATGTGCGCTAACTGCAGCAACACCTATTTATTTCTATTGGTGCAGTGGCACTAAACGCACATTAATATTTAGTAAACATGCCCCTCAGTCCTTGCCAGGAGAAAAAGAGGCTTATGAAGGAATCCTTTGAAACCTGCCTAAAATTTTAGATGGGCAACATCTACATTTTAAAATAAATAAATTAAATTTATAGAAATGAAGTCCAGTGGCTATGCAAATGAGGCACTACAATGAGTCTCTGCACATTGCCCTGCATCACCCTTGGGCTGTCCCTGAGGGGATCCACTATGATTTTTTTTTTCAAAGTGTACCTTAATAGTGGGAAGTGGGATTTAAGGTGCTCTAAGCACCATCTGGGGTATGGACAGCTGATTCTGTGGATAGGACTGGCAAAACTACTCAACCTTCTTGTACAGTGTTTGCAGAAGAATCTAGTAAAGGTTCCATTGTGGTTTTTTGTAGAACTCAGACGACCCCAGATTAATCACTGCATGCCAACCTTCACTTGTCTTCTCTTCTATTAAGATGGTAACTGTTGCTCCAACTTTGTATGGTCAATCATCACTCAATATAATAGACCAGTGCTTTTCAAACCTTTAGCCCGTATAATCCCAGTTTAACAACTGAAAATTCACGTGACCCCAGATGATGATGAAATCAAACTAGCAGATCTCCAGCCTCCTTCTCCTCCCTCCCTCCACTCATTGAAAGCAGAAAACAGGGCAACAGTAGGGGTAACAACAACAACAGCAGCAGCACAGTGTCCCTTGTGCCAGTGTGCAGTGTGTGTGCTTACACACCCCAGTATGGGTTTCCAGCCTAACAGAAATCTTACTCAGGAGGGGGCAAGGGACTATGAATGCTCACTGGCTCACAGGCCACATGCTGACTGGTGACTGGCACAGGTCACAGTGAAAATCCAGAGAGATGGGAAAATGGCCATGTTTCTGTGACCCCATCCACTGATGATGTGACCCCACTTGGGGTCCCGACTCCAAGTTTGGGAACCACTGTAATAGACCATCCTTTAGAACAATGAGGCCCAGTGTAGTCTTTCTTGCTCTCCACTGGGAGTCTATTCATTTCTACCCATCTGCTCTGTACCAAAGTCAGGTATTTTAATATTTGATTCTCTTAGCTCCTCGGTATATAGTGGGCTGCTCTGGACTTGTTAGCTTGATGAACTACTGCCTTCCCTGCCCTTTCCCCTACCAAGGTCTTGGGAAGAATCCATATCAATTCACACACAACAGCAACTCTCCCCTTTAACATCTTCCATGAATGTTTTTTTTAATATGTAGTTTCTTTGTCCCTCAAGCTGTCTTGTCATCTCTTGTTGTGGTTTATTGGAAGGACTGAGAGAAAGGCATAAGTTGTTTTTTAAAAATGGAAAAAAAACAAAGGGACTATCTTCTGCATTAAGCAATTCCATTGTAGAGGGAATGTTGGGTTTTGGCTCCCCTCACCTGTCTGTTGTAGCCTATCAAATTCCAGAGTGTTCTGACCTATTAGGCTTGCAATACACTTTTTATTAATTTATTTAAAAGTTTTTATATACCATCTTTGTAGTAGATGTTATTGAAAATGGTTTACAAAATAGAAAACAAGCAGTAAAAGAGATTAAAATCCTATAAGGGACAGAAAATTAGACACCTATTAACACAGAAACAAGAAACTTCTCTATTCTCCCTCAACCATTGGGAAGGAATACCCAGCAATCTTTTATATAATTTTAACCACCCCTAGGGAACAGGAACATT
The DNA here is from genome assembly GCA_033557465.1 of Ichthyophis bannanicus. Classification (NCBI taxonomy): domain Eukaryota; kingdom Metazoa; phylum Chordata; class Amphibia; order Gymnophiona; family Ichthyophiidae; genus Ichthyophis; species Ichthyophis bannanicus. The sequence goes on along the minus strand of CM066043.1, from coordinate 197,646,707 downwards.
TTTGAATCTTTCCTAAAGGCTGTTAAATTAACTTCCCCTTTTAGAAGGCCAGGCAAGCAATTCCATTGCTCTGGTCCTATCACACTATAAGCTTTTGCCCTCCATTTTACTCCACGGAAGTATGAAACCCCAGGCATCTCTACGAGATTCCCCTATGAGGAGCCAAGCAACTTTCCAGGTTTGTATCTTTGAAGTTTATTTGGCAAATACTGAGGGCTACCTAGCCTAATCATTTTAAAAACCATCACTAGGAGCTTAAAATTACATCTTTGCTTAATAGGGAGCCAGTGCAGATTTTCCAGCAACGACTGTGCATACTGATTTTTCTTACCTCCCCCCCCCAATAGAAGCCTCACCACTGCATTTTGCATCACCTGTAATTTCCTTAACCATTTACTTTTCAACCTCATAACTAAAACATTAAAATAGTCAGGCATACTTAGCAATAAAGATTGTGTGATTATTCATAACTCCACATCAGCAAACAAGTTAAAACAATTGGTGAATGCACAAATACAGTGGGAAATAAAAAGTGTTACTCCAGGAACCCATTGTTGATTAAGAACGGACACATGAATGGTTAAGGAGAGGTGAACTAAAACTGAAGGATGAAAGATTGACAGTTGAAGCCCAGGACAGCAGGTTACGTACAAGATAGTTTACAGCGAGCACTGAAAAAACTGGCAAAACAGACACATATGTCGATTCTGCAAGAAAGACCTGGAAAACAAAGACTCGCCTCATAGCTGGCTGTGAAGTTCTAATGGCAGAAAATTTCTGTACAGAAAGGCACAACAAAGTAGCACGCATCATACATTGGAAACTGCAAACACTATTGGCCCAATATTTATTTATTTATTTAACAGCTCTTCTACACCGCTTTATCATGTGGTCAAAGCGGTTTACATTAAACAGAATAGTTTACATTGCAAGAGGGTAGTCAGCTTGGAGAGAACTTAAAATTTGGGGGTGCAAGTTGTCAAAGGAAGCATTAGGGGAGGTTAACAAGTGGATTAAGGTAGAGGAGGAAGGGTAGGGGTACTGAGGTTGTTGCAAGGTGGGTGGTTATGTCTTGTCTTCAGTGAAGCGATCTGTGAACAGGTGAGCCTTAAGGGCCTTTCTGAATGTTATTATGTCCTTTGTGGCCCATAGCTTGTGAGGGATTGAAGTCCAGAAGGACAGTGTGAATAGGGAAAAAGCTCTCTTGGATGTGGTGGAGTTGGTTCTGGAGTAGAGTGTTGAGGTGCTTAGTGTATTCTGGGATCCAGTTCTCCTTGTTAGTTGCCTCTGAAGCGTATAGCCATCACCGCCGGACTTTAACCCTAGATATTCAATCTTGTGGAGGAGTAGCCTAGTGGTAGAGCAACTACCTAGTACCCAGAAGATCAAGGGTTTGATTCCCACTGGCACTCCTTGTGACCTTGGGCAAGTCACTTTACCCTGCATTGCCTCGGAAGAAAAGGCTGGCAATCTACGTACTTCTGGTGATACATTGCCAAGAAAACCCAGAGGTAGCTGGGTCGCTATGAGTCAATACCAACTCGATGGCACTAAAAAAAAAAAAAAAAAATTCAATCCAGGATCATATCTGGCCACCAGCATTGAATATCCAGGGTTGCCATACAGCCAAACACGGTGCAGAAGCTAACTGTACAGCAGCAATATTCCACGACTGCCTATTTAGCTCTGGCAGAGTAACAGGCCAAAATACATTATTGCCTGTTATATGATTATGGACTCAAGGAGTTAGTGGCAGCTAAGGTCAGGGCTCGTGGTCCTCTTTGATGGGAGGGCTACAGTGTGGAGATCTATGCAAACCTCACCCAAATTATGTTACAGAAGTGCTGGGACCTCTATGGCATGGTGACCAAGCTGCAGGCAGAAGGAGTCCACTATGGATGTATATTTCCCTTTGGACTGGCATTTACACTCAAGGACAAGCAGTGGTAAGTCCATACAAGAGAAGAAACAGTGCGAGTTCTACTAGAGGCTGGTATGGTCATATGGAAGGTCTGGATCCTGTGCCAGTACCTGTGATGGCAAAGAGAAAGGAACATCACTGCTGACAGTGGTTTAACCATGGCCAGAGAGGGCTGCATAGGCAATCGGGAAGTCCCAAAGAGGATTCCATCAGGAAAAAGGATACATGAAAGGCGGACAGTAAAGAAATGTGGCAGTTGAGAATGGACATATAGACACTCTGGGATTTATGGGTTCTGGAGTGACAGCCACGGACTGAGTGGTTTCGTACCCTGGGGACACAGGGATCTAGGGTGTCTGTAACATGTACCATGATGGGAGAAGGAGTGATGAAAGGGGGAGCGGGTGGTTAATGTGAATGTTTGTTGGGGATTTTGCTTGGGAAATGTTGTTGGGGTGTGTGCAGGTGAAGATCGGTATGAAGGGAAGAGGGGAAGGTTACTGGAATGGGGGAGGATAATAAGGGGGGAGATGACAGGTGGATCTAATAACCTAGTGGATGGTTGCTTGTAACTACACAGAAAGAAAACAGAAATTATAGATTCCACAGATGCCATCAGCATAACCAAGTGGCCACATAAAACAGATAAAAGAAACCGGTCCTCTCCAAGCCTGTTACTCTGAGGTATGTCAACAGTGTCAAGTTATTTACAGTGGGCCCAATTTTTGAAGTCCTAGGTGCATATTACACATGCAAAAGACAACCTTACTCGTGTAAAGCCACCATAACCGTGTAAACCAGATATTCAACAAGGCACCTTGAATCGGAGAGGCCTAGCTACCCGCACAACACCAAGTGCCAAGACCCAGGGGTGGAATGAGGGCATGTCATTCTCAAACCTGCATAAAGTGGATTTCCAAAAGCCGTGTGTGCCGACATTGGACGTCACTAACCGCGTAAGCTTTAGCGATGTTTCCCAGTGCATACGACTGCTGATGGTGTGCAGCGAACCCATGAGGTGGCATTACAGTGCATAGTAGAGCGAGGAGAGCATGTGCAGGCCTGTACCCAAACCATGCAGAGATAAAGTGTTGCTGGACCGGCCGTGAAGCCATGTGGGCCATGCACTTGGAGTTCCAGAAGTAGAGATGCATCCAATGTGCCCGGGCACAGCAGAGGATGCAGCAGGCAGTGTGTATCCATTAGCAGGCAGTAGCCCAGCACCCATAATGCAGGTACATGCCCTACATGTACACAGGCCCAGGGAGAACTACCTACAATTGACGGAGGAGGAGGTCTACCAGAGGTACAGACTGGATGAGGCAACAACAACAGAGTTGTGCAGCTTACTCAGTGTGAACCTGGAGCCCTCCACAACCAGAAGCCAGGCCCTGCCGGTTGCTATGATGGTGACCACTGCCCTGGGATATCTGCAACTGGAAGCTTCCAGCATGTGATAGGGTTCACTGTTGGAATCGCGCAGTCCACTGCCAACCAATGCATAAGTTACTTAACCAGGGCCCTGGTACGAAGGATGCGCCACCTCATAGCCTTCCTCTGGACATAGCAGATGTGGCAGGAGACCATGCAGGCATTCTACAATGTTGCTGGATTACCATCGGTGCTTGAATGTATAGGCTGCACCCACATTGCACTGCAGGCACCACGGTTGGAGCAGAGGGCATACTGGAACAGGCATGGTTACACATCGATGAACATGCAGGTCGTCACAGATGCCAACATGACCATTACTGATGTGCGTGCCAATACCCGGGGTCCTGCCATGATGCATTTCTCCTTGCACAGTCCAGCCTGGGACAAGCAGCAGCTGAGGGTCAGCTCGAAGGTGCATGGCTGATAGGTGAGTGCGCACATATGTGAGCCCCAGGATAAGTCCAGAACAAATGGTTGCTGTAGTATGATGCTATGTGTAATGCAAACAGGTGGGGATATATGTGTTACGTACATATTGCAATACACAATGACCACAGTGTGCACATGCACTGCTGTTCCACAGATCCATGTGGATTTCCAAAAGCCGTGTGTGCCGACATTGGACGTCACTGGGGACACAGGGATCTAGGGTGTCTGTAACACGTACCATGATGGGAGAAGGAGTGATGAAAGGGGGAGCGGGTGGTTAATGTGAATGTTTGTTGGGGATTTTGCTTGGGAAATGTTGTTGGGGTGTGTGCAGGTGAAGATCGGTATGAAGGGAAGAGGGGAAAGTTACTGGAATGGGAGAGGATAATAAGGGGGGAGATGACAGGTGGATCTAATAACCTAGTGGATGGTTGCTTGTAACTACACAGAAAGAAAACAGAAATTATAGATTCCACAGATGCCATCAGCATAACCAAGTGGCCACATAAAACAGATAAAAGAAACCGGTCCTCTCCAAGCCTGTTACTCTGAGGTATGTCAACAGTGTCAAGTTATTTACAGTGGGCCCAATTTTTGAAGTCCTAGGTGCATATTACACATGCAAAAGACAACCTTACTCGTGTAAAGCCACCATAACCGTGTAAACCAGATATTCAACAAGGCACCTTGAATTGGAGAGGCCCAGCTACCCGCACAACACCAAGTGCCAAGACCCAGGGGTGGAATGGGGGCATGTCATTCTCAAACCTGCATAAAGTGGATTTCCAAAAGCCGTGTGTGCCGACATTGGACGTCACTAAACGCGTAAGCTTTAGCGATGTTTCCCAGTGCATACGACTGCTGATGGTGTGCAGCGAACCCATGAGGTGGCATTACAGTGCATAGTAGAGCGAGGAGAGCATGTATAGACCTCAAAGACTTTAGGAAACAGCTGAAGACCATGCTGTTCATAGAACATTATGGACACATCACATAACCTCGGAGAATGTATAACAGCACACGATTCCGCCTAACACTGTATGTATAGAAAAGGTTTTATAGCCACACTGTATATAGCTCACTTTGTACATAGCTCAAACTAATCTAGCACACAATACAACACACTCAACTAAATTTCACCCTCACGGCATGTATAACACACTCACCTTACCCGATTGTTTGCTGTGATACCACCTTGATTAATAAGATAAGGCAGTTTAGAAATACTGTTAAATAAATAAAATAAAATAAAAATAGCAGGCTATGTCACACATCATGGAGACAACCAGGGGAAGCCCAATGGCCAAGAGCAGACAGCATGCACCAACATATGGCATGTGGAGGAGTGCGAGCTAACACCATATAGTGCAGCCATGTTGCAGCAGCCCGTGTAGGACACATCCTTGTCTGCCCCCAACCCAGCCATCAGATCTCCCAACCACATCTCCATGTCATGCCCCTGCCTCCCCCCATTCCAACAGGCTGGTAGGGGATCCCCAGTCCAAGCTGTCCCCAATCCATGCATCACCCAAGGACTGACAGATAGACAGGCAGGCCCTGGGTGGATGGAACTATGGTGGGGACACATACATGGCTGTCACGGTGACACCTAGGCCATGGGGCAACCCCTACTCACCCTCCTATGTGCCTGGGGTTGAGCTGTCAAAGCCTTCAACCCCTGAGATGGAGACCTTCTCCACAAACTGCTGCACCTGTTCCTCCAGAGGGATGAGTCTGTGCTGCCACACAGGTGGCAGCCTGCTGTTGTTGGCCCTTTTCTCCTTCGCAGCCTGCCATACCATCCACCGCCAATTCTTGATATCCTCAATGACCCTCTTGTGGTGATGGATGACACTGACACTCCTGACAATGTCATGCCATGCTGACAGCTGTGAGTTGGCATCTTCTGCCACAAAAAGGGCAGCATGTCACTGCATGATGAGTCCCAGGGCCATCAAGGTCTTAGAGGATGTAAAGTTCACCTTTCAGGTTCGCTTTGGCCCTTTCGACACTGTGCCTGCCATTGTGTAACTCAGGCACTATGGTAGTGTCAGGCTACCCGCATAGGCCTTTCACACAAATGCAGATAAGTGGTGCAGTCACACCACGCCCCGTCCAGTACCCACTTAGGTTCCTGAGCACCAACGCTACAAAAATCTGCATGACAGCTATTCACCATAGAATGCCATGGCCACATACTATGGCATGATGGCAACATATGCATGCATGGACACCCAGATGGTAATACCTGGGTAGGACTGATAGCACAGAATGTGGGCATGGCTGCCACAGCGTGAGGACAGGCGCATGGCAGTACTCTAACCATGTGCCACCACGGGGCAGGGGGTGTTCTGCGTGTATAAAGCTGCTGTGCCATGCCTGTGCTGCCTGGCAATGGTGCATGCACCTTGCACCAGTAACACGGTGGCACCCGTTCTGCATGGGTATGGCACAGATGAGCTATCTGCACAGAGCTGAGCCACTGCCGTTCTGCATGTGTGGTGCCTCTGTGCCATACCCATGCACATGGACATGGCCCCCAGGCACACACCCCATGCCCATAACCCTTGGTCCCCCATCCATAGTCCCCTACTCTCCCCACACAGACACACAGCCCTGCCCCCACAAAACTGACAACACCTTGTGATTCGAAGCCAGGAACATTTTATTGGGAAACCTGTAACAGGTATAATAATGGCAGCAATAGCAGTAGAAAAACAATGGCAGTACAAAACAACAGAGATCCACACAGCAACAGGGATATTGTGCACCCATGTCCATGACCACACAGTCCGCCCTATTATGGCCGGTCGCAGGGCAATCCCTGGCATGAGGAAAACCTATGGTGCAGAGGGGCCCTGCCTGTGCCCTGTCACTGCAGCAGTGAGAGCATCCAAGTACATGCCGATTGTCTGTGCTGCTGCCCGCACATCCTCTCTGAGGAGCTGCACCTCCACCACCAGGGCAGCCAGAGCCCAGTCACCAGATGGCCGAGTGGGTGGTGGTAAAGAGGAGCCTGGTGTGGCATGCCTATGCCATGCCCATGGGTGATGGAGTGACTGTGGGGGCCCACAGCTGTAGAACATGGACCACAGCTCTGCTGCCCATCGTTCATGGTCTGTGCCAAGCCATGCAGTGAGAACATGGCCCCCCTGGTAGGGACATGGGCAGGCATAGCTATGGGCTGTAGGCCACAGCCTGTTGGATGACTCCTCCCTGTCACTGCTGGAGGTACCGCTGGGATCCGCACCTCAGGACAGCTGTGCCTGTGCCGGATTGCTGCTCCAGGTTGGTGCCCGTGGCATGCCAATGCTGTCCAGAGACTCCCTGGGACTGGCTGTGGGGGAAGAGGGAGGCGGCATGGCCCTGGGGTGAGACTTGCGCATCTCCATGGGGCCCGCACATGCATTGTGCAACCCTCCTTTGGACTATGGTGGTGTGCCATCCCACAGTGCATACTGCACACCCTCCCCTTTGTCTACCCTCAGCCAGCTCTGTTCCCCCTCACATCCCCAGCTCTGGCCTGCTGCCCCCCTGGGCAATGGACATCCACAGGGGGTAGTGTGGGCAGGTGTGCAATGTGCATCTGAGCTCACTGCTGGTGATGTGTGACCCTGTACCACCCTTCCATGCCATACCTCAACCATGTGTGCACACACCTGCATGTATTGGGTGCTGGCTGGTGCTCGAATGAAGTAGTGGCACTGGGTGATGACATAGCTGCCCCTAGCACATTCACATCATTGCGTACAGGGGATCCACCACTGGACAGTCTGCCTGTACCTGTCATGCAGCCATGGCTGCTACTCTGCTACTCCCTGCATCTGCTGGGCTCCACTGTTTATCCCACTGACCTTTCTCAGCCACCAGCTGCTCCCTGATGCACTGCAGCTGGTTCTGTCACTTCTGGCACAGTGTGCAGTAGTGGCATTTTAGGCCTTCCAAGGTGCATCATCACTGTGGGAGAGAGAGGGAGGGGACAAACATGGACCCAGTTGTGTGCTTCTACATTGCCTATTATGCATACCTGTATCCTGCCTCAGCCTGGTCCTCTGCCTAGCCTGGGGGCTGGGGCATACCCAAGGGTAGCAGGTGTGGGATACATGTGATGGTACACCTCTGGTGTCTGGCACCGGATTCCTACCCACTCCTCCTTTGGACCTTTGACATGTGTCCTGTGCTGCCACCAACAGTGCCATCTGGGCCACTGATTCACCGGTGTCACCCCTCTGGTCCCATCAGCCACCCCTGCAGTCCTCCCCTCTTCCCTTGCTCCCATCTATTGCACACAGTCTTGCCTCGGCACCATGGTATATGGTTGTGGACTGTGAGTGGCCTCATCTGTGGACATGTATTGTGGCAGGGGACATCCACTGCTTCAGGGACATAATCACTGCATGGTTCATTAGGCATCTTGCAGAACAGGATGTTGTGGTTTGTGCATGCCCGCCATTACACATCTGTCAAGTCCTGTGGTATCACATTATTGACATGCTGCCACCACGGCTGGACAGGGGGTGGCAGGCAGTGGTGGCTGATCCGCTTGCAAGGACAGCCAGCCAGCACATATGTGGATACTGCCACTGGCCCTTTCCAACCCCTGGTCTGAGGTTGCAGGGGTTGCAGGGTGGGGTGCATGTCCAGGGCATCTGCATGGGCAGGTGGAGTCCCCTGTGGTGGGCAGCCCAGCCACAGCTCCCCATGCACCGGGCACTGCCATTGCTGTGTAAGCTCTGTGATGTTGCTACCATACACCACCAGTGGGTGCAGAAGCCTCCCCGCCTGCTGTGTCTGGATATGCCTACTGCTGCAGGCAGCCAGGGATGGCACCTCTAACATGCATGGCCTATCCCTCCGCTGTCACCTGTTCTGCAACCATTGGTGCTGCCACCAGCATGTGGCTTGGCCCCACAGCCCTGTCTCTCTGTGCAGAAACACAGCTGTGCCTTTCATGGTGTGTCTGGCCTAGCATGGTGCCCTTTCTGGTCTCCTTACCTGTCAGGCAGAGTTGGATAGCCCTCCATATCACCATGGACAGCCGCAGGTTTGACTGCTGGCCCCCCTGGGGTATAGTACCCCTCGTACCACAGCACAGAACAGGCAAGGGCCTCAGACTCATTGGGGAAGAAGTTCACTGTCCTTCTTGCTGCTATGCCACTGTTGTCTATCCAATGAATAAATGCAGTCTACTTCTTCTTAAACGATGAATAACAAAAATCAAAAATCACGTCGTTTAATCTTTAACCTCAGCAATGCAGAAACTAAACATATTTCATATATGAGGTGCTTGTCTCAGAAAAAACTGACGGCACTTAATCATGGGCTAATAGCCACTGTTTAGTGCCAGCTTTAACATCAATGACCAAGCTCCCTCATTAGATGTTTTCTTGAAGTGCATATTATCAATGATTTATCTTAAAAAAGTCTCAGATGCTCCCTCGAAAACTTTCAAATTTTAAATCATTTTTTGAAAGGAAGAAAAGAGACTTAGCTTATCACAGCTCAAAACTAGCCGAATGATCAGCAACAGACAATTCCAACGTTTCACAAAAAAGGTTCTTCAGGGAATTGTTCATCCGCGGCTTATATCAAGACGCCGATTATGCGCTGAAAAACGCGAACATGATGAACCCTTATCAGTTAAAAGTCCAGTTCACATGAACGCTGCGCACCGTTCATGTGAACTGGACTTTTAACTGATAAGACTTCATCATGTTCGCGTTTTTCAGCGCATAATCGGCGTCTTGATATAAGCCGCGGATGAACAATTCCCTGAAGAACCTTTTTTGCGAAACGTTGGAATTGTCTGTTGCTGATCATTCGGCTAGTTTTGAGCTGTGATAAGCTAAGTCTCTTTTCTTCCTTTCAAAAAATGATTTAAAATTTGAAAGTTTTCGAGGGAGCATCTGAGACTTTTTTAAGATAAATCATTGATAATATGCACTTCAAGAAAACATCTAATGAGGGAGCTTGGTCATTGATGTTAAAGCTGGCACTAAACAGTGGCTATTAGCCCATGATTAAGTGCCGTCAGTTTTTTCTGAGACAAGCACCTCATATATGAAATATGTTTAGTTTCTGCATTGCTGAGGTTAAAGATTAAACGACGTGATTTTTGACTGTTGTCTATCCGCCCAGCCACAGGTGACTCTTGCACAGGCAGTCCGTGGGGCCTACATGACGGTGTCGTCAATACACGGGTACACCGGACGGGCGATACAGGGGTTCATGCACACTTACTGTCCCACTTCTCTGGCCGCTGGTTTGGACACCTACATGGGTATTACAGGCTAACATCTTCTTAGGCACCGAGCCTGGGTTCCGGCCCCTGTGCATACCCATCTATGCCGCACTGGGTGTCTGCCACTTGTTCGATTTGTGCTGCATTTTCAAGGTTTGGCCGTTCTGGAAGCGCATGACTCACAATTCAGGCACTTTTCCTGAGTGGGTATCTTTAGGCTGGTATGACATTCCTGGGCGCCTTGTTGAATATTGGGCCCAGCATAAATAAGAACAAAAAACAAAATCATAAACCCCTCTCCCACAGTGGCCTAGATTGCTCACACTTGATCCCCAGTAATTTACAATCCTTACATCAGATTGCCTTCAGTATGTCCGGAGAAAGGTAACTTTCTGGCAGTGTCCCCCTTCTGCCTTCCTCTGTTTTTAAGAGCAGCTTCCTCATCTGAAATCTACCTGTAATTAAATGGCTTGGACTCCTCTCGGGGAACTCTAATTATAATTTATGCTTTACCACCTTTGGATCCATTTAATTACCTGCTTTCTGCTTCAGGTTTTCAGTATCTTTATCAAATATTATTCTTCTTTCAGAAACCAGAGATTCTTGTAGCCTTCGACTGGCTTGTCTCATAATGCAAATGCCACAAATATTCAAACTTTCAGTTTCTACTGTGGCGATGATCCTGATGTTAGAGATGTTTCAATTTCAGATGATGTATGAGCACTCACAAACACTATTTTCTTGTATTCAAGGCCCGCTTGTGGTCTATCCATAGTCTAGTGCGGGAGTGCACATGAATCCTAAACAGATTCCTGACATATCAAACTCCAAATCCATTTTAGTTTAACTTATTCTTTTCTTTTGAGAATGTTCAGTGGTATATTTCACTGTGATGTGCCATTGGGTAATAGTTCAACATTGCAATCTCTTTAGGTCAAATAAGTTGACATTATGCAGCAAGAATATGAGATCTGAAATCATTTTAGTAATGTTGTAGGTGAATTGTAATATCATTTCTCTTTTTCCAGATACAGGAATGCGGCATATAAATAGTGATTTCATACATCATCGACCTTCTGTAACATGCTGAGGTAATTGGGCATTTGAGCCCCTCAGAGTTTTATGGCTTACTGCTTTTGCTCTGATGGATTTTATATGCTGTTATTTGACATAGAATCATGCTTTAATAAGCTTTGCTTTTTTAAGCAATTGAGCCTCCATTTGTACTGCCTCTAGGGATGTAAGAGAACTGCTTGCCTCATGCGTAAGTAAGTAGTGTCCAGTCTGGAGACAGGAAAAACTGAGGTGAGAAAGAAAGAAACACTCTTGCATAGAATCATATCATATAATGAAAGGACATAATAATGCAACTTGAACGTGTCACTAGTAGACATCCTTTTCATGTGTACATGCAAGCACATGTTGGCTTTTAACCTCACCCACACACTAGTAAATATATATAAGTAAATATAAGCCTTGGATTTTTAATGAATCACATGGATGCCATACTCCTTACCAACAAGAAGCATTGTTGTTGCAAAATTAAATAGAATTCAACCTCCTCTACCATCTAATGCCCTAAGTAATAATACATTTGACTATAATTTTTGACATTTATAGAATGTAAACTTCAATGTGTACCTTTTTTGGTTAATCTGAGCTCTTTTGATGATGCTTAAAATCGGTGGCGGTGATATTTAAAAAGGTTTCTAACGGCCTAAAGCCCTGCATTTGCAGTGTTCAGCCGCAGAATCCGGAGAGGGCCACTGAATGTCCCCACGGACCAAGAAAAGACACCTAGTTAAATCTAAGGTGGTCTGTGGGCGGAGTGGCAGGTCAATGGCTATCCTAACTTTATGTAGTTTAGCTATCTAGTTATATTGCCGGTGCTGAATATCTGGTTTTAATTTTGGCAGCGGCCAGGGATTTAGAAGTGTTTTTGGTGTTTTTGCACTGTGCTATCATTTGGTGGGTTGCATTTTTTGATCATTTCCAATTACAGCCGCCCCGCCCCTACCAACTGAGCCGCTCCACTGCCTCCCATTGCTGCTGATTCTGCCGGCGGCGGTGGGGTGGGGATGGCTCGGCTTGGCGGCAGGCCATATGCTGAAGCACATGGTCTGCCACAGGCCGCTACCACTGAGCTGAGCTGAGCTGAGCCCGCTGCCAGAATCGGCAGCAGCGGCGGGCGATGGCACAGCTCAGCATGGTGAGGAAGGTGCGGCAGGCCATGTGTCCCAAAGCACATGGTCTGCCATGGGCACCGTGCTGCCCACCAAGGTCTGCCACCTTAGGTGACTGTCTAGCCCGCCTAGTGGATGGGTCAGCTCTGTAAGCAGGGTAAGTACAGGCACACTTTATGGTAAAGCCTGCGGGCTGATCCATTATGCAGAGCTCTCTCCCAGCCTCAGTAGACTTCTTTTTTTATAGAACTGGGTATGTGCAGGTGGTCACACGCCTCCTGACACTGTTGCCTTTAGTCTCTTTTTTTTCCATGATGTCGCCAGAGTAATAGCTCTCTACTCCTAATATTCTTCAACTTTTTTTATTTTGCCTGCTAAACTTGCCAGTTTGACTCTGGGCCTCTACATTAGTGTCTCTACATATTTGGGGTCATTTAGCACTGTTTTAAAAGAAAATAATTTTTCATTATCACCTCAAATTTAGCTTCAGACACACCAGATAAGCCGGACCTTCTGCTCAAATGGTGTCTGCTGCTTGTTTACAGTATTGTGATTTCTCCTCCCCCTCTGGGTCCTTCCAGTACATGGCTGAGGTGTACAGTGCAACAAAACAGATATTAAGCCAAACTGCACGGTAAAACAAGGCACACCGATGGCTGCTGCCGACTGCACCTCCGGTTTTAACCAGTTACTACTTAAAAGGAAAAACTACCCAGAGAGCGGTGTTTTCAATGCTTCATTTTTACAGATCACCTTGACTTTCAAAAGTATGTTTTCTGTCCTTCAACAAAGATGAAAGGGCTTTGATCTTTCTCCTCTAATGTATATTTTCAAAGCAGGGAGACATTTTCACAATGATTGCGTTTTTCTGTCGAGGCTCAGACATTTTTACCCTCACCCTGGGATTCTGGGGTTCAAGTCTTTCACCCAAATTTCACAGAAATCATAGCTTTATCTGCCTGTTTCTCCCAAATAAGCATTGTTCTTGTATGAGATATATATAAAAACAAAAAATGATTTAGCTAAATAATACGGACCTTCTGGACCTACTTCAAGGTACCGTGGTCCTCTGACCTTTGCAGTCGCTTATCCCCATAAGAAAATTCACAAATTCCTTTGCCTATTACAAATGGCCTGGTACAGGATAAATCTCCGGTAAGTTTGTTAGAACTACTTTTACCTTTTACAGCTTCATTTTAGGAACAGGTCTCCAAAAAACACAAAAGCTCCAGCACTTGAAAGAGGGAACTCTTTATTTTTTGGGCTGTTGTTTCTCATGGCACCGTCCAGAGGTGTAGCTGCCCAGTTCCCACCCAAACCTCCGTTACAGCATTTGGAGAAACAGTAGTGCAGCCCTCTCAGGAAGACCTTCAGGTTTTTTTGCGCTAGATGGACCTCCTAATTAGGTTTCATTTTGTACTAGCAGCAGAGCGCTTCACATTTTACCAAACTAAATTTTAAAAAATTTGTTTTACTCTCGCTCTTCACAGCAGGTGAGTAAACCCTTACCATATTCCTACTAGCACAGGCAACAGAGTATAAAGTGCCAAATTCCTGTCAAACTGCTACACCCCCTCCCCCCCACCCCCCTTTAAGGAAACTGTGAGGAAGATAATCACTTAAACTGAGCTGGCAAGATTACAGCAGCTATGGAGGTTCACTACCCATATAGGTTCCTTGATTAAAATATGGAGTTTTCAACAGTGAAAATAGTAATGGGGCACATAGTGTTGGTTTACATTATATATATGCCAAAACACACATCTCCAAGCTTCTAGCAGAAGATGCTAAACTCTCCTAGATCCTCCCCTTTATCAGCACCAACCTTGGGTATTGTCCTCTCAGCATTTCTTCTTACTACAACACCTTTAAAAGTCCAGTACCTGTTTTTGCGACTTCCTCAGGACAGACCTTATCATTTTTTCTTCTGCCTGAACTAAAATGTGTATATACTTATATATCATATAAACTTGGCAATAACCTAGCCGCGTCTGCATGCATACTGTACATAGCGGCTGATAGATGCACCGGCATCCAGACTAGACTCTCAGCAAGACTGGCAGGCATTGTCAGAGCTCTCGTACAGCGCTTGAACTTTAATATCTCCTACTGCCTCACCAGACTGTAGTGAGCCTCACATTTTAATGAACTAGTCAGCCTGTATAGACAGATTTTCAAGGCTTTGTAAGCAGTTATGTAATATATGATCCTCGTCTGCAGATCACGGTGTTAATAATTCCTCCGCATAAATTCTTTCTGCCTTAGGGGTAGTTATTTTGGTCTAGAAACTTTTCTCATTGGGGGATACAGTCCTGGCTGTTTTCAATATGTTAAAAAGAAGTGAAGTCTCCATCCTATGTGTCTTGTTTTCTGAGTGTGTCTACTGAACATTGTAGTTCAGCCCTTAATTTTATGTTCGGTATCTTTTTCCATGGGGAATAAATAAATAAACTTAAAATACAGATCATACAATTGGTTCTTAGCAGAATCATTACCCATTCATCCCTCTCAGCATCATGCTGTGATTTACAACATGGAATAGTGACATAGTCCCATAATAAATGGCGGCAGATTGAGACCAGAAGGGTCCATGGCTAGAGATGTAGAGCTGCACCTGCCTCTCTGTGCAGGTTCCTCCCCTCTATGTCTTCGCTTAAGGTTGTACCTGCGGCTCTAGACAGGTCACCCATCTCTGCTTATGACGTTATTTATGTTTCTTTTGATACTATCCTCTTGCTGTCAAAGCAAATGTAAATAACTTTTTCAGAATGATTTATCATTGATGTTGGCCTTAGAAGTTATAATAAAATTCATAAAACCATCCAAAGTCATGAATTTCTCTATATTTCTGCCACCTATGATCTTCAAAGGCGGTCTCGGAAGATGTCTGCTGTTATAGTTCATGACCTTTAAACATCTTCTATTAACTTTTTCCACTAAAATAAAGGGGCAACTCTATTCTGTGCATTATATTGCTATAGCTCTGTTATATTATATCTTCTATTTAATCACTAAGAGGCCGATTCCACAAAATCCACATCCGGCCTGCGGGCATGTTTAAATCGGAAAGAGGCATAATTCATACCAATTCCATATCCGTGGGTATAGATGCGCCTGTGTTTATGGAACTGGCACGCAGACATGTTTGACGTGGCATGTCCCACATGCTGTTCAGCCAGTCTGTGCACTTATCCAGAGTAAGGCTTGCACATGGTTGCAGGCACAGGCCATAGACTGAAGCGGAAAAACCTTCCCTGCCAATATTACAATACATGCTGCAATCATTTGGGATGTCCCCACACTCACTGTACTCTGGAAAGTTACACATTTCCGGTCCTGTCCATCTCCGCGATATACCTATGGCCACCTCCAATGGCCACACCTCCTCAGTTAAAACATGCATCTCCTAAGCTGCTCTTCTTACTGACAGTATTATGCTGATGCAAACTAGACATAAATACTGATGATACATAAATGCTGATGCAAACTAGACTATATATATTAATCTGTTTCATGCCCAGAACACTGCAAAGTAATCTCAGTGCACTCTAAGATATAATAAGATCAAGTAGATATTAACATGTCTATCATGACATACCTTGCATCAAAACACACATGGCAGTATAACAACTCCGCAGTTATTCTTGCATTGGTCATCTCTAAAAACACTCTTTAAAATGCTAAGTATGGACCCTTACCAACCCCACAAAAATTAAACTAACTTTTCAATTCCCCAAAGGATGCATTGTATTGCTGAGCAACATAACCATGCTCTTCTAATGCCTATGGCTGTCTGGCTGTGGCATCTGCTTCCCACATATCTGGATACTGGCATTTCTCACAGGAGCTCCCTACATGTGCTATGCCTGTCCCATACAATGTCCACTCTCTGTCCTGGCTCATATTGGTCTGTATGCATCTGCTATCTGCGGGGCAATTCTGACTGCCTTACGATAGTCTGCTTTGTGGCACTGCTCTCCTGGTCAGACCTGTGTTGGCATGGGAGGGGGGGATCCCTATGCCATCATATCAAGTAGCCAGCCTCCAGATATATCACTGCTCTCACAGCTTGCATAAATCCTGGACTCGGTAGGGATGTAGACCACATGGCACAACCTGTGGATTATTGGCACAACATCAGTCATGTCTCTCAGTGCCTGGCCCAGCTGATGTATAGCTGCCCTGTCGCACTACCACCTGGTGACACTGCGGTCATCCATACAGTCCAGGTACTAGCCAGGCATTCATGCCCTTCCTGGCTTGCAGATCAGCACACCAGATCCTCCTGTGCAACCCTCAAACCATACACACCCACTCACTCTCACTTGCAGTCACAAAAGACATAATTCAGGGAAAAAGATACTCAATGCCTATAACTAAAAGCTGGTATACCATGATAGCATGGAGTCCCAGACCTGCAAATATGATCCCCCTTTCTCACTCAAACAAGATCCTGTTGCAGACTCATTCACATACAACCAAAAATCAAAAAACAATCAGAATCCACTAATCATCCATCCAGTCCCAAAGAGATTCTGACATCAAATGCCCTGCTGAGTAACTTTTTTTGGCGGAGCTAGTCAACCAAGTGCACAGAAAACTTCTGTGGACCGCTGTGACTTCTCCTTTTTGTTAACTTTCACAAAACTGAATATCAGACGTAACAGTGCATAACTTAGCTTTTTTTGAAGATTTCGCAGACAAGCAACACCGGCTTGAATCACCATGCCAGAATATAGAATCGATGACGTGTCACACGTTTCGGGTTGGTTTCAAACTTAATACAACCCTGCTTCAGGTCCATCCGTTGCTGGCAAACATGACAAGTATGCTGCAAACAAACATTTGCAGCATGCTTGTCATTCACATATAACTCGTACATCAAGATTCCCATTTTATATAAACACAGGACTTGTTAGAGTCCACCGGATTTTCTCCTTTAGCACAAACAGCAAATGCGAGCATAGAGAGAATAATCATAATTGCTCTTCTAAAAATGTCTTTAAGGGTACTTATTAATGCCCCTTTAGCTTACAAGATTCCCTCACCCCTGATTTTCATTCATTATAAATGCATCTTGTGTTTTATAGACTGCAGTCACAGCAATTTGCAGCATACTTATCAAAACCTCTATACAATATAGCAGAATAATTTCTAAGTACTGGCCTTATTCCACATCTCTGGTAGGAATAATGGGCATGTCCACCAGGAACACCTAAAACGTACATGGGCCTTTCCTGAATGCACTATATACATCTCCATGGCCAACCATGCCCCTGTTCTGCCCCTCCCAGCCATGTTCTGAGATCCCCGTCTTTGTGCTGTGGACGTGCACGAGAGCCATGTTGCAGAATGCGGGTATAGATGTTTTTGGGAGATACACATCTCCCTTGCACATGCAAAGGCCCTATTCAGTTTATAGAATAAACCCCTAAATCTCATTCAACATTTTCCTTCTTCAATACACAGGTTTTTTTTTCCCTGAAGACTGGCTACCCTATTAATCATAATGACCCCTAAATTCCTCCCCTTCTTTAAGTATCTGCTTCTGTTCCTTTTGAATGCTCTTTTAGCATACTCGTAATAATTAGCATCCAGTTATGAATATGTCTTGTTCCCAAATCTACTTCAGTCTCCCACAGATTTCACACCTGGGTTGCAAGGGCTACTGGTGTACATTCAACCTACAACCAGCGTTTGCTTTCTCAGCTCTTGGTGTCAATCATGGTTCAGGTTAATCCCCTTGTGCTTGACCATGGAGAAAGTAACTTGTTTAATTGCAACATCACACAGTTCCCAGCATGCCTTTACGGTTTCCTGACACCAGGATTTGGGTACATTTCTCCTTCATTCCCACATTTACCCAAAGTGATCCAGAAGATACGTCAGGACTGAGTGTCGTTCATCGCTCCTGTGCACATGCCCACTGTGAAAGTGCACACCATGCAAACATGCATATTTTTATGCTAGTTGGTGTTTGATGAGGTCATTTATACATGTAAGTGGTCACTTACATGCATAAATGGCTAAAAGGCTGGCATTTACACACAGTGCCTAAAACGAGGTGCCTCCTCATAAATATACTCTTAACGAGTGCACTGTTGGCTGGGTTAAAAGAAGCCTTCTTGGGGGAACAGGGGTGTGCAGGATGGGGGAGTAAAACATTACACGCTAATGGAATTTTTCAAAGTAGGCATGCTGCTTTGCCCCCATCCCCCAGTTGCCATTACAAATAACAGACACAACGCACACGGACGCTTTCAGCCCAGGTACCTCACACTAGCTAGTTTTTTTAAAGAGGTACTATTTGCATAGTTTCTCTTTGAGGAGTAGTTACAAAGTGCTGTGGGGAGCAACAAGGAACTGAAAAGTAATTATGTATTCTGGATTACAGTTGCTCTCGATAACTTCATAACTGCAACACTGTGTATATAAATCTTTACCAAGTTTTGTGTCTAAATCTGTTTATTAGATGCTGTTTAAAAGGGATATTAGGTGATACAGACCAGTTTTATTTAGAAACTATATAATGCAATCATCCTCTTGCTAAAGTTCCAATTTTTATTTTTACTGCCCTCAGTGCTGACACCTGGGAACCCAGCTGCCTCTGGGTTTTCTTGTATCATTGGAAGCAGGGCTGGCCCGTCCATTGAGCAAGAATGTTTTTTGCACAGGGCCCCGCGTTTCAGGGGGCCCCGCGCAAAGAACATTCTGCTTTTTTAAAAACTAAATTAAAAAAATAAAAGCTGGCTGCTGCCGCTGCCGCCGCGGCAGCAGCAGAATGGAGTGTCCCGCGGGGCCCCCTCTGCCCGGCTGAGCTCTCCCAGCCCGGCTGAGCCCCTCTGCGCCGGCTTTCAGATACGCGAAGGGAGAGTGTCTCCCTCGTGTCTCTGTTAAGCCCGCAGGGGCAGATGGGAAGCAGGGGCTGATGGGAAATTTCCCATCTGCCCCGGCAGGCTTAACAGAGATGCGAGAGAGACACTCTCCCTTCGCGTATCTGAAAGCCGGCGCAGAGGGGCTCAGCCGGGCCGGGAGAGCTTAGCCGGGCAGAGGGGGCCCCACGGGACACTCCATTCTGCTGCTGCCATGGCAGCAGCCAGCTTTTTTTTTTTTTAAATTTCCATGAGCCGATGGGGGGGTGTTAGGACTGGTAATGGGCTATGGGGGGGGGGGGTTAAGACTGGTAATGGGCTGTGGGCTGATGGGGGCTGTCTGGAAATGGGGTGATGGTGGGGTTAGGACAGGAAATGGGCTGATGGGGAGGGGTTAGGACTTCAGGTGGGCTGATGGGGTTAGGACTGGTAATGGGCTGTGGGCTGTGGGCTGTTGGGGGGGTTAGGACTGGTAATGGGCTATGGGGGAGTTAATACTGGTAATGGGCTGTGGGCTGATGGGGGCTGTCTGGAAATGGGGTGATGGGGGTTAGGACTGGTAATGGGCTATGGGGGGGGGGAGGTTAGGACTGATAATGGGCTATGGGGGGGCTAGAACAGGAAATGGGCTGATGGGGAGGGGTTAGGACTTGAGGTGGGCTGATGTGGTTAGGACTGGTAATGGGCTGTGGGCTGATGGGGGGGTTAGGACTGGCAATGGGCTATGGGGGGCTGACTGGAAATGGGCTGATGGGGTTAGAACTGGAAGTGGGCTGATGGGGGGTTAGGACTGGTAATGGGTTATAGGGGGGGCTTAAACTGAAAATGGGGTGATGGGGGGTTAGGACTGGAAGTGGGTTGATGGGGGGCTAGGACTGGTAATGGGTTGGGGGGTTGATAGGAATGGAAATGGGCTGAGTGGAAGGGGAGGCTTGAACTGCAAATAGCTGATGGGGAGGGGGCTTGGAATGGAAATGGACTGTGAGGGAAGGGAGCTAGGACTGAAAATGGGCTGATGGAGCAGCTAGGATAGGACTGGAAATGGGCTGTTGGGGGGAGCTAAGATTGGAAATGGGCTGTGGTGGGGGCTTGAATTGAAATGGACTCATAGAGGGGCTAGAACTGGAAGTAGGCTCATGGGGGGGCTTGGACTGGAATTGGGCTGAGTGGAGGGGAGCTAGGATTTGACATGGGCTGATGGTGGGGCTAGGAAATGACTAGAATGGGCTGATGGGGGGCTAGGATTGGAAATGAGCTGATGAAGGGACTCGGACTGGAAATGGATGGGGAGCTAGGACTGGAAATGGGCTGATGCAGGGACTAGAAGGGAATGGATGCTGGGTGAGGCTGGAACTAGAAGGGAGCTGATGTTGGGGGAGGATTAGAATGGGATGGGGCTGGGAGAGTAAAATGGAGAGGGGAAAAATATTTTGTGTGGGAGGGATGAAAAATCTACAATTGGCCGGGTATTGGGAGAGTAAGTGGGGATTGAGGATGGAGGGGTAAAATTTGTGTGGATGAAATAGGAATGAGGAAAGAGCAAAAGGAGAAAGATTAGTATGTTAAAGCAGATGTAGAGAGAGAGAATGGAAAAAAACTAGAAGAGAGAAGAAAGGACAAATGGACAGCAGACGATGGAGAGTTAGCAAAAAACATGAAGAAACCAGAAGAAAGTGGCTGGAGCAATTGCAACTGAAAAAAAATGCACAAAAGGTAGAAAGATATCTCTTTGTTTTGAATTTATTAACTGGAATATGAAAGCTCTGGGAAATGTGCATCATTAACATCTGCGCTTTGTTTGGTACAAGAGGAAATTAATTTATAGTTTTATTTCTACAGTGTTGTTGTACATTCCACGTTTGGCTTTTGGGGTTCCCAGTTTAATTATTGCCTTCCTGTTTCTAAATTGTGATTCCTTGTTTGGTGATGGTCTATGTTCTGCATGTGTAACTGAACTGAGGTATTCTGTTTATGTAATTCCTATTTGACATTGCCACTTGTTCTCTTTCCCAGTATTCTCTGAAATGTATTGGTTTAATATTTGCAGTGTTGCCTTTTGATAGGTAGGGTATGGTGCTTTGTGAGTCCTGGTAATGCTGTCAGGATACGGCGGGTTTGCTATGGGTTCTAAATGAGCAGCGTTTGTAGTAGTTCCTAATGTGCCTGGCGGTTGGCACTGGATTATAGTAATGTAGAAATCTTTTAGTCTTTCTTTATCCATGCACTCATTAAGAGACATGTTTACTAAAAGTTAGTGTATGGTAACATTATGCAAATATTTATGCAAATAAGGCCACTTATGCAAATGAGGCCCCGCACCGAGTCTCCGCACATGGCCCCGCTCCCCCTTGGGCCACCCCTGATTGGAAGTAGATTGCCAGGCCTTTTCTTCTGAGACAATGGAGGGTAAAGTGACTTGCCCAAGGTCACAAGGAGCAATGTTCCCTCTAATTTTCTGTAGGCTGTGCGCGCATAAAATATCAGCTGTGCAGCTTTTGAAGGAAGGTTAAATTTTTGTGCGCCACAATGACACTCTGAGTAATATACTTTAAAATTTGACTACACGTCGGAATACAGTATGTACACCACCTTGATTTTAATCAAATTAAATGAAAATAGATTACTAAATGAAGTGGAAAATTTCTAGTAATTACAATCAACTTTTAAATTAAGACGTCTGTGTTTTCTATCAGAATCAGAACCGTAGTTTTTGTGCGCTCTATTGTAAAGTATGTGCGCTCACTCAGCGAGGTGTGTGCACGCGCACACACGCACAGCTTAGAGGGAACAGTGACAAGGAGTGCCAGTGGGAATCCAACCCTTGATCTTCTGGGTATGAAGCAGTTGTTCTAACCACTAGGCTAGTCCTCCACTCAAAATTCCAATTAGTTATGTAAATAATTGGTGCTAGCTAACTCCCACTAGGAAGGTAACATCTTATACATTACCTCTGGATTCCGTGCAGATCATGAGCCTGTCGGGCAGCGTTGGTCAGCTTGGAGTGAGCTATAGAAGCTTGCAGATCGCCAACAAGAGAGTATGGGTGAGAGGGAGACGTATATATAGGAGGATCTTCTATCTTCTTGGTTAGCATCAGTCAGGATCAAAGACGCCCAAAAGCCAAATGACCCTCATCATTCTTACAGTCTTTAGAAATACCTTTCCTCATTGCCATGTGGCCAGCTGATCACAGACGTGGCTCTAGAATAATTGATCCAGGTCAGGAATTCAAAAGCTTGAATCAGCCAATCAGAGAATGTCTGAACGGCTTGGGATGCTGATGTGAGAAAAGCATAGTTTGGTCAGGGCTGCTAGTCCCGTGCACTCTGATATACCACTTTATGGTACAGGGCCCGAGTAGCAAACACCAGCAATGAACGTTTCCCAGCTCAGACTGTCCGCATCCTCAGGTCTATCACTCTCTCTCTCCCAGTACGGCCAAGCTGGGAAAACTCTTTTCTGTAGAGCTGCCTTCCATTCTGTAGAGCTCCCCTAGGCAGTGGCCTGTGTAGTTTGTGTCGTTGCCTTATAGTGCACGTGGCTATACGTACCCGCATACTTTGAAAGTAGCAGTCAACGCAACATTACATCCCTTTGAAAGAACTTAACCACTGAAACGTCTATTTCTTTTGCACCCTTTGTCCATTCACTGTCCTTTGCTGATAAAGCTTATTCGTGCAATATTTCATTTTCTTGCAGATGGAGTCAAAGCCAAACCTTATGGACCCAGTGAATTGAGGTGCCAGTATTTCCCCTGTATCTAAGCATTTCCCATGTCTCGATCTTTCTATAAACTAGGGAGCAACCTCCTTTCACATTATTTCTGATGTTGCTTTACAGCCAGCAAGTCCTTTCTCCAGGGACTATAATTGCTCTCTACAAAGTACTGCATGCTCCGGGCAGCCAAAAGAGGAAGTACATATATTGGTCTTAAAAGCTGCAGGTCTTAAGTCTAAGAGAGACACCTAGAATTCCTAGTATTAATAAGAACTGTACATTCCTCTGTCACAGATCAGAACCCTCAGGACCAATTATGCTTCCCCCCATGCCTCCATCATATGCATCTATTGAATACTTTTGTTTTAAGAAATGATTTTTCAAGAATGTTTTAATAAACACCAACAAAGAAGATGTTGCTACTTAGAAATTGTACTCACCCGATTAAAGGAGCACAACTTTTGAGTGTTAGTTTTTTATTAGACTAACTTAAGTAATTTGTAACTATCCAAATTTGTGCATCCAAATGGACAAAAGTGGCAATTATGCAACTTTATTTAAGAATGTATGCACTGGAGGAGGTTCAAATAAAATTTGCTGTTGCCCCCTCCCCAAAGATGGAGGGAACACCCTCTTCACAAAATCTGAACTTTAGCAGGAGGTGATTGTGGGCAAACACTGGACTTCCCTTTAACAGTGTTGGCTCACAGCCTCTTGACATCTCTATGCATACTGCAGCTCAAGAAGTACTTAAGCGCATCATCGCCTGCTGCCAGGTCAAGCCCCATGGTAAGAGTCGGGTGAATTTGCAGTTCTTATTGCAAGCCTTGGCCTGGCAGCAGGAAATGATGCACTCAGCCAATTTCCCCTAGCTGCAGGTGACGTGCTTAATTGAATTGAATAAAGGTGGCAGGAGGTGGCGTGCCAATATTGTTAAAGGTAAGTACAGTTTTGCTATGCTTTGCTTCTATTGCCTCATTGTGGGGATCACTGGGCTCCTTACTGCTTGAGCCCCCGCTCCACAGCAGCTGCTGGAGTGATATTGACTTCAGTGAAAACAGAATTGCTAAAAACATTGGAGGGGTAGCAGGAATCTGGACTGGGGCTAGTGTTTGGTACTTTCTATACTTGGTAATTCTTGTTACTTCTTTTATATCTTTTTTTTTTTTCAAATATTTTAGCCTCCAAAAGTACCACTTCTTGCTTTTGGATTGTACCAATAAAAATAGGTTCTGAGCTGACAACTAGGACCCTGTGGAGGCAGAATAAGTATCTGATAACAGCAGCCTGCTATCCCATACGGCATTATAGATAACCGATAAATACGTGCAAAGTCTGGATTTTTAATTTTCTAAATTAAAATTGAAGATATATAGCAAGACACTATTAGACTAATTTACAAAGCAATCTCTGCTGGCAAAAAGCTTTATATCCACATTAATTGGCCATCTGAAAATCATTCACTCACAATTTGGCTACAATTGGAAACCATTTATTTACTTAGAAGACATATAAATCACCTTCTGTGTGCACGATCGGGCCACCCAAAGCAGTGTACAATATAAAAATAAATACTATACAGAACAAAATAATACAAATATAATAAAATATATAAAGAAATAAATGGTAAACCAATGTAAACTTAAACCACAATACAACAGAAAACATTCATCCAGCTTTACCCCTCACATTGATACTGAGAGAACAATATCTAACCCAGAGGTTATGACAAAATATAAGTCCAAAACATTAAGCAGGAAAAAAAGTCAAATTATCACCTTTCTAAAAGAAAGATAGTTAAGATCAATCGTAATGTCTATGAGGAACCACTACTGAGAATGCCATAGCCCTGACAGCAGCTATATAGCCCTCTTTGAAAAGGGGAACATTAAGGGGATCTTTTACTAATGGGAGGTACGTTATTGCACATAATGTGCCAATAGCACCAAAGCTATGGTGCCTTAAGTGTAACACCCCCACGTTAACTGTCAGGAAGCATGGAAAGCATTTCCCCAGCAGCTTAAGTGGATTCTTGTCCCATAGAGGCTGATTCTGTACTGGCCGTCCAGCCCCTGTACGGCCAATCTGAATTGGGTCTATGGCCTGGACGTGCAGGCCAAGCCCCAATTCTGATCGGCCACATGCCCACACATACCCGGCTAACTTAGCCTGGCTCCATAATGGAGCTGCGATCCCTGTCTGCTGACCCAAAATGCCCTTTCCTCACAGCCCTGCCCCTGATCCGGTCTCCCATGGCCAAGGTCGGGCTACAGGGAACCCCCTTCTCCTCTCACCATCTGTCACCATCCCCCGATTTCCAGGGGTACTTATTCCACCTCTTAAACAATAAAAGAACAGAGCACTCAAAACATAATCATTAATACGATAAAAAGTAGATAAAATAATAGATAATAATGATCGTGTTATAAAATAATACAAATAATAAAAATTTAAGACAATCAATTAAAATTAAATAAATAAATAAAATGAAATGTAATGAACAAATGCTCCTATAATATTTCCATATATTTGAAACACATTGAAAAATGTGACATACAAAGCATAAATATCTCTGATGGAGACTGTTAAGTCAGAAGTTCTTGTACCTCTGATGGAGACCGTTAAGTCAGAAGTTCTTGTGTTTTTAGCATATGCCAGACAAACCCCTGACGAAGGGTAGTGAAACATGGCCTGTGTTGGGTTGTCAATGGTTCAATAAAGGCTCTGTCTTTCCACAATATCATGTTTCAGACTGTGTGTTTGCATCCTACGTGATATTTGCTTTTGTTGTGTTGTTGTCATCCCAACAGGACATACATCCCCGCTATTTCTGTCACAGAGTGACCCCCATAGTGTGGGTGCACCTAATGCTACCTGTTGAGACACAGCGCTAACTGCTCTGAGCTTATCACGCCCACTTGTCACCCCTACCCCACCTATTCACAACCTTAACACAGGTTGCGCAGTTAGCACAGGAATTATCCATTGCTATCATGGCCCTGTGCTACCTGTCAATGCGCATCCCAGCACACCTTTAGCATGTGTCACAACACCCACTGCCAGGTAGCACCCATTAGTTAAAGGAAAGACCCAGAACCAGATCTAAGTTGATATGCTGGAATATGCCAAGTCAAGTGTTTTTGTTTTGTTTTTCAAATAAAGAAGGCGGCTCCTGCTCTCACCTTAAACATCATAGCAAGAATCTTAAATTGTGCTTGAATATCAATGGGAAGCCAACACAAAGAGTAATAAAGGGTGGCAACAGTAGACCGAGATTGTCTCAGCCTGACCCTGGCAGCGATGTTCTGCACCATTTGTAGCTGGCGCATGACTCTCCCAGGGAAAACTACATCAACCCAGCTCAACCACTACCAAGGCATGCCCCACCATTTAAAAGCTCAATAAAGGTGAAGCCTACTAACCTGTGTTACTTTAAGAAATGCATTTTGAGCCGTTAATGCAATACAAGACTTAAGTTTAAATGATGCATCCAAATTCATGCCTAGATCTTTCATGAAGGCGGTGGAACAAATACATTTAGCATCAGCTCAAAGAGAAAAAGGAAGACAAGTTAGATCATTATTACCAATACTTAAAACTGCAGACATCTGAGTATTCAAGACTTAGTTCTCACTAAAGACAAACTGGAGATCTTTCTTACGTTATCATTAAGCAGTTGTCTAGTTAAGGTACAATTTAATCAATTGGAACAATGATAAGAACATGATATGCTATACTGGGTCAGACCAAGGTCCATCAAACCCAGTATTCTGTTTCTAACAGTGGCAAATCCAGGTCACAAATACCTAGCAGTTCCTAAAAAGGAACACAGGTCCCACAATGCTTGTCGTGGGGCAAGCAGTAGATTTCCTGGATCCTCTTTAATAATGGTTCATGGTCTTTTCCTCCAGGAACTTATCCAAACCTTTTTTTAAAACCAGCTACACTAATAACTTTACTATAGTCTCCGGTAATGAATTCCAGAGTTTTATTAAGCATTGAGTGAAAAAATATTTTCTCTTATTAGTTTTAAATGGGTTACATTGTAGCTTCATTTCATGTTCCCCTAGTCTTTCTACTTTTTGATGGCATAAACAATTGATCTACGTTTACCCGTTCCACTCCATTTATTAATTTATACACCTCTAACATATATCCCCCCTCACTTGGTTTGCAGCTAGTCGTGCTGTGAGGGCTTGTGTGCATCAGTGATGCTGAGAGTTAAGCTATTAGTAGCCTAGCTACTGGCAGGGTCTCCCAAGATAGACAGGTCTCAGCTGAGGTGCCAGACTAAGACAAACCACCCATCTGGGCAGGAGTAGAATGGAACAGTGTTGTAAGCAGAGGATCACATTTCTGTGACAAATTCAACAACACTGCAATTAACTGCACAGAAGAAAGGACTGGTAAATCTACTTCTGTATCTTGCCACAAAAACCCAATGGATAGTCACAAAACAAATTGCACTATAGTGCTGGAAGATGAGACCCCCCAGGTTGGAAGGCATTGAACTGGCTACTGGGGAGGAGCTGAAAACCTCTCAGAGTAAAGCTAGCATTTATGATGTGGTTGGATCTGCTGATGTTGCTGTGCATGAAAAAAGAGTCAGAAGTTGCAAAGATATCTTACATATTGGGACATGGAACATACAAAGCATGAACCAAGGGAAGTTGGAGGTGGTCAAAAATGAAATGGAATGTGTACAACTCAATCTGTTGGGTGTCAGTGAACTAAAATGGATTGGCTTTGGGCACTTTGCATCTGATGATCATATGGTCTATTATGCTGGAGATGAAAGACAAAGAAGAAATGATGTTGCATTATAATTAAGAAGAAACTTGCAAGAACTGTAATGAAATACAATGCAGTCAGTGAACGCTTAATTTCTATTTGTCTACGAGAAAGCCCATCAACACAACTATAATTCAGGTATATGCCCCAACAACAGCTGCAGACGAGGAAGAAGTTGATGAGTTCTATGAACAAGTACAAGCTGAAATTAACAGAACATGCAAACAAGATATCCCAATAGTCATGGGTGACTGGAATGCAAAAGTTGGCAACAAAGAAGAAGGCAAAGTGGTTGGAAAATATGGACTTGGCAACAGAAACAAAGCTGGAGAAAGACTGATAGAATTCTGCAAGACCAATGATCTATTCATCTTAGACACCTTCTTCCAGCAACACAAGTGCCGACTATACACATGGACTTCACCCAATGGATTGACAGGAAATCAAATTGATTACATCTGTGGAAGACAATGATGGAAAAGCTCGATAACATCAACAAAGACAAAACCTGGAGCTGACTGTGGTACAGATCACCAACTATTAGTATGTAAACTCAAGCTAAAGTTGAAAAAGAGCAAGACACTCATGAATGTAGCAAAATATGATCTTGAGAATATACCACTGGAATTTAAAGACTGCCTGATACAAATGACAGAGTTCCAGAAGAGTTATAGGATGACATCAGGAAGGTTGTGTTGGAAGAAAGCGATAAGTCTCTACATAAGGTGAAAAGTAAAAACAGCCAAAATGGATGACTGAAAATTCTCCAGAAACACAGTGAAGCTAAAGTCAGAGGAGAAAGAAGCAAATGCAGAACTCAACAGAGATTTCCATTGCTCAGCAAGACAAGACAAGGAGAAATACTACAATGACACATGCAAGGAAATAGAATAAGAAGCTGTTAGAGGAAGAACAAGATCAGCTTTTCTAAAGCTACGAGAGTTAAAGAAACAAATTCCAGCCTCGAATTAGAATGCTACAAGATGCTCAAGGATCAATGTTGAATGATGCTGAGAAGATCAAGAAAAGGTGAAAAGAATATACAGAGTCATTATACCATAAAGATCAAGTGGACCAACAGCCATTTCAATCTGTACCTTATGATCAGGAACTATTGGTGATTAAAGAAAAAGTCAAAGCAGCATTGAAAGCCTTATCAAAGAACAAAGCACCTGGCATTGATGGCATTCCCATTGAAGTATTACAGCAATTGGATGAAGCTGTTACTATACTTACAAGGCTCTGCCAGGAAATTTGAAAGACAAATTCATGGCCAACTGACTGGAAAAGATCTGGTTTATACCAATACTGAAGAAAGGTGACCCAACTGACTGTGGATCACACAATCGCTCTGATCCCACATGCCAGCAAGATTCTATTCAAGATTATTTAGCAGAGGCTACAACCCTACCTAGAATGAGAACTGCCTGCAGTGTAAGCAGGGTTCAGAAAAGGGCAAGGAACGAGACATTATCACAAATGTGAGATGGATCCTTGAAAGGATAAAATACCAAAAGGATATCCATATGTATTTTATTGACTACAGTAAGGCTTTTGACTGTAAACCATGAGAAACCCTAGATCACATTAAGAAGCATGGGTATACCAGAACATCTGATTGTTCTCTTGCACAACCTTTATATTGATCAGAATTGTTTAAAGACAGCAAAAGTGTACGACAAGGCTGCATACTTTCCCCCTACCTCTTTAATTTATATGCAGAACAAATCATCAGAGAAGCAGGACTGTATGAAGACAACCAAGGTGTGAAGATTGGTGAAAGGCTCATCAACAACCTTTGCTATGCTTATGATACCACAGTACTGGCTGAAAGTGAAAACATTTTGAAACGTTTGTTCTCAAGATAAAGGACTAGTCTTAAAATGCTTCTGCACCTTAACGTTAAAGAGACAAAGATCCTGGCAACTGGCAAAATGAATAAGTTCATTGTTGATGGAGAAGAAATTGAAATAGTTGACAGCTTTAACTTACTTGGATCAACAATCAATAAAGAAAGGGACTAGTAGTCAACAACAACAACTATGATGTTGTCATGAGATAATACAGATTAACATGTTAATTACCACAGGGCCCATTTTATGCAATGGGATCTATTTAAAAATAATGAGCATTAATGGTATTGGTGCAGTCTAACACGCTCGTGCACTTTTGTAAATCCAGCCCTTAGTTCTCAAGCAAAACTATACCTGTATATAACGCAGGTGCAAATAGCCACATGCAGTTTGCACCCTCTACAGCTTTCGTAAAGGATGCGCATGTATACTTTTGCCCTCAGTATTTGTGCCAGGTCCCTAAATAAAAAAATCTATGTGATCGTGGTTCCAATAGTTTGAAAACTGTTCCCTTAGAAAAGGACAGTGGTATTTAGAATATTCAGGGATAGACTTAATGTGTGATCAATAAATGTTTGTTCCAGTTCAAAATGCAGTATATAGGTCTCAATTAACGGTAGCCTGGGATTTTAGTAAAATTTTCCATAGAAAGTTATTCATCAGTATGGGATCTGAATGCTTTCATTCGCCATTGTTAAAACCAAAATAAGTGGGGAAAACAAGTTGAGCGCAGCTCATGGAATTTGTTTCAGACCCTGTGAGTGTGTGTTTGTGTCTGTGTATGTCTCAACCTAGACGGGAGACGGGTTAGATGGTCTGAAAGGAGCACCATCTACTTATCATTTGCATAGCTCTACTAGGCCTATTCAGTGCTGTATATGTACATATGAAATAGTCCCGGCTTCAGTGAGCTTATAATCTATACAGGACAAACAAGGGACTGGGACAGATCATTAAAGGAAGGGTTAAAACACACATTGGCGTTAAGCAGGAAAAACAATTTGCCTGATGAACAAAATAGATCTAAGCATTAGATGTCACCGTGAGCAGATTTCAAAGGACAGATTTTACATTTTAACCACAGTGTGCTGTACGAGGAGAAACCAGTTCAGTCACCATGGCAGGCATCACCGTGCACAACAACCCTTAAGAAAGTGTCTCAGTAAAATTTAAAAGAAAGCAAGTGATGGGGGTAGTTACTAATAACACATGATATTCGCCTCTATGTGCATTAAACAGCAAAATCATGTTACTTTACCATTAGTTCATTAGTTTACTGCAACGTGAGTTAGCAAATAATAAAATGCAAAGCATCTCACTATTATGCAAATTGAATAATGCAGTTTGTGTTGAACTCACAAGCTGATTATTGCAGGAAAAATGATGCCAGCTCAAAACTGGCATTACTTCTCCTGACAGGCATACTGAGCTGCTAACACACTGCCCACCATCTTAAAGGGGCTGTGCTGGCATAGAATAGCACACCCCCCCCCCCCCCCCACACACACATCTCAGAAGACTGCCTACAAGACCCAAAGTCCAGACACCCTCAACCCTGATCTTCCTAAAGATGTCTCCTCACCCCCCCAAACACCCCCATCTGTACCCCCATTTCATCCAAACACACCCCAGAGCATGCCTATGTGTGGGTGGTGTAAACGTACATGCCGCCTTGTCACCATGTTTATGTTTATTACTATTTCTTATGCTGACTTTTTAAATACAGGCAAAGCATATTATACTGTATGTGTATAACCCATGAGGTGAAAATCCTTTCTAAAATTATTGTTATAATGGTAGAAAGCTGATAGTAAATAAGCCTTTCAAGTTAGTTAAGTTGGCTGTCTGAGGCCCTCCACTGCTGCCGTTCCTCACACTCAGAGTGAGTCACTTCTGATGCTCGGTGCCTCCCCTCTCGTCTCACTCAAAAGATGGGAATCCAGAAGAGGGTGACGCGCTGTGTGTCCTGCATGAAAGGGGACCCAACTATTTGTGCCCTGTTTACTGCCTTTTAATTCCCACCCTCCAGGCTAATGTAGCAAGCAAGGAGAGACATGTTGGCTGATACTTGTGCTCAGAAATAAGCTCCTTCAGGTTTAAGAGCCATCGCTGCTGTTACTGATGGCTGGAAAGTGCTGGTTTGGACTTGATCATTAGGCAGTGTTGACTTTTCCCGGGCACATCTGATCATGTCTGAAGGCACATCAACATGTCATGGTACATCAGTTGGGAAACACAGTCATAATCATGTGACCTTCATTTCCAAGGGAAGGCTCAATCGAAGCATAAGAAAACCATCTAATCTCATAGGAAACTGTCCCATTTCCATCATGCTTGATGCTTCCTTCTTTCCTGTTTTATAGTGGTAAGTAAGGCGCACAGTACTAAAGGCTGATACGATCTGTATGAGTGTGAAAAGCTGATATGGTTTAGATTTTTGGTAAAAATACAGAAAGGTAATACTCTACATATCTGACTTCATCATAAGAAACGTCCACATTATTGATGAGGCTTAGGGGCATGTTACTAAACTGTGTTAGGCTTTTGCAGGTAATGTCGTTTTAGTGCAAATAGCGCCACAATATCTGCAACAGCAGTACACTATCTGTTGGGGGCGTACACAGCAATCTGCAAACAGCTAGCACACCGAATGCAAATGACACCGCCCACTGAGGTGGTAGCATCTGCCCCTGAGCTGTCTGCAACGGTGAGGGTGACTGTGCATTGCAGAAGTACCCAATGCCTGCCCACATCACGCCCACTCTTGTAGATACTATGGGCTCTGCAGACAATGCAGAAAATCACTGTGCTGCTTTTGCTCTGTGCTATCTTCGAAATGGTCAGATAGTGCACACTCACGGCGACGTTAACAGCACAGCTTAGTAAACATTCCCCTTAGGATAAACCGTGAAATCTATCTACAAGCAAATAAAATCCCATTATTGGTTTCTCATTTCAATAAGAAAATGTTCCTATTTAAAAAAGAGGAAGTGGGAATGGTGGACCTCTCCCTATCAATGATCTGGTTAGTCATATAAGGTACATTTTTCCCTAGTGATTCTTTGTGTCAATTAGATCCTCAGTATTTCCTGAGGACTAGGTTTTGAAATGTGAACTTTGGCTCTCAGGGAAGGGAGCTCAAAATACCAAATTCATTCACTGCCCCCTCTTCCTGCTGTCCCACCCCAGACATATGCACAGTATCTATGCACATCTGCACTGAGGAGGGTGCTAATGATTTACAGTAGAAATGGAGGAGCACTTGCTCCAAATCTGCCAGCATTGAATTCAGATTCACTCCAATGATCAAAGCTGGTTTCATTCTGGTTCTAATCGAAATCCAGTTTTTCTAATTCAGTACAAATGTGAGCATTTGCAGAATGAGAGTATTCAAAACAATGAGAATTTGCAACTAATCTGAAAAAATATGGAGATTGGTCCAGCCAGAAATGGCTCAAATGTATCACAAACAGAAGTGTTAAAATCACACTGGAATGTGCTATCTAAAACCCCTCTACGAGTATTTTCGCTGGTTCTGAACTATTCTTTCCATCTCTAACGTAAGACAGAATCAATGCAAGAATGATGAATTGACTGAAATATTGTATCCTATAAAAATAAAATTTAAAAAAATTTAGGAATCTGTATTCATTTTGGAACAAGTTTAGTTTAGTTACAAATTTTCTTTCATAAGGAACAATATGAAAAATGCAACAGAACCAGTTATTTGATTTTGTGGTATATAAAAATGAACAAAAAAATCTGATTAAATCATTTTTTTGTATTGTTTTCCATTTTAACGTGCTAACTGGGGGTCATTTTGGAAGCCCTATTCGTGCTTTGGCCATCCAAAAACAGGCATAGAGACATCCAAAGCCATTTTGGAAGCAGGGTCTGTGGATGTCCCCAATTGAACGAGGGTGTGGTGGAGGCAAGGCTAGGGCGTTCCCAGGCACAAGGATGTCCCCACCTCATCTCAGAAATCTCCAGGACGTCAGCAATCGTGTCTAATTTTAGACCTGCTCCAGACACCTGAAAAGTGATTGGTTTAGCTGAAAAGCATCCAGCAGGTACAGAGAAGAAAGCTCTCCACCATCCCCAGTATTCAGCACAATTTCAGTGATAGCAGCATCGTTTCCCCCTTCTTAGCCCACTACTCGAACCATTAGATTATACTAAGATGTCTAAGGTCTGAAATGTGGTTCTGGGGATATCTATGTAGATGTCCTCTCTGGCAAGACTATGTTTGTGAAATTACATCTGCACCTAGACGTGCCTGCCTTTTTTACAGATGTTCTGGCTTAGACATCCCAGATTGCACTTGGATGTCAATTCTAAAATATTCCCCTCTATGTAAGCAACAAGCTATTTGTACTAAAGCAGAAATGAAAGAAAAAATATAAAATAAATATAAACAAAATGGAAAATCCCTCAAAACCTCATCTTCTAAAACATACATATGTATGGGCGTGTGTGTAAAAGACAACCCCTGACTATTTTGCATTTTTGCAAAATTTATTAGAAAACTCCTATAGTGGAATCTCATGGAGAGAGAGATCCTGAAGTACCGTACCAAGAAATGCAGTCAGATGAAGAAAATGTGGAAAAAAAGATACAAAACTGTTTCCCATTATAATGGGAGCCATAAGCCTGATTAAGCAGAATTTGCAATCGCACCTTGATAAATTACCCATACATGTTACATCTTATGAACTCCAGATGGAAGCTCTTTGGCACATTGCAAGTACTACGGTGAGCATTAGTAGTAAATCTGAGAGACATACCCTGGCTTAGGAGTGAGGTTCATGACTGTCATGTTATGCGCAAAACTAACCTATTTGGAGAAATCACCCCCCAAGAGAACAGGAAGGATTTCACAACCACAGCTGGCATGTTTTAATTGAAAAATTATCCACCACCACCTGAGTGAAATTTTAATTTAGATTTAAATGCAAATCTAATATCTTTCATTACCCTTGCAATGTAATGTGTGCCTTTGAGTCAATGCTGACTCCTGGTGACTCAGCAGCTCCTGGGTTTTCTTGGCAGTGTGACTGAAAATAGATTGCCAGACCTTTCTTCCAAGGCAATGGAGGGTTAAGTGACGTGTCCAAGGCCACAAGGAGTGCTAGCGGGAATTGAACTCTGGTTGCTTGGTTACCAAGCCAGTGTTCTAACCATTAGGCTACTCCTCCACCCATCCAAGGAATCCTAACTCCCCTACATCAACATCCTTCCCATAATATTTCAAATATAGTAACAAAGATGAAGCACATTTGTACATTATTTTCACTAAGTAGTGGGAAGAGGGTGGTACCAAGTTAACATAGTTTTCAGTTGAAAAATTATATTCTTCTAACAGTAGTTGGGAGGGGATGGCACTTCATGTTTCCAATGGGGAACAGTGCTTTTAAGATGTGTGCTGACGGGAACACCATGGTCCCTTCCTCAGGCAATGTACTGGAATATCAGCTTGCATATCTTATGTAAGGTACACTAAAGTATTTGCAGCATGTGTAGTACATGCAGAATGATTTTCATGTGTGTGCCTAACAGTTGTCATCATGGTAACCACTGGCAAAGGCACTGCTGGGTGGGTGCAGCTGCTGTAGCTTGGCAAAGGACTCAGAACAGTGGACTCCTTAAGGTGTTCTCCAGCTGAATCACACCTACAGTACTGAAGCTGCATGTATTTGTGTACCAGACATGTTAATGTCAACATAAAAAAACATGTTCAATGGAAGACATAGCTTATAGGTTTCTCATAGGTAACCCTACCCCGTGTCACAAAGCGTCACCACAGGGAGTGTGAGGTTTAATCCTGTTTCCTTAGCTAAGTGCATCTGTCTTTTGCAGGGTGGAAAATCAGAGTCACTAATTGAATGTGCCAAGAAATTCCCTGAAATGTACAGGGAACACCCAGAAAGGTTATTTGGCAAGAACTGCAGATGAGTATCTAAAAGCACTAACTGACAGACTGAAATGATCTGAGGCAATTTTAAGAAGAGACTGGAGAAATACAAGGCAGTTATTTGTATAAGGACACTGACTGTGTGTGAATGTGTAATGAACAGGACATTATGCAGTCGGTCCCAAACCAAAACATGAAAACAAAAGTTTTGCCGGGATCTTCTTCCTCTCCATGGGAAGTGAATCTTGCTCTAAACGTAATGCACAATTGCCACAGTTTTGAAAATGGTGCTACAATAACTGTTGCTGTGCACTCTACCTATAAGCTTCCACAAAAAGCATTGTTGCTCACTTGTAACAGGTGATTTCTATCAACAGCAAGATTAAACAGGCACATAAATAGGTGACCTCATATGTTGCTGGGATGGAACAGCTCTCCCAGAGTTTGCATAGGCAGCCCTTCCTGTGTACAGTAGTCTGTTATTTCCATAGCTCAAAGATTAATTAACTTTCGGGGCAATGGGAAGGATCAACCCTACTGTCTATGCAAAACACTTGTGAAAACAAGGTGAAGAGGTGTAATGTGGTCTGTACAGTTGGTATTGAGGGAGGCGGGCCAGTGAGACATTGCAATAATCCAGACAGGACATGACGAGGGACAGGAGCACCATGGTCAGGGAGGGTGCAGAAATGAAAGGGCGGACAGCACGGAGTTGCCTCAAGGCATGGAAGGAATGCTGAATTACAGAGGAGATGTGTTCTCTAAACAAAAGGGAGAAATCGAGGGTGATACCAAGGTAGTGCAGAGAAGGGACAACAGGAATGGGGGAGGAGGAGAGAAAGGGGACGAGAGAGGGAGCAGGTTCGCCAAAGGTGAACCAGATAGCCATGGTTTTAGAGAGATTAATATGCAGGTAATTTGTGGTCATCCAGGAGGCAACACAGGACAGGCAGGCATTGAGGGGGCCAATATCAGGTGCTGAGGAATCTGTGTGATGAAGGAGGATGACATCATTAGTGTAGTAATACGCTGAGATACCATATTGCTGAACCAGAAGGGTGAAGGGGGCCAAAATGGAACCCTGTGGTACACCGCAGTGAAGGGTAGTGGGGGGGGGGGGGGGGGGGGGGGGAAGCAGACCCTGAAAGAACCGAGAAGGACC
The DNA here is from genome assembly GCA_033557465.1 of Ichthyophis bannanicus. NCBI lineage: Eukaryota > Metazoa > Chordata > Amphibia > Gymnophiona > Ichthyophiidae > Ichthyophis > Ichthyophis bannanicus. The sequence continues at coordinate 197,610,193 of CM066043.1, read as the reverse complement.
TGTTGATGAGGAAAGAACAAAACCAAAGAAGAACAGTGCCGGAAATCCCAATGCCGTGGAGACACGTGAGAAGTGTACAATGGTCGACTAAATCGAAAGTGGCAGATAAATCAAGGGAAATGGCAATTGAGAAGGAGCCCCGATCATCTGCAACATACAATTCATTAAGGAGAGAGAGAAGAATGAATTCTGTACTATGGCCAGGACGAAAACCGGACTGACGAGGGTAGAGGGCTAGAGTGGCTTTGAGATGGGAAGAGAGCTGGGCAAAGACTATTTTTTCCAGGCGCTTAGAGAGAAACGGGAGGTTAGAGATGGCACGCCAGTTTGCAAGAACGGAGGAATCTAGAGAGCCCTTTTTAAAAATGGGTTGGATCAGAGCGTGCTTCCACAGATGGTGTAGTCTGTGCTCTTAATTGTCCAAAATAGGTTACCTTATCCTCAAGTTTGAGAAAGCATTAAAAAGATGAAAGCATTTCAGGTCCATGACCTACCTGGCCCTTACCTTTGCTCCTGTTCATCTGGAGCTCATGAGTCGCCACGTAGGGAGGTGGTAGGACATTCAAGGAAGGGAGAAGTAAGGTAAAAAGCAAAGTCAGAAATCTCTACGCAGAATAGTCTGGGTCATCTGCTATACCCAATCATTGGAGGCAGACTGGATGAGGGTCTGCATTGTGGAAGAATCTGGCACACTGAAGACGTGAAAAAACTATGGGGCTTGTTTACAAAGCCGCGGTAGTGGTTCGCGATCGCGATCGCAACCGCGGCCCCATTGAAATCAATGGGGCCGCGGCTCCGATTACGATCGCAAACCGCTACCGCGGCTTTGTAAACAAGCCCCTATGTAACTCAACAGGAATTTTGTTTAAACTACAATAAGTAAATGAAATAAAAGAAAGCAATTGACAAAAAACAAATCAGAAAAAAAGATGACATAAAAATATAAAAAATGTTTATGCCCATTCAGCAGAGTGGAAAAAAAACAAAATGATAAGCTGATGAGATGGCTGCACATGGGAAGGGTTGTGCATGTTCAGAACCTTACACTGAGCTCTGGGAAAGTTGTTCTGTCCCAGCACCATGGAATGACACCAACCATTTGTATGCCTGACTCAGTTTTGCTTGTTGACAGAACAGACCAAGGGCTTGGAGCTGTGGAGGTAACTTGGGTGAACAACAGAGGATATGGGGTAACTGGATATCTGAAATGTCCTACTAAATCTACTACTACCATTACTAAATCTCAGCTCTGTGCTTTCCCCCTCACTGCCCTGGCCTAGAGCAGCCTTTTGAGGAGGGCTGTGTTGGAAGCAAGGTCAATGCTACCATTAGGCAAACTAGGCAGTTATCTAGAGCACCCATTGCTACTCCTTCCCAGGGCCTGCAGTTGTGGCAATGGACCCCAAATTGCAACACAGCGCTTCCCTTCACATGCCAACGCTGCACTGTGGTTTCATTGACTTTGTATCTTCTGCTTCTGCCCCCCCCCCACCCCCACCCCCACCCAGTGCAGACTCCTTCACAACTCTACCCAAACTATAACCCCCAAGAATGCCTATATGCAGATCACGTAAAAATAGGCATGCTCTCTCTGTGAGGCTACTTTTTATGCATGTATGCAGTCATGCAGTTTTAAAGAAGGCTTTTCACACAGAAAAAAGCTTTAAAATTATCTCCCGAGAACATTCTAATTTAATGTATTCTTAAAGTTTTAGCACATACTAAATTAAAACCATATCAGATGACAATGCACATCGCTGCTTTCTAAGCAAGTGCATTCAGCTTCCTCTCTTACCACATTCAAATCCTTCCTATACACCCACCTTGGGAAGGCTGCTTTTAAAACTTAAAACCTGTATCTCCCTTACCAAGATCTTTCCAGTTTAGCCACATGAACATAAGATAAGAAGATAAAATATGCCATACTAGGTCACACCAAGGGGCAATCAAGCCCAGTATTCTGTTTCCAACAGTGGCAATTTGAGGTCTCAAATACCTGCCAAATTCCAAAAGGTATACACAATCCATGCTGTTTCTCCTAGGGGTAAGCAGTACATTTCCCCAGTCCTCTTGAATAATGGTTTATGCACTTTTCCTCCAGGAACTAGTCCAAACATGTTTTGAACCCAACTACACTAAGTTTTACCACATCCTCCAGTAATGAATTCCAGAGTTTGATTATGCACTGAGAGAAAAAATAATTTTCTCCGATTAGTCTTAAATGTGCAACATAGTAGTTTCATTGCACGTCTCCTAGTTTTTCTACTTTTTGAAGGCGTCAACAACTGATTTACGTTTACCTGTTCTACTCCATTTATTAATTTATAGACCTCTGTTACATCTCCCCTCAGCTGTCTCTTTTCCAAGCTGAAGAGCCTCAACCTTTTAAGCCTTTCCTCATAGGGGTATCCTTCCATCCCCTTTACCATTTTTGTCACTCTTTTCTGTACCTTTTCTAATTGTGCTATATCCTTTTTAGGATATGGTGACCAAAACTGCACACAATATTCAATATTCTCCATCCCTTTCTGTATGATTCCTAGCATTTTATTTGCTTTCTTAGCCACTGCTGCACACAGGGCAGAGGTTTTCAACGTGGAGCCCAATTCACAGAGGGGGCCATCTGGGCTGTCCAGACGTTCCCGATGAAGATGGGGCTGTGTGGACCCGATTATGGTCCGCAGAAACAAAATGTTCCCCTAGTAGCCAGAACAGGGCCAGAGGACAGCCCGGCGTACCACTTCCGCCTGCAGCAACATCCTTCCCACAGGTACCCCCAACATCTGTGGCTCCAGCCCCCCATTTCCCCACTGCCCGACCCACGGCTGGCCGACCGCAGCCTGGATCAGGCGGCAGGGAACCCCCCTCCGTATCTGACCCCAGTCCCAGGAAGGGATTCTTGGGCCCGATTGGGCCAAAAGTGATGCTTATATCACCTTTGAGGTGGTATAAGCAGCACATCCCCATGGGCCTGTGACCTGAATCGGCCCTGTATGTGCTGCAGGATTGTCCTGCCCCCACTCTGCCCCATTCCCACCCCCGCTGGCTCTCCCTGTCCTGATGCACAGGACGCACAGTGAAAGCCGGAGGGAGAAGTGGGCATGGATGGCTTGCTGGGCTGCATGTCCTGCTGGGACCTGCAGCCCCGCAACCCGTGTTCGTGAATGACCTAGATATTATCCACAATGACGCCTAAATCCTTTTCCTGGGTGGTGGTTCCTAATGTGGAACCTTGCATTGTGTAATTGTAATTTGGGTTGTTCTTCTCTAAGTGAATAACTTTGCACTTGTCCACATTAAATGTCAACTGCCATTTGGACACCCAGTCTCCCAATTTATCAAGAACTTCTTGCAATTTTTTTATAATCCTCTTGTGTTTTAACAACTTTGAATAATTTGGTGTCATCTGCAAATTTGATCATCTCACTCATTATTCCCATTTCAAGGTGATTTATAAATATGTTAAAAAGCAGCAGGCCCAGCACAGACCCCTGGGGTACTCTACTATTCACCTTTCTCCATTGAGAAAATTGGCTATTTTTAGCCCTACTCTCTATTTTCTTTCAACCAGTTTGTAATCCACAATAGTACATTGCCTCCTATCTCATGGCTTTTTGATTTCCCCAAGAGCTTTCATGATAGACTTTGTGAAAGGCTTTCTGAAAATCAAGATGCACTATATCATTCGGCTCATCTTTATCTACCTGATTATTCACATCTTCAAAAAATATGAGATTGCTGAGACAAGACTTTCCTTGGTTAAATCCATGTTGGCTTTCTGCCATTAAACCATGATTATCTACATGTTCAGTAAGTCTGCTTTTTATAATTGTTCTGCCATTTTGTCTGGTACTAATGTCAGGCTCACTGGTCTGTAGAGTTTCCCACATTACCCCTGGAACCCTTTTTAAAAATTGGCGTTATATTGGCCACTCTCAATTCTTTGGGTACTACAGATGATTTTAATTATAGATCACAGATTACTAATAGTAGTTCTATTTCAGTTCTTTCAGCACCTTGGGATATATGCCATCTGGTCCAGGTGATTTGCTGCTCTTTAGTTTATCAAATAGCTGTATACATCTTCCCGATTTATCGAGATTTATTTCAATTCCTCTGATGCATCATCTTTAAATATTATTTCTAGCATGAGTAAGTTTGCTACCTCTTCTTCAGTAAATAATGAAGCAAAAAATTTATATAGAGGCCGTTTCTGTACTGGCCGTCCAGCCCCTGTATGGCCAATCTGAATTGGGACATACAGAGGTAGGATCAGAATCGGGTATATGGCCTGGACATACAGGCCAGGCCCTGATTCTGACTGGCTGCACGTCCAGCCAAATACCCAGCTAGCTCAACCTGCCTCTGTATTGGAGCCATAGTGCCATGGCATCTCATTGCCATGTCACCGCAGCTCCATTGCGGAGTTGCGATCCCCGGCCACGACCAAAACATTTTATTTATTTATTTAGCAATGCTTATATACCACTTTTCACTGAGTCAAAGTGGTGTACATACAGATACAGTATATATTTCCCTTGTCCCCAAAGGGCTCACAATCAAAGTGTTTTTGTACCTGAGGCAACGGAGGATTAAGTGGTTTGCCCAAGGCCACAAGGAACACCTCTGGGACTGAGGTTGCTGTCTTCCAAAATGCCATTTCCCCGCAGCCCGACCCCCGATCCGGCCTCCCATGGCCAGGATCGGGCTATGGGGAACCCCCTTCACTGCTCACCTGTCTGTCCCCACCGTCCACCACCATCCCCCAATCTCCATCGGGACTTATTCCACCTCAGAGGTGAAATAAGTCCCCCGTCTACCCAGCTGACCTCGGACGTATAGAGCAAACCTCTGAATCATCCCTATACATCTGGGGCCTCATACCTTCCATGCCCTGCCCACACCCCGCCTCCTGTGCACCTTCTCCCACCCCCGCCTACGGCTCCCCATAAAACACAACCGTACGTATGGGGAGCCTGTGCACCAGGGCATCAGGGGATGAATAGCAGGGATGTATGTCGTGACAGGACGTACATCCCTGTTAGCCATGGCACAGAATGATCCCCTCAGTCTCTCCGCTTTGGCCTTGTCCTCTCTCACTGCACCTTTTACTGCTCCATCATCTAATGGTCCAACTGACTCTCTCACAGGTGTTTTGCTATGAATGTACTTGAAAAAATATTATGTGCTTTTGCTTCCGCAGCAAGCTTCTTTTCAAATTCTCTTTTTGCCTGCCTTATGAATGCCTTGCATTTAACTTGCCAGTATTTATGTTGTTTCCTATGTTTGTCATTTGGCCCTTTTTAACATTTTCTGAAAGATTCTTTCTTGGCTATAACAGCCTCTCTGACTTCACCTTAAGCCATGCTGGCTGTCATTTGGCCTTCCTTCCACCTTTTTCTAAGCATGGAATACATCTGGTCTGTGTTTCCAAGATGGTATTTTTAAATAACACCCAGGCCTGATATAAATTCTTAACCTTTCCAGTTGCTCCTTTTAGTTTTTTCTTAACCATTTTCCTCATTTTATTATAGTCATTTCTATAATAATGTTTTTCCTATATGTCTTAACTACATTCTAAGCTCCATGGAGCACAGACTGTCTCCTCTTTGTGTCTGTGCAGCACTGCATACATCTTAAGAACATAAGAAATGCCGTCCTGGGTCAGATCAAGGACCATCAAGCCCAGTATCCTGTTTCCAACAGGCGCCAATCCAGGTCACAAGTACTGGTTACTCGTTAAGTGAAAAAATATTTTCTCTTATTAGTCCTAAATGGACTACATTGTAGCTTCATTGAGTGTCCCCTAGTCTTTCTACTTTTTGAAGGAGTAAACAACTGATCTATGTTTACCCGTTCCACTCCATTCATTAATTTATAGACCTGTATCATATCTCCTCAGCCGTCTCTTTTTCAGGTTGAAGAGCCTTAACCTTTTAAGCCTCTTGTCATAGGGGTATCCTTCCATCCCTTTTAGCATTTTGGTGGCTCTTCTTTTCTGATTCTTCTATATCTTGTAGAGCTACATTAATAATCAATAGTAATATAAATGTAGTACTGTAGATATGTCCCAGAGCCGTGAAAGCAGCCTGTTCCTGTCACAGAGATCACAAGTTTCTGTTCAGTCTATTTCCCCCACATCTCTAAATGGCTTTTATTTATCTCCAGTTTCTCTATCATTTTTTCTGAAAATGTTCCCAGTCTTCTGGCTTTCTCCTCCTCAAACATGTCTGTTTCATAAGCAGCTCCTTCAGAGGTTGTCTCTCCTTAGCAACTAGGCTCCAACCGAAGAAACTGTCAGAAAGTCTTCAAACCTAAACTAAATGTTTGCCTGTCAGTCAATCTGAGCAGCTCATTAACCTTCTAACCCCAATCTGTCAGTTTTCATTGGTCAGAGTCATCTTTAGCTTCTAACACTTGTTCGGTTCTCCTAGGACCTGGGAAACAAAAGACATTCTCTTGTAATGAAAGAAATTATTCAAGTTTTACATGTTTTAGAAACTACTAAGTAGACATTTTAAAATTTCACTTGAAACAGCAGGTTTTTGGGATTAAAATTATATATTAAGAACATAGAAGTAGTTGACAAAATAAAAATCGGGCGGGAGGAGAAGTGGCAGGTCCTATGGTTCATTGCATGCTCCAGCATGGGGGATCCATGTTGGGATTCATCATCTGTTGAGGTTGATTGGTTGGTGTATATCACACCTTGAGAGGGAGTGAGTGCAATTGCCACTGTCTACAAGCTGCACTAAGATCGTTTCTCAAAGGAGGCATCCCTCCGACCATCACCCCTGAACCACCTGAGCACGGCAACTGTGGAGCTGGAAGCAACTGAGACAACTGGGTAGAAAAGAGGCAAAAAAACACACATCAGTTGCATTTAGAAAAATGGCATGCATAAGTGTTATTTTAAGTAGTTTCAGCTTCTTCACACATTCCATGTGTGCTACAATTCCTGCTTCAGCTAATGTGATTGAAATGCAGCATTACATATTGTTATGGGTGAATAAGAAAGGAAGCTCGTTCTCTATACTGTTCAAGGCTTTCTGCAATTCTAAGTAAACAGAGACCTCTGCTGGAAGAAAGAAACCGAGTCTTGTGTACACCACAAAGTTCACGGTCTGTAGGCAGAGTGCCTGATCATTCTCGGACTGTCACGGTCAAGACTGAGTTGCCACTTAACTACATAGCTATAATAGCATTAATCGTTCATTGTTATCCAAAGGAGAATCTTTCCAAAGCTTCTCTCTACAAACAATTCAATGTACAGCAACAGGCATAGAGAGAAGCTTTGATTGTAGAGAGAAGCTTTGGAAAGAAATTAGATTCTCTTTTGGATAACAATGAACGATTAATGCTATTATAGTTAAGTGCCAAGCGTTCAGAATTAGACCAAGAAATTTTTGTGGTTCCACTTAACTACATAGGGCAGTCATGTTCTTTAAAAAAGTCATTCTAGTCTGCACATTTCAACTTCAGCTATGTGCTTGAGAGCTGCCAATCAACTATCTGAGTTCACATTTCTTTTCATCCAAAGTGCACGGTTCCCTAGTTATTGCTCAATTTTTGATCACTTTAATAGGGTCAAAATAAAAGTTTGAATTCGTTGGACTGAAGTTGAAGAAGAGAAATGATCAGCTCTACATCTATGGAGAAGGTTATTGACAAAATTTTGTTCAGGCCACTGGGTAAAATCCAGGAACTGAAGGTTAAAGTTGTGATACTGTAAAACATATTGCAATTGAAGAGTTCTATGAACAAGTACAAGCTGAAATTGACAGAACATGCAAACAGGATATCCTGATACTCATGGGTGACTGGAATGCAAAAGTTGGCAACAAAGAAGGCAAAGTAGTTGGAAAATACGGACTTGGCAACAGAAATGAAGCTGGAGAAAGACTGATAGAATTTTGCAAGACCAATGATCTATTCATCTCAAACACCTTCTTCCAGCAACACAAGCGGCGACTGTACACATGGACTTCACCCAATGGATTGTATAAAAATCAAATTGACTATATCTGTGGAAGTCAACGATGGAAAAGCTCTGTAACATCAACAAAGACAAAACCTGGAGCTGACTGTGGTACAGATCATCAACTACTAGTATGCAAACTCAAGCTAAAGTTGAAAAAGAGCAAACCACTCATGAATGCAGCAAAATATGACCTTGAGAATATACCACTGGAATTTAAAGACTGCCTGCAAAATCGATTTGCTGCTTTAGATACAAATGACAGAGCTCCAGAAGCGTTATGGAATGACATCAAGAAGGTTGTGTTGGAAGAAAGCGAGAAGTCTCTACAAAAGGTGAAAAAGAAAAACGGCCAAAATGGATGATGGAAGAAACTCTGAAAATTGCCCAGAAACGCAGAGAAGCTAAAGCCAGAGGAGAAAGAAAGACAGTCGCAGAACTTAACAGAGATTTCCAACGTGCAGCAAGACAGGACAAGGAAAAGTACTACAATGACACTTACAAGGAAATAGAAGCAGAAACTATTAGAGGAAGAACAAGATCGGCTTTCCTAAAGCTACGAGAGTTAAAGAAAAAGTTCCAGCCTCAAATTGGAATGTTACAAGATGCTCAAGGTTCTATGTTGAATGATGCTGAGAAGATCAAGAAAACATGGAAGGAATATACAGAGTTTTTATATGATAAAGATCAAGTGCACCAACAGCCGTTTCAACCTGTACCTTATGATCGGGAACCATTGGTGATGAAAGAAGAAGTTGAAGCAGCATTGAAAGCCTTATCAAAGAACAAAGCACCAGGCATTGATAGCATTCCCATAGAAGTATGGCAGCAATCTGATGCAGCTGTTACCGTACTCACAATGCTCTGCCAAGAAATATGGAAGACAACATCATGGCCAACTGACTGGAAAAGATCTGTGTTTATACCAATACTAAAGAAAGGTGATTCAACTGACTGTGGAAATTATCGCACAATCGCTCTGATCCCACATGCCAGCAAGATTCTACTGAAGATTATTCAAAAGAGACTACAACCATACCTGGAACAAGAACTACCTGAAGTGCAAGCAGGGTTCAGGAAAGGGCGAGGAACGAGAGACATCATTGCAGATGTGAGATGGATCCTTGAAAAGACTAAAGAATACCAAAAGGATATCTATTTGTGCTTTATCGACTATAGCAAGGCTTTTGACTGTGTAAACCATGAGAAACTCTGGGCCACATTAAGAAGCATGGGTATACCAGAACACCTGATTGTTCTCTTGCGCAATCTGTACATTGATCAAGAAGCAACAGTTCGAACAGAACAAGGAGAAACAGAATGGTTTAAAATAAGCAAAGGTGTAAGACAAGGCTGCATACTTTCCCCCTACCTGTTTAATTTATATGCAGAACAAATCATCAGAGAAGCAGGATTGTATGAAGACAACAGAGGTGTGAAGATTGGTGGAAGACTCATCAACAACCTTCGCTATGCTGATGATACCACATTACTGGCTGAAAGTGAAGATGATCTGAAACATTTGCTTCTCACAATCAAAGAACATAGTCTCAAAATGGGCCTGCACCTTAATGTAAAGAAGACAAAGATCATGACAACTGGCATAATCAACAGGTTCATCATTGAAGGAGAAGAAATTGAAATTGTGAACAACTTTAACCTACTTGGATCAACTATCAATAAAGAAGCAACAAGCAGTCAAGAAATCAGACGACACATTGCTCTTGGCAGAATGGCTATGAAAGACCTAGATAAGATTCTCAAGAGCAGAGATGTCTCTCTCCATACAAAGATTCGACTTGTTCAGGCCATGGTATTTTCAATAACATCATATGGATGTGAAAGCTGGACAGTGAAAAAGACAGATAGGAAGAAAATTAATGCCTTTGAATTATGGTGCTGGCGGCGAATACTGTGTATACCATGGACTGCCCGAAGAACAAACCAGTCGGTACTAGAGGAGATCAAACCTAAGCTTTCTTTAGAAGCTCAGATGACAAGACTTCGACTTTCATACTTTGGACACATCATGCGAAGAGAGAGATCATTAGAGAAAGACATTATGCTTGGCAAGATAGAAGGTCAACGCAAAAGAGGAAGGCCAGCAATGAGATGGATCGATACAATAACAGCAGCTACAGGTACCAGTCTGTCAACAATGAGCCGCCTGACTGAAGACCGAACACAATTTAGGATAGCTATCCATAGAGTCGCCATGAGTCGACTCCGACTCGACGGCATTTAACAACAACACAACTGTAAAACGTCATGACTGGCAAAGAACTCTGCAGGGGTTTCCCTTTGAAAATCCACGAGGGCCTCCATGCCTGTGGACCTGTAAGCCCCTCTAAAATATTGAAAATTGTACCTTAATGACTCAAGCCAAGGTCCCGATCCCTATCCTGGGTACCCCACAGGTTTTCAGAATGTCCATAATAAATGCGAACACATTAGAAACCCAGTATGTGCTAATTTATCTCATGCATAATTTTGTGGAGGTATCCTGACAACCTAACTAGATGAGAGGTGTGTAGGATGGGTTTCGGAAGCCCAAATTTAAGAGTTGTTCTATACATATTTAATTTGCAATGAAGAGGGGAGGGGCAGGATCTAATTAGTATGGAGTGAGCACATTGCGGAGTGATTTAAGCTGTGATATCTCTTACATGGAACAACAAAATAAGATGTGGGGTACATGAGTCCTTTCATCAGATTTGACAGTGGACCATAAGGTTTTGAAAGCTTGAGACCAAACCACCTTTTTTGTTGGTCTTTTAAAAGTTGTCACAATTGATGTGATTTCTCCAGGACCAATGTGATTACTGCAGCTTTAGATATATGTTGAGAAATATTATTGCTTTATTTTTCATATGCAAAGTTAAGTTTAAAAAAAGGAAAATCAAATAAAAACAGTGAAAACTCCTTCCTTGTCCATCTATTTATTTAGTAGAATTTGATTTCTTCCACTCCAAACAGAGCCTAAGGTGGGTAACAATAAATAAAAACAAAAAGGCACAGTTACAGCACAATATAAGAAATTCCAGCGGGGGACAGAGGCAGAACATCAGCAAGGTGTATAGCGAGGTAGCACATCCTGTAGGGACATGCTGCCCTGCTATCTGCCTTATGGAATCGGGCTTTTAGGCAGCCAAATTTTGACTGCTTAATCTGATTAAGTAGTACTTTGAAAATCCACCTGTTTGTGAATCAAGCCCTTAATCTTACAGTTTCCATTGTCTCCTACTGACCACATATAGGGTTCTATGACCAGAAAACAAAATATGGCCCTATTAATGCTTTGCAGTAGCATCAAGCAATTTTATAGCCTGCCTCCCCACTTCCTTGCCCTAAAGGTCCATTCACATTTTTAATGTTTTGCGACCCAGTAATAAAACTCTCCCATGTGCCTGTTTTCTCCTGGTTCAGTGTCAGTCCCTGTTCTTCTGGGCTCTCATTTGGTAAACAGAGATTGAATGTGGGATTTTTCCAGCAGCAGTCATAAAAGGTTTGTTGGCATCCAAGATGGCAGAAGCAGGACACTGCTGAACAGTTCTCTTCTGTTGTTTATTTTTGTGCTTTTTTTCTACTTTTGGCTTTTATGCCTAGCTGCGTGGACAAAAAGAACAAGGACAGACAGCAGGTTGGATTTATAGGATTAAAATACAGAGACAGTATAAATTGGTCTTTCCTTTGGGAAGAATCTAATGAAAGCATTGACCAGAGTGAATGAGGGGCAGATCACCATTACTAGTTTATGTTTATGTTTATTTAGAATTGTTTGACAATAGTGCGAGTGGATAATTTGAATGAATTTATGATACAAGTTATCCTACAATGGGGCATTTTCATTGGTGATAGAAGCAAAGAATTTAGGGGTCTAGTTGCTAAGGTGTACTACTGTTACAATGTGTTAATTCACCATTAACATGTGCTCTTTTTACGCAGCTCCCATGTAATTCAATGGGACCTAGTTACTAACAACTCCTGTTATTACTGATTTAATCCACAATAATGTTAGTATACCTTAGCAACTAGAACCCTTAGGGTGCTATTTGGATCAAATACTGATTGGGAAGGATGCATGGCACAGACAGTGAAATCAATCTATGGAAAGCAGAAGATTACGCAAAACTTAACGTCTCTTTTTATTTGGAGCCTGAATTGTTGCAATCAGTGGTAGAGGTTGGCAATTACAGCATTAGACTATTATAATGGAGTATGAAAGCTTGCTTGCAAGACTTCTTTGCTGCCTGCAGGTAACTCAGAAAACTGCAGCTAGAGTAATCCTGAAGCAATCAAGATAGATTTTAGCACCCCTTTGGCTGCCTATAAGAGCAAGGATTTGTTGTAAAAACGGAGTTACTTACCTGTAACTGAGTTCTCCGGGGACAGCAGGATAAGTCAGCCACAATTGGTGACGTCATCCGACGGCGCCGAGACGGAAGTACTCTCCATAGCTCAGAAGGGCTTTGCCCAAGAAGGGCCACTTGGCCCCACCCCCTGCCCGCCCCTAGCTAGCCAGTTCGTCACTAGCTGAGCCTTTTGCCGCTAGGAGGCTGGCACACGGAAGGAGGCATACCCCATCCCAGGGGAGGTGGGCGGGTATGTGTGGCTGACTTATCCTGCTGTCCCCAGAGAACTCAGTTACAGGTAAGTAACTCCGTTTTCTCCTAGGACAAGCAGGATGAGTCAGCCACAATTGGTGCCTCCCAAGCTGCCACGTGCTGTGGTGGTTGGGGGAAATGCCGAGACACTCCCTCAGGCAGAATTTGCCTTTGAGGAGCAGGATGCGACAGGGCCTGTCGGGCCGCAGTGGCGCTGCATGCCTTTTTAGTAGCAGTGCTGCGGGGGGAGCATTTGAGGGTTTCTTCCCGTTTGGGTTTGCCGTCACGATGCACATATGTGCATAGGGCTACAAGGTATACCGGTTTGGTGAGAGAGATGTAAGCACATCGGGCAGCCTTAGTGTGGAATCCAACCCTCGAGCAATAGTAGCCATCGAGTAACAGTGGTGAGGAATTCACCGTAGCAAAGGTGTGGTTACAGGGCGCACCTTTGCGGTAACCGAGATGCAGGCCCATAGGTCCTTAGCAATGCGGGGTCCCCCACCGAGCATTGTTCGTAGCGCGGGATTCACCGCTGTCGTGGTGCATGCCGTCGGGCAGTAGTAGTAGCACGGGGTCGCCGCTGTCACGAAGCACACGGGGCTCACTATCGCTGTGCGTGATGCACACATGTGTAGAGGGTGTGATAACAAGGCACGCCTGTGCAGTGACCGATGTAGGTACATCGCAGTGGCAGTTCCCGTAGTGCAGGAACACAGGCATCGATATCCCTGCGTAGCGGATTGCAATAGTTGGCCATGCGTGTGGTGCAAGAATGGAGCATTGATGTATTGTTGGGAAAAGGGCTTCCCCCCCCCCTTTTTTTTTTTTTTTTTTGACGCTTGAACCGATAAAGCAGGATAACAGAGGACCGGGAGACATGGCCAATTTGGCCACTGTTGGTACAGAATACTGTGTACAGCTGAACTCCGTCCGAAGCTACCTTCAGGGTGCATACCCCACTCCCTGCATGCTTGCGCATCGCTGCTGGCATCTGTTCCGTGGCCAGATTGCTCGGCCGAAGCACAACAGAGGTAGCGGTGCTGTCAGAAGGCCGTGAGGCGTTTTCACTAATGCTAGACCCTGGCACGGTATACATGAGGGGAAGGTGTTGATGCTGACGTCAGGGCATGAGTTTCGTGCCTGGCTGAGGTTCCTGTGTGGTCTAGGCCGGAGGTGCTGTAGTTAGTTACGGATAGGGCCTCCTGGGGAAAGTGGAAGTCCTGTGCAGATGGGATCAGGGTTAGGTCTGTTGACACTGGTGTGCTATCATGGGCCGTGTGTTATTCTGATTCCGTGGGGCTCCGTTCCTCCCAGGAGCGAGGAGGTAGCTCGATTCAGGAGGAATGCACCTCGGGTGAGTGTCAAGGGTTTGGCTCAACCGCCCTCTGGGTGGGTGATCGTCCCGCAAGATAGGCTAACGCAGAAGGGATCACAGCAGCCGGGGTTGCCTGATTGTCCCAATGAGCAGCCCGGCAGGGGACAGGATATGAGTTTGGACAACCATCCAGAGGGTCGCCAAGGGGTGATAGCGACCTGATGGCGCGTGGCAATGCAACTTCGTTTCAGCAGTACATGGGTAGGCATGGCTCCTGCATTGGCTGAATGAGGAGGATGCTGAGATACCGGTCTGAGGCAGGTTAACTTTATTTAGGTCCCTCCTGAGACATGTAGGTCTCCCTGACGGTCCCTCCTTGCACTGTGGGGACTGGGATGTCAGGGGTCATGGCTGGGACTTGAACTTGTGACCCTCTGCTTCTGAACACACTGTCTGTGTGCACTGCACCACCGTGGTGCCATTCCAGATAATATGTAATGCCTCAGCCAGCCTTGTTCCTTGGGCATTGTGGGGAATTGAGCCCTTGATCCCTGCACCATTGGGCAGTGTCGTAACCATTGTGCTGTGGTTCTGTTTAGTAGCGACGAGGCATCGGAAGGCTCGTGGAAGGAGTGCAGTTGGTGCGACCGAAGCGTCACTCAGACCAGTGCCAGCCTTCTGTCGGTAGGCCTAGGGCTGTCAGTACAAGACCTTGAGTAGGGTAAGAAGAAGACCGAATGGCTTATTGGTGCAAATGCTGTTGTATGCATTTGCTGATGCATGTGGCAAGTGACTTTTCCACTTAAAGGCGAGATGCAGTGATCTTAGCCCTTGTCGCATGTCGCACGACTCATGATCCGAACCACTAGGCTCGTGCCCCCGTTGGGAATGTCATCAGCATTGTCCCGAGCGATATTAGGAGGTTGCCCAAGCCTGTCGATAGGCAAAGGCGGGGGATTGCATTGTACCAGGACACACTAGCCGTGTGCACGGCGTCATATTGAAGACCCGTTGGCTTGGCACGACCGACCAAGTGTTTCTCGTGTGGGCTTGGTTTCGCTTGGTGCGGGTGGTCATTGTGACTTACTGATTACCTGCCAACATAAAATATGTGGACTGGATTGGCAGTAGCCTCAGCTGGGCTTTGAACCTGTGACCTTCTGTTCTTGCACACACTGTCTGTGTGCACCGCACCACTGTGTTGCCACTGCTATTTCTAGATCCTCGAGTGGCCGGATTGTCTGAAGGAGGCTGTCATTCAGTCCAAGGGGGGGTTGAGAGCCTCCGGTGCTGAGAGCCCTAGTGAGAACGTCCAGTGGTGAGAGCCTTGATGAAGGTAGGGGGCCTGGGTAGGTGGGAGCCACAGCTGAGGCTTGCCTGACGCACTGTACCACGCTGTTGCCACCCTGGGGTTGGCCCTTGGTCAGTCAGGTTGTCACACTGGAGGAGGCCCCCCGGCCAACGTGTCTCCAGTGAGGAAATCCATAGTGGTTAGCTCTGTGGCCCGCAAATGGCACAGTTTGCGCCCTATCACCTCCCTCCTTTGATGCATAACAGGGAAGGTGCCACAGTCACGGGTCAAAGGGGTGTTGGGCCCACGCTAGGACCCTGGAGTTGACGTAGGTTCCCGACGGGCATCCTTAGCAGCTTCATACTGCTTGTGAAGCGACCATGCTGGTGATGTGGACTTGATGGACTGGCTTGGCAAGTCTTGCATTTGTCTTACACTCCCTCTTGTTATCCTTGCCTGCGGCGAGCAACGTAAGCTGGCATAGGGGAGCTCAGACCTTTTAATAGCAGGGAATGGCATGACACCTGTTCCCTTGGCAGTAAGAGACCAGGATGTAGTCTACCCAAGGTCTACCTGTCGGAGACAAAGGATGTGCCGATCACTAGGCCGCTCCTCCACTGGTAGTGGAGGTATGGCGCAAGGGGCCGAACATGCAGCTGGGCTGTCATGCTGGATGAAGGGAGATCCCGGTGGATGTACCAGGGTAAAGCCCTTGCGCCGTGCTGGCTCACACCGGCGTGTGTGGCCGGTATCATATTGGCTACTGGTTTTAGTGCAGGGTTCCAAAAGAGGCAACAAAACAAAACCTCAATGTCGAAGAGCCGTGATAGGCGTAGGAGGGTCTGTTCCTCGCTGGAGGGGACCTGGACCTATTCACAGTCTGCTGATCACTCTCTGGGTTTTAGCTGGCCGAGGGACCAGCGTGATTTGAAAGGTCCAATGTGAGCCCCAGAGCATGCTGAGTGTCCTGAACCATGAAGGTGATGTCTCAGCCAGGTTTATACCTTGGACCTACATGGGGATTGAGCTCACACAGCCTATACCATCGGTCGGTGTATAAACCATTGTGCTACAGTTCTTGACTGTAATCCTAGGTGTAGAGGGACTCTGCTTCCTTAAGGTGACCATCATATGTGTTCGTAGCGCGGGATTCAGGAGAAGCGGCAGACAGCCTTACTCAGTGACCCCACTGGGGAATTGAACTCATGCCTCTGGTTCAACAGTCAATGCATTAGCCATTGAGCTACACCTTTACTTTTCAGCGGGAGCTTGGCTAACTGTTTCCGTTGGTCTATGCAATGCAACGTGTGCCTTTGAGGCAGTGCTGACTCCTTGCAACCCGTAGCTTCTGGGTTTTCTTGGCAGTGTCACCGGCGTAGATTGCTGGACCTCTCTTCCGAGGCAATGGAGGATTAAGTGACTTGCTGACGGGCACAAAAATAAGGGGGCTGGGTTGGCAGGAGCCCCAGCTGGGATTTGAAACTCTGACCTTCTGGTTCTAAATGCACTGGCTGCGTCCACTGCATCACACTGTGGCCACTGCAATGTCCGTATTAACGTAGGGACCTGTAAGGCATACACCTGAGATAAGCTACCTGGATTTGGGTGTGAATTTTGCAGGCACAGCGAATAGATGGTGAGAGATAGCCACTGCAAGAATGTGAAATGCCCGTGGCAATTATTGTTCCCGAGTGAAATAGCACTACCCTTCCGCTTCTGTGCAGGTAGTGCCTCAGCCAGCCTTCTTCATTAGGTGTGGAGGGGGATGAACCCACGGCCCCTGCATCCTTGTTTTCTTCATTAGGTGTGGAGGGGGATGAACCCACGGCCCCTGCATCCTTGTTTAGAACCATAATGCTACACCGCTGCACGGGATTTCCTGCGCCGGAAAGAGAGCGTCAGCGCCATCCTCGCCTCTGCGCCGAAAACGGGCCATCAGCGATGTGATCGGAGTGCGGCCCCTTGGCCCCCCCTCCCCTGGGACGAAGGCGGAGTGCTGGCCAATTGCGGCACCATCCGTCGAGGCTCCAGCCAACGGTGCCATGGCTGTCTATTCAAGACGCTACCCTTCAGATTCTGAGGGGAATTTCTGCGCCGGTGTAAGGGTGTCAGCGCCATCCTCACCTCCACGCCAAGACCGGGCCGTCAGCAAGAGGCTTTCCAATGAGAGAGGGGGAGGAGCCGAGCCCGTGATGCAACGGGCGTGTCCTTTGTGTGCCCGGATCGGCGCCGACCAATGGCGCCAAGGGGGGAGGAGCCTCGCCAGTGATGCAATTGCAAGATGGCCGCCGCCATGAGGGCCTCGTGGCTGGTAGTATCGGGGATGCAGGAGGGCCTCCCCAAACTCTCCGGGACAAGCAGGATCGGGGAAGTGCCTGTCAAGGGGAGAGAGTGGAGTGTAGAAGGCAGCCGACACCAGGAGGTATTCCGCTGGAGGTCTCCCGAGCGGTGTCCATCATTCCCCTTCGCCCCAAGCGATGTAGAAGCAGCACCATAGGGGGTCCCAGAAGGGAGATACCATGCTACGGGGAGCATAACTATCCATCGGAGGCTGCGGCTGGAGATGGAGGCCTCAGAGGCACATCTCGGGCTGCAGAGGAGTAGCGGTGGCAGCGATTCTTCACATTAGGAGTGCTGCTTGAGCCAGGCGTGCGGACCAAAGGATATGAGCTCAGCTGCAAGATCTGGAGAAAGGAGGTATGTTGAAGGGCTCGCCGGGGACGGAGGCCTGTAGGCACGTCCTGGGCTGCCGCGCTGCTGGCTTCCTCTCAAGCCCCATTCCTGGAGACCTTTCCCCGTGGACAGCTCGAGCATGGGTCCCATGCTCATGGCTGGTCTGGGTAGGAGGGATCTGAATAGAATTAAGAAGAGACAATTAAAGCTGATAATACATACGTGTAATAGAGAATTTTAATTCAGATTTGGTGGAGAGTAGCAAAGTCCGTCTTGCTGGCAAGGCGGAAGAACTAAAACTGGCTAGCTAGGGGCGGGCAGGGGGGTGGGGCCAAGTGGCCCATGCTCAGAAGGGCAAAGCCCTTCTGAGCTATGGAGAGTACTTCTGTCTTGGCGCCGTCGGATGACGTCACCAATTGTGGCTGACTCATCCTGCTTGTCCTAGGAGAATTACCCTTGCTTGCTTTCAGAGTTTTGCGGAGTGAAGGTCGAGCATATTTGCTACACAAGGTAACACAGTATTGCCCATGAGACCATCACAGTCCAGTCAAGGCATATATTTGATAGTGCTGTCAGTTAAGTTCTTTGGTCAAGTGAGGCTGTGAGCAAGGACTTTCTTGGATGCCCTCCCAGTTTTATGAGGGAGAATGAAATGGTGGATAGGAGTCTGTGGAGTTCCTGCGGTGCTTGCTCTAGCGTTTTTTGGAAGACTGGAGCTATTGAGAAGAAGGCAATGAAGCTTGAGTCAGGTTGCTGCGGGAAGGTGTCATTTCCAGCTCTGTTTGACCAGCACATTGGAATAAGTACAAAGGAGTACCCAAACATAAAAACCATACAGTCTATCACTGATCTAAATGAGGAGTAAAAAAATCATGGCTGATATTTTAGTAGATGTACTCCAGTTTGAGTTTTGTCTGTTTATGCTAATGAGTTTTAATTATTTATTAATTTTTTATTGATGTATTTATATAGAGATGTTTTTTGCTTTTATATATTTCTATGTTTGTTCTAGATAGCTTCCTTTTTACATATGATTTTAGGCTTTTAATATGGTTTTGTTTATTTATTTGTGTATTTATTTTGTTTATGATTTATTTTATGTAGATTGATCATGCTGGACAGTTTTCTGATATAGTTAGAATGCTTGGATTGTTTGGGCGCACTGAGTGTGTGGCACTGCTGTTTGTTATAAAAATAAAGGAAGATGAAGTGGTTTTAATAAAAGAAGAACAAGAGTAATAAAAAGGAATAAAGAGTTTGTATTGTGGCAATGCTACAGACCAATGATTGAGAACATGAGACCTTAATACAGCAAAAACAACTGACAAGAAAATCAGAAATTAGTCTCTGACTGTCCTCTCCACATTTGCTATTTTTTGAACAGGAAATGGTAGTTTGTGAAGCATCCTGTTCTTATATGATTGGGATATTTGTGAGTATTTTTTGAGGTAGGAGAGAGAGCAGCCATTTCCAGTGGAAAGAGTAGGTCTGCAGCGGGAGAGCAGCGTGGAGCTTTCAGGACTAAGCGGATTGCTTTGCTTTTTGTGCTTGGACGTATATAGAAGACCGTTGACTTCAGGGTTCCTGGGAAGCTGCAGCAACTTTCTCGTTTGAGTAAGACAAGAGTGATGGAAGGTCACTTGCCAGGGTTACATCTGCAATGGTGAGACCTAAGCAATTTAATTATGAAACTTTATGGGAAGGTCTTCCTTCAATAGAACATTATCTCTCTCAGGACGAATCCAAGCTAATGGTCTTAAATCTGAGGAATCGGCACAGAAGTGAGATCCCAAGAACAGGACTTAATAGAGATCAAACAAAAGGTGTCTCTTTTGAAGGACAAGATTAAAGTCTTCCAAGAAAAGGAAGACTTGTTTTTGAAAGATTCTGTGATACTACATAACAAGGAAGAGATTTTGGAGAACTCTCAGAAGGTGTAGCTTATGTTTTTTGAATTCCGCTAAGGTTTGTATTATTATGAAATATTCTGTTTTCAGGGTACTAGTAGAGTCTGTGCCTTCTCTTTCTACGGCTTTCGATTCTCCTCATCCCATAAGGAGGAAACAGAAGATTGGACCAATTCTCTCAGCTAAATCAGCATAGTTTGCAACTTATGAAGTATCTAGACAGTTCTGAAAGCAAATGTTCGACTTCTTTGCTCTACCAATTGGGGCCTGGTTATTGAAAATGGGGTAAATTTCCAGTGCTAGCAGTCAGTGTGTTTCTTTAAACATTACACAGGTCTGCAAAAAAACTTTTTTCGAGAGCTGTTTTGGTTATTCCACGTAATCTTTACGTTTTTTGGTGCGCTGAATCCGAAAATGACCTCCATTTTGTCATAGGACATCACGTTTCCTGACAATTTAGGTAATTATGTTAAATAAGGCAATACCTCAAAATAAATGGAAATAGACTTATAAAATTAAAGTTTTATTACAATATTTTCATGAAAATCCTTTTTTGAACTGAAATGAGCTCACCTACACACACTAAACTCGATTCTTCTTCCTTGTGAGGTTCCTCTTGGTGCATTTTCGCTTGTGAGTAGCATCTGGAATGTCTCTCTGAAGCATCCAACAGTAGTCTGCCATCATTGTACTGCTCCATTTTCCCTGGTATCTCCTTTCCATCTCTTTAATGTCTTGGTGGAATCGTTCACCTTGTTCCTCACTCACAGCTCCCAAATTTTCAGGAAAGTAGTCAAGGTGGGACTGGAGGAAATGCACTTTCAAACTCATCAGGCAACCTAAAGCTTGAAATGCTTTCAGCATTCGTCCGACGATCTTTTTGTAGTGAGGATCTTTGTTATTGCCAAAAAATTTCTGTATGACTTCTTTAAATGCAATCCATCCTTCTTTCTAAGGATCCGTCATGGTATTGACAAACTCTTGATCAACTATAAGCCTTCTAATGTCTGGTCCGATGAACACACCTTCCTTCAATTTTGCCTCCAACAGGCCTGGAAACTTGGTGACCAAGTATTTGAAGTATTCTCCATCTCTTGGACGTGATTTTATGAATTGCTTCATCAATCCTAATTTTATGTGGAGAGGTGGTAGAAGAACTTTATGGGAAGGTACCAAAGTTTCTCGGAGGACATTTTTTTCACTGACTCTTAGCACCCTCGGCTGCCAACTCTTCTTGGTCCAGTGATTTTGTCAGTATCGACTGTCCCATAGACACAGAAAACAAGGATATTTGGTATACCCAGCTTGTTGCCCGAGCAGCATGCACAAGACCTTCAAGTCCCCACACACTTGCCAACCATGGTCTTCATATTTAAGTTTACGAAGAACCAATTCCAAGTTCTCGTAGGTTTCCTTCAAGTGTACGGAATGACCTATAGGTATGGAAGCATAAAAACTGTTGTGGAGTAAAACTGCTTTGAGACTTCTTTTTGAAGAATCTATAAAAAGATGCCATTGCTCTGAATCATATTGGATTTTAAAATGACCCATCAGACCTTCGACATTGATGCAATAAACCAACTTGTCTTCCTGGGCGAAGTAAGGAACGAACTCCTTTTCACGATGTCTGGATCATGAAGATGACACTCCTGGCAACAATAAATTCCTGCTTTTCAGCCTTGATCTGAGTAACTCAGCGGCATCTTTGGGAAGATTCAAGTCTCTTACCAAATCATTCATCTCCTCCTGAGAAAACAATTTTGGTCTTGTATCATCTTCAAAGTCAGAACTTGATTCATCATCTGGTTCAGGTATGACTTCACCTTCATCGGAGCTAGGTATCTCTTCCAAGGTAGCAGGGGGCTTGGGTACTGGTATATCTGTGCCATGGGGGATGGGATGAATTGCCGAGTGAAGATTGGGGTATGAAATGGAATGCTTCCATTTGGAATTAAACCCTTTCACATCGCATGAACAAAAGTAACAGTCGTCACTATGGTTCTTTTGCTCTCGCCATACCATAGGAATCCCATAACGGAAAGATTTTTTCTTACCCTTGAACCAGTTTCGGAGGTCCTCAACACACCGTTTGCACACTTTATGAGGCGCCCAGACTTTATCTTGATCTCCAATTTTTAGTCCAAAGTATGCAAAGTATACTTTTTTCACAAAGTCTGTAATATTCTGCTGTTGCTTCAACACTGTATATTCACCACAGATGAAACAGAAACTGTCTGGCGAATTAATACACTTTCGCGGAGCCATAACATAACGGTTGAAGAATGACGAGCTAACACGAATTGCGATGAAAAAGTGTGAACAGCCTAGAACCAAGAACCTGATGATAATTCGTGCACAAGTGTGGCATGCAGGAGAGAGCAGCTCTGTGTCTGTACACGAGATGTGCTGGCCAAGCCCCCCTGCACTGACCGGAGCTGCTGCTATCTGCCCTGTGTCTCCCTCCCACTGGATTCTTCAGGAAAGATTAACCCCCTTCTACCATTAGAAGCACAGACTTAAAACTTGCTTAGCTTATGTATATATTGCTGACCATCAGATTTACAGTGCTATATTTTTTTTTACATAACTCGGACAACCCCTTTAAGGTTTTTTTGGCATTTGATATCTTAAATGCACTTATGTGAATTAATTAATAGTAATTTTAATTAATTAATAGTAATTTGAAAAAATTTGATACATTTGAAGACAATTTTGCATGTTGTGGCAAATCATGACATCTAGGAGTTTTTTCAATATTTTATTTGTTTTCAGCACACCAAAATACATGGAAATTAGATGAAAATAATCAAACAGCTTTTTAGTCGCAGATAATTATCTGTGGCATCTATAAAAGTAAGTAGATTCAGCAGCACTGTAGTGCACTGGTGATAAATATGTGTCCACCACGGACCACTGTTCATTACCCACATACCAGCAACATTCAATCTCTATTCAGCAGTCCTAAAGTAAACTGCATAAACTACCCATGTAGAGGCTGAATATCACCACTAGACAGATAAATTATTCTTCCCACCCTTGCTCCACCCTATCTCTGTTCCAGCCTTATATATGGATTGTGGCAGTGGGGTTGGACAGATATTCAGCCATATTCTAGCTATATATGGACTGAATAGCTATGGATAATAAATTTATATGGCTACTGGTATCCATAGAACTACTTTTGAAAATTAAGCCCAATATTTTTTAAGGTTAGAATCCCTGTTCATGAACTGCTATATAGGGACAATCCTATAGGACTCTAAAGACACTCAAAAAGAAGGAAGTCGCTTTTTCTTCTGGGGCCCAGGATTATGTAACTATAGAAGTGCTAAGTCTCAGTCCTTAGGAGTGTGTCACACTCATTTAGAAGGCTTTCTCACTCTCACACCCATTGATTCCCTTATTTCAAGCATTAGAGCCTCATTGATCATAGTTAATAATTCATTACAGGCTACCCTAAGAGAATTAAAGCCAAGTGTTTGAGCCCATCTCCTGTGTCCCACCTCCTCCAACAACACCCTTTTCTCTGCACCTACAAGTGCAGGTGTTGTGAAACCTCTGCACATACTTTTAACCCCTGAGTGGAGAGCAAGTTTTAAGATGGAGAAATTACCCATATTGCCTCCATTCTGTCTATATCCTTTTAGAGGCTTCACAGAAAAACAAGTTTTTCATTAGCAAGCAATACTGCATTAAATATTTCTAGATTTATACCTTGGATGCACCAGCTGAAAAAAAATCTCACTTTGGACCTCAGTCACTCTCTGAGGTGCAAAACACCACTTTTTGGGATGGTTCACCTTTGGCATCTCTGCAATTAGGTGACTACAGTTTCCATGTTGTTGTTTAATTAAATGTTGAGACTATTTGGATGCTGCAATAAGAGCAGCAGCAGCAGCAGCATCCAGTGTCCCTACTAACTACTACAAGGAGTAGAGAAAAAAAATTGCATTTCCAGAACAGGGAAGGTCCCTTCTGCCAGTCTTTTCAGACTGGGAGGAGACTCCTCTGGGAGGGAAAATTCCCCTTGGTATTAAAAAAACCTCTCCCAAAGACAAAATCCTGTCTTTGGTTCCTAGCCATTGTGCCAATGAGCAAGGGTCAATTTCTAGGGGAACAGCCTGGAATGCAGTTCTGGCACTTCTTTTGAGACTCCAGAGTAGCAGAAATGTTCTGCACTATCTCCTCCTTTCCATACAAACTGAAGAGAAGAAGTGTGTGTGTGTGTGTGTGTGTGTGTGTGTGTGTGTGTGTGTTGGGGGTGGGGGGGAGCCTGGAGCACAGCAAAGAACTTTGACTTTATTGCAGAATCCAGCTTCTCTTCCCCTGTTGCTCCTGCCCTTGGCCCACCTGCCCACCCACTCCACAGTTCTACTTTCATTTTTGTCTACAAATGAAGCCCTGCCAATGAGATTGTGAGAGGATTCTGCGGCTAATGAGCAGCTTTCTCTGGCACTTGATTGTGTGACCCAGAAAGGGGCTGTGGAGGTGAGCGGACCCCAGCTTAGGTGAGAATGAGCTTGCTGTTTATGAGAGCTCCAGTGAACCAGGAAGCAGAGAATCCAGCCGGGGAGATTGTAGGGGTGGCGGGGGAGGGGGGGTGAGAGGGGGGAGGATTCAATCAAGAGAGCTGCAAAGAGATAAAACAGACTATACAGCTGCAGAAAGGCAGATACAGTCCGGACAGTGACCACCGAGAGAGAGTGTGCAGAGCAGCTGGTTGTGAGAGACACAGTGAATGCAACCAGTGGGAACTTCATGGGCTATAGGAGGGTCGCTGCTGAGTGTCTGAGACTGGAGAATCAGAGACTGCCTGCTGCAACCGAAGACAGAGGAAGGAGCATAGCCTGAAAGGCAGAGACAGTGTGAAGCCAGCTCAGTGAGAAAATACTAGGTGCAGCTACCAGGAGCCTGCCAGTACTGCAGGAAAGCTCCATGTATGAGTGTGAGTGACGAGAGTGAGGGGACCTTTTCCCTTTTTTTTATAGATAGGAATCCTGAAGTGTTGTTTCTTGTTGCTAGTTAGCATCAAGAGGCAGCCAGAGCCAAGTACTATTCCCAGCAGCCTGGAAGAGTGCTGGTAGTGATGTTTCTTTCCATTTTATTTTGTTATATCAGGTTAGTAGACATTAGGCACAAGTCGAGACCCACGGAGGGCTATAACATGGGACCAAAGCCATATGACCAGCCCAATGCTACTACAGCCCTGGAGAGCCGCAAACCAGTCAGATTTTCAGGACATCCCTAATGAATTTGCATGGCATATATTTGCATATTCTAATTTATCTCATGCATTTTCATTAGGGACACCCTGAAAACCTGACAGGTTTGCGGCCTTCCAGGACTAGGAGCCCCCTGGTCTAGATGGACTTTCTGCTACCTGAGTACAGCATGAGCTCGCCCGCTTACACGAGACATTATAATACCTTAAGCACTTCAGCCATTTTGAGTAGCTTCACAGATTAAAAGCCAAGTAACTGTGGGGGAATAGCGTAGTGCAGTGATGGCTAACCTTTTTGAGCCCGAGTGCCCAAACTGCCGCACAAAACCAAAGAATTTCCTCAAAGTGCCAGCACGTCAATTTGCATAAATATTTGCATAATGCTAACATACACTAACTTTTAGTAAACATGTCTCTTAATGAGTGTATGGATAAAGACAGACTAAAAGATTTCTACATTACTATAATCCAGTGCCAACCGCCAGGCACATTAGGAACTACTACAAACACTGCCCATTTAGAACCAATAGCAAACCCGCCGTATCCTAACAGCACTACCAGGACTCACAAAGCACCACACCATACCTATCAAAAGGCAACACTGCAAATATTAAACCAATACATTTCAGACAATAACAATACATGACCTACTGGGGAAAGAGAACAAGTGGCAATGTCAAAAAGGAATTACATAAACAGAATACCTCAGCTCAGTTACACAGTTGCAATTGATCCAGCCACTTTCTTCTGGTTTCTTCATGTTTTCTGCTAACTCTCCATCATCTGCTGTCCATTTGTCCTTTCTTCTCTCTTCTAGTTTTTTTTTCCATTCTCTCTCTCTACATCCGCTTTAACATACTAATCTTTCTCCTTTTGCTCTTTCCTCATCCCTATTTCATCCACTCAAATTTTACCCCTCCATCCTCAATCCCCACTTACTCTCCCAATACCCGGCCAATTGTAGATTTTTTATCCCTCCCACACAAAATATTTTTCCCCTCTCCATTTTACTCTCCCAGCCCCATCCCATTCTAATCCTCCCCCAACATCAGCTCCCTTCTAGTTCCAGCCTCACCCAGCATCCAGTCCCTTCTAGTCCCTGCATCAGCCCATTTCCAGTCCTAGCCCCCCATCAGCCCATTTCCAGTCCTAGCAACCCCCCAACCCAATACCAGTCCTAGCCCCCCCCCCCCCATCAACCCACTTCCAGTCCTAAACCCCCATCACCCCATTTTCAGTTTAAGCCCCCCCCTATAACCCATTACCAGTCCTAACCCCCATCACCCCATTTCCAGACAGCCCCCATCAGCCCACAGCCCATTAGCAGTCCTACCCCCCCAGCCCATTAGCAGTCCTACCCCCCCCCGCCCGCCCGCCCGCCCATTAGCAGTCCTAACCCCCCCGCCCGCCCACCCCCCTGCCCATTAGCAGTCCTAACCCCCCCCCTCCCTCCCTGCCCATTAGCAATCCTAACCCCCCCCTCCCTCCCTGCCCATTAGCAGTCCTAACTCCCCCTCCCTCCCTGCCCATTAGCAGTCCTAACCCCCCCTCCTCCTCCCTGCCCATTAGCAGTCCTAACCCCCCCTCCTCCTCCCTGCCCATTAGCAGTCCTAACCCCCCCCCTCCCTGCCCATTAGCAGTCCTAACCCCCCCTCCTCCTCCCTGCCCATTAGCAGTCCTAACCCCCCTCCTCCTCCTCCTGCCCATTAGCAGTCCTAACCCCCCCCCCTCCTCCTCCCTGCCCATTAGCAGTCCTAACCCCCCCCCTCCCTGCCCATTAGCAGTCCTAACCCCCCCCCCTCCCTCCCTCCCTCCCTGCCCATTAGCAGTCCTAACCTCCCTCCCTCCCTCCCTCCCTCCCTGCCCATTAGCAGTCCTAACCCCCCCCTCCTCCTCCCTGCCCATTAGCAGTCCTAACCCCCCTCCCTGCCCATTAGCAGTCCTAACCCCCCCTGGCAAATTTTTTTAAAAAAAAAAGCAGGCTCTGGCTGCTGCCGCGGCAGATTGCAATGTCCCGCGGGGCCCCCTCCGCCCGCTAAGCCCCTCTGCAAGGGCTTTCAGAGCCGCGAGGGAGCGCATCTCCCTCGCGCCTCTGTTAAGCCCGCAGGGGCTAATGGGAAATTTCCCATCAGTCCCTCGCGTCTAGAGGGGCTGATGGGAAATTTCCCATTAGCCCCTGCGGGCTTAACAGAGACGCGAGGGAGACGCTCTCCCTCGCGAATCTGAAAGCTCTTGCAGAGGGGCTTAGCGGGCGGAGGGGGCCCCGCGGGACGCTGCATTCTGCCCTTGCCGCGTCCGCGGCAGCAGTCAGAGCCAGCTTTTTCTTTTTTTGCGGACCTTCCCGCGTGCCAGCTGCAAGGCCTTCGCGTGCCACAGCTGGCACGCGTGCCATAGGTTCGCCATCGCTGGCCTAGTGGTTAGTGATGATCTTCTGGGAATTAGACAAAGGGTATGAGTCCTACTGGTACACCTTGGGCACGTTGCTTTACCCTCCATTACCTCAGAAGAAAAGGCCTGGCAATCTACTTCCAGTGATACATTGCCAAGAAAACCCAGAGGTAGCTGGGTTGCTATGAGTCGACACTGATGGCACAAAAAAAAATGAGTTATAGCTATACATTTGCTCACCTAGTCAAATACTTCTCTTCCTAGGGAAAATGGTATTAGAATGGGTTCATATACTGTATTTGTACAAGTGAATTGACTACTTCCAGTAATATATAGAATCTCTTTTTCTTTTTCTTTTTTAAGTGCCATCAAGTCAGTGTTGACTCATAGCGACCCAGCTACCTCTGGGTTTTCTTGGCAATGTATCACTGAAAGTAGATTGCCAGCCTTTTCTTCCAAGGCAATGGAGGGTAAAGTGACTTGCCCAAGGTCACAAGGAGTGCCAGTGGGAATTGAACCCTTGATCTTCTGGGTATGAGGCAGTTGCTCTAACCTCTAGGCTACTCCTCCACTCCGAATCTCTTTACTGGTTGAATATTTTTTTAAATACTCTTACTTTACATATTTAGTTCACACCTTTCCAGTAGTAGATCAAGGTGAACTATATACTCAGGTACCATAGATATTTCCCTGTCCCCAAAAGGCTTATAATCCAAATTTGTACTTGAGGCAATGGAAGGTTAAATGACTTGCCCAAGATGGGCCCAGTGGGATTCATACCCCAATCCCACCAGTCACAGATCATTGCCCTAACCACTAGGCTATTCCTCCACTTCCTAATCTGATTTGATCAGAAAATACTGTAAATGCCATCCTCAAACCTGTTAGAAGGAATGGCAAAAAATTGTTTTAGCTCTTTCTTGAGCCTATTCCTTAAATAGATAATGTAAGCTATTTAATCTTCCATTTTCCCATCCTAACCCCTATTCGCTACCTTTGAAAGGTGCTTAAAGGTTGGGATTACCCATTGTTTAAGTAACCTGGTAAAGGGGTAGGATTGTGGAGAGCAGTGGTAAGGTCTTCCCCATCTAAATTATGCTCAAGAACTGAACAATTCATAAGAATCTCTCTAAGACAATGTTTTCTTCTTTGGAACCTGCTCTGGAGATGCAGGTGGAGAGGGTAGAGATCTTGATGAAGAGAAAACCATTCTCATCAAATTTCTGTGGCGGTTATAATTCATCTTCCTCTTCCAATAGCTGTGTTGGGAAGGGGGTGATCTTCCATTGACCATAATCTATTAGCTGGGGAGTGGAGGGAAATAAGGACTATGCACAGAGGCCTTTAACAGCAGATGAGGGGACTGTCTGTGACACAGCTTCACAACCCTGTCTCGGGCAAACATCTACTTTGTGGGATGTTTGCAATGAATATGCATGAGATGTAATGAAACACATTTCATGCGTATTCACTTTACTGTCACTGAGGAACGTTATTCCCCTCAGGGAACGCAGCCTCCTGCTCAGGTAGATGAAGATATGCCTGATTTACAGAAGATATCTCCTTGTAGACATACGCTTCTTGGGCGTGATATTCAAATACGCTTCTTGGGTGTGATATCCAAAGCATTATACATTTGCCAGTGAATGGTGAATGTATAACTTGCCTATCTGTGTATTTTCAACCCTTACAAGGATAATATCTGACTGTTTAACTCAATAAATGGCCAGATTTTAACTGTATAATAACTGTATAATAAAGAGCCAGCCCTTATGCTTTTAATGGCAATAATAATCAGTTGCTAAATTAATGTTATTCTTTTAGATCTGGATCTGCTTGCTATTAGGTCTAAATATAAATGGATAGTCACTGACACAGTGACTGCTTATATGTATATTTAGTGGTGCTAATTAAGCAGACTGTGCTACTGAATATTTGTGTAAAGCTTAAAGTAATATTTGTGTAAAGTCACCCTTCTGAATATCAGAACCCTTAGATTAAATTATATTCTGTGGCGATTCTTTATCCTTGAAACTGTCCTATGCTTCTTAGCTATGATACATTAGCATTACATGTGCTCTGCCCAGCTCAGATTGTTCAGCTACAAAGCTGCATATATTATAATGCTTACCTTCAGGACGCTGTTCAGCTGTTGTGAGTATCTCTGGAGACAATGTAGAGTCCTGTGGGAGGCAGCAGTGAACAGGGTGATTCCACTGTCTACTCAAGGAATGGCGATCTTCATGCCTGCAGGGAAAAAAACACCCTGAGATCTCTTTCACTATACGAAGTACAAGAAGGCAGTGGGATAACCTGCATCAGTAGCATTTGCAGGCCGCAACAGGAATGGCATTAATTTATCAAATTTACACCGCAAGGCAGTCATCAACATCATGAGCGCCATCTCTGTCTATTTCACCATTCTCCAACTCGAGAGCTCAAAGCATGCCACAGGAGGTTAGAACACGAAAGACAACAAGTTACAAGCAAGTAAAATGGGCAAATACATCAAAGGGAGTTAGTCACATTAAAGGAGAGCATGGCAATATTTGGCGTACTCAGAATGAGGTTAGAATATATCAAAGTTTGTAGATGATTCTAATAGCTGTGTGGATAGCCAGGAATTCATACTCAGGAGGCTTAGCTTTTGTAAGGGCCAAAAGTCTCTTCCGGAACCAGGGGCTGATATAGAGCAGTGGCGGCCAAGTGTTTTTAAAGCTCCTGGCCACCGTCGCTTTAACTAAACCAGATATTCAGCACCAGAACTTATCTGGCATCCAGGGCTGAATACACGGTCGCTATCCGATCAGCAGCCACATTTAGCCGCTTACTGGATAGTGAAAACTAAAGTTAGGACAGCTATTGTTCTGTCCTGATTTTATCCAGTTTCGCTATCCGTTTAGCATCTGAATATCGCTGCTGACTGGATAGAAACCAGGACCACCCCTGATCCACCCACCGACTGCTGCAGTTTAGCTGCTTAGCAGTTCTGCTGTCACTACTGCTTTGAATAAGCCCCCTCCATGGGAGGAGTGGCCTAGTGGTTGGGGCAAGTTACCTTATGCCATAGGACCAGGGGTTTGAATCCCACTAGAGGACAGCAGCCTTGGGCCAAACAACTGGGGTTTCTAGTCCCACAAGTGCTTCTTATGGCCTTGGGCAAGCCCCTTAGCCCTCTGTTGCCTCAGGTGCAAAAACTGATTGTGACCCTTCAGGGACAAGGGAACAATATATATATAGTACCTGAATAGTACACCACTTTGACTGGTAGAAAAGTGATATATAAGCCTAGTTAAATAAAATAAATGTTTTTAGTAATTTCCTGAAAACTATGAGGCCTGGAGCTAGTCTGCTGTTTCCTGGCAGAGGGTTCCTGGGCTTGGGATTAATCCTGAGAAGGTTCTTCTGCTGCTTGTGAAGCATAGTTCCTTAGGGCAGTATTTCTCAAACACCTGTTGGGATTTCAGGATTACCACAATGAATATGCATGAGAGAGATTTGCATACAGTGGGTCTCTAACATATGCAAATTAATCTTATGCATATTCATTGTGGCAATCCTGAACTGGCTAGGTGTGCCTCCAGGAAAGAGTTGCAATGCACTGCCTTAGGCGCCAGTGGAGCCAGAGGGTAGGAACATATACATAGGGTGAGATGCCCACTGAATTAGGCTAGTGCCCAGCCTTTGAGAAAATTACAGGCCAGGACCAACATTTTAAACTTGCCATGATAGAGTGTTGGGAGCCAGCATAGAGTTTTTAGGACAGTTGCCATCTTGTCAGGTTTGCTTACATCTAATAGTTCAAGCCATAGCTTTCTGTTAAAAATGTAATGTGCACCTTAAAGTCAGTGCTGACTCCTGGCGACCCAGCAGTTCTTGGGTTTTCTTGGCAGTGTGACTGAAAATAGATTGTCAGGCCTTTCTTCCAAAGCAATGGAGGGTAAGTGACTTCCCAAGGCCACAAGGAATGCTAGTGGGAATCCAACCCTGGTCTCTTGGTTACTAAGCCAGTGCTCTTATTTATTTTATTTATTTAACAACGCTTTTATACTGCTTTATCTACCAGTCATGGTGGTTTACATGGAACAATTATAACAAGGACCTGTCCTCCAGGTGATGTAAAACACTCTCGCACCGAGGAAGTTTCTCCAGGGCCATGTGCCCATGAGGGAAGGGTTAGGATGGCCGTTATAGTTGGCAATTCGATCATTAGGTATGTAAATAGCTGGGTGGCTGGTGGACGTGAGGATCGCCTGGTAACATGCCTGCCTGGTGCGAAGGTAGCGGACCTCACGCGTCACCTAGACAAGGTCTTAGACAGTGCTGGGGAGGAGTCTGCTGTCTTGGTACATGTCGGTACCAATGACATAGGAAAATGTGGTAGGGAGGTTCTGTAGGCTAAATTTAGGCTTTTAGGTAGAAAGTTGAAATCCAGAACTTCCAGGGTAGTGCTCTCCAAAATGCTTCCCATTCCACGTGCAGGACCCAAAAGGCAGGCAGAGCTCCAGAGTCTCAATGCGTGGATGAGACGATGGTGCAAGGATGAGGGTTTTGGATTTGTTAGGAACTGGGGAACATTCTGGGGAAAGGCGAGGCTCTTCCAAAGGGATGGGCTTCACCTTAACTGGGATGGAACCAGGCTGCTGGCATTAACCTTTGAAAAGGAGATAGAGCAGCTTTTAAACTAGATAATAGGGGAGAGCCGACAGTCGTCCAAAGGCTTATGGTTTGGAACAATGTATCCTTGAAGGATACTACCAAAAGAATGAGGGCATATTTGCAGAGAGGCTTCAATAAAGACAAAAGTAGCCCAAATGCCCTTGAGTACGGAGCAGACAGAGCTTAAAGATTTCAAATTACCCCTGTCTACCAATAGACAGATCAATATGAATATTGTATGCAAATGCTAGAAGTCTAAAGAATAATATGGGAGAGTTGAATATATAGCACTAAATGAGAGGTTAGATATGATTGCTATCTCAGAGACATGGTAGAAGGAAAACAAGTGGGACACTTCAATACCTGGGTAAAAATTATATCTCAATGATAGAACTGATCAAATTGGTGGAGTGGTTGTGCTCTATGTTAGAGAGGGCATTGAGTCACAAAGGATTAAAGTTTTGCAGGAAACAAAATTCAATGTAGAATCTCTATGGATTGAAGTTCCATCTAAAAAGGGGATGGCGATGGCAATGGGGGTGTACTATCGACCGCCTGGCCAGAATGAACAAATGGATGATGAGATGCTCAAAGAAATCAGGGAAGCTAACAAAAGTTACAGCACAGTAATAATAATGGGTGATTTCAATTACCCCGTTATTGACTGGGTCAGTGTCACGGCAGGACATACTAGGGCAGGGGTCGGCAACACGCGGCTCCAGAGCCGCATGCGGCTCTTTTTCACCTTTGCCGCGGCTCCGGAGCACACTGCCCGCCCGGTGACAGGCAATAGTGTCGGCATCGGAGCATCGGCTGGCGGCTCCTCCTCCCTTGATGCAGAATCGGCGCCGACCAATGGCACCGTAGGGGGGAGGGCCAGGGAGTCCCTTCCTCTCCTGATTTGAGGATCGGCGCCAGCCAATGGCGCGGTGGGGGGAGGAGTCAGGCCCATGAAGTAAGCAGGCAAAATGGTCGCCGCCATGAGGGCCTCGTGACTGGCCGGCTTTGAGCTCTCCCGGGGATCGAAGAAGGGGAGCTGAAGTGAGGGAGGTCTGCTGTTGGGGGGAGGTAGTCCCCCGAAGTCCCAGAGAGATGCCCCTTCGCGCCAGCCGAAGTGAGCAGCAGCAGTACCGCAGGGGTTCCCAGAAGAGAGAGCTCGTGCCACGGGGAGCAGGGCCGTTTTGTCAGTAGAAAGCAAATTCTATAAAAAGGTCAGAGTATGAGATTCCAAAGGATGAGATCTTGGAGCAATATCAGAAAATATGCCTCGAGGTAAAAAGGTAGCAAATATTCATTTGCTAGCATGCATTCTGTTTATTGGCACACCTCAGAATTATAGTACACTAAGGGGCATGTTTATTAAAGTACGCTACCTGGTAGCACAGGGTTAACATACAGTTTGAGCAATACGCTAAAAAGAGTAGCATGGGCTCTGCACTAAAAATCCCACATTAAACTAGGTACTGCATGATGGGGTGGGGGCTGGGTAGGACAGGGGTGGAATAGAGGCATTGATGGCAAGTCGCAGCTAGCCCGGACATTAGTAGCTTGAGCTAACCATGTTTGCCGCCCTTAGTGTGGGTGAACTTAACGCCACCTCAATGGGCGACATTAGGTGTGTCCACATACTGGTTTGTACAGGAGTTGCATCTTGTACCATGCTAATTGGAGGGGAATAGATGCACATGCCCCCTGAAGTTTGTGTGGATCCCCCATGCTGGTAATTCAGCCCACATGCATGCTACTGCTGCAGACTTTAGTAAATATGCCCCTTTTTGTCTTCAGATTGACAACTGACTGCACAATCCTGTATATAGCATTAAGGTAAGAAACAATATATGCAGTGCTAGATTTGTTTTAAATGTCGCAATGGTTTTGCGGCTCCCAGGTTTTTTTTCCCTTCGGAAACGGGTCCAAGTGGCTCTTTATGTCTTAAAGGTTGCAGACCCCTGTACTAGGGAGATAAAGGGGCTTGTTTACAAAGCCGCGGTAGCGGTTTCCAAAATCAATTGGGGCCGCGGTTCCGATAACGATTGGAAACCGCTACCGTGGCTTTGTAAACAAGCCCCAAAGTTTCTAGATGAAATAAATGACTGCTTCTTGGAGCAATTGGTTCATGAACCAACCAGAGGGGAAGCCATTTTGGACCTAGTCCTTAGTGGAACATCAGATCTGATGCAAGAGATAAGGGTGTTGGAGCCACTTGTCAATAGTGATCATAGCATGATCGCATTTGATTTAATTAATGGAGGAGGGAAGGTAAGGAAATCCACAGTACTACCTTTTAACTTTTGAAAGGGAGACTATGATAAAATGAGGAAAATAGTTTAAAAACAACTAAAAAGGAGCAGTTGCAAAGCTTAAAGACTTACATCAAGCTTGGGTGTTATTTAAA
This sequence comes from Ichthyophis bannanicus, assembly GCA_033557465.1. Taxonomy (NCBI): domain Eukaryota; kingdom Metazoa; phylum Chordata; class Amphibia; order Gymnophiona; family Ichthyophiidae; genus Ichthyophis; species Ichthyophis bannanicus. The sequence continues at coordinate 197,575,759 of CM066043.1, read as the reverse complement.
AATACTATCTTGGAAGCCCAGACTAGCTGTATTCCACGCTTTAAGAAAAGTGGAAGGAAGTCCAAAAAATTGCCAGCATGGTTTAAAGGTGAGGTCAGAGAGGCTGTTGTTGCCAAAAAAGCATCTTTCAGGAAATGGAAAAAAGAGCCAAATGATGAAAACTGGAAACAGTACAAGCACTGGCAAGTTAAATGCAAGGCATTGAAAAGGCAGGCAAAGAGAAAATTTGAGAAGAAGCTTGCTGTGGAAGCAAAAATGTGTAATAAAGACTTTTTCAAGTACATTCATAGCAAAAATCCTCTGAGAGAGTCAGTTGGACTATTAGATGATAGAGGGGTAAAAGGGACACTAAAAGGGGACAAGGCCATAGCGGAGAGACTGAATGAATTCTTTGCTTCAGTCTTTACTGAGGAAGATGTATGGATGTTACCCATGACTAAAATGGTATTTAAAGGAGATGCTAAGGAAGAATTAAAAGAAATATCAATACACCGTGAAGATGTATTACAACTATTTGATAAACTGAAGAGTAGCAAATCACCTGGACCAGATGGTATATGTCCAAGGGTGTTGAAAAACTGAAATATGAGATTGCACACCTGCTATTAGTGAGCTATCTGTGAACTATAATTAAAATCATCTGTAATACCTGAAGATTGGAGGATGGCCATTGTAACACCAATTTTTAAAAAAGGGTTTCAGGGGTGATCCGGGAAACTGCAGCCCAGTGAGCCTGACATCAGTACTGGGAAAAATGGTAGAAGCCATAATGAAGAACAAAATTACTGAACATGTAGATTGTCATGGTTTAATGGGAGACAGCCAACGTGGCTTTAGACAAGGAAGATCTTGTCTTACTAAATTGTTATGTTTTTTTGAAGGTATAAATAAGCAGGTAGACAAAGGTGAGTCAGTTATATAGTGTATTTGGACTTTCAGAAAGCCTTTGACGAGGTCCCTCAGAGATTTTTGGCAAAACTAAAAAGTCATGGGATAGGAGGCAGTGTACTATTGTGGATCAGGAACTGGTTAAAAGATAGAAAGCAGAGGGTAGGACTAAATGGCCAATTTTCCCCAATGGAGAAAGGTGAATAGTGGAGTACCCAAGGATCTCTGCTGGGTCTGCTGCTTTTTGACATATTCATAAATGATCTGGAAAAGGGAATAACGAGTGAGGTTATCAAATTTGCAGATGACACAAACTATTTACAGTTGTTAAAATTGTGAAAAACGTTTTAAAGTTGTGGAAAATTGCAAGAGGATCTTGATAAATTGGAAGACTGGGCATCAAAATGGCAGTTGAAATTTAATGTGGACAAGTGCAAAGTTATGCACCTAGGAAAGAAAAACCCAAACTATAGTTACACAATGCAGGGTTCCACATTAGGAACCACCACCCAGGAAAAAGATTTAGGTGTAATCGTGGATAACATGTTAAAACCCTCCGCCTATTGTGCAGCGGCGACCAAGAGAGCAAATAAAATGCTAGGTATCATAAGGAAAGGAATGGAAAATAAAACAAAGAATATTATAATGCTTCTGTATCATTCCATGGTGCAACCGCACCTTGAGTATTGTGTACAATTCTGATCACCGTATCTTAAAAAGGATATAGAATTATTAGAAAAGGTACAGAGAAGAGCCACCAAAATGATAAAGGGGATGGAAGGATACCCCTATGAAGAGAGGCTAAAATGATTACGGCTCTTCAACCTGGAAAAGAGATGGCTGAGGGGAGATATGATAGAGATCTATAAATTAAAGAATGTAGTGGAATGGGTAAACGTAGATTGATTGTTGACATCATCAGAATATAGAAAGACTAGAGGAGATGCAATGATGCTACAGGGTAAACTATTTAAGACTAATAAGAGAAAATATTTTTTCACTCAACATGTAATCAAACTCTGGAATTTGTTACCGGAGGATGTAGTAAAAGCTGTTAGTGTACAGTAGCTGGGTTTAAAAATGATTTGGACAAGTTCCGGGATGAAAGGTCCATAGCCCATTATTAAAAGGGACCCAGTATATCCCTGCTTGACCCAATACAAGCATTGTGAAACCTGTGTCTTTTGGGGAAACTGTTAGGTACGTATGACCTAGATTGGCCACTGTTGGAAACAGGATACTGGGCTTGATGGACATTGGTCTCACCCAGTATGGCATATCTTATGTTCTTATGTAAGGAACATTAACTTTACATGGAACAAGCGTTGGAAGGCCTAACAGATTAAACAATTGAAAACTCTGAAAATTATAAACAAAAGGAACTTATTTACATGGCGGCAGTTATTTCTAGTTGTGTGTGTGTGTATGTGGAGGTGATTATGTAACTGAGCTGAAGTATTCCTGGAACAGCAGTGTTTTTAGCCTTCGACGGAAGTCTCCAATGTATGATAGGGAGTGAAAGTCAGGTGGAAGAATGTCCCAAGTGATGGTCGCATAGTAATAAAAGGTTGGAAGTGATACTGCTAGTGTGGGTGATTGTCGAGGGTACTGTGAGTAGAGTGTTGTTAGTGCCTCTGCGGGTTCACTGAGCATGGGGTTTAGTAAGCATAAACTGCAGGGTATGGGCTGAAATTTGTAGAATCTCTTTGAAGGTTGTTAGAGCCACCTTATATTTCACTCTGCTGAGTATTGGAAGCCAGTAGAGCTGCATTAAGATAGGTGTTATATAGTTGTGTCTTGATGTACCTTTGATGAGCCTTGCTGCTACATTCTGTGCAAGCTGTAGTGGCTGTAGTGAGGATTTTTGGAGTCCTTGGTATATGATATTAGTATAGTCAAAGATGGGAGTGATGAGAGCTTGGCAAACATTCTTGAAGTCGTTGTGGTCTAAGGTTCCTCAGGGGCTTGATATGGTGAAACACTGTTCTGGTGACTTGTTTGATTTGGGCGCTGAAGCCTAAGCTCTGATCAAGAATTATGCCTAGGTATTTTACTTGGTGTTTTACGTGCAGTGTTAGGTTTGCACGAGTGATGATGTCTAGCAGAGAGAATGTAGGGTGCCTGGTGACATGCAGGACTTCTCTTTTGTAGGATTGATAGATTGTGGAAGGTGAACCATTGTGTGATTGCTTCTAGACATCTGCTAATTGGTGAGTAGTCGGGGTTGATGGTGGTGAAGGGAGAGTAGATGAGGATATCATCTGTGTAAAAATGGTAAAGGACTTTGTGGGTTTAGATGATCTTGCATAGGTGTTTGATAAAAATGTTGAAAAGTAAGGAGTAAAGTGCGGAGCCCTGAGGTAGGCCTTGCAGGAGCTCGAAGGGTTCTGAGGTTTGTGAACCTATGCAGGACCTGTTGAGTGCGTGACAAAGCAGTACATAAAAAAAGAATAAATAAATAAAATATGACTGGAACCATGATAGTATCTTAATCCTCAGACCAATTTTGTGGAGGCGTGCCATGAGCTGGGTGTGTATGACTGAATCAACGTCTGCAGGTAAATCCAAAAAGACCAGGATGAAACCTTGGGTGTTTTTTTCAGTACCTCTAATTAGGTTGTCTAGTAGTGAAATTAGTAGAGTTTCGGTGCTATGGAAGGGCTTAAAGCCATGCTGTGCTCATCAAGGAGAGCATGAGATTCCATGAAATCCTGTATCTGAATCTGTACTACTGTTTTGATTATCTTGGCAAGCAATGGGATACTTGAGATGGGTCTATATGAAGAAGGGGAGGCTGGGTTGAGTGTATGTGATTTTAGAAGTGGCCTGTTTGATGCTTGCTTCATGGTGGTTGGCATGGAACCAAGCTCAAGGGAGGACTGGATAATGTGTTGGATTAGAGGTAAAAGATCCTGATGGGTGACTTTAATCCATGGGAATGGGCATGGGTCCAATGGGTATGTGGTACTGTTCAGGTTAACTATTATGCTCTCAAGCTGCTTTTAAGTGATGGGTCTAAAAGCTAGCCAGGTCTCAGAGCTGGGAGCGTTGGAAGAAACGTTCATATGGCTAGCTGGCGCCGCAGATATGGAGGCACTAGCTTGCTTGGCTTGAAAGTGCTGTGCCATCATGTTTGGTGAGATGGACGTGGTAGATCTTGTGGTAGTGGGGGCTTTGCTTAGGTGTTGTGCAATACTAAAAAGCTCTCTGGGATTGTTGAAGGAGGAGCTAAGTAGCTCTGTGTGGTGTTCTCTCTTCTTAAGTAGCATGAGGGCAGAGTATTGCTTTAGGGCCTCAGAATAATCCTCTTGGGTGTCTGGGTTCTTGTGGCTTCTCTTCTTATGATGGTCTTCGCATGTCTTCAAGGAGTGAGGAGAGATCGCTGGAACCTGAGTGGGAGGAGGGGTGGTCTGTACACTAGGCAGATAGAGAGATGAGGGTTGGAGATGGATATCATGTCCATGTTTTGGGAGGATTTGTGATGGGTGATCTTGAAATGTAGTTCCTCCTTAGTTATGATGAGTATTTCTCCTCCTGTTTTGTTAAGTCTTGGTTGGTTGAAAAGTTGGTAAGCAGGTATGGCCATTTGGTTTAGGAGGACGCTGTCTGTGTCCTCAAGCCAGGTTTCTGCAATGCAAGTGATGTCTATTTGACTGTCCTTTAGGGGATCCACCAGGATAGGGATCTTGCATTTGAGGGGTGGAAGAGAGAGAGATTCTGCATGGTTGGAGGAGAGTAATTCTGAGGAGTTTGTAAGAGTTTCTGGTGTGTGGCTTGATTAGGAGAGGTTGTAGTCTGTGACATGGATGGTAAATAGTGGGGATGGCTGCTGTTGATGTGAATGTTGAGCTGTGGGCGATTGCATGTGTGATAAGTATGATGAGAGTGACTGAAAGATAGTGATGCATGTTGAAAATGGTGTTGGGTGAGAATGCTTAGTTAAAGGGAGCTGCTGAGAGAGTTGGTGTGTGGAGTCTCAGAGTAGACACAGTAGTTTGGAGCTGGAGTCTTGGCAGTTGATCTGACTGAGGGGTGGATGTTTGCTGCCGATCTTCCTTCTCTTTGCTTCAGCTCTTGGGATTTATTTCTGGTGTTCTTGGATCACCTGAGAGGACCCGTGCCTAAGGGCCACATCAAATGGCCCTCTGGCAAGGCTCTCAGGTGCAGGCCCACCAGGTACGAGCACACCTAAGTGCGGCTCATCTTTTAAAGATCAAATGGCTGCTCTAGCTGCTGCTAGCGCTGGGCTGATTGGAGGTCTTAGTGGGGAGTGGGGAGGAGCTTACCTCCATGTTCCCTGCAGGGTTCCCGATTGGTCTGACATGGTGGAAAGAGGCCGGCGGTGAGTGTGACTCATCCTTTAAAGATTTAATGGCTGCTGTAGCACTGGGCTGATTGGAGGTCTTGGTAAGAAGCATGGAGGAGCTTACTTCCATGCTCCCTGCAGGGTTCCCAATCCATCCGGCGTGGTGGAAAGAGGCCGGCAGTGAGTGCAGCTCATCTTTTAAAGATTAAATGGCTGCTGTAGCTGCTATAGTGCCAGGCTGATTGGAGGTCTCAGTGGGGAGCAGGGAGGAACTTACCTACGTGCTCCCTGCAGGGTTCCCGATCGGTCAAGCGTGGTGGAAAGAGATCATCAGTGAGCGCGGCTGATCCCTTAAAGATTAAATGGCTGCTGTAGCTGCTGCAGCACCGGGCTGATTGGAGGTCTCAGTGGGGAGCAGGGAGGAACTTACCTACGTGCTCCCTGCAGGGTTCCCAATCGGTCTGGCATGGTGGAAAGAAGCCGGCAGTGAGTGCGGCTTGTCCTTTAAAGATTAAACGGCTGCTGTAGCTGCTGTAGCACTGGGCTGATTGGAGGTCTCGGTGGGGAGTGGGGAGGAGCTTACCTCTGTGCTCCCTGCAGGGCTTCTGATCAATCCGGCGGTGAGCACGGCTCGTCCTTTAAAGATTTAATGGCTGCTGTAGCTGCTGTAGTGCGGGGCTGATTGGAGGTCTCGTTGGGGAGCGGGGAGGAGCTTATCTCCTTACTCTCTGCAGAGCTATTACCCCACTCCTTACAGCATTTTCTGCGCACTGCAAATACCAGCTGCATTTGTTTTGAATGCCAATGTATAGCAAGTTAGAGTAAGCCAGGTGGAAAATCACACAGGCTTAGATAACTGTGGCAAAAGCAAAACCATCACAGACAGAAAGGAGGTGAAGTAGATGGCATAACTGAAATAAAAGGCTAATTTGGCTACTATTAGGACTTGAGCTTCAGTGTTGACCTTAGAGCCTAGTATGAAAATTAGTGTCAAAGATGACCCTGTTTCCCTGGGACAGCATGCCGAACGTGTGCTGACTTCTGTGCGCATGTGTTTGGCTTGCTCTCCTAGTTTAATGCTGACTTCTGTGCGCATGTGTTTGGCTTGCTCTCCTAGTTTAATGCTGACTTCTGTGCACATGTGTTTGGCTTGCTCTCCTAGTTTAATGCTGACTTCTGTGCGCATGTGTTTGGCTTGCTCTCCTAGTTTAATGCTGACTTCTGTGCGCATGTGTTTGGCTTGCTCTCCTAGTTTAATGCTGACGTCTGTGCGCATGTGTTTGGCTTGCTCTCCTAGTTTAATGCTGACTTTTTGCATACTGGGTAATTTGCATGCCAGTGCAAAGAGTCAGTGTTAAAGTCGTGCTATGAAACCCTGCACTAGAGCTTTAAGCACTGGGCTGTAGAGCAGGGTTTCTGCATCCTCCTGTTAGACTGTAAACCTCCAAGGGATAGGAAAATACCTATTGTACCTGAATGTAACACCCCTGAAAAAGGCATCAGCTAAATATAAAATCGTTTCCCTTCCCTTATGCTAGAATTTGATAAAGGTGAGTAAGCATCTTTCTAAAATAGACTTATCACAGGGACCTTAAAATGTGCTTTAACTAGGCGCCCTCTTACAATGCCTCATGAGGACAATCTCCAAAAGGCCTTTACCCTAGTAAATCAGCTACTTGAAAATTTCCCATCCTCCCTGCAGTTAAAAGTATGTACTGGGAGGACGTTGCTCTGCAAGCGGGGAGGGGGGGGGGGGAGGGCTGTCTGTTGGAGTACTTCATTCTGCCAGTCAGTGCAAGGTCTGGGATCCTCCCCCTTCTCCAGCATCAGAGGGGAGCTGTTTCTTTGGTATTTAAACTCCTACAGCTGTTCCGCAGACGTGACCTGCAGTCGCAAGCCTGAAGGGGCACGTGACCAAAGGGGAACGCCACTTTGGTGCCCCTTCAGTGACATTTCGGGGCTCGGAGCATTTGCACCTCCTGTTTGCCGCCGAGGAAGATCTGAAGCTTGGGTCAGAATTTCTGCGGCTTGATATGTCTACCTCTGTTAACGTGTCTTTATCCGGTGTCTCCCTGAGTTCCATTGATAGGACACCACCTCTGAATCCTGCTCCTTTGAACTGTGGCGTGGGTGGGTGAGGCAGCCATGAGGTAGCTATAGGTAGCCCTTCCCCCAAGCCATGCTGCGAACTGTAGATAGCCCTTCCCCCAAGCCATGCTGCAAGCCATGAGGCTCTGATCAGCCTGACCCTTCCCCCGCAAGCCATGAGGTAATCAGCCTGCTAAGAGAGACATTGAGATTCCAGTAGGCACCCTTCCCCCACTCCAGGTCTGAGCACAGTATTTCCCTAGCCCTGAAACCAACAGACCAGAGCATACCGGTTTGGACAGGTCACCCAGGTACCTCCCCAGGGGCTGCTGATTGGTGGGCAGGAAATACCTGTGGCAAATGGGATTGTAGAATGAGTTTAAAACTGTACTGTATATAAGGCATTGTAGGCCGTCCCTCGGGGTTCAGACCCTTGTGGAGGTTGCTGGTATCTCTGTCTGATCCTGTGCACATTAAAGATCCTGTTTGCATTCCAGCCTGCCTGTGAGTTTTCCTTCTGTGGGTGAGTGATTGAATAAGAGCTTTTCACAGCGATTGCTGCTACATTTTGGTGCATTGGCCGGGAAATATTAAAAGAAAAGCCTCTCTCATCACACCCACGGTGGGAAGACTTCTGCTTTTGCAGCATCTGGGCCTCCACCAGTCAGGGACCGGCCCCTCCAGGTGATTAACTGTCCTTGGCGCCCCCGGGCCACTTTGTGCTCGGAAGGACACCTTGATTTGTCTGGACAGCTGGTCCCTGCGGTTGAATCCCCGATTGAAAAACCAGCTGGATAGACTGGCATCCAAACTTCCTGTCTGATCAGAGTTCTGGTGAGTACTGCTACCTTGTCTGGGGCTAGTTCTGTACTCTATCTGTGAGTCCTGGTAATTTCTGGGAACCTGTAGCAGCCTGATCAACTGCACGAGCAGTCCTAGTACGGGCCTTAGTGGCCCTGAAGCCATTGCTCGTCCTGTATCTGAATCTGAATACCGGTAAAATCTGAATATCTGAAACTGCAGTAATCTGAGATCTTTTAAAAGCGCTGCCGAAAGAAAAAAAAATGTAACTAAATATAGCACTTGATAAGTTAAACATACCTGAGATAAAGAATAGATCGCTGCTTCTCTTCTTTCCGTTCTGCTTGTGGAGAGTTTTCTGAAGCGTGACTGCAAGGAGAGGGCTCTAATATGCTTCCGTTCCGTTTCTAATTTGTGTTAATTTCTGCTCCGGTGTGAATTCTGCCCTCCATGTGCTCCGGTGTGGTTTTACTGCCTTTCTCTGAACCCCCGATGTAATTTCTGTGCTCCGATGTAAGTTTCTGTTCCCCCCATGCTGCTACTGTGTGATTTCTGTGCTCCGATGTTGAATTCTGCCCTCCATGTGCTCCGGTGTGGATCTACTGCCTTTCCCTGAACCCCCGATGTAGTTTCTGTGCTCCAACGTAAATTTCTGTCCCTCCTCCCATGCTGCTGCCGCTGTGTTACTTTCTGCTCCGATGTGAACTTCTCTCTCCGTTGTGCCCCGATGTGAATTTTCTGCCTTTCCCTGCTGTCCCGATGCACCGCTGAGCCCCCCTGCTGACCCGCTGAATTTTCTGCCTTTCCCATGCTGTCCCGATGCACCGCTGAGCCCCCCCTGCTGACCCGCTGAATTTTCTGCCTTTCCCTGCTGTCCCGATGCACCGCTGAGCCCCTTTAAAGGGTATTAAGAGTGCAGCGCTGCCAAAAGCTATTAAATTAATTTTTGCCCCAAGCAAAAAAAAAAAAAAAAAAATCATACTGACCGTAATTTGTGTGCCGCGGGCCGGCGGGCCCCTTTTTAAACTGCTCCGTCCTTGTTCTGTGTGCCGCGGGCCGGCTGGCTCCCCGATTTTAAAAGTGTATTTTTCTCCTCCTCTCCCGCATGTTTGAGGTCCGGCTGGCTCCCCGATTTTAAAAGTGTATTTTTCTCCTCCTCCTCCCGCATGTTTGAGGCCCGGCTGACCCGATTCTGAAGTTGGGAACAGCTGAGTCTGTCCGGAGGTATCCAGAGCTGAATCGGGCAGTAGAACACACGTGGAGGCGGCCATCTTGAAAAGACCACGTGTAAGCTACACTGCAATATACTTAAAGTGACTCTGGAGCTCCATCTAGTGGACATTAGCTGTAATTACTACTATTACCTGTGTTTTAAGTGATCCTGGAGCTCCATCTAGTGGTCATTTAAAAACTAGCTGTATTTTTATCCTTATGGTTAAAGTGATCCTGGAGCTCCATCTAGTGGACATTAGAAAATAGCTAGCTATATTTCTCATACTGTATTTCTAATGTCCTCATGGTGAAAGTTAGATCCTATGATACAGCTAGAGAGAGTGTCTGTGATGTATTTGTAACAAGCTGCTGCTGGGGAAGGAGAGTGTGTGAGTATTCGCTGCTGAGACGTCTCTGTTTTCTGTTTTCCCCTCTTTCTTTTTCCCTTTGTGGTCCTGTGCGTTTTGTGCAGCCAGACTCTGCCTGTTACCAGGATTATATTGTATGTTGTATTCCCAGAGGTGAGATTAGAAAATTTACACTGAACATTGTGATTTGTGAATTGTGATTGGGGCATGGGGTCCGGAGGCTGAATTGTGGTGAGGGAGTATCCGGACCAGCTTCCCTGTATGGATTCATGGCTGGCCCATATAGTTAATGTACTGTTATGTAAAAATTGCTAGTGGCTCTGTGTTTGTTAGTGGCTCTGTGTTTGGTTGTGACATTAGGGAAAGAAAGTTTTTGTCCAGACATTAGGTCTTTATATTTCAGGATTGATTTTGATACTCTATCAGTAAAAGGTGAAGTTATTGACGAGTCGCCCCTGTGTCCCCAAACAGTGAAAAACACCAGGTCTACTGATTGCAGGGAAGGGGACAGTTTGGAAAAGGGGGGGGGGGGGGGGGGGGGTTTGCTGTGTGTGGACTGTGGTACTGGTATATCAGTGAAGGAAGACAATTGCATTGTTTGATGCATATCCAATTTCATTGCTATGTTACATGCATGATCAGTGGTCAGGGAACCAGGTGTTTTGGTCACACCTCTCAGCGGTGACTGGGGGATAGTTGGAACTGCTGAAATAGTTTGCATAGCTATAGAAAGATACTGGGAGGAGTTCCTTCTTCTAGCAGATGAATGGAGGCCCATTAGAGAGGACAAAAGAAAAAAAAAATCATCTAGGAGTCTTTCTCCTAGAGGACAAAGAACCCCAATTCACCTAGCCACACCTAGCCTGCAAACAATCCTCTTGTCATCAATTTTAATTGTAGAGTTTGAGCTTCTAGAACCATGAGGTGCCTCCTTTGAGCATCCTCAAATGTCTGCTGGAAGCAAACAAAGGCTGGAGAAAAATCCTTATAAGATCATGAAGAAATGAAGATTTTTTTTTACTTGTCCTTTAAAGCCTGGATTTTCTCTGGTACATATATTTGGTTTTGACTGCACATACAAACTTAAGCAAGTAATACTTCTGAATGATATGCCATCTTTGGCAGTTTATTCTGCAGACAGTAAATGCTGTGCTGATGATTGCGTTCTTTCCTGCTTGGTACCTTAAACTGCCTTGATCAACTGTATTCATTTTTCTGATACTACAATGATATTGCATTCCAGATATCCACCAACCTTCTTATAAAGTATCAGTTTCATGCCTGTTTTGAACTATAAGATACAAGGTAATCACTTTGCCTTGTTAAGCTCTGTGCTCATGAATGATGAACAGGACAGTAACATCATAGGTGCTATTTAGAATAAATTCACCTGTCCTGCTGTATTTGAATTTTACATGTTGGTGTCCAGAGTTCAGGAGCACAATATATTATAGCACTGTGAGATACAAATCTTTTTAGTTTATACATTTGTACTTTGTTACCAAATATACTGGTAGGAGTACATTATGTAGAGGTCCAGTATACACAGCAATAAGATGAGTAAATATTAAATTTTGGAAAGGGGCTGATCTGAAATCGCTTGGTTCCCAAGTATATAAAGCAAATTTAGTGGAAAGATGGAACTGTGATTCCCAGAAATATGGAAATATTTGTAAAAATATTATTTACAAATATAATGATAACATTAACTCGAGTTGATTGGATAAAACTAAATCTTACTTGTCAGCAATGATCCAGGAGAGCTTTGAGAAAATGAATGAGAGAGAGGGGCAGAAGGTGAGACGACAGCCTAGGAAAAAGGCAATAAAACGTGCTACTCCAAGTGTGATGATCTGGGCCACTGGAATTCTGACTGCTCTAAGACTCCTCGAGGACCCACAAGGCCTGAGAAAACACGAACCTTGTACATTTATGCCTCTGAAGAGACATGAATAGGCAGGGGGGAATAGGCCAAGAAGAACCCGAGGAAGTATTGCCACGAGGCCTATTCACAAATGCCTTGCAGGCCAAGAAGAACCAGAAGGAGTATCGCCATGAGGCCCAACCACCAATGCCTTGTGCCCTCTTAGTCTCTCACCTCAAGAGGATCTCTTTTGACACCATAATTAATGGATAGCTTACATAAATCTTTGTGGACCACTGCATTTTCAAGATCAGTCCAAGTATTTTTAAGTTTCCTACAGTACTCTCACTGGGAACCAGGTGTACAATAGACTCTAGCCATACATGAGAGATATGTGGCTGTCATGTTAGGAGCCATATTTCTTTCTATTGGAATTGATGTATCGTTTTATATTGAAGATTGTTTAGACAGTCGCTATTTAGAATGAGCACCCATGCCAATCTAGAACTGCACCAATTAAGTTAGTGGGAAATGGACACTGTTTACAACAATACTATGTCTCTAACAATTGTTTTAGCAGCCTTGCCAGATAAGGATACATTAGTATGGTATAGAAAAAGAAAAAAATTGAAGGACCTATGTATGTAGTTGGTGGAAAGTGTTGTGAGGGGTAAAGTGATATATTAAGAGGAAGGACTCTGATGGACAGTAAACTGATGAAGGTAATTAATGATGTGGAAGGACTCTGATGGACAGTAAACTGGTGAAGGCAATTTAATGATGTGAAGTGATGTATCTGGCTAATGAATATAAAAAATGATGAGGGATAAATTGATGACAAATTCTCACAGGCAAAAAAAAAAAAAATTGGTGTGATTCTAAAACTTGTCAGAATTACAGAACACGCGCGTGCACTTGTCTGATCTGTAAACATGTGGAGATCAGTCAAGGGCATAATGGAATATTTCCTACCAGCAAAGGAACCTCCAGTGATAATGGATCCAGGAGTGGAAGCAGGATCTGCTGACTCCCCAGTGGCGAGACCCGTATACTGTTCTGCGGACCACCCCCACGGCTGTCAAGGTGGCTGAAGTTGCTCCGAGGATCCATCACTCTCGTGTCAAGGCCGCTGCACCAGAAATTGTTCCAGCCTGGACTTCTGTCACAGTTCCAAACCAGCCCCTACGCTTTGACACTTCTGCCCAGTACGGGGTTCTAACAGACTGCCGACGAACTCTGGACCACCGGAGAGACTGATTTACAGACACCTTTCCTGGAACCGGGATCAGACTGAGAAAAGGTGCCTTAGCTGATATAGACTTGCTTTCAAACAAGTGCAGAGACTACTAACACAGCAGTATTACTTGCCCAAACTGCTCTGAACATGCAGACCTTTGTATACGTAACTCTCTACCTTAACTTGTCCCATTGCTGTACCGTACATTTTAACCAAGTGCCTTTTTCCTTACAGGTTGTTTCCACCCTTGGCACCCTGGTAGAACGCAAGGCGGCTGCCACGGTCATGGCCCTGACCCAATATACTCCTCTGCGGCTTGCCTCCAGTAATACAGCCCTCAACCGCCTCTAGCGGTTGAGGTCTTACTTAAAAAGGGGGGAATGAGGCAGCCATGAGGTAGCTATAGGTAGCCCTTCCCCCAAGCCATGCTGCGAACTGTAGATAGCCCTTCCCCCAAGCCATGCTGCAAGCCATGAGGCTCTGATCAGCCTGACCCTTCCCCCGCAAGCCATGAGGTAATCAGCCTGCTAAGAGAGACATTGAGATTCCAGTAGGCACCCTTCCCCCACTCCAGGTCTGAGCACAGTATTTCCCTAGCCCTGAAACCAACAGACCAGAGCATACCGGTTTGGACAGGTCACCCAGGTACCTCCCCAGGGGCTGCTGATTGGTGGGCAGGAAATACCTGTGGCAAATGGGATTGTAGAATGAGTTTAAAACTGTACTGTATATAAGGCATTGTAGGCCGTCCCTCGGGGTTCAGACCCTTGTGGAGGTTGCTGGTATCTCTGTCTGATCCTGTGCACATTAAAGATCCTGTTTGCATTCCAGCCTGCCTGTGAGTTTTCCTTCTGTGGGTGAGTGATTGAATAAGAGCTTTTCACAGCGATTGCTGCTACATGGGGAGGAGGTAATCCCCTTGGTGGGCCCAGTAACTGCATCGGTGAATGCGGTTTCTGAAGGCTCTTCCTCCCCCCCCCCCCCCCACAGCCTCAGTGTTGGCTCTATGTTGTTAACTCCCATTCAATTGGGTAAGCCTGAGGCCTTAGGTTTATTACCTTCAGCCTCTTCTGCTGATGTTTCCTTATTTGACATTTGGAAAGTGGTTTCTGAGACCAATGCTTTGTTATCTGGCTTTATTGATCAAACTATGAAGTTTTCTCAACAGGTTGTTACTAAGTCCCGTGAGGTGGATACTAGGATTGCTGCTTGCTCCTGGCGATTGGATGATGTGGATAAACCTTTGGGTTTATTGCAAGAGTGGGGTCATGTGCAAGTGAAAAATAGTTATGTATGGTTTAAACAAATTGAAGCCCTAGAAAATGCTCATTGGGCAAAGAATTTAAGGTTACTTAATTTTCCTAAGATGCAATTGCTGTTTCCATTAATATTATTTAGGAAATACCGTATAGAGATTTTATTAATTTCTGATTTTGAGTCTATTGGGGTTTCTGATCTTTATTATCTGCCTACTCGATTAGTGACATGTGATGATGACATTGCCCTTGTTGAGACACAATCTGATTTGGATCTTACTGCTTTTTTGGAATCTTCTAATGAGGAGATCTCAACTTGGGCAACGTTAATCGTGTCCTTATCTGTATTTTGGATATAAGGTTTCTGTTTTCACAGATGTGGCAAGGTCAACTCAGGTGCGGAGGAAGTCCTTCCTGCAGCTCAGACCTTGTGTCTTGGCTGCAGGGGGGACTTTCTTTTTGCAATTTCCTTGTAAATGTTTAATCACTTTGAATAATGTTAAGTATATATTTACTGACCCTCTTAATTTGGAAAATCTTTTGACTAACAAGTAGAGTCTTATAGAGGCTTTGTATTATGGTATATCATTTTTAAACTTTGTTTAGTGGTTTAGTTTTGGATTGTCCTGTAAGTTTTTGTTTGCTTCTGCATGTTAGAGGTAATTTTTCACCCTTAATGTGGGCTAGAAAACCTTTTCTTTTTCTATTTACTATTTTTTCTCTCGATTATGTAGTTACTAAATGGTGTTTTCATGGTGTTATGCTTGATGTGTATACCTATAAAATTTGCAATAAAATATAAATTTTTAAGAAAAGCATGTACTGATAGTTCTCTGAGTTAGTGCATCGGCACACCCATTAGGTCCTGCAGTAGATTGCCTGGTGCAGCCCACAGTCATTCCTGTCAGGTCATAATGTTGATTTCCACCATTTTTATTCTAGCCTTCTCCCAGTTTTAATTCTTTTAGTACTGATGTAAAGCAAGAAGTAGGTCTTGGTTTTAGATATTGTAGATTTTAATTGGGATGACAGCCGTGATAGCTGCATTCCATCTGTCAACCAAGGAGGAGTCTCAGCAGCACTCAGTTATTTAAATATACTTCTTAGGGGCTCCAATGAGGTCACTTCTGGGTTCACATCAATCAGCAGGAAAAGGGGAGACACTAACAGCTTTTACTATATCCTTCAGTAACGTGAGTTTGATTATGTGATTATGTGTTCAGTGAAAAAATATTTTCTTTGATTCATCTTAAATGGGCTACATTGTAGCTTCAATGTGTATCATCTATTCTTCTATTTTTTGAAGGAATAAACAACTGATCTACTTTTACCCATTTCACTCCATTCATTATTTCATAGACCTCTATCATATCTCCCCTCAGCCATCTTTTTTTCTAAGTTGAAGAGCTCTAACCTTTTAAATCTTTCCTCATAGGGGTATCTTTCCATCGCCTTTTACTATTTTTATTGCTCTTCTCTGTATCTTTTCTAATTCTGCTATATCCTTTTTAAGATGTGGCGACCAGACTTGCACACAATATTCAAGGTGCAGTTGAACCATGGAACGATACAGAGGCATTATAATATCCTTGGTTTTATTCTCCGTTCCTTTCCTTATGACTTCTAGCATTCTGTTTGCTTTCTTGGCCGCCACTGCACACTGGTCAAGGGGTTTCAATATATTATTCATGATGTCATCTAAATCCTTTTCCGGTATGGTGGTTCCTAATGTGGAACCTTGCGTCATGTAACTATAGTTTGGGAGATTCTTCTAAAAGTGCACATCTTTGCACTTGTCCATATTAAATTTCATCTGCCATTTGGGCATCCAATCTCCTGATTTCTCAAGGTCCTCTTGCAATTTTTCACAATCCTCTTATGTTTTAACAAATTTGAATAATTTTGTGTCATCTGCAAATTTGATCACCTCACTCGTTATTCCCATTTTCAGGTTATTTATAAATATATTAAAAAGGACAGGGTCAGCAAAGATTCCTGGAGTACTTCACTATTCATCTTTCTCCATTAAGAAAATTGGACATTTAGCCCTACTCTCGGTTTTCTGTCTTTTAACCAGTTCCTGATCCACCATAGTAAACTGCCTCTTATCCCATGACTTTTTAATTTCCACAAGAGACTCTCATGAGGGACCTTGTCAAAGGCTTTCTGAAAATCGAGATACACTATATCAACCGGCTCACCTTTATCTACGTATTTATTCACACCTTCAAAAAATTGTAAGAGATTGGTGAGACAAGACTTTCCTTGGCTAAATCCATGTTGGCTTTCTGCCATTAAACCATGACTATCTACATATTCATTAATTTTGTTCTTTATAATGGTTTCTACCATTTTGCCCGGCACAGACATCAAGCTCACTGGTCTGTAGTTTCCCAGATCACCCCTGGAACCCTTTTTAAATATTGGAATTACATTGACCACTCTCCTATCCTCAGGTACTACAGATGATTTTAATGATAGTTCACAAATTATGTTAAAAAATATTAAAGCTATAGAATTGCAGGGCTTAAAAGGAAGAGAGAAGGCATGTGGGTTAAACAAGAAAGAGGGAAAGGGAATTCCTTTTGCATTGGAGTTGTATACAGATCCCCCTCACAGGGGAGTAGAAGTGGATGAAGATTTAATAGAAAACATACACAGTATTGCCATGAAAGGAGAAGTGCTACTGATAGGTGATTTCAATATGCCAGATATTGATTAGCACACCCCTGCTGCTGTGTCATCTAGAAGTAAGGAGATCCTGGATTCTCTACAGGGAGAACTCTTCAGGCAACTGGTAATGGAACCCACACATGAAGGGACTATAAAGGACAATGAGGAACGTATTTCTGACGTTACAGTGGGAGATCACCTTGCATTCGGTGATCACCAGATGGTATGGTTTAGTATTAGGACTAGGGCTGATAAAATCCATTGAAAGCAAGGGTCTTAGACTTTAGGAAAACTAACATTGCAGCAGGATGGGAACAGCTGGGGGATGCAGAAAAACAATGGGCAAAACTGAAAGGGGATATTTTAAAGGCAACAAACCTTTTTGTTAGAAAGGTAAATAAATGTAAAAGGAAAAGGAGACAACTATGGTTTTTAAAAGAAGTAGCTGAGAAGGTGAGGAAAAAGAGGGAGGCCTTCACGAAATACAAGAGATCACAGAGAGAGGAAGACAAGCTAGCAAAGTAGTCAGGAAAGTAAAAGTACAAAAAGAAGAAGAAATAGCCAATGTAATAAAATGTGGGGATAAGACATTTTTCAGATATGTCAGTGAGAGGAGGAAAGACAAAAGTGGTATTGTCAGATTCAAGGGTGAAAGGAAGGAATATGTAGAAGTTGATGAGGATAAAGCGGAATTGCTTAAGAAATATTTTTGTTTTATGTTCACAGATGAAGGGTCTGGAGCAGGACTGCAGAAAACATCCACAAATAGCAACAGAAACAATGGGAATCTTGAATGATTTTCAGAAGACTGTTCGAGAGGAACTAGCTAAACTGAAAGTAGACAAAGCCATAGGTCCAGATGGGATACATCCAAGCATACTGAGGGAACTTGGAGACATTCTAACAGCTCCACTGTCTGGCCTTTTCAATGCCTCTTTGGTGTTGGAATAGTGACAGAGGACTGGAGAAAGGCACATGTGGTCCCTTTACACAAAAGCAGACCTAAGGACGACATTGAGAACTACAAGCCGGTTAGTCTAACCTCTGTGGTTAGTAAATTATTGGAAAGGCTACTAAAGGAGAGAATAGTGAGGTTTCTGGAGTCTAATGGATTGCAGGATCTGATAGATTTCTTTGACCGGGTGACCAGGGAGTTGGACCAAGGGAGAGCCCTAGATGTGGTTATTTAGATTTCAGTAAAGCCTTTGACACCGTTCCATACAGGTGACTTAAAAAACAAACTGAGCATTCTTGAGATGGACCCTAAAGTTACTGGTTGGGTTAGAAATTGGTTGAGTGGGAGGCAACAAAGGGTACAGGTAAATGGAGCTCACTCTGAGGAAAGGGAGGTTACCAGTGGTGTGCTGCAGGGATTTGTCCTTGATCCAATCTTGTTTAACATCTTTGTTAGCAGAATAACATTAGAAACAGCCACACTTTTAAACCACACATCAATGATAAGTGGGAAGAGGTGTGTAGAACAAAATCAATGCAATATACAGGTAAACCAGTTAAATGCTGGAAAGCAATGAGCTCAAATGCTCAAAGCTTAGCCAACAAAGTTCCTGACCTGGAAGCCCTAATGGTGGAAATGGACTTGGATATTGTGGCCATTACAGAAACATGGTTTAACGAATCGCATAAATGGGATATAGCCATAGCTGGCTATAATCTATTCAGAAGAGATAGAGAAGGTGGAAAAGGAAGAAGAGGAGCCCCATATGTCAAAAGCAATATTAAAACTACTGAAATGCAGTAGACGAGGGGAAATGAAGAAGCGCTGTGGATTGTGTTGGAAAGAGGAGATGGCACTATCATCCATACTGGTGTACTCTACAGGCCTCCAACTCAAACCAAAGAAATAGATAGTGAATTGATTATAGATATTGCAAAGATAACCACAAAGGGGGAAGTGATCATATCTACCTGATGCGGATTGGAGTACTCCTTCTGCAAATCTGGAAAGAAGTAAAAAAATTGTGGATGCCTTCCCAGATGCGTTACTTAGACAAATGGTGATGGAACCGACCAGGGAAATCTCGATGCTGGACTTAGTGCTCACCAACGGAGATAGCGTGTTGAATGTCTGGGTGGGTGCCCCTGTGAGCAGCAGCAATCATCACATGGTGTGGTTTTAAGATAAAAGCCAAGGTGCAGTCCAATCATAGCAAGCTCAAAGTCCTAAACTTCAAAAACACTGACTTCAGTAAAATGGCCAAGTACCCGAAGGAGGAGTTGGCAGGGTGGGAGGGGATAAGGGAAGTGAAATTGCAATGGGCTAAACTAAAGGTGGCAATAAAAGGGGCAACAGATAAATATGTAAGGAAAGTAAATAAAAACAAGCGGAGAAGGACACCTATTTGGTTCTCTAAAGAAGTGGCTGCTCAAATAAAGGCAAAAAGCACAGCTTTCACAAAATTCAAAAGCTCATAAACAGAGGAACACAGAAAGGAATACAGGATCAAACTAAAAGAGACAAAAAGAGAAATAAGGACAGCAAAATCAAAGGCAGAGGAAAAGTTGGTTAAAAATGTGACGTGTGGCAACAAAACCTTTTTTCAGGTATATTCGGGAGAAGAGGAAAATCAGAGGTGGAATTTGTCACGCGGTTGCCGGTGACACAAAGATTATACGCCACTAGGTAGCGCTGTTAAAGAACAAAGAGTCCAAGTGTAGGGTAATAAAGGCTTTTATTCCCCGTTTAAAGCAAGGTTCAACTAAGAGATATTTTAGATAACAGAAACAGTCCTTTGTTTTAAAAGGTACCAATATTCACTTGCTAGTTAACTGTTACTTCACAGTTTAAAGCAGGTTTTCTTCAAAGTAATATTCAGTATAATAAACATCAACTTATACTTCATTTATTCTTCTGTGGAGCATACATACTTTGGAGCATAGGCAGTGTACCAATCACATTCCATTTCCTCAGGCAAAGGTGAGGGAATAGTGCTGGGAGAATCCACTTCCATCAAATCTTCTCCCCTATACTGATTCACAGGGCTTTCACTATCCCTGTCTATTACAGCATGGTAATCTACAACTTGGGAGTTTGGCTTCACATAACCAGGGACTCTTAAGGCTGGCGGTAGTTTAGTGAACCAGTCTGCACTCTTGTTTCCCTTAGGAGGAATCCTTCTTTTAGCATAGCTTTTAGCAGTACAATCATTACAGTTAATGTTCAATGCCTCATACCTGGGCTCACTGAGTAAAAACTTCCGTTGCTTATAAAAATGCTTTTCCCTCTGAATAGGTGAAACTGGGCAATGATCCTCTAGAGATAAGCTTCTGTCAGAACCTCCCTCTCTGGTTCTTAGCTTTCTTCTCTCTATGTTACAGACAGGTAGAGTATAGGAACTAGGCGTGGCAGAGCCTCTCACCTTGGAGCAACTTCCACCAAACTCCCCTTGCACAACAGGTCCAGTTTGGGCTTTCTGGCTTCCCACCTTGTGAGGTCTGTTTCTCCTCCAGCTTCCAGCTTGGCTTCTTCCACAGCAATCAGGCTTATGTCCTTGATAGCCTCCAGGCTTCTCTGCTGTTTCTCCTTCTAGTCCAGCTCCAGTTCCTTCTTCCTCTTTCTCCTCCTTCCTCAGCTCCTGCTGTGTCCACTGCTTCCTTTGCTTATGCGACTCCTTATGCCACTCCTCTCCAGAAGCATTCTGCTCTGGCTTATAAAGTGAACCGTTACTGCTGACTTCCTGGTTCCCTTTCAGCTGCAGGTCATCAGTGAGATTAGGTTCATTAAGACCAGTATGTCTGTTCCTGCTCCCTCTAGCTGTGCCTGAAGGTAACTGCACATCTAGTTCTTCTAAAACAGGATTTCTTTTCTTAAAACCAACTTTATTAGTGCCCGCATCATGACAAATTGCAGGACTCAGAAGGCTGGGAACAGATTTGTGGAAAGTGACATTGAAAAAGTGAAATTGCTAAACAAATACTTCTGCTCTGTTTTTACTAAAGAAAATCCTGGAGAAGGACCACCTGTGACTCCCAAATATAAAAATGGGAATGAAGTAGATACCACACCATTCACAGAAGATGATTTGTTAGAACAACTTGCAAAACTGAAAGTGGACAAGGCCATGGGACCGGATGGGATACATCCCAGGATATTGAAAGAGCTCAGAGAGGTTCTTGCAGGGCCTTTAAAGGATGTTTTTAACAGATTCTTGGAGAATGGAGAAGTTCCATAGGACTGGAGAAGGGCTGATGTGGTACCTTTTCCTGTGGTAACAGGAAAGAAAGAAGTGACAAACTACAGGCCAGTAAACCTTACCTCTGTGGTGGGAAATGTAATGGAGGCGCTCCTGAAAGAGCAAATAGTGGACTTTCTCAAAACCAACAGGTTGCATGATCTGAGACAACATGGTTTTACCAAAGGACGATCTTGCCAAAAATCTGATTGGGTTCTTTGACTGGGTGACCAGAGAGCTAGATCAGGGACATGCGATGGATGCCATCTACCTGGATTTCAGCAAAGCCTTTGATACTATTCCTCATAGGAGGCTTATCAATAAACTCAATAGTTTGGGGATGGGTCCCAAGGTGGTGAACTGGATCAGAAACTGGTTGACTGACAGACGACAGAAGGTGATGGTAAATGGAACACACTCAGATGAAAGGAGGGTGATTAGCGGGGTGCCCCAGGGTTCATTCCTGGGACCGGTACTGTTCAGTGTATTTGTGAGTGATATTCCTGAAGGACTGAATGGAAAAGTCTGTCTTTATGTAGATGACATGAAAATTTGCAACAGAGTGGACTCCCCTGAGGGAGTGGAGAACATGAGGGAAGATCTACAAAAGCTGGATGGCAGTTAAGATTTAATGCGAAGAAGTACAGTGCCATGCACTTGGGAAGCAGAAATCTATGGGAAAAATACACGATAGGGGGTAAGAGGTTGGTGTGCACAGACCAGGAGAAGGACCTTGGTGTGATTATTTCTGAGGATCTCAAGGTGGCGAAACAGTGCGACAAGATGGTGGCAAAGGCCAGGAGGATACTGGGTTGCATACAAAGAGGAATTACCAGCAGAAAGGAAGAGGTACTAATGCCACTGTATAAGTCACTGGTGAGGCCTCACTTGGAATACTGTATTCAATTTTGGAGAACATATCTCAAAAATGATATAAAAAGACTGGAAACGGTTCAGAGAAAGTCAACCAAAATGATTTGGAGCCTGCATCACAAGCCTTATGAGAAGAGACTTGAAGACCTAAATATGTACACTCTGGAGGAGAGGAGGGACAGGGGAGATATGATTCAGTCCTTTAAATACTTAAAGAGTATTAATGAACAAACAAACCTCTTCCAAAGACGGGAAAGCTGTAAAACTAGAGGGCATAACATGAAACTGCAAGGGGATAAATTGAAAGGCAATGTCAGGAAATACTTTTTCACTGAAAGGGTGGTTGATGCTTGGAATGCCCTCCCGATGGAAGTGGTGGGGGTGAATACAGTGACAGAATTCATAATGGCATGGGACAGACACAGTGGATCCCCTTACAGCAACAGGATAAAATCAAAATAAGCATAACTATCTCTAAGATTTCAACAAACAGGGGTGCCCTACACAGAGCGGTGGGTACACCCCTAAACAAAGGCATGGGGAGGGGTGACCTGCACAGAGCGGCAGGTGCACCTACTCTTGCCACTGGTCTTTATCTGCCGTCATATACTATGTTACTATGATACTGCGGAAGGACCATCGGGTAAGGTTTGTTTGCCTGCAGACGATACCAAAATCTGCAATAGAGTAGACCCACAGGAAGAAGTTGACAACATGAAGAGAAATCTAGCTAGACTTGAAGAATGGTCTAGAATATGGCACCTGAAATTTATTGCTAAAAAATGGAGGGTCAAGCATTTAGGATGCAAAAATCCAAAGGAGCTGTACAGTGTAGAGGGGTCAGGTACTTTTGTCCACAAAAGAAGAGCGGGTCCTGGGCGTAATTGTGTCTGGTGATCTTAAAGTAGCTAAACAGGTAGAAAAGGCGACTGCAAAAGCCAGAAGGATGCTTGGATGTATAGAGAGAGGAATGGCCAACAGGAAAAAGGAGGTGATAATGCCTCTGTACAAGTCTCTGGTGCAACCTCATTGGGAGTATTGTGTAAATTTCTAGAGACCACACCTTCAAAAGAATATAGGCAGGTTGGAGTCAGTGCAGAGGGTGGCTACTAAAATGGTTAGTGGTTTTCATTCTGAAGCATATGAGAACAAACTTAATGATTTTAATATGTATACTTTAGAGGAAAGGTGAGATGGGGCGATATGACAGAGATATTTAAATACCTCTGTGGCATAAATGCACAGGAAGGTCTCTTTCAATGGAAGGCAAGCACTGCTTCGAGGGGACAGAGGATGAGAGTGAAAGGGGATAGACTCAGGATTAATATGCAGAAATATTTCTTTATGGAAAAAGTGGTGGATGCATGGAATAGTCTCCCAGTGGAGATGGTGGACACAAGGATAGTATCTGAATTCAAAAAAGCATGGGACAAACACAGAGGATCTCTAAACGTAAAAAGGGGACTATTGTAGTTGATATGGAAGGGCAGACTGGATGGGCCATGAGGTCCTTTTCTGTCGTCATGTTTCTATGTTTCTACTAAAAGTAGGTCCGCAAGCTCGTATTTGAGTTGTATGCCATCTGGTCCATATAATATGTTGTTCTTTAGTTTATCAAAGAACTGTGTTACATCTGCCCGATTTATGGATATTTGTTTCCTCTGATACATCACCTTTAAATATCATTTCTGGCATGGGTAAATTTCCTACATCTTATTTAGTAAAAACTGAAGCAAAGAATTAATTCAGTCTCTGTGCTATGGCCTTGTCCTCTCTTAGTGCCCCTTTTACCCCTCTATCATCTAATGGTCCAACTTGCTCTTTCACAGGTGTTTTACTACAAATGTACTTGAAAAGGTTTTTATTATGTGCTTTTGCTTCCATGGCAAACTTCTCTTCAAATTCTCTCTTTGCCTGCCTTATCAATGCCTTGTATTTAACTTGCCAAAACTTATTTTACATAGTAACATAGTAAATGATGGCAGATAAAGACCAGTATGGTCCATCTAGTCTGCCCAGCAATATGGCAGGAGTAGGTGCACCCCTTCCCATGTCTTTTAGGGAGTAGGTGCACCCCTACCCATGTCTTTGTTTAGGGGTGCACCCACCACTCCTCCCCCCCATTGCTCCATGCAGGACACTCCTATTTGTTGAGAAATTGGATGGTTCAGGTTATTTTGGTTTAATCCTGTTGCTGTAAAGTGATCCACTGTGTCTGTCCCAGGCCACTTTGAATTCCGTCACTGTGTTTTCCCCCACTACCTCTATCGGGAGGGCATTCCAAGCATCCACCACCCTTTCAGTGAAAATGTATTTCCTGACATTGCCTTTCAATTTACCACCTTGCAGCTTCATGTAATGCCCTCTAGTTTTACAGCTTCCCTTTCATCATTTGGCTCTTTTTTCCACTTTCTGAAGGATTCTCTCTTTGTTATAACAGCCTCTCTGACCTCACCTTTAAGCCATGCTGGCTGTCATTTGTCCTTTCTTCCACCTTTCTTAAAACATGGAATATATTTTGTCTGGGCTTCTAAGATGGTATTTTTAAATAATGGCCAGGCCTGATGTAAACCCTTAACTTTTGCAGTTGCTCTTTTTAGTTTTTCTTAATCATTTTCCTCATTTTATTATAGTCTCCTTTTGGAAAGGTAAATGCTAGTGCATTCAATTTCCTTGCTATCCTCCCTTCATTTATTAAATCAAATGTGATCATTTTATGAATGCTATTGCCAAGCGGCCCTAAAAGAATTACCTCTCGCACTAGATCCTGCATTCCACTGAAGACTAGGTCTAAAATGACATCCCTGTATGTCAGTTCCTGAACCAGCTGCTCCATGAAGCAGTCATTTTCTTCATCTAGAAACTTTATCGTCCTAGCATATCCTATCTTTTTAGCAAGCAAGCAGGACTACACACAGGTACATAGAACAGAGCTGTTTGAACAAACATAAAAGAGGCTAGCTGCTTTTTCTCTTAAAGGACAGTTGAGGAAAAGTTAGAGACTTTGGCAGGGACCCACAGGGCTATAGTAGAGAAATCCCACCTCCAGTCTGGCAGCTTTTCTGCTGTCATGGAGAGAGGTCATGTGGAAGAAGATCATCTTGGTGTGGCAGGAAGTGATCCTGTAGCTAGGACTTGTCCTCAAAGTGATGCAATACCCTCTCACACCGAGGATGTGTCTCCAGGGCCATGTGCCCATGAGGGACAGGTTAGGATGGCTGTTATAGCTGATAATTTAATCATTAGGTATGCAGATATCTGAGTAGCTAGTGATCCTGAGGATCACCTGGTTATCTACCTGCTTGGTGCGAAGCTAGCAGACCTCACATGACATCTAGATAAGATTTTAGATAGTGTGGGGAGAAGCCTGCTGTCTTGGTACATGTTCGTACCTATGACATAGAAGAGTGTGGCAGGGAGGTTCTGGAAGACAAATTTAGGCTTCTAGGTAGAAAGCTGAAATCCAGAACTTCCAAGGTAGCATTTTCAGAAATGGTTGCCATTCCATACACAGGCAGGCAGAACTCTGGAGTCTCAATGCATGGATGAGTCAATCATGCAAGGAAGAGGGGTTTGGATTTGTTAGGAACTGGGCAAAATCCTAAGGAAGGGGAAGGGGCTCTTCTGAAAGGACAGGCTCCACCTTAACCAGGGTAGAACCAGGCTGTTGGCATTAACCTCTTAAATTAGATAATGGGAGAAAGTCGACAGTTCCCCAAGAGTGCATGGTTCGGAGTGATGTATCTTTGAAGGATACTAGCAAAACAGGGTATTTCAATAGAGAGGTTCAAATAAAGGTAAAATCAGATAGTTGAAAGATTCCAAATTGCCCCATCATCTAACAGCCAAACTGTTAATATGAACAGAAAACAAACTTTGAAATGCCTGTACATAAATTCTAGAAGTCTGAAAAATAAGATGAGAGAGCTAGACTATATACAACTGAAAGAAAGGTTAGATATAATTGGCATCTCAGAGACCTGGTGGAAGAAGGATAACCAATAGGGCACTGTGATACCAGACTACAAACTATATCACAATGGTAGAGTACATCACATAGGTGAAGGGGTAGCTTTATGTTAAAGAGGGCATTGAGTCGAACAGGATAAAGGTTTTGCAGGAAACAAAATACACTGTAGAATCTCTATGGATATAAATTATATCTAAAAAGGGGAAGGAAATGGCACTGGGGGGGGGGGGGTGTACTGCTGTCCGCCTGAACAGAATGAACAGACAGATGATGAAATGCTAACATAAATTAGGGAAGCTAGCAAAGTTGACAACACAATAATCATGGGAAATTTCAATTACCCTGGTATTGACTGGGTCAAGATTTCATTTTATGCTACTGAATTCTGATATTATTTGTCTGAGGTATATTGTTTAATGCAGGGGTCTCAAACTCCAGTCCTGGAGGGCCGCAAACCAGTCAGGTTTTCAGGATGACCCTAATGAATATTTATTAGATATATTTGCATACAATGGGACAGTGCATGCAAATATATCTCATGCATATTTATTAGGGATACCCTGAAAACCTGACTGGTTTGTGGCCCTCCAGGACTGGGGTTTGAGACCCCTGGTTTAATGTGTCCCCTTGTAAAATTACCTAATCAAAACTCCTTCAAGAATGTTTACTTTTAGTAGCTATCCAAGTGTCAAATTATTTACTTCCTAGATTTTCTCTACCAACCAATAAAAAAAAGATTATATAATCTTTGTTAACAAGCTAATTGCTGAGTTGCCATATATAGCAAGAATTTTCACATGGAGTGGGAAGGGAGGGATCTAACACCTGAGAAGGGCAGTGACTTCAAAGAGCTTGCCTACCTCTTTGAACCTGAAGGTTAGAGGAGAAGAAAAACAAAGTGTAGCAGCAATAAAAAGCTTTGCCTAAGGACACAAACCATAGTAACATAGTAAATGACGGCAGATAAAGACCAGTATGGTCCATCTAGTCTGCCCAGCAATATGACAGGAGTAGGTGCACCCCTTCCCATGTCTTTGCTTAGTGGTGCACCCACCAGGAGCAGGTGCACCCCTCCCCAAAAATACCCCTTTTTTCCAGTACAGCTACAAATCACTAGGCAATGCAGCAGAAAAAAAACTATGAAAAATGAAGAAAGCCTCCTTCAAAAACTTTCTGGCAGAGAGTCCCATGTGTGATACTGATACGTCAGGTGTGATTTTTTTTTTTTTTTTTTTTACCATTTTCAGGATTTGGTGCTGTTTTGATGCCTCCACTGATTCTTCCATGGTTTTCTTGCCCACAAGACATACAGCTATTTTGGATGACTGCATGGCCCCTGCAGAGAGGAACATGTGAGAAGGCTGCATGCTCTAGCCAGCAATCCCACTTGGGCCTCCTGAGGCCCTAGGGTTCTTTTCCACTGGTTTTCAGCGGGCTGCTTTTAGACCTTTCTAGCTATGCATGGGAGTCGGAGCCCCAGGCCTCCCCGATAGGAGATCCAGAGCCCTCAAGCATTTCTGCCACTGGCAGTAAGGAAACATGCTCCTGCATCGCCCTTCACCTGCCCTTTCCTCTGAGAATCCAGTCTTATCCCCTGCAGGGACTGTCTGGAATGATGAAGAGGAATACTTTTGTCCAGAAGGTAAGACTGAGGAAGAAGGGAAGAGTCCCCTCATGGAAGGCAATGATCAGTCTGTGATCTGCCTATTTCGCGGGCTCTACCTCCTTGTGCTGATTCAGGACACAGTAGTGGCTCTGCATGTGGCGGAGTCTGCTCCTCTACAAGTTTCACAAGCAGACCACTTTCTGAAGAGCATCCAGCATCCTTCTGAATTTTTTCCTTTACCTGAGTCCATGCGTCAGATCCTAGTCTCCCAATGGGAGACTCCTGAGCTGGGTCTTAGGGTCCCTAAGGCCCTGTCTCAGTTATACACTCTGCCCCAGGGCAAACTGGATCAGCTTTTTGGGCTTCCTCGAGTGGACACCCTAATCATGGCAGTGACAAAATGCACAACCATCCTGACTGAAGGAGGAGATAGGAGAATGGAGGCCCTTCCTAGGAATGTTTTTGTGGCCTCTGTTCTGGACTCTCAGTTGGCCTGATGGCTCAAGCTCTCTTGTCTTGGATCTAGCAATTGCTGGACAGCCCAGAGGCTGCAAGAATGGCCTCAGGCACTGTGTATGTGACATATGCCCTGAATCCTTGGCAGCAGTTGTGGCTAGACAGAGGCTGTGACTCCGCAAGTGGTCTGCTGATGCTGCCTTCAAGCTGCGTCTGATCAAATTTTCCTTTAGAGGTAGGATGCTGTTGGGTGAAGATCTAGAGAAATTTGTGAAAAACCTCTCACAACAGTCCTATAAAAATGCAGAATTAGCCATCATATTTTAAATATGTTTGTGTGCCTGCTCGTCCTGTAGGCAAAAGAATGTGCTGATGGCTCTTTCATTTTGTGTGGCTGTCAGGATCTATTGTTTTGTTTGACCGGTGCTGCTGTTTGCTACCCCTCAGAAGCTGCTGCCCTAAGTGACTGCCTGGTCTGCCTAATGGTTGAGCTGGCCCTGCATTGATCAATAAGAGTTCTCTGGGGTCTCATTTGTCTCAAGGTTTAAGAGTATATTTAAGGGAGTATCTACCCTGGTCTGTGACTGTTTAAAGTAATGTTAAGACAAAGGAAGTCAAGACCATGTTTGGAGTGAAGCACATCTTGAAGGAGTGAGAGCATGCTAGGAGTGCAAGGCTGGTGCAAGGGGATTGGGTGCCTTAGGCGCACCTTAAGCCTCTTCCCCCTCCCCTCCCCCCCCCCAAGATTTTGATAATTAAACTCAACAATCAAGGTCATTCAAACACCACCCCTTTCATGACGATCCTGTAAAAATGCATAATTAGACATCATACAATTAAATATTAAACTTTGCTTTGCATGCATGAGTGTGCCCACTCTTCCTGCGGGTAGAAGAATGTGCTGATTGCCCTTTGAGCTTATGTGACTGTCAGAATCAATTGTTTTGCTTTCATTGCGGCTACTTTTATCTACCCCTCAGAAGCTGTTCCCACAGGTGACTGCCTAACATTGCCTAATGGTTGGACTGGACCTATGGGCGTGGTGAGCATGTGAGGGTAGTGTATGTGCAAATGGATCAAAGGTTAGCTGAGGGTCAGTCATTTCCCAACCTGATATTCTTTTTTTTTAATTACCACTAGCAGTCCACTCCCTTTATCAGGCCAAGTCTTGAACAACTTTCTGTACAGCCAGCATAGATT
Organism: Ichthyophis bannanicus; assembly: GCA_033557465.1. Taxonomy (NCBI): domain Eukaryota; kingdom Metazoa; phylum Chordata; class Amphibia; order Gymnophiona; family Ichthyophiidae; genus Ichthyophis; species Ichthyophis bannanicus. The sequence goes on along the minus strand of CM066043.1, from coordinate 197,546,771 downwards.
GTCTCTCATTCAGGTTGACCTTCAACTACTGTTAAATGAGGAATGGTGGAATCTATAGAAAGCCAAGTGAGAGAAAAATGGCAACATCTTTGAACAAAGTGTCATAATTTCACCACCTTTAATATCTCCCATACTGCGAGAGTGCAGTCATTTTTCAGGGTCATATACAAAGCAGCAAACACAAAAGGACCACCCTAAAGAGTTACTACCCCATGTACATACATTGCCTTGAAGTGGTGTCCACGTATCTTCTTTACAATCCAAGTCATCTGATGACCGTGACCTGAGAAATGGTCTAATCAAATCTCTGAATAGTGTTTTCCAAGTCATATGGGAAGAGAGAACAAAAAATATGGACTTCACCCACTAAAGCTGGAAATGCTGGACTACTAAGCCATCTTGGAGTAACACCATCAATTCTATACTTTCCATCTGTGACTGAAAGCTTGGTGATGATTTATGTCCTTCACATGGATAAAGCACCAAGGGGTAAAGGAGCAAATCAGAGCAAGTGGAAAGCTCTCAAAATGCAACAAAATTCCATATCTTGCCCTAAACCTTTCACCACCCTGGTATTGCATATAGTTGTACAAAATGTCAAGCCATGCACCACTGTCAGATATAATAATGGAGTGGAGGAGTAGCCTAGTGGTTGGGGCAGCAGCCTGGGGCCAGCATGACCAGCATTTAATTCCCACTGATGCTCCTTGTGGCCTTGGGCATCACTTACCCTTCTATTGCCTCAACACAAACTTAAATTGTAAGCCCTCTGGGTCATGGAAATACCAACAGTATCTGATTGTAACTTGCTTTGAACTACTACTAGAAAGGTGTAAGCTAAATGCTATTTAATAATATCCCTCAAGAATTTCTCAAACATCTTAGTCCATGAATCCACCTTTGAAAGGTTATCTTCTTTACAAGGATTATTGTAAAAGTGAACTGCCTAAAATTCAGCACTTCCAAAGTCAACAGCCTCCTAAAATCAAGCAAAAAACCTATTCTATCATCAAACTATCAACCAATAGCCCTATTGTCAGTAAGTTTCAAAATAGTAGAGAAAGGTGCTCCAAACTACAGCCCATAGGCTAAGGTGCTCCACAGAGCTTATATACCTGGCCTGCCATACTTTCCCTGACCAGAGCTGAATCTAGCTTGTGGGACTTTTTTCTTCAAGCATGGCAGCTGGTAAAGTAGCAAGGCTGGTGGGGTGCCCAGGCTGCACCAGCTGAAGATGATGATGGTAATATGACATGGCAACAAATTCTGTAAACTCCAAAGGGACCTCCAAACCCCACCGCCTAGGTTTGCCTCCAGAAGAGGGTTGAGAAGCTCTGTTCCGAGGTTTTGTTAAATTTTAAACAGAAAGTCAGAGGTTAGAGAGAGTGTGGTGGAAATCTTTAGAGAAGGGAGATAAAAACAGAGGTGTCTTAGGCATTTGAAGACTTATAGAACAGCCCTTGCAAGGATGAGATTTATTTTTCTTTTTTAATTGCTAGTTCTGGAAAGGTACAAAAAACAAAAATCTACCCACCTGCCAACTGATCCATCCCTGGAAAGGAGACAGCGTCTTGACGGCCATAGTTTTTTCCACCTTTTTTGTTAGTAGGATTTCAACTATTTGAGATGAATCCTCCTCAAGTGACCCAAGTAATATGGAATCACTGGATCTTAGAAAGGTGCCTGTTAGGCCTTCATCTAGCCAAGAAATTAGAGACAACTATTAATTTATTTTCATCATTCCACAAAATAAGTTTGGAGGAGATTGATTCTATTCTAAAATCACTAAATCCTTAAGCTTCTATACTGGATCCTTGCCCTTCCAACCTTATTAAAATGGGAAGATATATTGTGTTCCTATTACACATTTGTCAGCACTTCCCTAAGGGATTGTTGTGCTCCATTCTCATTAAAAAGGGAACTGATCAGAGGCTATCAAGAAAACAAGGCCAAATCCTTCAGATTTTCAAAATTTTAACACAGTAGCAAACTCTTACTTACTTATCAAATGTGATTGAGGAGTCTCACTAAAATTTCAGGATTATTGTTCTGACATTAAATTTCTGGATGAAAATCAAGCAGGTTTTAAGCATGCATCACCACAGCACTGAGACAGTACTTACGACACATACTGATGTTCTAAGACAACTTCTTAGGAGGGGGGAATGGTCTAGTGGTTGGGGCAAGTTACCTCAGGCCAGAGGACAGCAACCTTGGTCCGGAAGGACTAGGGTTTCTAGTCCCACAGGTGTTCCTTGTGGCCTTGGGAAAGGTACTTAACCCTCCGTTGCCTCAGGTACAAAAAAACAGATCATGAGCCCTTTTGCAACAAGGGAAAATATATATAGTACCTGAATGTGCACTGCTTTGACAGGTAGAAAAATGGTATAAAAGCCTAGTTAAATAAATAAATAAACTTCTGCACAGGAGTATTCTGTTGGATCTTAGTACTGCTTTTGATAGTATTGACACAAAGGGTCGCCTTTATTAAAATACAGCAGTGTGTTGCATGTTAAGCTCCGAAACTTGAGTATGGGGGTAGCACTGGATTCTTGCTAACAAATGAAGGCATGTCCCCATGTAGTTATAGGAGTTTCACATCATCCCCATGCTAAGCAGTTTGCTGTTACCATTGGCACGTATAAGACCACCCATTGAGGAAGCAGTAAATGCCCCATGCAAAGTGCTGCATTGATGGTTAGCATGTGTTAAAGGCGCCTGTGCTAACTGCAATGCACATGTTCCACCCCTGAACTGCCCAGTCTCCGCCCCAACCCATCCTAAGCAGTTAGCATGGGATTCTTACATGGCTGCATATTTGACACATGGTTTCCACAGTGCAGTCGGTGTGTACTAAACCCCATGCTGTTACCATAGTTTAGCAACATCCACCCCCCAAAATGTTGTTGAGGCCATTGTTAGAGGTAGGATGCCACAAGGACTCATGCACTGGTTCACTTCCACCCTCTTGAATAGGTCACAGGCTGTTCTGTGAGATGGGGAACCTTTGGGCCATTATCTGTTTTGTGGGGTGTTCCCCAGACTTCACTCCTTTTCATTATTTACCTTTGGTCTTTGGGGCATATATCTGGCATTTTATTTTTCTTCTTTGATGATGGCAGCCAGTTGGACCTCCCTTCATGGAATGATAGAGAGGAGAGGACTAGGTGGTTCAATGACTGTGTTTCTGGTGTAGCAACTTGGATGTCAAGAAATAACTAGAAGCTTAACCTTATGAAAACCGAGATCTGTGGAGCCATGAAAATATATGGAGTTCCCAAAAACACTTTTTGTGATGGAAGACCAACAGCTAGAATTAAGTGATGAGGTGATGAGTTTGGAGGTTAGAAAGGAGTGAACTAACATGGATTCTCACAGGTTGATATTCAAAAGGATTTATAATGGCTGCTAAACATATAAACACTTTATCTATGAATTTTCACTGGCACTATATGTAAAGTGCCACTGAAGGTTCTTACAGACTGTTCTGATGTTATCCTGACACTGCCATGGGTGAAGTAAGGGAGGAGCATGGGTGTTCCACTTAACACTACAGATAGCCAGCAATATGCAACCACTACGCAGTTGCAGTCAACAAAAAAACTAAACTAAACTGTTTAGCTATACGGATCCCATTGACTCTCCTTGTGGCCTTGGGCAAGTCACTTAACCCTCCATTGCCTCAGGTACAAACTTAGATTGCAAGCCCTTCAGGAACAGAGAAATACCTACTGTACCAGAATGTAACTTGCTTTGAATGTCTACTGGAAAGGCACGATCTAAATACTAATAATAAATAAAAATTACAACTGAATATCGCTGCTATGTATAGAGTGTCAGCGGTTACTGCTGTATATGTATATCCAACGCTGCTACGCCTACATATAGTGAAGCTGAATATATGTAAAATATTTAAACACCACAGCCAGTATTTTAAAAAAATATTGACTGTGGGGTTTAAATTATGACTCGGTAGGTTGTAATAGTGGCACATGATTCTCGTTTCCACCAGAGATGACTGCAATTGCTTTCACCCCCTTTTAACAAGTAGGGTTTTGCAGCAATCATACATGCAGCCTGTATATCATATTTAGATTTCTGCAAGTTCTTATATCTCAAATTGTGAAAAAGTAGTCTATGACTTCAGTAAAATGGCCAAGTGTCTGAAGGAGGAGTTGTCAGGGTAGGAGGAGATAAGGGAAGTGGAACTGCAGTGGGCTAAACTAAAGGAGGCAATAAAAGGGACACCAGATACATATGTAAGGAAAGTAAATAAAAACAAGAGGAAAGGGAAACCTATTTGGTTCTCCAAAGAAGTGGCTGCACAAATAAAAGCAAAAACCACAGCTTTCACAAAATTCAGAAAATTGCAAACAGAGGAACACAGGAAAGAATATAGGATAAAGCTAAAAGACATAAAAAGAGAAATAAAGATAGCAAAATCAAAGGCAGAAGAAAAGATGACTAAAGATCTCAAGCGTCAGGTATATTTGGGAGAAGAGGAAGATCAGAGGTGGAATTGCAGGACTCAGAAGTGCTGAGAATGGAATCGTGGAAAGTGACATTGAAAAAGCAAAAATGCTAAACAAATACTTCTGTTCAATTTTTACTAAAAAAAATCTTGGAGAAGGACCACCTGTGATTGATAAATATACAAATGGGAATGGAGCAGATACAACACCATTCACAGAAGATGATGTGTTTGTACAGCTTGCAAGTGGACAAGGCCATGGGACCGGATGGGATACATCCCAGGATACTGAAAGAACTCAGACAGGTTCTTGCAGGTCCTTTAAAAGATGTTTTTAATAGATCCTTGGAGACAGGAGAAGTTCCACAGGACTGGAGAACAGCTGATGTGGTACCTCTTCACAAAAGTGGCAGTAGAGAAGAAGTGGCAAATTACAGGCCAGTAAGCCTTACCTTGGTAGTGGGGAAAGTAATGGAGGTGCACCTGACAGAGAGAATAGTGGACTTTCTTGAAACCAATAGGTTGCATGATCTGAGGCAACATGGTTTTACCAAAGGACGATCATGCCAAACAAATCTAATTGAATTCTTTGACTGGATGACCAGAGAACTAGATCAAAGGCATGTGATGGATGTGATCTACCTATATTTCAGCAAAGCCATTGATAATGTTCCTCATAGGAGGCTTATCAGTAAACTGAACAGCCTGGGGATGGGTACCAAAGTATTGAACAGGATCAAAAATTGGTTGACTGACAGATGACAGAAGGTGATGGTAAACGGAACTAACTCGGAAGAAAGGAAGGTGATTAGTGGCATGTCCCATGGATCGGTCCTGGGACCGGCACTGTTCAATGTATTTGTGAGTGATATTGCTGAAGAACTGAATGGAAAGTCTGTCTTTTTGCAGATAACATGAAAATTTGCAACAGAGTGGACTCCCCAGAGGGAGTGGATAACATGAGGAAAGATCTACAAAAGCTGGAAGAATGGTCTAATGCGTAGCAGTTAAGATTTAATGTGAAGAGGTGCAGTGGGATGCAGAATTCCAATGGAATTGTATGCGACAGAGGGTGAGAGGTTGGTGAAGGACCTCGGAATAATTGTTTCTGAGGATCTCAAGGTGGCAAAACAATGTGACAAGGTGGCGGCCAAAGCCAGAAGGATGTTTGGTTGTATACAGAGAGGAATTACCAGCAGAAACTAGGAGGTACTAATGGCATTGTACAAGTTGCTGGTGAGGCCTCACTTTGAATATTGTGTTCAATTATGGAGATCATATCTCGCAAAAGATATAAAAAGACTGGAAACAGTTCAGAGGAAAGCGACCAAAATGATTTGGAGCCTGCACCAGAAGACATATGAGAAGAGACTTGAAGACCTAAATATGTATATTCTAGAAGAGAGGAGGGACAGGAGAGATATGATACAGACCTTTAAATATTTAAAGAGTATTAATGAACAAACAAACCTTTTTCAAAGATGAGGAACTGCAAAACTAGAGGGCATAACATGAAGCTGCAAGGGGGTAAACTGAAAGACAACATCAGGAAAACAGTGGATCCCTTTATAGGAACAGGATAAAATCAAAATAACCTTAACAGTCTCTGCTATCTCAACAAATAAGGGTGACCTGCACAGAGCAGCGGGTACACCCCTAAACAAAGGCATGGAGAGGGGGACCTGCACAGAGCGACTGGTGCACCTACTCTTGCCACTTTGCTGGGCAGACTAGATGGACCATGATGGTCTTTATCTGAAGTCATATACTATGTTACTATGTAAGATTACAGTTAGTCCAGAACTCTGCTGTCTAGTTACTGGCTGGCCACAGCTAGAGAAATGATTACCTTCCCATAACTTATCAGTTTGCACTAGTTTCCACTGAAAACAGAATTTTCTATAAAACCTTAACTTTTGCTTTCAAAATATATGTTGAGCAAAGTGAGGCATTATGGTCATCATTGACTCCTATGTTTACAAGACACTGGGGTATGTTTACTAAACAGCGGTAGCAACTTCCATGCGATATCAATGAAATCAATGGGGCCGTGGATCCGATATTGCATGGAAACCACTACTGCTGTTTAGTAAGCATATCTCACTGACTTTCAGAGCTACCATCAGAATGAAAAGTTTCACTCGCCAGTCTTGTCATGTCTTGTCCTCTGATCTCACCCCCATGACCACCTAACTCAAACTATACTAACTCGACCATGTCCAAAATCTGTCCAAGTCCAAAGTCTGTCCTATGTCTTATGTTGAAATCATCAATGTAGCCTCCCTGGTGATGGCCCCGCCCTTATACGTAAATTCCCCCCCCCCCTTTTATGTAACGCCGCTTTGACCCGGTGAAAAGCGGGATACAAATACAGCTAAATAAAATAAAATAAAAAAAAATTGTCATGTCTTGTCTACAGTTCCCTTTGGTTCTTCCATCTTTAGAACAAACTACTCAGAGACCAGAGCTATATCGGAGCTGTTGTTTTGCACTGTGCTGTGAAAACATGTCTATTTAAATAACTGGATTGTATTGTTGATCTTTGGATTGTAGCCAATTTTATGAAAAGATTGGCATTTTATGAACCATAAGCTTTTGTCTTTGAGTTGACAACTGGACATAACGGATGGAGATTATGTTACATTTTTTTTATAAGTATTGGTATTTTATGCCCAAAGAATGCACTATATTATGTAATTGTGTGAGCCACTTTGATGTAGAAAGGTGATATAAAGATTAAATAAATTAAATGATTTAATGTCTGAAATGTCTGTTCTCTTGAAAAGTGTGGGGATTCATCTACTTATGAACAGCAACCAAAGGCTTCCTGTATTTGAACTATCAACTACTTATTAAATGCTCATTTACTTTAGGGCAACTAAGTAGAACAGAAAGGGAGGAAAAACATGATGTCCCTAAATTTCAATAGAGTACTCTTCTACCTACTATCTTACTGATGCAGTCAGATATCACATAAAAGTCTACAGGAATAAAGCATCCCCTGCAATAAGCAACTGCCCAATTCTGAGAACAGAGACACAAATGTTTGCAAAGGCAGAAATCCTGACCATAGCAACCCCTTCCTATTTCTAGTCATGGATGTCCCAATAATTAATATAGCAAGCAAAGCTTCAAATTCAAATGAGTACTACCTGTTGTGAGTAGTTTAAAAGGTAGGCACTGTATTTTACTGTCATCTATTGAAGTTGACTCTAGATTTCACATTAAGGTAAAATATCTTCTAATCAAAATAGCTTTTCTGTGCCCCTGATTAAGCCTGCATTTATAAAATACAACATGGATATGCAGTATCCCTAAACTAAATGTATAATATACTTTGAAATGTTTACTGGTTCCTTGTAATGTAAACAGGTTCCCTATGTTAATTTTACTTGTAAACCGTGTTGATAATTGGAAATAAGGTATATAAGCCTTTCAAATAAACAAATAAACTGAGACATCCCTCAATGCACCATCTATCCCTGATCTATCAATCACCTCAGTTCCATGGTCGGATCACAAGCTAATCTTATTCCAAGTTCCCCTTCCTAGTTGTGGCCAAAATGAAGAAAAAAAAGAGTGAACGGCCATCCCAGCTCCCCTCCTAGAAGGTTCCAACCATTCGACAAAGACCTAATCCTAAAAACAACACTCCCACTAACTACCTCATTGGCACTCAACCTTGACAATTTAGTCTCCGATTGGAATAAAACACTCAGTTCAATCGCAGTATGTCCATCAACTAACAAACTCCAAGGGAAGCGTCACTCTACAACCTGGTATTCAGCTGAGCTAAAAACCTCACGCACAACACTAAGGAAACTCGAGAGACGATGGCGTCGCTCACGCTCAGATGAAGACCGGAATGCATATAACTCACATCTCGCAGCACATCGCACCTCAGTGACAGAAACCATGAGGCGTTATCACACAGACATACTAAAAAGATCTCTGAACAAACCACACGACCTGTTTGCTCTCGTCAAGCGTTTGACAAAGGAACCTGCCTCAGAGCAAATAAGCGATATCCACCCTCAAACATTCGCCGACTATCTGCAATCCAAACTCTGCAAGATCAATAACAACTCATCACCTAGCACTATCCCTGAACCATACGACCAAACACCACTCACCATCTTCTCAATACCATCCAAACAACGCATTGAGGACACCATTGTTGGCATCAACATGACTACCGCCCAAACTGATCCATGCCCAGCGTTCTGGATTAAAGAACTTCGGACCGACTTCAGTCCCTTCATATCTAGACTCATGGAACAATCTTTCACTACAGGAGCTTTCCCAAGTATCCTCAAGCGCACATCTATAAGACCCTTACTAAAAAACAACAAGCTCAACCCTCAGAAGCCTGAATCATATAGACCGATATCAAGTATACCGTTTCTGGCAAAAATAATGGAAAAGGAAGTTCAAAGACAAATCCAAGATCATGTTGATACCAATGCATCACTGGACCCATGCCAGCACGGTTTTAGAGAAGCCCATGGTGTTGAAACACTTCTCACCACACTCTTCAGTAGCATAATAACAGGCATTGACAACATCCGCCAAGGGTTCGTCCTTGTCTTCCTAGACATTGCAGCAGCGTTTGACTCCGTTAGCCATGAGTGCCTCCTTGAACGACTCAAGGAGAAGGGAATCACCGATAAAGCACTTGAGTGGTGTATGTCCTACCTTTCTGATAGATGGCAGCAGGTACGATCCAGCGATACATCATCTGATCCGTTCCACCAAAAGCAAGGTGTTCCACAAGGGTCCTCCCTCTCCGCCCTGATGTTCAATATATACATGCAGCCTATCTGCAACCTGATCCGGTCCTTCAGTGTTAACTGCCTTATTTACGCTGATGACGTGCTGTTATACATGCCTTTTGCAACAGAGAAACCCAACCTCACACCTATAACAAACTGCATAAATGAAGTTTCTAACTGGCTGCAATCCCAAAACCTTAGGATCCAACACAAGAAAATGGAGGTTTTATTTATTACAAGGAATCGAAACTTCACTGCTCCGTCTTTCATAAAAGTGAAGGATGCAGATCTCCAGACCAAGCCCACTATCAGATACCTTGGCGTGACCTTAGACCAGCACTTGGATATGAAGGCGCACATAGGAAACATTGTAAGAGCGGTATACCATAAAATCCGATCCCTTAGACATCTAAGATCCCTGCTTGCACCTGACGATTTCAGAACCATCTATCAGGCACTAATCATACCGCATTTTGATTATGCAAATTCAATCCTGCAAGGTCTCCCTCAAGCCACCTTAAATCCACTTCAACTTGCAATGAATGCCGCAGCAAGAGTTCTACATGGCGCTTCTAGGAAAGACCATGTCACACCCATTCTAAAACATCTCCACTGGCTCCCGATACAAGGTAGAATCACTTACAAGACCTTACTACTTACCTTCAAGGTTATTAAAGGGCTTTCGTCGGCATCATTGACTGAACTAATCCAGACAATTCCTCTCAATAGGGACAGAAGGTCAGTAACACTTAACACCCTGGTAGTCCCAAAATTAATAACACAATGCACCAAGGCAACAGTAGGCAGGGCCTACAATTTCTGCGCACCAAGGTACTGGAACAGCCTCCCTGACAGCATCCGATCAATCCAGGACTTATTTCAGTTCAGAAAGGCCTTAAAACTTCACCTCTTCCTCCAGTTTTACCCAGAAGCCAATGTGGACGCTGCACCATCCTCACAAGCCTCTCAGAACCCCTTTGACTGAAGTCAAAAGAGTTCCCAATTATGTCTTAAATTGTAAATAGTTACCTTGTTATCCAAGTTGCATTACCTGTTCAACTGTAAACACAAAGTACCATCGGAAATGTGTATTTTATTGTTCATTGTAAACCGCACTGATGCTGAATAGCGAGGTATAAAAGAGACTCTAATAAATAAATAAATAAATATAATGAACTGCTATTTCAATTGTTATACATGCAAGCTGCAACCTTGTCTGTGTGGTGAAGGGGGGGGGGGTGTCTTTGTTTTGTGTGTGTATGTTTGGGGGTGGGGGATTGGTTTTGTTTTGTCCCCAGTTACCCAGAGCTTATTCCTGTAGTTATCTAATAACCACCCGAAATACTTGTCATCTCTTTTCACTTCCAAAGGTGTGCATAACATTCAAGTTACTGGATACATACACGATTTCCAATTCCAGTTCGTCCAATAAAAAGGTATCACCGTATTATGTTATTTTATTTATTTATTTTGTATTTGTTTGCTAACTTCAGTTTCCTTGCATGCAAGAGAACAAACGCTGCAACGATGGTTTATAACGGGTGTTCATGCAAAACTAAAATCTCCACAGTGTTACTTAATGTTTGCTACAAAGTGGTCACAATGAAAGCTAGTATAGTTGAGCATCTGCAGGACGTGCCAGTCGTGTACTTCGTTCAAACAAGGTAGGAATGAAGGCTAAAGACTGCGACTTCATTGCCGTACAGGAACGAGTAGGTCTGAACTGTCGCCTCCTAGCTGGGCTGCGCTGCGCTGCACCATAGCTTGGTACCGGTTCGGCCTCAGCAAGATTCTCTCTAGCGTAAGATCGTCTGGACCCAGCATAGTAGTCGCAGGGGCATAATATCTAAACCATGAACGCATTAATGGCTAGATCTGTACTCGCTGAAGCGACGTAGGATGATCGGGCTTCAAAAGACGAAATACGCCACCAGCTCCGCTTCGAGCCCTCAGAACGGAGCAGCTCGGAGCAGGCTCCATCTTGCCTCCTGCGTGCCCCTCGGAAAGGTGGCGTTTCCTCCCCGTCTGTCGCGAGAGCGGCGGGGGATAGGCTGGGCGCGCCGGACGGCCGTCACCTCGCTGCTCGCGGGAGGGGGGAGGGGGGACTCGGGGGGCTGCCCCCCTTCTCCTCCCCTCGCTGCCGTCGCTCACCGCCTCGGCTCCTTTATCTGTGGCCCAGGGACGGAGGCGAGGCTGAGCCGCCAGGGCCTCGCTCCTCTCGTGCGGGTTTCATCGTTTCTGCTCGCATTCGCCATGGCGCGACCTCGGCCCCGGGACTACAAGGCTGGGGAGCTGGTGTTCGCTAAGATGAAGGGCTACCCGCACTGGCCGGCCAGGGTGAGTAGGGCAGCAGGCCCCGGGCTTTCTCCTTCCTCTTCCCGGGGCGCGCGAGGGGGATGCTGATGTTGCGCTGAGGATCCTTTCTCCCTTCTTCCCCGGCTGGATGCCACGCCCGCGCGACAACTGCAGCCCGCTCGACGTTCCATTCGGCCCTCGCGGCGGCGTCCCCTGTGCACGGGCGAGCGCGCGGCTTCATTATTCGCGAGGTGCCGAGGCCTACACGGGCTTGCCTCTGCCCATCCGCCCGGGGTACTGTTCTTTGAAATGGTAACTCGAGCACGGTGCGGCTTTCTTCAGTCCCTGACAAGGATCCTATGTCCTTCGTTATTTGAAATGGGGCGAAAAAAAACAAAACCCCCTACCAATTTCCCAAAAAGGGGGGCCTCGGTAGGGAGCTTTGATGTTGTGGTCTTTGTTTATATCGCCCGCTTCGGGAAAGGTGAGGATTTTCCTCGGTTTTTGTTCCTGTTCTCTCGGGGCAACAATTATAATAGTGGAGCGGCTTTCCTCAGTCTCTGGTAGTAGATTAGGAAAAGTGCTGGTTCATAAATAACCATATGTTGATGAAAGAAGACATTTTTATAATAGTTCAGGATTCCCTTCGGGTTTCTATTTTTGTTGTTTTCCATTTTCTTCTGTTAGGTAATAGCCTAACTAGCTCTACAACCTTCCTAACTTACAGGTTGCTGACATCCTCCTAATGTATAGTTGTGGTTAACATTATTGGCACTCTTACATTTTAAGTATATTGTGTACAGTATCTTGAGAAATAATTGGAAATATTCCAGTTGTATGTCGTCATAATATTTAATAGTATATTCAAAGCTACAATAGAAAAAGATGTCTGTGCAGCTTAGACCTTGTAATTTCTGAGAAAAAATGAAATATCACCTGCACAGGATTAATGGAACCTTTTACTAATATTTGCTTGCACAACCCTTGGCAGTGATGACAGCCTCCAAACGTTTCTTGTAGCCATTTATGTTTCATTCATCTGTCTGCTAGTAGTTTCTCTTAATCTTCATCTGCAATTTGTTCCAGCTTATGAATGTTTCCAGGATCCCTTTTACCAATGGCAGATTTCAGCTGTTTCCAAAGGGACTAGACTGAGATCAGGACTCCTTGATGGCCACGTTAAAACGGTCCATTTTTTTTTTGTATTTATGGATCTATGTTTTGGGTCATTGTTCTGCTGGAGGATCCATGACCTTCGACCCAGACTTAGCTTTCTGACACACTAGTAGCATATTGCACTCCAAAATACTTTGGTAGTCTTCTGATCGCATGATAGAGGTTCCATAGTGTTTTGGGGCTGTTTTGCTGCCTCAGGAGCTGGAGGCCTGGAACATATTAAAGGAATCATGAAATCAGAGGTCAACCAAGGTATTTTGGAGTGAAATGTTACCTGGTATGTCAGAAAGCTAGATCTGGGTCGACGGTCATGGGTTCTGCAGCAGGACAATTACCCAAAACATACATCCAAAAGTACAAAAGAATTGTTAAAAAGGAAAAAGTGGACTGTCAAACTGGCCAGCAATTAGTCCTGATCTTAATCCAATCGAGAACCTTAGGAAAGAGCTGAAACCTTAGGAAAGATCTGCCATTGGTAAAAGGAATCCTGGAAACATTCATGAGCTGGAACAAATCGCAGTTGAAGAGTGGGAGAAACTACCGGCAGACAGATGTACAAATCTTATAGATGACCGCCTCCAAATGTTTCTTGTAGCCATCACTGCCAAGGATTGTGCAACCAAATATAAGTGCCATTAATCCTGTCCAGGTCATATATGGCCTTATTGTTCTTTGTAAACTGCTTAGACTTTTAGATTTGTGATATACAAATTTAACTAAATATTTTGTTTTCTCAGGAATTACTACATCTAAATTGTACACACACACACAGTGGCCCAAAAAAGTGATAACATCTTGTACATTAAAAGCTTAAATAGTTTACTTATTTACCTTTTTTAGCTATATAATGTCTTTATTTTGCCAATTTCCGGTTGCCATCTTTTTTTTTTTTTAAATTTGTCAATCATTTACATCTGTCTTTTTGAATTTTTAAATAACTTATATGCTACGAGATGTTCTCACCTTTTTTGGGCCACCATGTATGTATGTATGTATGTATATATGTGTGTGTGTGTGTGTATATAATATATACCTTTGAACATACTAGTAAAATATTGTGACATACAGTTGGAATATTTCCAATTATTTCTCAAGATATTGTACATAGGATACCTCAAAATACTAAAGCAACTACGCCCACTTGTTCATATACAAGACTTCATCAGCATAATACAGGCAATCATCACACCCCATTTTGACTTTGCCAACTTAATCCTTCTAGGCACATCAAAACAAAACATTAAAAGACTTCAGCTAGCACAAAATGCAGCAGCTAGATTCATAATGAAGATTCAAACATTTGAACACATAACACCCATACTAGCTAACTTACATTGGCTACCAATACAATGCAGGATAAACTATAAGACCATAATAACTACCTTCAAGGCACTAAATAACATGGCTCCACCGACACTAGGCAAACTTATCACTAAGGACTCCAATAAAACCGCACTCAGGAAAGGTCACACAAACAAAATAACTCCAAAAGACTTCACAAAAGCTAAAAAGACAACTAAGAAAAAGGCATTCTCCCATGCAGCACCCTCCCTATGGAACTCCCTCCCTGAGGAAATTAGAACACTAACAGAAATTAAGGAACTTGGAAAGAAACTAAAAACACATCTTTCTACCTCACACTTTGATCCTACGATATACTCCTTCTCCCATAATGAAAACAGATAACAAATGACAAATCAGATCCCTACCAAGTAAGACATATAATACTAGCTTATAAAATTATCTCAATACCTTTATACTGATATCAACGCTCCTTCCGGCGAACTTTCAGTCTAACTTATCACAATTAGTCAATCGACCACTATGCGATTTACATAGTATAAACATAATTTGTATATAGTTGTAATACCTTGAAACGTTGTTTTTGTTATGGTACTTGTTCCAGTTTCAACCGAAACTAAGTATGTCTTGTTTGTTAAGGCTCTGGCCTATTGTACATAGTTTACGGAAGTTCTTTGTAAAAAACAGACCTTTGCTCTGTCCATTAACCTGTTCTTTGTAAACCGCACCTGATCCATGGGAAAGTGCGGTATATAAGTGATTTGTTAAAATAAAAATAAAATAAATAAAATGCAAGGGTGCCAATAATTTTAACCACAACTGAAGAGCAGTAATTGGAATAGGAAACGTTTCTGAAGTACTTGGGGCTGGCACAGTGAGGCATGGAGTATAATAGAATCTGGCAAAGGGAAGATGGCAGTGCCTACCATTGATGTGTATCGAAAATTATTGTAGACAAGTAGAATGTCCATAAGAATGATTCTGCATACAGCTACACTGCAGACACGTAATCCTGACTTGCAAGGTTCTTACAAATTTATTTATTTAACATTTCTTCTATACCGCGCTATTAAAATCAGCACGGTGTACATCGAACAAAAACACTGCAATGTATACAAACAACATTGAGTTTACAAAGAACAGGGAAATGAACATGGGATCGAAACCGGGGAAACTAAATACATATTAACTCGAAACTATGTACAATACTCTAATATAAATGGGTGTTGCATTGATTTTGTGAAGATGAAGATTAGTGGATATGGCATACTTTATTACAATAAAGTTATGTTCTTTGTAAAAGTACTTTTGAAAAAGAGAGGTGTAGGATTAGAGTTTTGGTTAGCCTGTATCAATCTCCACATATATTCAGCACCACCTATCTGGATAGTAACACACAATTATACATGATTTATTTACCACCACTACTACTACTACTTTTTCATTTGCTATCTAATGATGCTGCATTGATTATTTGCTATAGAACACTGGCTTGGTAACTGAGAGACCAGTGTTCGATTCCCACTAGCACTCCTTGTGGCATTGGGCAAGTCACTTAACCCTCCATTGCGTCAGAAGAAAGGCCTGACAATCTACTTCCAGTCACAATGCCAAGAAAACCCAGGAGTCAGCGTTGACTCGAAGGCACACATTGCATTGCATGATCTGTTTTACATATTTAGTGATGATTTTCTTTAAAAAAGAAAAAAATTGGAATGTGCATGCTAAAGGCATGATACAAATGTGAGAGTAAGGATTTTAAGGTCTGCTTTAAGAGACTTCTTCCAAATGCTCATGTTCTACCTTCATCTAGATGAAAGATAGAAAGAGGAACTCAAACAGCAGGTGCAAAACAGGAAAGAAAGTAGCACATACAATTACACTTCAAATAAAGGGATCAGTTTCCCTGCAAAGCGAATTCCAGAGATTGCATGCCTGGTTTGCAAGATACTGATCCCTTGGAGATGCTGCCAAATGTTCTGGATAGTCAAAGGGAAAAAGAAGTGGGGAAATAGCTCAGGAAGTAACAATTTATACTAGGAAGCATGAAAAAAAGAATGCAAAAGTATGGTGCATAGAAGTGAGGAGACATATATATTGTAACCAAGAAAGATAAAAGTGAGCAACATGACAAATATTACCTAGGGATAAAGAAACGTTGTGTCTTTCTCTTGGATGCAGCAGAGTTTCACTCCCAAAGTACAGAAAGCCAGAGCAAACATACAGGCTTAGCAGAGGTGCATACACTCTGGAAAGGTCAAAGTCAATGACACACATAGACAAAGACCAAAGACAGAGGTACCACATGAAAAAAAATAATTCCAGACAGAAAGGAGGTACAGTTATGGGCAAGAACAGACATGCATAGGTAAGAACTGCTGCTGGTCCTCCAGGTCTTTAACCACCCAGGATCCTCTGTGAGCCTTCTGGGTATCCTTATCTCCTCAATCTTAGTTTCCTTATTTCCTAGAGGTACATGCGCACACCCCCTCCTGAACCAGGAACAGCTGCCTCACAGGGTTCAAGGTGGCTGGGGAAACGTTTTAAAGCAGAGGACACTAAGCAGTGAATGAACTCCGTTGAACAGTTATAAAGCAACATATGAGAAGACTTGCACTCATTCTAGCAGCACATATTAGATCCATCACAGTGTATGTGAACCCATTACCAGTGCTTGAAGGAAAACCCACCAAGGGCATCTCTCCTCATCACCATATTGGTCAAAGAAAACCTAGCTATAGCTTATCAGCTGAGTTTGGTAGAGGTGCTGCCATTGCTGTGCAGGTTAGCCCCCTTCTACGCTTTTTGTACCTGCTGCTCCAGGGAGGTTACCCCCCCCCCCTCTCTATATATGAAGTTATTTACATTTGCTTTGATTCCATCCTCTTGCTGTGTAGTGATCCTCTGTGTCTGTCCCATGCCTTTTCGAATCCGTCACTGTGTTTGCTTCTGCCGCCTCCTTTGGGAGAGTATTCCAGACTTTCACCACCCTTTCCCTGAAAACGTATTTCTTGATGCTGCTTTTAAGTTGACCACCTTGCAGCTTCATTTCATGTCCTCTAGGTTTACAGCTTCCTCATCTTTGAAAAAAGTTCACTTGTTCATTGATACCTTTTTTTTAAAGTTTTTAAAAGTCTATATCATATCCCTCTTATCTCTCTTGTCCTCTAGCATCTTCAAGTTTTTTTTCTTTTCTCATATACGCCTTCTGGCGCAGGTCCCATGGCATTTTGTTCGCCTTCCTCTGAACCATTCAAGTCTTTTCATATCCTTTGTAAAGTGTGGTCTCCAAAACTGAACACAATATTAAATACCAAAACTTAGAGTCCACATCTGTTCTGTGCTGCTTCAAAATAGCTAGAAAACATCCTCTGGCAAGTCTAAACAGCAGACTTTTGAGAAGGGGTAAGAAGGATAAGTATTATCAGTCACTCTTTGGCCTGTGGATGTGATCATTTGTCCATGGTCAGGTTACCCTGAAAATGCCCATCACTACTACTACATCTCAAACCTTGTGGGACTGTGTATGTATGTGGGGGAGAAGGGGTATGGAAGATAGTGACAGCAATGCAGAGGTTAAAGATTAAATGGTATATATGAGAGAAAGTGGTTAGTGTCCTGTGAATGGTGATGTCACTTTATGGAGAGGACAGCCGTGAGTGAAGCATACAGAATAAAGGTTTTGTTGATGCAAACGCACATTTTTGTTTTTATTCTTTTGGGCAGAATTATACAAAAGGGGTCAAGAAATGCCTTTGTGGGCAAAATAACGTCAAAGGTTAAACAGAAAGGGATAACAAATGTTGTAAACACACATAGAATTAGAAAATGAGCTAGACTGGACCAGGACTTCCAGAGAAATGTGCCCCTCAAAAAATGTCTTAATGCATTCCTATTGGAGAAGGAATTTCAGCTTCTTAGAAGCTTATATACAATGAAGCATAAGAATTAGGGAGTGTGTACTCCTTTCAAGCAGTCTCTCTCCTTTTTCTAAACTATCCCCCACAACTAACCTACCACCCATCAAACTGCCCCACCCCAAAAATTACCATCTGCAACTGTCCTAGCACCCCACAACTGCCTTCACCCCATAAAAATACTCTGCTGCAACTGCCTGACTACCCCCTGTAACTGTTCCACCACCTCACAAACTGCTCCACCCACAAAATATACCCTTGCAAAATATACATCCCAACAACTTGACCCCACCTGAAAAAACTACCCCCGCAACTGCCACAGCACCCTGCAAACTGCCCTACCCTCCCAAAACTACTGCCTCCAAGCCCCCAAAACTATTGCCATGAGACTGCTCAACCCCTAAAACAACCCACCAGCACAGGCACAATACAAACAATATTCGGATACTCACACGTTCTCAGACAGAGATATTGCAAATAATCCCCTAGGTCTTATTTTTAGTTATTCAGATGCATGCTTCATTTTCTTTGGTTCTACTGTGAAAACTAGTGGCTGAATCATACAGTTTTCGTATTGGTTGCTATGTGTACATACAAGTAACATCTTTTGCCATGGTCAGAACTAGATTAAAGCATTGGCACACTAGCCACATACCTAGGGTCCAAAGTTTGAGGTAGCCTTGGGAGTTCTAGGGTCCACACCCCCCCCACCCAAGCAACTTCCAAACCTCCTTGTCTATATTCTGTTTGTCGTATGGCTGGACAGAAGGAATGGTTGTTAAGCACAAAGAAAAAACACACATGCTTGGAATTAGTTTTATAAAATCTTAGGCTGAAGAGGGGCCAGGCAAGGATTCCGCTAACTGCGCAGCTTCTCCCTGTCTGCTTCAGCTTGTGCTCCTTCCATCCTTTTATTAAAGATTTTACATAAATTAACACAGACAGAAATCTTTGAAGAAAAACAGCTCCTGCTCCCAAATTATAACATCTTTTTGTCCTGTATTAGTCTTGATCTTTTTCAGGCTAGTAATTCATCTGCATAAATGCCACAGTGATACTCTTGCAGACTCTCTGCTACCTATTATGAGCAACAAATGGCCTCACAGTCCTGGTTAAGATAACCTGCATCCTCCTTAAAGGGTAGTATCTGCTTCTAGTCAAATTCACAACATTACTAATGCAAGTTTATATTATCCATCTATAACTACAAATATAATCCATAATAATCTAGTAAGCTGCTGGGAGAGGGGGTGTTTATGCTTTTATATCTTCAGAGGGAGGCCCTATCAGATGTCAATCCCAATCTTTCAAGTTGTTATCACAATTGTTTGGCTTTTTTTCAGAATCATACAACTTTTTACCTCAATACCCAGATACTGGGTGAATGAGTACTTGGACATTTTTCACAGTTTAGAGAATGGCGGATAGAGGTTTTAATCTCTCCCTTTGTGAGTGAGCCTGCCTTTCCTGCTTCCACTGTACTTAACCGCAGAGACTGGATAGGATTCAGCTAATGGGAAGATCCTGGAGAGGGGGATAAGGAAAGATAGTTCTAGCTATGGAATGTGGGTAGACTCCAGCCAATAGGAGGCTGTGGGGGTAGAGCACTAGAATGCTGCTTCATTCACAGAAAGGGAGGAGGTGAGCTGGGGGACGTTTCTGTGCTATACAACTGGACTTCTGCATGTGGTATGAAATGGAAAAGAAATGAAGCCCCCGTCCCCAAAAAAGAATGCCTAAGTGCATTTCTGTGGGAAAACAAACACTGATTCACACTAACATAGCAATTATGGAATTGCACCTTTCAAAACAGCCATCCCGACCCCCCCCCCCCCCCATCTCGTAATCAGACAGACATATAGAGAACCAACACAGATATAAATGCATGCATGTCTGTAAATGCGCACACCCACACTAACCCATGCAAGGACAGACGCACACGTGAATATTCATGCACACACACAAAACTATGTACACACGTCCACAGATGCACACAAAAACATGCACATACATATAAATGCACACAGACCTAGGAGCCTACAAAGATACATAGGCAGTACAGATACAGACAGGTGAGCGCATCCACACATACACACACATGCAGAGGAGTTGGAAAGAATTCCATGAGCCGTGTTCTGCATGCTTTCCCCACTTGTTGAATTTGAACATGTTAGTATTGCAAACAAGATCTTACTTTGCAGCTTGCTAAAGCATTGATTGTTTTCTGACTGTAATGAGTGCTGCTTTTCCATGTTACCTGAGTGTTGGTGTTTTCCCCAGTAACTCCTATGCAATCAAAGTAAATCAGTATTTGAATATGCAAATGAGGTGGACTGGTGATTGAAGCCTAGACAAATGCTTTTTGGTTTCTTGCCTTTAGAATCATATTGATGCCATGGTACATGCATGCTCAGTGTGGTTTTGCCTCTTAAGATATATCTTCAGATATTTCTGAAGTGACTTTGAACAGGAATATTCTGGCTCAGGCATACATATTTTTGGAAACTAATGCAAGACTTGACAAACCCCAGATGCTGGTTCACCATGGCAATTAGAAATTTGCTTCTGGAGACTTGGTGGCCTGTTACCACCAGAAACGCCACTGAGGGAGCCTCCTCTTGTTTGGCCTGTGCTGTTCTGAAAGAAATTGAGTCACGGAAATGGGAACTCTCATATTGTTCTCAGTGTCTCAAGTCTTATGAGATCAGTTCAAGACTTCATCCAACATACGGCTTGCTCTCCCTCAGAGCTGCACAGATCAGAGCAGTGAAGAGGCGTTAGTAACAGGCTGTGGGTTGAAGATAGGAAGTAGCTCTCACTTGGCAGCCACCCCGGTAAGGTTGCTGGTATGGGGTCAAGGGTTGGGGAGAGCTGACTGGTTTGCTGGGTGGTGTGGATGGAGGTTTGTTGGGATGGAGAGAGCTGACTGGTTTGCAAGGTGGCCAGGGCATGAGCTTGCTAGGCTCGTGAGGGCTGATTGGCTTGCCAGGCTGGTGATGGCCAATTTTAAGGGAGGCAGGAAATGGTGAAGAGAACCAGGATAAGAACAAGGTTGGATGTCAGCAGGTAAGGGGGACTTCTGTCTGTATACGTCTGTCAGTGGTCTGCAGAGTTCATTAAGGATCTGATTTACTAAGCTTTCTTTTCTCTTAGCAAATCAGGCCCTAAAGGAGAAGATCTCTCTCCCCCCCCTCCCCCACTACACATACACTCGTCAAATTTGGTTAGAGACTGGAGACATGAGGAAGGTTCTTGGCCCTTGGCTCCTAACGCTTTTTTCAACTAACTCAAAATTTGTCAAGACCTGCTCTTCACAATCATTAAGGAATTTCAGAATCAAGCTAAAGTCCTGGCATGTGTGTGTGTGTCATGACTATTTTTTGCCAGCAATAAAACAGTCTATCAAGCAAAGTCCAGTGTGGTGGGAGAAAGTAAGCTTTCATCTTGCCTGTTTCCCAGTATCTCTAAACATGCCACCAACTGAAATTTTGCAAACAAAATGTTGGGCTTCAAAGGGATAAAAAAAAAAATATAAAAAAAACCTTGGGTATATTTGAAGACTGGCTAAGTGTGGCAAGGGTTAAGGACTGGGTGAGAGGCTGACTGACTAGCTTGAGGGGTGTAGTGGCTGGGGGATTGGGGCTGGAGAGTAGCTGACTGGATTAGTGGGAGTGGGGAGGCTGGATGATTTTAAAAGATAATTGAAATAATGGAATAGGAAGAGAGATTGGTGTGGAGGAATGGACTACAAGAGGGAGACATGATGACATGGAGGGTGGGTGGGTAGAGAGATGGAGTGAGATTGTATGAGGAGGAGGGTATTTGGTTGTGCAGCGTGTCTGGCTTCCTTCTTTTCCCTTAGATAGAATGGAAAATCAGCCTCAGTAAATCAGGCTCTAAAGAAGCTACAATAGATCCCTCTCTCTCCCTCCCCCATTTTTCAACTTCAGTGAAGACAATGGAGGGGGTAAAGTCTCAGCCAATAGCTCCTAAAATCAAAGACATTGTATCGAGGCCTGGTTTCTGGTTAGTGGGGAAATGAGATTGTTTGAGGGGTGTATGAATAAGTATCTAAGTGTCTCCACAGATAGGTTTTCCCCAGAGAATTTGATTGTGGGAGTCTACTTTCTCTCGCACTGGCAGAAAGATCACAGAATAGAGGGCCCTTACTTTGAAAGGAAGATTGGAATACAGGCTAAAGTTTCATTTTTACTGTTTCTCTGTCACAAAACAGTGACTAGTCTGATATATAGCTTCTGGGACAATAAGATTGTATGGAAGTGCAGGTGACGCCTTCTACATGGCAGCAGTTCTTCCCTCTGGTATTGCTCTAAGCAGTATTTTGTTCTCAATGAGTACAGTTACCTCTGCTTGTGACTCGGTTCCTTCCTTTCTCGTTTTGAACAAGGATTGAGGTCTTTTTCCCTTTCATTCATGCTATGATCAATGCTAGCCTTTCTCAGGGTATATTCCCAGAGGAGGTCATTCTGAATGACCAATAGCGGGGATGTACATCTGATTTGGGCGTACATCCCCCCCGCTATTCTCCTGGGCCCCTATTCCCTGCCGAAAACTTATCGCGTGTACATAAGAAATGTGCGGGGAACGTCATTTTATAACTACATAGGGCCCACTGTTTGAAAAAGAAACAGTCCCAGGCTGGGGAGATTTCCAGGGGCAGCAGGGGGGAGAAAAGTGGGTGGGCTGGGAACAGGGCATACAACCCGGGCGTACAGGGCTGATTCCGGTCATGGCTCTATTCATCCAGGTTCACCAGGATAGACGTGGGACTTATTCCACCTCGGATGTGGAATAAGTCCTCCCTGCATCAGAGGATGGCACCATCGGGCCCCCCACAACTGGGTAGGTGGCTGCAGAGGGTTTCCTGCCACCCGATCCCGGCCTTGGAAGGCCTGATCAGGGTGAGGCAGTGGGGAACAGGGCATTTTGTGCAGTGCAGTGCAGGCGATCTGGGCTCCTGCATGGACCTACAGTGCCATGACAATGGGACGCCGCGGCTTTATGCAGGAGCCAGACTCAGTTAGCTGGGCAGGGCTCTGGACGTCCGAGATGCCAGAATTGGGGCACAGCCTGGCCGTCCAGGACCTATGCTGCTATTCTGCTCCCATGGGAGCATCTAGTTCCCGTGAGAGCGGAGTCGGGTGCATCTCTATGCTGTCTGGATGGCCCACACGTGCACCTACGGAATAGGCCTCAGAGTGTCTGAAGGAAGCTGTGGTTCGCCCTCTTTTAAAAGAAAGAAAGAAATCTGGATTTACCTGTTTGTTCAAATTATCGCCCAGTGTCAAATATGCCATTTCCTAATCGTCCTTCCAGGCTAGTCCAGTTACGCTTGGGTAGTCACTGCCTACCAGCAGCTGAGAACTGAGCATGTCGGGATTCTGAGATCCCAGTAGAAGAGCTCCCTCTTGATCCTCAGCCTCCAGTCTCTCAGTTCTCAGCAGCTGTGTGAAGGGCTTTCCCACTGGGCTTCCTGTAAGGGACGATTAGGCTTCCTAATTTATCCGCCAAAACAAAAACAAAAAGGAGCAGAGGTGCATTGGCATTCTGCAGAGGTGGCTGAGATTCCCTACTGTTGGGGTAGGTAAATTGGGGCAGACAGTGTGAGCTCTACTGGGGTTCAGGAGCTGCCTGGGATCAAATTACCTGGGAGCCCCAGGTCCCTTTCTCCACTCAGCTGGGTATCCTAAACCGTTTTGGCTACAGGTAGCCGAGTTCCCTATCTGGTGTTGTGTCCCTTACGTGGAGGAGTAGATTGAGGCAACCTTCCTGGTCAGCGGCGGTATTGATCTTCGCAGGCATGCAAGTGTGCTGGTGAGTGCAGCGCAATCTTTGGGAGGGGGCTCCTCCATTGTGGTATTCTTCCCACCAGTTCACCTCTCCAGCATGATTCGCTCAAGGGGGAGATGAATGCTGTCGCTGCTGCCTGTCTGTGTACTTTGTGCAGGCAGTCGCGGCTTGTCTCTGTCGGGGCTTTGTGTTCTGCAGGATACAGGATTTCAATTTTTTTTTCAGGGCCATAGACATGGATTCAGAAGCGGCCAATATATAACGTCGGGGCCTCTGAGAAGTTGGCAGGAAAAGCAAACATTTCCCAGAGCTAAAGTTAAAATGTGGTAAAAAGAAAAGTAAGAGGGGAAGGCCTGATGGTTGCAAGTTCAGAACCATGGCCAGTAGCAGGAGAGTTTTCTCAATGCCCTGAGACATATTTTTCTCTGAATTTCATTTTATAACTACATAGGGCCTACTGTCTGAAAAAGAAATAGTCCCAGGTTGGTGAGATTTCCAGTTTACTGTGAGCAGTCCCAACATAACAGCCTGTGCAGGAGGGGGGGTCTCTCTGGTAAAGCGTAGTAGGGGGGACCCTGAGGCCTGTCTGGTTCAGGACTCCCCTCAGTCTTAGGCCTCGGAGGACCTGGGGGAAGGGCCCTCAGACCTTTGGGGGGACCTAGCAGTTCAAGAGATGGAAGATAGGGAAATCCCGCTGGGAGAGGACCCCAATGTGTTTAGGGTCTTCCATTGAGAGGAACTAGCTGCTCTCATTTCCCAGTCCTTGGCAGCATTAAATATTGTAGCTCCTCCGGCTCTGGCAGAGGAGCCCCTGGAAGAGCCTTTACTGCAGGGCTTCAAGGGGGCACAGTCGTGTTTTTCCAGTGCATAGGGTCATGAAAAGAATTATAGTCAGAATGTACTGGGGCAACTGTACCCCATTCTGCAGGAGGTAGGGGACCTCCTGCGGATGCTTATGATGGATGCATTGGTCTCAGTAGTCACCAAAAATGACCACATTCCCATGGCAGGCATGGTGGCACTTGGGGACCTTCAGTACTGACAGTTGGAGTCACTGCTTAAACAGGCATATGACTCGAGTGCCTTGGTGCTGCAGGCCTCCATTTGCGGAGCTAATGCTCCAGGGCCTCCATTTGATGGATCCAGGGGCTAGCACCCTTGGATCTAGACGGCTCAGTGGTGACCGAGAGTAGCAAGCTGGAATTGGCAGTGGCTTACTTGGCAGATGCATTCTATGACCTCGTTCACGTGGCCTCTAAGACTATGGCTTCAGTTATCAAAGCTCAGCAGTTCCTCTGGCTCCATAATTGGGCGGTGGATGCCTTCTCCAAGTCCAAACTCAATAAGTTTCCATTCATAGGTAAGCTACTCTCCAGTGCCTCCCTGAAGAAGATCTTGAAAGACTTGAGGGACTCTAAGGGGGGGCCGCTTACCAGAAGACAAACCCAAAGGACCGAAAACTGGGACTCCCCAGCGAGGGCAAGCTAGAGACCTCTGGAGGTTCAGAGGTGTTCGTTTCATGCCCTAGTTAGGGGGGGGGGTGCTAGGGAGCACGAGGACAGCCCTTTCGGGGATCCCAGGGAACTGGGCAGGGTTATTATCCCCTCTCTCTGGGACAAGGCAAAAAATTCCAATGAAGCCAGAAGGGCCCAGATGGAAATAGCAGTTGGAGGTTGGTTGCAACAGTTTTATTCCGCCTGGGTCTGCATCACAACCAACCAGTGTGTCTTGGAGATTATTTGGGAGGAGTATGCGCTCGATTTTGCCAGACCTCTTCACGAGGTCTTTGTATACTCGCCCTATAAGGCATCGCAAAAGGCTGATGCAGTCTGGATTACCTTCAACAGGTTGCTTCACCTGGAGAGCTTGTGGTCCATCAGTTGCTTAGAGATGAGGGCTGTGTTCCTTGTTCTGCAGCACTTCCAGCAATTGATTGCGCGGAAGTCGATGTAGGTGTGCTCCGACAATGCAACCACAGTGGCATCTATTAACCGGTAGAGGGGCAAGGGAAGTACAGCCATACTAGAGGAGAGTCAGTCCATCATGGCTTGGGAAGAGATAAACCTGTCAGCCTTTGCAGCACACATTGCGGGCAAGGACAATGTGCAAGCGGATTTCCTAATCTGGTTCTGATTGGATCCAAGCAAATGGAGTTGAATGCGATGGTCTTCCATGACATCACTGTGTTTTGGGGGCAGCCTGTCATGGACCTCATGGCAATGCACAAGAACGTCAAGTTGACCCGGTTTTTCAGCAGGAGCAGAGAGCACATGTCCGAAGACCTTGACGTCCTCACCCAGGTTTGGCCGATGGAGGGACTCCTTTACGTTTTACAGAGGATAGAGGCTCACAAGGGGCAGTGATCTCATTGCACCGGACTAGCCACAGCGACACTGGTTTATGGATCTCAGGCATTTGCTAGTGGATCAGCCCTGGAGGCTTCTAGACAGGATCAACCTTCTGTCCCAGGGTCCAGTGTTGATGCCTCAGGTGAGTCAATTCTTGCTTACGGCATGGCTCTTGAGTGGCTGCGGCTAAGGCAGTGGGGTTTTGCCCCAGTGGTCATAGTGAGCATGTTACAGTCCAGGAAGCATTCCACAAATTTTGACTTGCGTGCGAGTTTGGTGGATCTTCGAGGGCTGGCGTAAGGAGTGGAACCTTTGCACTTTCAGTTGTACACTCCCTGAGATCTTGCTGTGTTTTTTTTTAAAATTTATTTTGCAGCATAGTTTGGATAATGGATTGGCCCTCAATTCACTGAAGGTCCAGATAGTGGCCTTTCCTGTTATAGAGGCTGGGTTCAGGGGTACTCTATGGCAGCCCATTTGGATGTAGTGCAATTCCTCAAGGTGGTGAAGTAGATTTGATCCCCCCCCCCTCATGAGGATGGTGGTCCCAACTTGGGACCTTAATCTAGTCCTCTTGTCCCTTATAGAAACGCCATTCAAGCATCTCGTGAGAGCGTCCCTCAGAGATCTTACCCTGAAGACAGTGTTTTTGGTGGCGCTCTGTTCAGCAAGGCGTGTTTTGGAACTTCAAGCCCTGTCCTGCAGGGATCCGTTCCTCTTCATATCCAAGGAGAAGGTCATCATGAGACCAGTCCCTTTCTTCCTCCCAAAGGTAGCTTTGCGGTTCCACCTGAATCAGATGGTCTCCTTGCCAGGTTTCCTTGATCTAGAGTACTTTGTGGAGGATCAGCAATTGCATTTATGGGATCTGTGCAGGATTTTGTGGAAGTATCCGAGGCGGACAGAGTCTCTACATAAATCAGACAAATTGTTTGTTGTTCAGCTTCTAAAGCCACAATTGTCCAATGGATAAAGCAGGCCATAGCTGTGGCTTATGAGGGGTGCGATAGGCTACCACCAGTGGGGCTTAGGGCTCACTTAATCCAGTCACATGCTGTGTCATGGGCAAAGGCAGGCCTTATTCCTCCGGTGGACGTTTGCAGGGTGGCAACTTGGGTGTCGTTACGTACCTTCACCAGGCATTAACAGCTTGATGTTCAGGCCACAGGAGATGCAAGGTTTGGTTCCTCAGTGCTGAAAGCTGGTCTCGCAAGTCCCTCCTGTTGTTAAACACTGCTTTTGTACATCCCAAGTGTAACTGGATTGGCCTGGAGGGATGATAGGAAGGAGAAATTAGACCTTACCTGCTAATAATTGCCTTTCCTTGAGTCCCTCCAGGCCAGTTCAGGACTTGCCCAGAGGTTTTTAGTTCTTGTGATACATAGTTGGGGGGGGGGGTCCGAGACCAGTTGCCTAGATGAGGACTTGACAGAAGAGGTACAGTACTACAACGTAAGCGGGTTCCCTGCCCGGGGGAGGGGCATCCTAGCAGGGCAGTCCCTCCACGCATATCTAGTCCTTGCCTGATTTTTCCCAGCAATATATATAAAAATAAAAAAGTGGTACAAGGATAAGTGGCTGATGATGAGGCTGCTTTGACAGTAGGAGGCTGGAGGCTGAAGTTCGAGCTCTTCTACTGGGATCTCGGAATCCTTACATGCTCGGTTCTCAGCTGCTAGTGGGCGGTGACTAACCAAGCCGTAACTGGTCTGGTCTGGTCTGGATGGACTCTAGGAAAGACAATTAGCAAGTAAGGTCTAATTTCTTCTTGTATTCCAAAGATGGTTGAGAAAACTGTGCTTCATCAGTTTATGCATTTTCTAGGTGAAAATCATGTGCTGCATCAATCCCAGTATGGTTTTCATGCTGGACATAGTATAGAGACATCCCTTCTTTCTATAATGAATACTCTTCAGATGGCTCTGGATGGTGACCATGATGTTATTGTGGCTACTTTGAATCCAAGTTCAGCTTTGATCTTTTAGATCATGATCTTAATACTGAGACTGAAGGAGCTGGGTATTGATGGGTCAGTTCTTCAGTAGTTCCAGTCATATGTTTCTCAGAGATATTTGTAAGTTTATCTGGAACTCTTTAAGTGGCCTGTTTCCACTTCACTGCACTGCGGAGTCTCACATGGATTGGTCTTGGCTTCCACTCTCTTTTTAATTTGTTTTTTTCATTGTTTGCAGTGATTTGGTGTGCATAGTGATATTCAGCTGTGGCTACAATTGATCATCATAATGCTCCAGATCTTGCTGTAGTTGCTACATGGTTGAAAAATCTTAGGCGATTAGAGGCAAGATGGCAGCGTGAGCTGCTGAATGCGGTGTGATTTGCTCGAGCCTGTATGACCCGAATGCCTGGCAAGAGGAAAGCTAAAGTCCCTGTGCTTGTCCCTACCTCGATGCTGAAGGCTATGGTCCAGATTCAGCTGTCCTCGGCTGTGTCTATGTTTTTGGCAGACACTAGCGAGAGTGGGGCTTCCCTGAGCCTCAACAACGGACAATCCCGCCTCTGCTACGACCAGATGTAGCACCTATGGGGAAGACACTGATTCATTGGTTACATTCTCCAGGCTCTTCCGTGTCAGTGGAGGTTCCCCCGGTGCAAGAGTCTTATGCGGAAGGCTCATTGGAGGCTCCTGGTCAGGGAGTTCTTTCAGCAGGGGCTGTGAGACCAGCTGTCATCACACTGGATGTATTATGGAATGCTATTAAAGCAATTGACTCTCTTCTTTGGCAATTTTTTTGCTGGCAGTTTCAGATCTAAACTGGATCATATTGTGGCCAAGATGGTGGAACAGGATCTGATTCTGGCACAACAAACAACAAGGTTGGAAAGAGGGGAAGCTGCTATGGATAGTCTCCTATCTGTGAGTAAAGCCCAGATGAGGGAAAAGGAAGTCTTAAATAGGACACCTTTGTTCCTGGAAAACAATGTTCGGAAGAACAATTTAAGATTTCTTAATGTCCCAAAATATCCATTGGAAAAACTTTGAAAATTCCTGGGGAAGCAGTTCCAGCAATTGTTTGAGCCCAGTATCTATCGCTCAACCCCCAGTCTGGGAGTTTGGATGGTGGTCCTGAGCCTGTTCATACTCTTGATGCTGAAAATTTGACTGCCTTTCTTGAGTCATCATTGCAAGTCATCATGGAAAGGACTACCTTGATTGCCTGTTTTGCTTTTGAGTTAGACAGGAACGCTGTCCTACTTTATTTATTTATTTTTTGTAATATGTCCATATTATACTTAGGATCTATGTATTTCCTGATGTATCTAGGGATATACAAAGGAAAGGCCAGGAGTTCTTGCCTCTGAGAACCATGGCCATTTAACTCTGTGCTTCTGTGAAGTTAATGTTTCTTTGTAAATGTTTTATTTCTTGACAGACAAAGTAATTTTTCTTTGATCCTGATCAATTGCTTCAATTTCTTTGTCTAGGGAAGGTTCTTCTGCTCAGGTGGCTGACCCTGTAGAAGTCACTGTTAAGGCCTGTTGAGGTTGTAACTGTTGGGTGGTAGTTGCTAAGGTTTTCTTTCTTTATTTCAGTGCACTAGCACCCTTAAACATTTTCCTAGAAACATGCTTCAGTTTTGGAAGGAGGCTTACCTGTGCCCTGCTGTCAGCCCATGGGCTGTTGCTGTTTGTGGTTACATAAGAACATAAGATATGCCATACTTGGGTCAGACCAAGGTCCATCAAGCCCAGTATCCTGTTTCCAACAATGGCCAATCTAGGTCATACGTACCTAGCAGTTTCCCCAAAAGACAGAGGTTCCGCAATGCTTGTACTGGGTCAAGCATTGGTATCCTGGGTCCCTTCTTAATAATGGTTTATGGACCTTTCCTCCAGGAACTTGTCCAAACCTTTTTTAAACCCAGCTACACTAACAGCCTTTACTACATCCTCCGGTAACAAATTCCAGAGTTTGATTACACGTTGAGTGAAAAAATATTTTCTTTTATTTGTCTTAAATAGTTTACCCTGTAGCTTCATTGTATGTCCCCTAGTCTTTCTATATTCTGATAACATAAACAATCGATCTATGTTTACCCGTTCCACTCCGTTCATTAATTTATAGACTTCTATCATATCTCCCCTCAGCCGTCTCTTTTCCAGGTTAAAGAGCCCTAACCTTTTTAGCCTTTCTTCATAGGAGTATCCTTCCATCCCCTTTACCATTTTGGTGGCTCTTCTCTGAACCTTTTCTAATAACGCTATATCCTTTTTAAGATACGGCGACCAGAATTGCACACAGTATTCAAGGTGCGGTCTCACCATGGAACGGTATAGAGGCATTATAATATCTTTTGTTTTATTTTCCATTCCTTTCCTTATGATACCTAGCATTCTGTTTGCTCTCTTGGCTGCCGCTGCACACTGGGCCGAGGGTTTTAACATGTTATCCACAATGACGCCTAAATCTTTTTCCTGGGTGGTGGTTCCTAATGTGGAACCTTGCATTGTGTAACCATAGTTTGGGTTGTTCTTCCCTAGGTGCATAACTTTGCACTTGTCCACATTAAATTTCATCTGCCATTTTGATGCCCAGTGCCCGAGTCCAGCATTGTTCTCTGGCAGACTCTGTAGGGGTCAGCCTGTTGCCCAGAAGGACTCCCCATGGTGTATAAAGACCTGCCCTGTTTACCCCAGGATCACGGAGCATGATCCGAAGAGGCATGTACAAAGGAGCAGGTCACAACCCTTTGGTGCCCCCTTCAGTGTCGCCAGTATCTAGATTTGGTTTCCGGTTCGGTAAATTGGAATATTTAATCTGATATGATGTTTTGTGATAATGGAGAAGTGGAAGGGTAAATCTGGGAAGAAGGCTACTGTGGTTCCAGCAGATAAGCTGACCAGTCTCATTGATAAGCACCTTGTTCCAGTTCCAGCCTCTCAGCCCTTACTACATGGGGTCTCCCTTAGTTCTTGGGGATGGACCTGCCACCATGTTCAGCTCCTTTGCTATCCTTGGTGTCAGTGGAGAGTGCTTTTCCTAGATTAGCCAAGCAAGATCTTTTTGTACCTAAACCTGTTTGTTTGTGTGATTCTGATGATTCCATTGATCCTCCTGCGAGTCAGGAAGGGGAGATCACTCTGACAGATGTTTGGGGAGCGATATTGAATATTGGTAAGAAGTTGTCTTCTACCGTGCCTTCCTTGTGTAATTTTTCCCAGGAAACTGCAGCTTATCTGCTAGAACGGAGTGGCAAAGTTAGTTCTTGATTCTTTAGTGCAACCTCTTCAGCAGACTAATGTTACTTTTATCAAAGATTCCTTATTAATGCATGCAAAAGTGGAAGCACTAGAGGACATGCTGCGGACCCAAAATTTACATTTCCTAAACTTTCCCTATACTCGTTTATTGTCTCCAGAGGTTCTTTTGAAAAAATATTTGAATGATGTTTTGACCATTACTGACCCTATAGATTTACTCTTCCCTCCCACATCAGAGAAATGGATCTCGCTAATAGGGGTTTAGATGTAGTGGTCTCTTCTGAGATTAAAAATTTGACAGCATTTTTGGAAAATTTGGAAGCTATTCCTAGACGTGCCACCTTACTGGTTACCACCTTATCTGAATCGGTCAAAATTGGTACTTTTGAAAGCTTTTTTTAAAAAAGGATGCCCAGATTGTGGGCAGCGTCTAACTGTTTTTCCGGGTGTCACTTGCAGGACTCAGCTGTATAGGAAACAATTCCTGAAACTTAAACCTCGGGTCTGATCCCTGGGTGCAACGTTCTATTTACAGTTCCCCCGTAAATGTATTGTGACTTTACAGGGGGAACACGTTTGGTTTGGTTTCCAGGATGTTTCCCATCTGGAGAAATTTCTTCTAGATAAGAAGAGCTCTTTGATGGTGGATGATGATTAATGTTAAAGATTGGCCTCGTGACATGTTATACCATATGGTATATTTTTTTTTTCCTGTTTTGTTTTGATATTAGGTTAATGGAGGATTAAGTTCCCTTTATGTGGGCTACGTCTGTAGTAGATTTTCCTAGTTTCTTTACTCATTGTTTATTCTTTGTATTGCTGCATCTTTTACTTGGATTATTTGATTTACTTAAAACCTTTTTAATGTATAAGAGTTTTAGGTTTTTTATTTATTTATTTCCTGTTCTTGCCTCACTTGTGATAAAGTTTGTGGTTTATCAAATAATGATTTGTTTTGTGAAGTGAATTACCCGATTATGTCTTTTTGTTATTGCTTAACCATTCAGTTTTGTTGGATATAAAACTGTTAAACTGCATAAATAAAAATTCAAGAAAAATCCTAGGCTACTCTTTAATTATGGTAAATCTGTAGCTCTCTGTTTTTTGTGGAACAAAGTTTGTTGTAGGCCTACTCCTAAAATTCTTGCTATTCCATTAACTTTGAAAGATAAAGCTACTATATTGGGGGGCAGCCCATTGCCCGGAAGGACCCCCCACAGTGTATAAAGACCTAAGAACTTGCGCTGCTGGATGGAACTTGCTCCAGTTTTGGAAGGAGGCTTGTCTATCCCTTGCCATCAGCCCATGGACTGTCTGGCTATTGCTGGTTCCAGTGTCTGAGCCGGCATTGTTCTCAGGCAGCCTGTTGCCTAGAAGGACTCACCCCCTCCCCCGTGGTATATAAAGACCTGCCCCGTTTATCCTGGGCTGTTAGATCGATACTTGACAATGCTGATTTTCAGTGCTGAATGTGTTCTTTGCTTATAAATCACTTGGATTATTGTAGTTCTCTTTATTCTCGCTTGAGCAGGGGAGACAGGTAAGACATTGCAAATGGTCTAGAATGTAGCTGCACCATTCCTGTCTAGGGCCAAAAGTACAAT
Organism: Ichthyophis bannanicus; assembly: GCA_033557465.1. Lineage (NCBI taxonomy): Eukaryota > Metazoa > Chordata > Amphibia > Gymnophiona > Ichthyophiidae > Ichthyophis > Ichthyophis bannanicus. Next base: position 197,513,855 of record CM066043.1, on the reverse strand, counting down.
CATGTGACTCCCCTTCTTTATGAATCTCATTGACTTCCCTGTGTGGTTTAGAATTCGATTTAATATCTTGTTAACTCATCATACCTTTTATATATAGGTGCAGGGGCGGCCCAAGGGGGGTGCGGGGCCATGTGCGGAGACTCGGTGCGGGGCCTCATTTGCATAAGGGGCCTCATTTGCATAAATATTTGCATAATGTTACCATACACTAACTTTTAGTAAACATGCCTCTTCATGAGTGTATGGATAAAGAAAGACAAAGATTTCTACATTACTATAATCCAGTGCCAACCGCCAGGCACATTAGGAACTACTACAAACACTGCCCATTTAGAACCCATAGCAAACCCACCGTATCCTAACAGCACTACCAAGACTCATAAAGCACCATACCCTACCTATCAAAAGGCAACACTGCAAATATTAAACCAATACATTTCAGAGAATAACAATACATGACCTACTGGGGAAAGAGAACAAGTGGCAATGTCAAATAGGAATTATATAAACAGAACACCTCAGCTCAGTTACACATGCAGAACATAGACCATCACCAAACAAGTAATCACAATTTAGAAACAGGAAGACAATAATTAAACTGGGAACCCTAAAAGCCAAACTTGGAATGTACAACAATGTTGAAATAAAACTATAAATTAATTTCCTCTTGTACTAAACAAAGCACCGACATTAATGATGCACATTTCCCAGAGCTGACATATTCCAGTTAATAAATTCAAAATAAAGAGATATCTTTGTACCTTTTGTGCATTTTTTTTTCAGTTGCAATTGTTCCAGTCACTTTCTTCTGGTTTATTTGTGTCTTCTGCTAACTCTCCATCGTCTGCTGTCCATTTGTCCTTTCTTCTCTCCTCTAGTTTTTTTCCATTCTCTCTCTACATCTGCTTTAACATAATAATCTTTCTCCTTTTGCTCTTTCCTCATTCCTATTTCATCCACTCAAATTTTACCCCTCCATCCTCAATCCCCACTTAGGGGCTTGTTTACAAAGCCGCGGTAGCGGTTTGCGATCGTAATCGGAGCAGCGGCCCCATTGATTTCAATGGGGCCGCGGCTGCGATCGCGAACCACTACCGCGGCTTTGTAAACAAGCCCCTTAGTCTCCCAATACCCGGCCAATTGTAGATTTTTCTTCCCTCCCACACAAAATATTCTTCCCCTCTCCATTTCACTCTCCCAGCCCCATCCCCTTCTAATCTCCCCCAACATCAGCTCCCTTTTAGTTGCAGCCCCACCCAGTATCCGCTCCCTTCTAGTCCCCACATCAGCCCATTTCCAGTCCTAGCTCCCCCATCCATTTCCAGTCCTATCCGAGTCCCTTCATCAGCTCATTTCCAATACCAGCCTCCCATCAGCCCATTTCTAGTCCTTTCCTAGCCCCACCATCAGCCCATGTTAAATCCTAGCTCCCCTCCACTCAGCCCATTTCTAATCCAAGCCCCCCATGAACCTACTTCCAGTTCTAGCCCCTCCATGAGTCCATTTCAATCCAAGCCCCCACCACAGCCCATTTCCAATCTTAGCTCCCCCAACACCCAATTCCCAGTCCTATCCTAGCCCCTCCATCAGCCCATTTCCTGTCCTAGCTCCTTCCCCTAAGAGCCCATTCCAAGCCCCCCTCCCCATCAGCTATTTGCAGTTCAAGCCCCCTTCCACTCAGCCCATTTCCAGTCCTAGCAACCCCCCCCAACCCATTACCAGTCCTAACCTCCCCATCAGCCCACTCCCAGTCCTAATCCCACCAGCCCATTTCCAGTCCTAATCCCCCATCACCCAATTTTTAGTTTAAGCCCCCCCATAGCCCATTACCAGTCCTAACCCCCCATCAACCCACTTTCAGTCCTAATCCCATCAGCCCATATACAGATTTAGCTCCCCCATAGCCCATCACCACTCCTAAACCCCCCCAAGCCCATCACCACTCCTACCCCCCCAGCCCATCACCACTCCTAACCCCCCCCCAGCCCATCAACACTCCTAAACCCCCCCAGCCCAGGCAAGCCCAGCCCATCAACACTCCTAAACCCCCCCCAGCCCAGCCCAGCCCAGCCCAGCAACACTCCTAAACCCCCCCCAGCCCACCCCACCAACACTCATAAACCCCCCCCCAGCCCAGCCCAGCAACACTCCTAAACCCCCCCCCCCCAGCCCAGCCCAGCCCAGCCCAGCAACACTCCTAAACCCCCCCCCCAGCCCAGCCCAGCCCAGCCCAGCCCAGCCCAGCGAAAATTAAAAGAAAAGAAAACCTGTCTGCTGCCGCGGTCGGGGCCGCTGCGGCAGAATCGAGCGTGCCGCGGGGCCCCCCTGTGCACGGCAGAGCCTGCCCTCCTTGTAGCAGCTCTCTTTGGAGCTGAAAAGTCAGACGCGCCGGCTTGCAGAGCAGAGCGCGAGGGAAGAGTTTCTCCCTCGCTGCTCTGTTAAGCCCGCGGGGGCTGATGGGAACTTCCCATCAGCCCCCGCGGGCTTAACAGAGCAGCGAGGGAGAAACTCTTCCCTCGCGCTCTGCAAGCCGGCGCGCCTGACTTCAGCTCCCTAAAGAGAGAGCTGCTACAAGGAGGGCAGGCTCTGCCGTGCACAGGGGGGCCCCGCGGCACGCTCGATTCTGCCGCGGCGGCCCCGACCGCGGCAGCAGACAGGTTTTTTTTTTTTCTTTTCAATTTTACTTTTCAAAAAGAATGTTTTTTGCGCGGGGCCCCCTGAAACGCGGGGCCCTGTGCAAAAAACATTCTCGCTCAATGGACGGGCCGGCCCTGTATAGGTGGTCCTAGTAATCTTGCTTCTTTGTTGGTCCCGTATGATTCTTCACTGCCACTGACATTGTCCCACCTTCATAGTCTGTGCTTACCATAGGCTGTGAGATTGGAGATTACCTGGAAGGCAGCTTTTGCCTCTCTTTGGCCCTGTTATCGGAAGTTTAAGCCTTCTCGTCAGACTTGGTTTTCCTTTTTTTTTTTTTTTTGCAGGCCTTCCCTTCATTTTCTGACTAAGGGGCTTGTTTACAAAGCCGCGGTAGCGATTCGCGATCGTTATCGGAGCCGCGGCCCATTGACATCAATGGGGCCGCGGTTCCGATAACGATCGCGAACCGCTACCGTGGCTTTGTAAACAAGCCCCTAAATGTTGATGTTGGGGCACATCATTAGGTTGCTATTTCTGTGTCCAGTTCTCCCTTAAATTATGATTTTCTCTATTGCATTAGATTCCTTATGCATCAGTCCGTTCTGTTTATTTACTAAGATAGTCATTTTAAAAGATTCATTCGTGATGTGGATATCGAAATCATGGACACGTTTCCATAGCTGTTCCACAAATGATGATCTCTGGTGCAGAGACGTCCAAGTAGGCATGGGGTGTGTGGCTGAGGCGTATCCAGGGAGGAGCAATGGACTTGAATGTCCCCGTTCGATCTCAGAAATGACGGAGACATCTGCAGGCACGTGCATTTTTATGCCTGCTCAAGACATGAATAGGCATCAGGATAGTGCTTGTTTTCACCTTAAAACATCCAGAGAGTGTAGAGAAGATGGAGAATTAAGTGACTTAAATCACAAAGACCCACACTGGGATTTGAACCCTGGCCACTCTGTTCTTAAGCCACTACTGTAATCATTATGCTATTAGATGTCTTGGTTCTGAAATGCTGTCTTGGGGACTTCTATATATAGACGTTTGATATACAGTACTTAATATTGTGCATGTCCATGTTTCCGAAATCGTGCCTGAAGTTCCATGTGCCTGCTTTTTTTCAGACATTCTGACTTTGCCATCCCAGATTGCACTTGGACGTCCCGTTGTGAAATGTGCCTCTGTGTCTGTATCCCTGTAATTAGTTTGATATTGTACGCTTCCTTGTTGTCTCTGGAAGATTGGCAGTCTGTCAAGTTCAATAAACCTTAAAATAGATTTCCTCTTTGCTCTAGCTTTCCTGCATTTCACTATTCGTTTTCAAACAAATGCACATCCCTAATATATGCAGATGTACAAGTATTATGCACTGATATGGCACTTTAGCTAAGGGGTCACAATCCTTATGACAGTAGTTCCTTCTATTACCAATCCTAAGAACATAAGAGATGCCATACTGGGTCAGACCAAGGTCCATCAAGCCCAGTATCCTGTTTCCAACAATGGCCAGTCCAGGTTACAAGTATCTAGCAGTTTCCCAAAAAGACCCACAGGTTTCACAGCACTTGTATTGGGGCAAGCAGTAGATTTCCCGGGCCCTCTTTAATAATGGATTATGGACCTTTCCTCCAGGAACTAGTCCATACTTTTTTTTTTTTAACCCACGTACACTAACAGCTTTTACTACATTCTCTGGTAAGGAATTCTAGTTTGATTATGCGTTGAGTAAAAAATATTTTCTCTTATTAGCTTTAAATGGGTTATAGTGTAGCTTCATTGCATGTTCCCTATTGGTCAGTGAGGAGGCGTGGACATATCTAATTACGAGGATTGCGTATTATAGTTTGGCATCCTTTTGTAGTTTGTCATCACCTGTGCCAGCCCAAAAGCATATGTTGGACAAAGTTGTGTGCACAAACATATCTGATTGCATTTTCTTTGTGCCCAAGCTCTTATGTTAAATCACTTTAGACCCAACATTGTTGTGAGGCTAAATATCTATTTCAGACTCTCATAGACTGGTTGGTCTCAAGAAATGTTCTATTCTGATCTTCCATTAATATTCATGCAACAAATCTTTTCTAGATTCAGGTCTGAAATAGGAAAAAGTATGCTTGGCTGGTAGCTAAATGACTTGTTCAAATTGATGTATATATACTATAATAATTGGCCTGTGTTCACTTGTGATAATGTTGATTATGTTTAATATACTGTAGGAAGGCACTTAGCTTATGCTTCCAGGTCTAGCTGTACTGTTAATTAAAACCAGGGTTAACTATTATTATTGCAGATAGCTTTTAAGCATAAAATTATTATGTAAAAGATGAACAGGTCTGTAGAGTGCTGAAAACTCCGATGATGGGCGCAGACAACTTGTAGAATTGTACACATGGATGTGTACACAACCTCAAATTTCCTTCTAAAAGATCCAAATTATAAACATTAGCTTTCTAACCAGTTACTTGAAGATGACAACATCGGGATGCATGCTTTACGCTGAGTGTAGCACTGTATTATAGAGCATTAATTAAAGACTTTTTCAAACTGAATCAGCATAACAAGAAATAAGTCTTCATTCTTATAAATTAACGAGATGTTTAGATCAGAAGAAATCCTATCTCTTCAAAGTGGCACTTAGTATGACTAACTGTAAGTACATGGTACAAATAAATGTATAATTGCTATATATATTCCTCATGGTGAAACATCTTGCTTAATAAGATATATATTATATATATATTTTTTTTTTGTTAGTGCGGTAAACAAAAGTGAATTAGGAACAGCCGTGACTTTAAAAAGTGAAAATACTAAGATAGTTTTCAAAGATTTTTACTACCAAAAACTACAATTTAAATACATAAAATGATGGAAGATAAAGACCATACAGCCCATCCAGTCTATCCATCCACCCGATTTTTGCTCAGCTTTACAGCCCCTTCTTCTCCCTCGGAAGATCCCCTCTACTTGCCTCTGGCCCTCTTGAATTCTGATATTGTCCTTGTCTCTATAATCTCCTTTGGGAGACTGTGTTCCATCATCCTTTCTGTATGGAAAGATTTCTTTAGATTACTACTGAATCCATCCTCCTTTCACTTTCATCCTGTGATCCCCTCGTTCTGGAGCTTCCTTTAGGTTGAAAGAGGCCTTCAGAGTAGGTGCAAGAATATTAGGTGGGCTGCTCCCATCCCCAGGATGCTTTCCATACCCCACTCCAATCCCTAAGTCCTCATTCTTTCCCTTTCTCCTCCTGTCTAATCCCTTTGTCTCATCCAAGTAATCCTCAAGTCTAATGTTGATGAGTCAGAGTTGAATCAAATTTCAACGAACTTGAAAGGATGTAGAACAAATCGCCAATTTGATAAAGAATAGTAAATCAACTGGGCCAAATGTTATACACCAAGAGCGCTGAAAGAATTCAAAGATGCAATTGCAGAGCTACTATTAACATTTTTTAACCTGTCATTAAAATCATCTATCATACCAGAAGATTATAGAGTGATCAACGTAATACCAGTTTTTTAAAAAGGGCTCCAAGAGTGGTCCGGGATACTACAGATTGGTGAGCCTAATATCTGTGCCAGGCAAAATGGTGGAAACCTATATAAAAACAAAATTACTGAGGATAGACCTGGTTTATTGGGAGAAAGCAAACATGGATTTAGCTAAAGGAAATCTTGCCTTACCAATCTGCTCCATTTCTTTGATGAATAGACGTATGGATAAAGGTGAGCCGGTTAATTATAGTATATTTAGACTTTTAGAAAGCGTTTTGATAAAGTGCCACATGAGAAACTCCTGAGGAAATTAAAGCCATGACATAGAAGGTAATATTCTTATTGTGAATTGGACCCTGGTTGAGAGAGAAAAAACAGTTGGGATACATTGTCAAGTTCCTCAATGGAAAAAGATGACTAGTGGACTATACCCTGGGATCTGTATTGGGACTGGGGCTTTTTAACATATTGTTTCCAATTCCAGATTGTTTATAAATAAGTGAGGTAACTGAATAATTTGATGTCACCTGCAAATTTAAAGTTGTTAAATCATATGCAGATTGTGAGAAAATTGCAGGAAGACCTTGTGAAACTGGGAGACTGGGCATCCAGATGGCAGATTAAATTTAATGTAGACAAGTAGAAAGATTAATCCAAACTTATAGATACAGAATGCTAGGCCCAACGTTAGGAGTTGCCACCCAAGAAAAGGATCTAGGTGTCATCGTGGACAATACATTGAAATCTGTTCAATGTGCGATGGCAGTCAAAAAAGCAAACAGAATGTTAAGAATCATTAGGAAAGGAATAGAAAATAAAACGAAGAATATCATAATGCCTATGTAGCCCTTCATGGTGTGACCACACTTTGATTATTATGTGCAATTCTGGTCTCCACATCACAAAAAATATAGCAGTATTAGAAAAGGTGTAGAGAAGGGCATCCAAAATGATATAGAATGGAAAGACCCCTATAAGGAAAGGCTGAAGAGGTTAGGACTTCTTCAGCTTGGAGAAGAGATGATTGAGGGGAGATATGATAGAGGTCTTTAAAATCCTGAGTTGTCAGGAACAGGTAAACGTGAATCAATTGTTTTACTCTTTCAAAAATTACAAGGACTAGGGGAAAGGCCATGAAGCCACAAAGTAGCATATTTAAGACAAATAGGATAAAATATTTTTCTCTCAGCTTATAATTAAGCTGTAGAATTCATTGCTAGTTGATGTGGTAAAAACAGGTAGTCTAACGGGATTTAAAAAAACGTTTGTACAAATTCATGGAGGAAAATTCCATAAGGTAGAACAAGAAAAAGTCACTGTTTATCCTTGTTTACCCACATTCAAAACCAACTGATTCGACTGCAACCAGTCCGCAGCCTCCTCCAAACAGATGTTCACACACTTCAACACAGCTGACTGGTCTTCATTAAACACCACCACCACCAACTGAATGTCATCAGCTTAAATGAACCCCTGGAAACCATGTTTCTGAATGATTGCTCCTACTGGACTCATAAAGATTTTAAAAAGCACTGGGAACAATGCTGACCCCTGCGGTACCCCACACAATGGGCTCCTAACAGAGGTAAGTTGATTCCCCCAGCGAACCCAAAACTGCCAGCTGGACTGGAATGAACCTATCCCCAAAGCCCAATACCACACCAACAGGATATCCCAAGCCATGAGATTGAAGGCTGCAGAAAGGTCCCAATAACCACCGAGGGCACCCTCCCACTGTCCTTCACTCAACACAACAAATCCAAAACTGACACTAGCAAAGGCTCCCTGCTTGCCCCCAGTCAAGCCTCTCCTCCTCATCCAAAAAAATATTCAATTGCTGCAGCACAGCCTTCTCCAAGATTTTTGCAAAACACATCAAGGAGGAAATAGAGCACAATACAACTCGTTTCCCTTTTTAGGAATGGGGACCACCATTGCCTCCTTTAGGTCTGGCTGATAAAGACCCTGGCCCAAGGAAGCATTTACAAGGTTAGTCATCCATTCCAAAACATCATCAGAAACCATTCTCAGTAATTGGCCATAGATACAGCCCTAATGCATCCAGGTAAGATGCAATCCCTGTATCAAACAACGCAACAAATCACTCATAAGAGGCAACCCCCCCCCCCACTTGACCTCTGCCACCAACTCATCTCACTACCCACCCCTAGATTCCTCAATGCCTCCACCTTCCCAACAAAATAATCCGCCACCACCTCCACATCCAAACCTCCTCCACCCCTGACCCTGGCCCAATAGCTGCCTTGCTACCCAAAATAACTCCTTTCGCTTATTTCCAGCTGCCAAAACCCTCTTGGAGCATCTGCTCCATTTAGCCTCTTGGAGCCATAAAACCTTTTGGTACGTGTCAGTCTATTCCAGTGGTTCCCAAAACTGTCCTGGGAGCTCCGCAGCCAGTTGTGTTTTTAGGATATCCACTATGAATATTCATGAGTGATTTGCATACACTGCTTCCACTGCATGCTACTCTACCTCCTACATATTCATTGTGGATATTCTGAAATCCTGACTAGCTGGGGAGCCCTCGGAACAGATTTAGGAACCATTTGCCTGTTCAGCAGGGACATTTGCATCTGTTTGAATTTATGAAAATTATGAGCAATTGGAATTGTACTTTCTATTCTGAAGATAACTATACTGAATTGATTAACAGGGTTCTGTTTGTCCCATTTATCTTTTCATGCATATCATTATAAAATGAAATAAAATGTTTTGTAAATAATGGGAGCATACTTTGTACAGCTATCCATTTTTAGGGTATTCTACAAAATAAAAAAGAACACCTTATAGGCAGATGGATGAGACAGGTGTATGTTTGACCACTAATCCTCTGGTTTGCAGTATTCAAGAGCAGTAGTTTCAGACTTACATCTGCAGCTTTTGTATGTGTTGGCATTATAAATTCAGCATTAGGCATTGGAACCTTGTGGGAGTCAATAAGCGCCACCACAGTGTCAGATGAGAGATTCTGTGCTGCAGGGGAAATGTTGTTGGATCATGGCCATATAGCCAGTAACATGCTGCAGACACAACAGTATTGGTGTTGCTGAGATGAAAAAAACAGAATAGCAACACTCCCATGCATATGCTGTTAGGAGGAACGTGCTTTCTGCATGTGTAAAATGTAAATGTCCGATAAAACTTATATGTGCAGTTACATCACACATGCACTATGGCTACGCCATCCTGAGCAGGATCAAGGCTGGCTAGTACTTGAATGGAAGACCACCTTGGAATGCCAGGTGCTATAGGCTCACTGTGCAGACAAAAGGCCTGGCTATCTACTTCCAGTCCCACCTTGCCAAGAAAATACAGCAGCTATTCATAACATAGACAACTCTCCACAATGTTGCCAGAAGTCAACACCAGCTTGATGGAACTTGACAACAGCAGTGTCGTGCCTAAAATCAAATATGTTTATGTACATTCAATATTAACAGGTTTGCACTTGCCAGCTCTTTCCCAGAAATTCAGGCCTGAATCTTAGCCTGTTTGTTTGATGTTGCTGACTGAATGACCTGCCACCATCTGAAACTGAGCATAGTCAAGACGGAGCTTATTATCCCCCCCACCCCACCCCACCCCCCTTCTCTATTTCTGAGAATAACACTGTCAACCTTCTTATCTCCTTGACTTACAACCTTGGGGTCATCTTTGACTCTTAGTCCATACATATCCAACAGATGGCGAAAAGCTTGTCATTTCTTTCTCTATAACATCAGCAAAATTTGTTCTTTCCTCTCAGAATACACTACCAAGATCCTTACCTGCTCTCTCGTCACCTACCGCCTAGGCTATCGCAGCTTGCTCCTCATTTGTCCATCTCCCCTTCAATCTGTTCAAAACTCAGCTGCACAGTGTTCATGTAGCCCCTCTTCTCAAGTCACTTCATTGGCTTTCTATCCATTTCCACATACAGTTCAAACTTCTCCTTCTGATCTACAAATGAGTTCATTCTGTGGCTTCTCACTACCCTTTCGTCTCTTATCTCTCCCTCCATGGCAATTCCAGTCATCAAGCAAATCACTTTTATCTATGCCTTTCGGTCCTACTGCCAAGGAGTAGCCTAATGGTCAGAACACTGGCTTGGGAACCAAGAGACCAGGTTTCAGTTTCCACTAGCGCTCCTTGGGCAAGTCACTTAACCCTCCATTGTCTCAGAAAAAAATCCAAGATGTCAATGTCCCTATTCAATGTACATTACCAAGCTTAAGTTACAATGTAAACTGCTTTGACTGAAATCATAAAGCAGTATAAAAAACATGTTAAATAAAATAAATAATTCCAGACTCCATTCTTGCCTGGATTAGACTACCTGAGTCAGTACATCAGGCTCCATCACTGGTACTATTCATATCCATGCTAAAAACTCGTCTTTCCGAGGCTGCCTTTGTATCCCAATACCCTTATTCTCCTGTCTTCATCTATATGTATTTCCCTAAGAATTCCCTAGTCCCCTATAGTTCTGTTTTGTCTCTTAGCAGATTGTAAGCTCTGCGGAGTAGGGACTGTCTTTTATGTGTATTTGTAGTAGTGCAGTAGTAGAAGACCTAGGGGTGATTATGTCAGTTAAACTTAAAATGTTAAAACAGGTAGAAAAGGTAATGGTAAAACTAGAAGGATGCTTCGGTGCACATGGAGAAGAATGGCCAACAGGAAAAAGGAGGTGATAATGCCTTTTGTATACACTTCTAGTGAGGCCTCATATGGAGTATTATGTACAATTCTGGAGATAGGGTTGGTTCAGAGAGCAGCTACTAAAAATGGTCAGTGGCCTTTGTAATAAGGCATATAGGGTTAGACTTAAAGATCTCAATATGTATACTTTGGAAGAAAGGCAAGAGAGGGGAGAAGAGAGAGAGAGACATTTAGATACCTCCATGGTAGACATGCACAGGAGGTGGCTCTTTTCCAATTGAAAAGAAGCCCTGGAATGAGGGTTCACAAGATGAAGGTGAAAGAAGTAACCTGAGGAAATATTATCTATGGAAAGCATGGTGAATGCATAGAACAGCCTCCCAGTGAAGAGGGTGGAGACGAGAACTATCTAAATTTGAGAAAACATGGGACAAGTGCAGAGGATCTCTGAGGGAAAGGAAGGGCTTGTAGAACTTATGGATGGGTAGACTAGAATAAGCCGTATGTCTTTATCTGCCATCATTTAATATGTTTTAGCGTATGCATAAATAATTTAACTCACAAGCTCTCTTCTCTTCCAAGTTTTCAAACGCACAAGTGTCCAGCAAGCCAGTGCTCACAAACCCTGCTCGTTCACCATCACCAAAGGCAGCTTCTGCTATCATCCCTTCCTAAGGATTGAGAGTCGCTGAGCTCTTGCTTTCCTATAAGCAATTGCTTCTAACACATTCTTTTGATTCTCACCACAAATAGTTTGACAAAGTGACCCTCTCAGCTGTTCTTTCTATCTTTAACGGTACTTCAGCTTTTCAAATGCCACAGTGCTCTGGCATCTACTCACAGCCAAAACAATACCATCAGCAGAGTGCGAAACCTCTTGAATACAATTAGAACAAATCTGAATGGACATAAATGTATTGCTGTTAATGTGCAACACTGTTATCGTTGTTCAGTCCTGTCAAGTTGGTGTTGATTCCTGGCAACACTGTGGATAATTGTCTATATCTGCTGAGTTTTCTTGGTAAGATGTGACCAGAAGTAGATAGCCAGGCCTTTTTTGTCTGCACAGTAATGTTATAGTGCCGGGTATTCCAAGGTGGTCTCCTATCCAAGTATTAGCCAGGCCTGACCCTGCTTAGCTTCTGAGATCAGGTGCAGACAGGGTGGCGTAGCCATAGTGCATGTGTAATGCAACTGCACATATTTAAGTTTTTTTATCTGATTTATCTACATTTTACAACTGCAGAAAGCATCCTGACAGCAAATGAGTATGAATGGTATTATTCTATTTGTTCATCTCAGCACCATAGAGCAACTCTTGGAATCCCAGTGGGAGAATCCAGAATTGGTTCTTGAGGGTCCGAAAACTCTAGTACTGCTATGTCCCCTGCCTCAGGTAAGCTGGACCAGCTCTTCATGCTCCCTTAAGTAGATGCTGTTGTCACAATAGTCACTAAATGCATGACTATCCCTGTAGAACAGGAGGTTTGAACCCAGTCCTTGGGACACACCTAGCCAATCAGACTTTCATGTTGATCACAAAGAATATGCATGAGAGATTTGCATATACCACCTCCATTGAGTGCAGATCTCTTTCATGCATATTGTGCTTATCCTGATAATCTGATTAGCTAGGTGTATCCTGAGGTCTGGGTTGAGAACTACTCCTTAAGCAGGTATTGCACTTAAGGAGGTTCACCACAACCAGGACAAGGCAACTTGCTGCCAACATACAGAGAACCACAAAACCAAGCAATTAAATAACTTGATTTATTGAGCAATCAATGACATAAAAAAACGGACCTGATACATCCATGTTTTGGCGATGCCATGCCTCGGGTCACAATATATAGGTACACTGTAAATACAAAACTTAAATATACTTATAACAATTTGATATTTAACAATTCATAAAGTGTATACACAATGAAATATATATACACAATGGGCCCGATTCTCTCCCGGACGTACATCCCCTTTGTGCATCTGGTCTGAACTGGACACAGAAGGGAGACACATCTAGCCCCGCAGGATCAGAATCGCGAACAGCAATGTACGTGCAGGTCGGGACTACGATTCAGTCCAGACTGAATGTACATTTAAAGGCTCGTCTAAGTCAGGGCTTTTAAATGGAGACATGGCGTCCTCTTGCCATGGCACCGTGGCTCCATTTAAAGGCTGTGATGCCGGCTGCCAAGAAAGAGTTTATTTCCCATAGCCCAACCCCCGATCTGGCCTCCTAAGGCCAAGGTCTAGCTGTGGGGAATAAACCCTGCCCCCCCCCCGCCCCATCCGTGCCCCGGTAGCAAAGGAAAAAAACATCTGAGGTGGAATAACTTCCTCAGACGTTTTGCCAGCCCTGGACGTACAGGGCCAACATTAGAATTGGCCCTGTTCGTCCGTGGCTGGAGACAGCCTACTGCCTGCCCATTCCCCGCCCCCGTCTAACTTCCCCGCACTTTTCACTGTAATAAAATTCCAAGTTGCAGAAATCAGAAAGAAACTGCTAAAAATAAATACAATGAAATATGTAATTTTATAAGATGTTGGCACATTAGAGATGAACATAAATCTTAATAAAAATGTATTATTTATCTCTTAGAAAGTAGACTTTAAGCTCTGACACACTGGGGGATCCATTTAGATTTTACACATAACTAACATAACATGTTCATGTTCCAGTCAAAATTGTATATACCTCAAATGCTGCCAAATATTCTCAGCACTTAGATTAACAATCAATCTAAAGTTAAAACAGACATCAGAATCACCACATAAGTTAGAAAAGAATTCTGCGTAAATGGTGTCCTCATCACAAAATCCTCATATATCCAATTATCATTGCCTAATCAATATATAAAAGCCATAACTTAAAGAGACCACATTTCCCAAGCGGCAAATCTCACCAGCTAAAAACTAAACATAGTTTGCCCAACGCAGGTGTTCCAACCCAGTACAGAAACAATATGCTCTAAAAATAACAAGAGAACACACTCGTGGTTCCCACATACAATGTTTTACACATTCAGCTCTCTTAAGCTATTTTCAGCACTGATGGATCAAAAAGCGAGTAGGAGGACCCCTGAGGTTGGTCAGTAAGTCTGGGCCCAGCCTCCATTCCCTCTCACTGTCCTATATCAGCATTTTCTGATCTTTTTCTAGTTTTCGCTAATGTTTTAAATTTGGTCCTATTACTTTAATTGGCTCTGTTTTGTGCTGCTTGAATAAAGTGCCTCTATATAAACCAGGGATGGACAAGTTCCGTCCTTAAGGGCTGCAAGCAAGTCAGGTTGTCAGGATATCCCTAAAGTGGATATGAATGAGGTAGCTGTACATAAGAGATGAGATCAAAAAATATCAAGACTTGTACCATAACACAAGAAGTATAACACTGACAGTTACTGCACTCAGTTTCCTTCAAAATAGTCCCCTTCGGATAAAACACACTTCCTCCAGAGTTCCTGCCACTGCTGGAAACAATTTTGTAATGCCTCTTTCATTATGCTGTGAAGTTGTGTCAAATTTTGCTTAATTGTCTCCAAGTCATTGAATCTCCTTCCTTTCAGTGGTAATTTCAGTTTTGGAAATGAGAAAAAGTCACAGGGTGCAAAGTCAGGTGAGTACGGAGGCTGACAGACTTGCTCGATTTGGAGTTTGGCCAAGAAGTGCTGGACAAGATGTGATGTGTGAGTTGGAGTGTGTCGTGACCCCCTGCCTAGGCCAAGGGCTGGTAGGCAAAAGGGCTGCCTTATTTGCCTTTAAGTAATGTCCCAAGACTTGGTTTCCAGCAATGGATGCTGGGACTTGTAGTTTCAATCACTCTTCAGACAAAGTAGTTTGACCACACGGGGTGTTCAAGGCAAACAAAGATATTTATTCTGGGTTTCCCCCTTGCATCAAATTCATAGCGCAACACAAGACAAGGATTCTTTCTCCAAAGTAAAGGATATCAGGAACAAATTAGGCTGAAACATCAAACTCAGAAGTATTCTTTACACAGCAGCTGTTCTCGGGCTCCTCCTAGAAAATGCCCTTCACAGCTACGGCTGGTTATTACATCAGGTAAACTTAAAGTTTTCAGCAACAGTTCTCACAGCATGAGCCTAGCACATGTTCAAGCTGTTTGTTTTACAAAACGAGCAATCCATTTCAATTACGTCATTATCAAGAGGTGTCTCATAAACATCTACTTGCATGTCTTCACAAGGTTCAATTGGGTTGTCTTCCTGGGAGCCTTTATCACAGGGTTTAAACTTAATGTTGTGCAGAAGCTTCTGAGGTTATCCTAAAAACTGTTCTTTCTGGTCAGCTCCCACATTACTTAGGGAATGAGCCTTTCTCTCTTGCAACAGCTTTTCCATAGCCTCTAGTGCTGTCTCATTGGACTTACTTGAATTCCTTTTACTTCTGCTTGGAGCTGCTTTCACTGCGTTTCTGCCAGCACTCTGTTCAGCACTTAACCTCAGCTCCCTGACAACGTCCTCAGCACAGCCCCTGCTAGGAACTGAAGCAAACGTACCTTCCCAACGTATATTGCTTCCCTTGTTATCAGAGCTGTTTCCCCACCTGGAGTCAAACCTTTCCAGTTTCTCCTCTCTGGGGTACTTTGGCACATGCTTCAGCTTTGGTTCCAGTGCTCTCTGAGAATAAGAATCAGCAGCCTCCACTTCTCCTTCTCTCTCCACTATGTCTCTGGTAAGCTCAGAGACTGTATCTGTGTCTCTACCGGGCTCCTCTCTACAAAACTCTGAAGCAGCTTTAAAATGGTGCTTCTCTCCAGCCACACCCTCCTTGCTGCACATGTGAGATTTGTTAGGGCTCAAACTAGCTCTTACGTCACTGCTAGGGCAGGGCTTAGCTCTAGCTACTGTATGCTTCGGTAGCTTGTGGTTTCTATGGGAACCTTGTTTACCTCTGCTTTTAAAGGTGTATTCCTCACTTTTCTCCCATTCCATTCGATCCACACAGCTCTCCTTATCACAAGCGTTATCGTGATGAAGCAACCATTCACTGTTCCTGTGCAACTCTGACCTCTTATGACGAACTGCATCTCTCAAACGAGTCAGAACTTGGATGTAGTACTCCTTATTGATGGGTTGGCCTTTTGGAGCATACTCGTGATGAACAATATGCTGGTCATCAAAGAAAACTGGGAGCATAATCTTGACATTGTTCCTCACCTGACAGACTTTCTTGGGTCTGGGAGAGTCTGGAGTCTTCCATTGTGAGGATTGAGCCTTAGTATCCAGGCCATAACCATAAACCCATGATTCATCACCAGGAATAATCTTTTTGATGAAATCTGAGTCATTTTAAACATAGAAACATAGGCCATGTTGTCATTTTCTGCCGTAGTCTGCCCTTCCACTACAACAGTCCCCTTTTTTTCCTTTAGAGATCCTCTGTGTTTGTCCCATGCCTTTTTGATTTCAAACACTGTCCTCCCACCTCCACTGGGAGACTATTCCACAGATCTACCACTCTTTCCGTTAAAAATATTTCCGCATATTACTTCTGAGTCTATCCCTTCACCCTCATCCTATGTCCCCCTCGTAGCAGAGCTTTCTTTTAGTCGAAAGAGGCGCTCCTCCTGTGCATTTATGCCATGGAGGTATTTAAACATCTCAATCATATCGCCTCTATCCCACCTTTCCTCTAAAGTATACATATTAAGATCCTTAAGTCTGTCCTCATATGCTTTATAATGAAGACCACTAACCACCCTTTGCACTGACTCCATCCTGTCTATCCTTTTGAAGGTGTGGTCTCCAAAATTGTACACAATAATCCAAATGAGGTCACACCAAAGGCTTATACAGAGGCACTATCACTTCCTTTCTTCTGTTGGCCATTCCTCTCCCTATTTTCAGTGCATTCCAACAACTCCCTGGCTGCAGACAGTCAATCTTCTTCTTGGTCAGGGCAGGCGTTTTGGCACGAATTTTGGAGACGTACCTCATTCCCAAATTGATAGTAAGAATGGACTGTACTGACCTGAAACTGATGTCCATGTCCTCAGTAAGCTCCCTGATAGTCAATCAACAATTTGAGTGTATTGTGGCATGCACTGCTTCAACTTTGTCTTCATTCCTGCTCATGGATGGCCTTCCAGAACATTCATCACTGTCAACACTTTGGCAGTCCTCTTGGAAATGTTCGTATCAGTCATAAACATGAGCATGACTCGTGCATTGATCGCCATACAATTTATCCTTAGTTTTTATGCACGAACTCCAAGTTTCTGGCAGAATTTAATGCAAATTTGCTGTTCAATTTTTTCACTCATTGTAACTCTGATGAACTATTTTTACACTATACCAAACATCACGTGATTTAAAAAAGTACAGGTGTGCTACAACCATGCTACACTCTGCGCATGCAGAATACATAACTAGGTCATTGCATGCTTAATAGCATCATGGTGTGATGTATTGTTATATAGCTAACACAAGTCTCAATACATTTTTGATGACACCTCCTATATATTACCTTCTGTGTGCAAATCTCTTGCATGCACATTCATTAGGGATATCCCGAAAACCTGATCTATTTGCTGCCCTCGCTTGTTCACTTTGGTCTAGGCTCACCATCTGACCAAGTTATCTAACCTAGTCCACTCAAGTAACACAAACCGCACCCACTTACCCCCACCTACCCAGTATTTAGAGGTGTGAATTAGACTAGACTTCCACTCCAACCACTGAAGCTAAAAATGATTTAAATTAAGAGATAACTAACTTCTAGTTTAGTGCATTTTTTTTTGTTTTGTTTTTTTCTTTTACTTCTGATTTAGTGCATAGTCTTAACTATCGTAGGCTATGCCTCTCATTTGCTTATTACATCTGAGGTAGTAAAAAAAAAATTAAATGCTAATGACATAGTGCTGATTTTTACCATGGTCTTATCATACTGGCCCCATGGTTAGCACTGGCAAAGGAAATGAGTGAAGAGGAGCTGCAGATGAGGTGGAAGAAACTGAGCTTGGGGCAACAATTTCAGACTAGGAAAAGTTTAGAGTGATGGATATGTTAGAGGAGGAAGAGACTGGAACATCATTACATATTAGCCTGGTCTCATGGGGATTCCATGTTAAACTTACACATAATAGATTTTGATGCATCTTGTGCTGACCAATCAGGACCGTACAATTGTATGCACCTTTCATGACTTTTATAATCAAATTATGTTCTTTTTTGGAGCAGTGTCTATTTTTTATTTTTCTCCTTTTGTTATCCTGTATGCCATATCTCATTTTTTTACTTGTGGCTTTTATTGTATTTTTTATTATTTGATTTGTTTTGCTGTGAACCACTTTGCCATGTATGTGAAGAGTGCTATAACAAGTACCTAATACACTTGACTAGACTAAACTTTTCTCCAGGAACAAGCAGGAAGTCAGTCCTCACTTATGGGTGACGTCAGCACCAACGGAGCCCATGTGGAGCAATTCCCCAGCTTTCAAAGAAAGCTTTTGGGATTGCTGCCACGCATGCATGGTCCTCTTCCCGCCCAAAGGGGCCATCTCGCTCAGTCTCCCTTTTTCCGCGGAGCCCTTAGGACGCACGTCCTCGTCCCTTGTAAAAAGATTTTTCTTCTCCCGCATTTTGGTCCTTTTTTCCGGTTGCACCGGTCCTCTACCACCCTCCCTGTTGCCCCTGCTCCGGCTGTGGGCCAGGGGATTCCCTTTTTTTCTCATTTAGAGATTTTTTTTCCCTTCGGGCTCTTTTCACGCCCTTTTTTCCAACCGCTGGCTTCGAGGGTCTTCGACCTCGCAGGGGCGCTTTTTGCCCCCATGGCCACCGGCTTCAAAAAATGTGACAGATGCTCCAAGAATATGTCACTCATGGACACCCACGACTGTTGTCTGTGGTGTCTGGGAGCCAACCACAACCCAGAGCTCTGCTCGCTCTGTAAGAAAATGTCTGCTAAGGCCTTGCTAAGCCGTAGGCAGAAGTCTGATGACATTTTCTGTAAGACTGCCCGGGGTCCCCAGTTGCGCCTCGCCCCACTGATCCACCACTTGCAGGGTCTCCTGCAGTGACCCCTCACCCCAGGCATCATTCCGATCAGGGTTCGCCCGAGGTGAAATGGCGAAAGATGAAGAAGACCTCAAAGTCGCTGTCGGGGACTCCAGACAAGCGCGAGCAGTCTCGTGCTTATTCCCTTAGCCCTCCTCGGTGTTCCCGAGAGTCGGACAAGGAGCGGCCTCGAAAGGTACCTCATACGGATATGGAGGCCTCTGGTGATGGCGTCCAGTCTCCTGAGGGTCGTCCCAGCAAGGACCCCCTCTCCTCCTCCATGCCAGACCCAGTAACCCTGGTGTCGACAGCGCAGGGACCCACTCCTGCTGGCACTGGAGCGTAGCATTTCTGCCTTCCTAGCTGTCCTGCAGGTGCTTTTACCCAGCACGGCTGGCTAGTGCCTCGAGACTGAGGGTCTCTTTGCTGGGGTCCCGAAAACTGTCTTGGAAATCCATGGGCCTCGTGAGTGTCTTCAGCACCGGTCTCGTTCGCTGTCCCGTTCCTCGGGGTTGAGGTCTTCCAGAGTCTGTGCCTTCGGCTCCAAGCAGGCCTTGGCTACTGAGCATGGCGATCAGCCCAATTCTGAGTTCTCCTTGGACCTTTCGGGCTGGGAATTGGATGGGGACACGTCCTCTGAAACCCGCGCCCATAGGGACCTTCCTTCTGACCCGTTCTCGCTTGCGTCACAAAGGCAGTCACCCCCCAAAGACACCTCTTTCTTGGTGTTTGTATGGGATATGGCTTGAGCCCTCAATCTGCCCACGCAGATCGAGGAAGAGCCAAGCACTGAGGAACTGAACATCTTGCAATATGAGTCTCCCCCTAGGGAGTCTTTCACGGTCCAGTACCATCCATCCTGACCCGGCTGCTCCTCTGTATATGGGAAGCACCCACCTCGGTCCCTATTGTCAGTAGAAGACTCGATGCCATGTACAGGGTCCAGCATGGCCCAGGGTTCCGGAAGACTCAGCTTCCCCATACCTCCATGGTAGTTAAATCTACAGTGCGGAAGCAGAAGAGTCCAAAGTCGCACTCTTCGGTCCCGCCTGATAGGGAATCCCATGCCCTCAACGTCCTTGGGCACAAGGCTTACCAGGGATCCATGCTGGTGTGCTGCATCCAGGCATACCAACTGTATAGGGGATGTTCCTTTGCAACCTCGCTAAAGAGCTCGGCGGTTTCTCTGCGGGCCTCTGAGGCAAACACCTTCTCAGATTTCAGACCCTTCTGAGATCAGTTGCGGATTGCACAAAATATCTTTCCGTGCCACATATGACTGGTTTGAGTCTTCCGCTGATGTGGCAGTGGCCAGAATCGGAGCCCGGCGTCAAGTGTGGCTCCAGTCTTCAGACCTGGAACAATGGGTCCAGGAGAAGCTCTTGGATGTCCCCTGCCTTGGCGAACAGCTGTTCGGCAAACCCATGGAGGACAAGGCAGCCAAGATCGAGACGGAGTTCGTGATCCGCACCCATCTCTCTCGTAAAACCTCTTCTGTGGAAGAAACAACACAGCAAGAAGCCTTTCTTCCAGAGGAAGGTGCTTGCTTACCGGGGATATCCACCCTATCCGCCCGCCCCAGTGCCGACGCCCAGCAGCCAGGGCAAAGGAGGCGCTCGGGGTCACTGGAAACCAAAGGGGCCCAAAGCCCAACCACTGGCACTGCCCCAGCCAGCCCCCGGGTTTTGACGCCAAGTGCATATCCCCTTGCCTCCTGGTGGCACCTCTGTCTGTGGGAGGGCGTCTGTCCCTTTTCGCCCCCGATTGGGCAGCCATTACATCGGACACTTGGGACCTTCAGGTAATCCGGGACAGTTTTGTCTGGATAGACTCCCTCCTTCTTTCTCCCCAGTGGAGCCTACTCTGCTTCCCTTGCACCAGGCTCGTTGCAGCAAGAGCTGATCAGCCTCCTCTGTTAACGGATGGTCAAGAGAGTTCTGCCGCACCTCTGAGGTTGGGGATTTTACTCCCGGTACTTCCTCGTTCCAAAGAGAATGGGAGGCCTGCACTCCATCCTCAATCTCAGGAATCTGAACAAATTTCTGGTGTGGGAGAAGTTCAGGATGCTATCGCTTGACATCCTGCTGCCCTTCCTCTGGCAGGGCGATTGACTATGCTCCTTGGATCTCAGAGATGCTTACGCCCATATCCCAGTCCACCCCAAGCACAGGAAGTACCTGCGCTTCAGGGTGCAAGGGGAGCACTTCCAATACAGAGTGCTCCCTTTCGGGCTCGCGTCTGCCCCAAGTGTCTTCACAAAATGCCTGTCAGCAGCTGCAGCCTACCTCCGGCTACAGGGCATATCTGTCTACCCTTACCTGGACGATTGGCTTGTCACAGGCACATTGGCAGAGGATGCTCACCTCTTGGCATTGCGCACGGTCCTCCTCGAACACCTCTGTTTCCTGATCAACTACTCCAAGTCTCACCTCAAGCCGGTGCAGACCCTGGAGTTCATCGGCGCTCTTCTCGACAGGGGATGGGTGATTGCCTTCCTCCCTCAAGCACACGTGGATCAGCTCTGTGCTCTGGCCGCTGAGGTCCATAGCTGGTCTGGAGTCCTGGCACGGGCCATGCTGCGCCTTCTGGGGCACATGGCTTCGACCATCCATGTTGTCCTCCATGCTCGCATGCACATGCGGGCGGCCAAAATGGGGCCTCAGTGTGCAGTGGACCCAAGCCTCAGGCTGCCTCCAGGATCCCGTGTTGGTCTCCCACAGCCTCTCCAGTTCCCTGGATTGGTGGGTGAACCCCCAAAGCCGCCTTCAGGTCATGCCATTCCAGACTTGACAAGACAAGCTCATCTTGATGACAGATGCCTCACTGTTAGGCTGGGGAGCCCACTACTGCAACCTCCGAACCCAGGGGCAGTGGTCACCTGAGGAATCTTGGCAGCAGATAAACCTGCCCAAGCTTCGAGTGGTCTGGCTGGCCCTTAAGGTCTTCGGGTACCACATGCAAGGCAAGTCGGTGCTCGTGCAGACTGACAGCAAGGTCGCAATGTTCTACATAAACAAGGAGGGGGGGTATGGGCTCCCTCCTCCTCTGTCGGGAGGCAGTCCTCCTCTGTTCCTTCGCTGGATGCCGAGGCATGACCCTGAGAGCAGTCTGTCTCCTGGGTCAGGACAATTTCCTCACGTACAGACTCAGCAGGCTCCTTTTCCCACATGAGTGGTGCCTGTGTCCAGAGGTGGTTCTCCACCTGTTCCACTGCTGAGGGACTCCATCCTTGGACCTGTTCGCCAGCCTGGCAAACACAGCTTCCCCGCTTCTGTGGGCTGATATCGCACCCGAGCAGGGTAGCACCGGACGCGTTCCTCCAGAACTGGACCTCTGGGCTTCTCTATGTGTTCCCTCCCACTCCTTTCATTGTGAGGACCCTCCACAAAATTCAGCGGGACCGAGCCTCAGTGATCCTCATGGCTCCTTCATGGCTTCGACAACTCTGGTTTCCGCTTCTACTCCATCTCTTGTTGGAACCTCCGGTGTACCCCAGGTCTGCTAATGCAAGAGGAGGGATGGGTGCTCCACCCGAACCTGATCTCGCTATTCCTGACAGCCTGGTGTTTGAACGGGTGTCTCTAGCCTCGCTGCACCTCCCAGGAAGGACTCGACGAGACTGGCCTACACCCTGAAATGGTGGCGCTTCTCAGTCTCATACTCCAAGCTCCAGATTGGACCCATTCTCCTGTTCTACTCGGTGGGTTTTCCAGTACCTCCTCCACCTCTTGCAGGTGGGATTGAAATCCATTTTGGTCCGGGTTCACCTGAGCGCCATCTCGGCCAACCACTTCCCCGTTGAGGGTAAACCCCTCTCGGACCAACCTCTGGTCTCCCACTTCAAGCGGGCCTCTTACTTTCCAAGCCCCCCATCCGGCCTCCACCGGCAGAATGGGACCTGGACATCGTGCTCACGCAGCTGACACAGCCTCCCTTGGAGCCGATGGCGATGTGCTTGCTTCGGCACCTTTCCTGGAAGGTAGTGTTCCTGGTGGTGCTCACCTCGGCCCGGTGAGTCAGCAAGCTGCAAACCCTCATGGCTGTGGCTCCCTACACAAGGTTCTATGGAAACAGAGTGGTCCTTCATACTCATCCCAAGTTCCTGCTGAAAGCTGTCTCGGATTTTCATCTCAACCAAGAGATCATCCTACAGACTTTCTTCCCGAGACCCCACGCAAACCGGGCGTTGGCGGTCCTACATACGCTTGACTGCGAGAGGGCTCTCGCCTTCTACCTGCAGTGCACCCAGGGTCATTGCAGGTCCGACTGGCTCTTCATTGCCTACAGTCCTAATCGCCTGGGGCTCGCAGTCACCAAGCGCACCATCTCTGTCTGGGTGGCGGACTGCATCACCTTTGCTCAGGCAAAGGCTGGGGCCCCACTGGATCACCGAGTCACCACACATGGCGTCTGGGCCAGGCGACATCGGTGGCTTCGCTGTGCTCAGTGCCTCTGATGGACATCAGCCGGGCTGCGACCTGGTCCTCCGCGAATACCTTCGCTTTGCACTACTGCCTGAAGAGGGAGTCCTGCCGAGACAGTGCCTTCGGCCAGGCTATACTCCATAATCTGTTCGGGGTATAAGCAACTCTGACCCTCTGACCCTTCTTCTGTGGCTACCGAGAGCTTTGCCCAGAGGGCCCGAGTACTCTGCCTTCCTTCGGTCACTGGCTTCTGCTCACAGCCTCGCGGAGGCGTTTTTGTCTTGCAGGTTTTGGTAGCCTGTAGCTGGGGAGTCCCATAAGTGAGGACTGACTTCCTGCTTGTTCCTGGACAAAGCGTAGTTCCTCACCTGTAACAGGTGTTCTCCAGGGGCAACAGGAATCAGTCCTCACTGCCCTCCCACCTCCCCTTAAGAGTTGCCATTTTTGCTTAACTTCCTTTGCCATCTGCTGAGTAGTGCTCTAGCTATGGGACCTGACTGAGCAAGATGGCACCTTTGGGTGAGAAGAGGACCACACATGTGTGGCAGCAATCCAAAAGGCTTTCTTTGAAAGCTGGGGAATTGCTCCGTGCGGGCTCCGTCGGTGCCGATGTCACCCATAAGTGAGGACTGATTCCTGCTGTCCCTGGAGAACATCTGTTACAGATGAGTAACTATGCTTTATGCCCCAAAGCCTGCATTTTGAACTAATTATCGAAAATCAGTTGAGTGGTATAAAAGCCCTACTGTGCTGTCTCAAAACAAGTGCTGGGAGAATTCAGTTTATGTTAGGCTGCTTTATCACTATACATTAAAAGCTCTTGTTAGACACTAAGCTGATGAGAAATGGCTTGAATGGAACTAAAAGAGAGATAGGACCTGTAACATGAAACCACCTATTTTATTTGAAATGTTCTGTAATTGAAAACATTGACATGTAAGCTGCAGTTCAGAATAAAATAAGCGCACGTCCTTTGAGCTGAATGTGGTTTTTTTTTTTTTTACTCTGAACATTTTAGATCTTATTATACACTTAATCCAACATGAAAAAATCTAGTTGATCCCACTAGAAACAAAATGAAGCAGTAATTGCCCCTCGATAGATTTGTTTTTGGATCATAAGGATTGCTTTTGTGACCCCAGTCCACTTCAAGTTAAGCTGACCATAGCTGTTTTTCTCTTGGGTACCAGTGAATTCTTGGGGAAGAGGTGGATTATTTTGAAAAGGGGAGAAGATTTTACTAAGAAATCAAAGGAATATTGACCATGATAGTTTTGATTTTACTTCTGAGCAGTGAATTGTTTGCATTTTGACCCAGTTGGAACAAAAGGAAGTGTGTGTTTTAGACTTGGCTCACACCTTTCATTGGTAGTTCAAAGCAAGTTACATTCAAGTATTTTGCTGTCCCTAGAAGGTTAGGCTTATAGCTGTGTTGGGCTTCTTTACCAGTCTATCTTAAAAGCTCGTTAGCATAAGAACATAAGATATGCCATACTGGGTCAGACCAAGGTCCATCAAGCCCAGTATCCTGTTTCCAGCAGTGGCCAATCCAGGTCATACGTACCTAGCAGTTTCCCCAAAAGACACAGGTTCCGCAATGCTTGTACTGGGTCAAGCATTGATATCTTGGCTCCCTTCTTAATAATGGTTTATGGACCTTTCCTCCGCTCCGGTGAACCCCCACGTCTTTTTCTATCTCTCTTCTGGTGAACCTCCCTGATGCCGCACGCAGGCAGGAAAAGGAAAGCCAAGTTGTCTACGACGACGGGGAGATCCCGGGTGCAGAGAGGTCGGCGGTTTGCGGGCCCATGGACTCCTTTGTGTGGCCACTCCGTGTTAGGCACTAAGCAGATGACTTGAATGGAACTAAAAGAGCAAAGAATGTAATGACTTACCCAAGGTCTCAAGGAACGTTAGCAGGATTTGAATCCTTCTTCTTTTCTTGGTTCATAGCCTGCTGCTCTATCTACTCGGTGGTTACTCCACTCCTGTTCAAATTAATTTTTGTTATAGTTGGGTTGTGGTCTTGCTGTACTGTTTAAATCATAAACACCAGACACTAGCTTTCCATTTATCGGTCTAGTTCCTTTTTATAAGCATTAAGGCCTTAGCTCTGCTAAATTCATGAGCCATGTCAGTAGATAGCTAGCTAGACATGTATTGCAGTTTTTCTCATGCTCTAAGAAAATGTTTATGGGCCAGTTTGGGGGAAAAAATCAGCCCCGTTCTGTAGAGATTCACTCTTCTGTGTATATTTAATATATAATTTATAAAATGGAGGCTTCGTGAAATATGGTTGATTTACTGTATGAGGTGCTGTCAAAAAGTTCCCAAACTGACACCATAAAAAAATGATACACTAATGTGAGCTTTTAGTGGCCACCATCCCCCTCAAAGTAGTTCCCTTGGGAGTTGATGCAATGGTCCCAGTAGTCTTGTCATTGTTTGAACCTCTTCTGACTCTTTCTTCAGACTCTTCAGCACAGTCCTCATCTCTTCCTGAATCTTCGCAATGGTGTCAAATCTGTGTCCTTTGAGTTTCATTTTCATTCCAGGGAAGAGGAAAAAGTCAGTTGACTAAGTCAGGAGATTAGGGAGGGTAAAGGGTGGCAACCATGTTGTTTTAGGCCAGAAACTGCTGCACTTTGACGGCAGATCTGCATTCATTGTTCTGTTTGATTAGCTGTCAGGAGGTACAGCACGTATTTGGTGGCAATTTGACACATGTTCAAGTATTCAGAATCGCCTGAACTGAGCCATAACTGATTCCAAGTGTTTCAGCAATGTCTGGATTGGTTTTCCGATGATCTGCATGAATTAATTCACAAAATCTCTCTACATTTTTGAGGGTTGAAAGTCATTCTGAACATTGTGTCGTCAAATATTTCTTGGGCGCGTTTGAAACGTCCACGCCACTCACAGATATGTGTTTTGCCTAAAGCAAATTCACCAAATACCTGCTGAAGCAAATGCTGTTTCCAATGTGTTTTTACCAATTTTAACACAGAATTTAATGCACGCACGTTGTTCGAGTTTCTAATTAATTTTTGATGGTGAGAAAGTCGTGAAATACGTGGTAAAAAAGAATGCGGAGTGTGGACCCATGTCCACTCAGCATCGTGCCGCTTAGCAAACTGACTCACAAGGCTGCCAGATAGTCCCACACGGCTGCACACTGCTATACTGTGTTCCATTCCCATGCAGTGGTGCAATTTTGGGAATTTTTTGACAGCATCTCGTATGTGTCTCACTTCTCAGAGTTTCTTTCTCCCTTATTAGTGGGTATTAATGTGGTTCTCCAGGACCAAGCAGGAAGTCAGTCCTCACATATGGGTGTCATTGGCGCCGATGAAACTTTTATCCAGGATGACAGGACACACGTCCGGTGGGCTTCTCGGAAAAAAAGAGACTGAGGTAAGATGGCACCTTTAGGCGGGAAGGGAACCGCGCATGCGTGCCTGCATTCCCAAAGGCTTTCATAGAAAGCTGGGGAAATGCTCCGCTGGGGCTTCATCGGCGCCGATGACACCCATATGCGAGGACTGATTCCTGCTGCTCCTGGAGAACACCTGTTACAGGTGAGTAACTACTCTTTTCCACCAGGAAAACAAGATCAATGTGCATGTTTTATCCCTCAAATAATCTTTGCTCCATTCATCCAATTTCTTTTAAATTTTTTGAAAAAATATAGCAAAGCACTCATTCCACACTTTCATCAAAGAGCATCAAACCCACACTTTCTGTATGGATTTGATGCCAGCTCGATTCAATTAGAACCTTATGGAGGTCAGAACACGTTGTAATGTCACTAAGCATTTTTAAAGCTAGCCTGCTATTGGTTAGTCACCAGCTGACTCCA
Organism: Ichthyophis bannanicus; assembly: GCA_033557465.1. Taxonomy (NCBI): domain Eukaryota; kingdom Metazoa; phylum Chordata; class Amphibia; order Gymnophiona; family Ichthyophiidae; genus Ichthyophis; species Ichthyophis bannanicus. The sequence continues at coordinate 197,486,755 of CM066043.1, read as the reverse complement.
TTTCTTGCCTGGTTTCTTCTAGGGAAAGAAGTTGGTAATGTTTAATGATATACTTATTAAACTGAAATTCACCTCCAAATTTTGGAATAACCAAGAAAACTAATAATAAAATATTAATAGATTGTATGTATCTGCCGTGTTGCTTATTTTGATGGTGTTATTTCTTATCATTCCTGACCATGTAATTCAGATCATTTTACAGTGGGAGTGGCACATGCAGTAAGCTGTGCTGCCCTTTATCACAGACGTTTACTCTTGATTTTCTCGTGCTGCTGTTACCCCTAATGCAAGAAGAGAGATTGGAGTTGGAAAATGAGTGTAATACCACTTTGCAGTGGGCTTACAAAACATTTTGAAATTGCTGCATACAAAATTGTTCTTGTTAAAAATTTAGCTTTTTTCTTTTGTGGTAGCACTGTCTCTTTACACTATCTCAAGCTAGCATGAAGATGCAGCATGGGAGCGGAGGTTGATCTGATATGAAGTCCCGCTCTTCTAAGATCACCCAAAATCCCTGGTGGTTCTCGGAACCCCCAACCCTACCCGCTGACCTCACAAATTCTGTCCCTGGTGGCCCAAGTAGGCTGCTTGCCTGACCCCATAAAAACCATCCTTGACCAAAATGGGTCCCTGGATCCCTCATCCGAAAACTGTCCCTTGTGGCTGTGTTTGCAATCTCTGCCACATGTCCTCTATTTTTGTTCCCATCTGTAGGCACTATGGTCTTTCTGGGATGGCTGCTTGGTCCCTGTTGGAGGGGGGGAAATGGTAGGTAGCCATAGCCTGAAGTCTGCACCCCCCTCTTTTTCCTCCAGTTTGAGCAGCAGCACTTGAAACAGCTCACAGACTGTTTTCAGTCCCCTTGTAGCTACTTGACAGCCTTTTGTGCTGGGGCCTGAGAGCTAGAGCACCTCTATGGGTGACCTGGGACCATCAAGTACTTTGGTTACTGGTTTTAAGAAGGTTAATTGCCCCTGCTTTGCCTTTCCATATGTTTGTTTCTCCAAGAACCCAACCTTATCCTCCACGGGGATTGGATGGGATGCTTTGCAAGTATACCCTGCTTTGAAGGGCTTTCAGTGTTCTCCTGAATTTCCTCTGCTTGGGAGAGCTGAGCCCTAAGATCCCGTTTTGGCTGTCGCCCCTCCCCCCTCCCAGGCCAAGCTGGTTCAGCCTTTTGGGCTCCCATGGGTAGATGCCGTCCTTACGATGGTGACATAGCACATGTCCGTCCTGATTTCAGGGGACGTTGCGCTCAAGGAGTTTCTTATAGGAGGGCACAGGCCCCCTTAAATACCCAATTGTGGTCTCTGCCCTAGGATTTCAAGCCATGTGGTACACAGGCTGGTGGCCTAACCCTCTTGTGCTGGATAGCTTGGAAGCTGCAGGGTTGACTTCTGGAGCCACATATGTGGTTGTTGCCCTGTATGACTTGGTCAGGCTTTCCTCATGGCAATGGTAATGGTGACTAGGCCGTGGCTTTGGCTTTACAGTTGGTCATCTGAAGCTGCTTCCAGGTTATGGCTGTGGAAACTCTCCTTTAAAGATTTCCTTTTGGGAAGGACATGGAGAAGTAGTGAAAGACCTTGATGAGGCTCGCCCTCAAAGACTTTTGTAAGACAGGGCCAGGAGTGTTAGAAGTACCTCTGATAGGGCCTTTTATGTAGCATGATGTCATTTTCGGACTGCTAGGGGTCTGGATAGAGCCTGTTTATCTTTTGGGTGAGCCAAGAAGAGTCAGCCCTTCCTCCTGCTGGAATTCTGCATACAATAATTTAAAATTTTGCACTTTTTGTGATTTTTTTTTCTTATTGTATTTTAAATTCGGTATCATTCAAAATCAATATGCTTTTGTTATTTTGACAAACAAAGCCTGCAGAATTTTGCATAATTCAGACCTTTTGATATACCAGTTTGAAGTCTGAAGCCGAATTTGATGAGGAGTAGAACTCGCAACATTTTCAAGATTCGACTGTGGTTCCCTCTGGAGTCTGTAAACTCCCATAAAGAAATCTGATGAATTCTCTCTGAGGTACAGCTGAGGTTCAGTTCTGTCCAATTGCAGTTGGGGGATGGCTCTGGCTGTTTTTCTTGGAGTGGACCCATATCATGTTAGACTCACAGGTCTGCGACTAAAAAGCTGTTTGATTATTTTCATCTAATTTCCATGTACTTTGGTGTGCTGAAAACAAATAAAATATTGAAAAAACTCCTAGACGTCATGATTTGCCACAACATGCAAATTGTCTTCAAATTTATCAAATTTTTTCAAATTACTATTAATTAATTCACATAAGTGCATTTAAGATATAAAATGCCAAAAAAACCTTAAAGGGGTTGTCCGAGTTATGTAAAAAAAAATATAGCACTGTAAATCTGATGGTCAGCAATATATACATAAGCTAAGCAAGTTTTAAGTCCGTGCTTCTAATGGTAGAAGGGGTTAATCTTTCCTGAAGAATCCAGTGGGAGGGAGACACAGGGCAGATAGCAGCTCCGGTCAGTGCAGGGGGGCGTGGCCAGCACTGTGACGTCTCGTGTACAGACATAGAGCTGCTCTCTCCTGCATGCCACACTTGTGCACGAATCATCATCAGGTTCTTGGTTCTAGGCTGTTCACACTTTTTCATCGCAATTCGTGTTAGCTCGTCATTCTTCAACCATTATGTTATGGCTCCGTGAAAGTGTATTAATTTGCCAGACTGTTTCTGTTTCATCTGTGGTGAATATACAGTGTTGAAGCAACAGCAGAATATTACAGACTTTGTGAAAAAAGTATACTTTGCATACTTTGGACTAAAAATTGGAGATCAAGATAAAGTCTGGGCGCCTCATAGAGTGTGCAAACGGTGTGTTGAAGACCTCTGAAAATGGTTCAAGGGTAAGAAAAAATCTTTCCGTTATGGGATTCCTATGGTATGGCAACAGCAAAAGAACCATAGTGACGACTGTTACTTTTGTTCATGCGATGTGAAAGGGTTTAATTCCAAATGGAAGCATTCCATTTCATACCCCAATCTTCACTCGGCAATTTGTCCCATCCCCCATGGCACAGATATACCAGTACCCAAGCCCCCTGCTATCTTGGAAGAGATACCTAGCTCCGATGAAGATGAAGTCATACCTGAACCAGATGACGAATCAAGTTCTGACTTTGAAGATGATACAAGACCAAAATTGTTTTCTCAGGAGGAGATGAATGATTTGGTAAGAGACTTGAATCTTCCCAAAGATGCCGCCGAGTTACTCGGATCAAGGCTGAAAAGCAGGAATTTATTGCTGCCAGGAGTGTCATCTTCATGGTTCAGACATCGTGAAAAGGAGTTCATTCCTTACTTCGCCCAGGAAGACTTGGTTTATTGCATCGATGTCGAAGGTCTGATGGGTCAATTTAAAATCCAATATGATTCAGAGCAATGGCGTCTTTTTATAGATTCTTCAAAAAGAAGTCTCAGAGCAGTTTTACTCCACAACGGGTTTTATGCTTCCATTCCTGTAGGTCATTCCGTACACTTGAAGGAAACCTACGAGAACTTGGAATTGATTCTTCGTAAACTTAAATATGAAGACCATGGTTGGCAAGTGTGTGGGGACTTGATGGTCTTGTGCATGCTGCTCAGGCAACAAGCTGGGTATACCAAATTTCTTATTTTATTTATTTATTTTATTTATTTAGCTGCATTTATATCCTGCTTTTCACCGGGTCAAAGTGGTTGGGGGGATACATTTTAACATGAAGGGATATGAGACACATACACTAATACTTACAGGGAACATGGGCAATGGAGGGTTAAGTGGCTTGCCCAAGACCACAAGGAGCACCTGTGGGACTAGAAACCCCAGTCCTTCCGGCCCAAGGTTTGCTGTCCTCTAGTGGGATTTGAACCACTGACCTTCCGGCCTGTAGTACCTTGCCCCAACCACTAGGCCACTCCTCCCTCTTGTTTTCTGTGTCTATGGGACAGTCGATACCGACAAAATCACTGGACCAAGAAGCGTTGGCAGCCGAGGGTGCTAACAGTCGGTGAAAAAAATGTCCTTTGAGAAACTTTGCTACCTTTCCATAAAGTTCTTCTACCACCTTTCCACATAAAATTGGGATTGATGAAGCAATTCGTAAAATCACTTCCAAGAAATGGAGAATGCTTCAAATACTTGGTCACCAAGTTTCCAGGCCTGTCGGAGGCAAAATTGAAGGAAGGTGTGTTCATCGGACCAGACATTAGAAGGCTTATAGTTGATCAAGAGTTTGTCAATACCATGACGGATCCTCAAAAAGAAGGGTGGATTGCATTTAAAGAAGTCGTACAGAAAGTTTTAGGCAATAACAAAGATCCTCACTACAAAAAGATCGTCGGGCGAATATTGAAAGCATTTCAAGCTTTAGGTTGCCTGATGAGTTTGAAAGTGCATTTCGTCCAGTCCCACCTTGACTACTTTCCTGAAAATTTGGGAGCTGTGAGTGAGGAACAAGGTGAACGATTCCACCAAGACATTAAAGAGATGGAAAGGAGATACCAGGGAAAATGGAGCATTACAATGATGGCAGACTACTGTTGGATGCTTCAGAGAGACATTCCAGATGCTACTCACAAGCGTAAATGCACCAAGAGGAGCCTCACAAGGAAGAAGAATCGAGTTTAGTGTGTGTAGCTGCGCTCATTTCAGTTCAAAAAAGGATTTTCATGAAAATATTGTAATAAAACTTTAATTTTATAAGTCTATTTCCATTTATTTTGAGGTATTGCCTTATTTAACATAATTACCTAAATTGTCAGGAAACGTGATGTCCTATGACAAAATGGAGGTCATTTTCGGATTCAGCGCACCAAAAAACATAAAGATTACATGGAATAACCAAAACAGCTCTCGAAAAAAAATTTTTGCAGACCAAAAATATAGACTATATCAACCTATATCATTAGCTATTGAATCCTCAAAGTCCTCAGTCAAGATTACATATTTTGGGGAGCCTTCCTGCAGCTCCTCACTTGAGCAGATGGTGACTGAGGAAACTCTACAGCGCCTCCCTAAAGTTGCAAGCTATTCAACCCATTCCCTCTGCAGAGCAGGGCTAGGGGCCTTGTTCCATCTACTTCATGGTGCCCAAAGGGAGGTTCTTTCTGGTCTATTCTGGACCTGAAGGCGATCAGTGTCCAGCTCATGGTCTCCATGCAGAAATGAGATGGTCAGATCAGCCATTGCATTGGTCCAACAAAGGGAGTTTCTAATGCCCATGGATTTAGCTGAGGTGTACTTTCATATTCCTATTTAGGAGCAACACCAGCAATTTTTTTCACTTGTGTCTTGGGCTACCACTTCCAGTTCAGGGCTCTGCCTTTTGGTCTGGCTACAGCTCCTTGTCCCTTCTCAAAGGTCATGGTGGTAGTGTCAGCATTCCTGTGCAGGCAAGAAAAATAAATAGTACATCTTGAAAGATGATTGCTTTCCCAACCCAAGGGTTACTGCTTTGAATCCAAGGTATTCAGGTGTACCTATATTTGACATCTGGCTGCTTTGGTCGGTCTCCTGGGAGAAGTCTGGAGATGACATTGCCTGATAATTTGTTGGTTGGAGAGAAGGGTTTAGTGATGTAGTATCCCAAGAGCAGTTGTTCCTTCCTGGGACTTGGAATATCCCAGGACTCAGATCAGCCCTCGTCTGGGCCAAGTGTTCCTTGTGCAGGAGAGGTTGCTTGAGCTGTTCAGTCAGTTCCCCAGGCCTGGGACTGCCTTCATTGTCTAGGATCCATGAAATTGACCCTGGAACTAGTCCCTGGTACCTAGGCACTCCCCTCCAGAGAAATCTTCTGGCTCACTGATTTCCCTGTTCTTAGTTGTTTGACCAGAACCCCCCCCCCCCCCCCTTCTCCCATGGGAGATCAATGAGCAGCTGATATGGTGGTTGGAATATTGCCATCTGATGAGCAGATGCCCCTGAAAATACCAGATTGGGAATAGTCAAAGTAGATGCCAGCCTGAAGGGCTTGTGATCTCACTGCCTAGGTCAGTTTGCACAGGGACTCTGGTCTCCTGGTCAAATCACCCAGTGTCTTCAGACAGTGCCACAGAGGTGTTGGGTACATCAGCAGGCAAGATGGACCTTGCAGTGCCGGAATGTCCTTTGAGGTAGCAGAGAGATGCCATTGGGCAGAAGAACATTTAGTTGACCTGTCCGTAGCCCGCTAGCCTTCATGTTGTCTATGCCCGCTACTTCTTGAGGCAGAATCTGTAGATCTGGTGAGTAGGAGTTAAGCTTCCATGCATTTGTCACCATAGTTCAGAACTGGAGTCTTCCAGTTTTCCTTGGTGGACGTTCAGAAGAATGCTATAGTGGAGAACATTATTAGCCACAGGCAGGATCTCCTGCTTCAGGAATGGCCCCAGGATGGGCTTCTGTATTTCTTCCCTCTGTGGCTCTTGGTGTACTGTCTACCTTGCAGAATTCATTAGCACTCGGAAATGGTGATTTTAGTGGCTCCAGACTGGCCTCTCAGGCCATTGTACATGGATCTCATGATCCTGTTGGTGGGGGCCCTGCTATTGCTCCCTCAAGAAAGGGGCCTCCTGTTGAAAGGGCTCTTGGTATAGAGGATCCTGTTCCCTTCTCGCTTACAGCCTGGCCCTTGAGAGGCATAGGCTTTCAAGGAAGGGCTATTTTGGGACAATAGTGGACACCCTACTTAAAGCTCATAGGGTCTCTACATTTTTAGCCTGTGTGTGGATTTTGAGAGATGGTGTTCCTCTTAGGCCCTGGAGGCCAGGAAGGCAGACTTTGTTTCTGGGTTGTCCTTTTTCCAGTCTGGTTTGGACCAGGGCTTTGCCCTGAACTCTCTTATGATGCAGATTGCGGCCCTGGCATGCTTTTTGGGCTGTATCTAAGGTATGTCCTTGGCAGTGCACCCTGATATCTCTCTCTTTCATAAGGAAGTGAAACAGATCCATCCTCCAGTATGTCTGGGGGTAAAAGCACTGACAGACAGGGCTGGCACAACACAGTAAGCAAGGCAAGCATGACAGGGAGGCACCAATGTTTGGAGGGTGTCAAAATGCAAAATAAAATAAAACATGAGGAAATTAAAAATTTTAAAAAGAGAAAATTTAAAAGAGGGGAAAAGTGAATGAAAGAAATATTAAAAAATAAGGTGCTAGCTAAAAAAAGCCTTTGGGTACAGTCAGATCTCATCGGCTAATGAGAAAGGAGGGCACTGTGAGCATGGTGGAGCTGTTCTGCCCTAAACATATGGGCAAGAGGAAGGTGAAAACTCGGGTTACCTCTGCTAAGTCCCAGGGCCCAGGTGTTGGAACAACATAAATTGCTGGTATAGTCATTCATCACCTCTTTTGTCATTCATGGGACCGCCATTCTGGTTACTCCTGGAGCCGTAAAGACATTTGAAGATATCTTCTGACTCATAAGAGGCGATTTCACTATCTCCAGGGGAGGGGATGCCACTAAAGCTTTCAGTGGCTGGTGTGCTGCTGTTGACCTCTGCCTACCCCAGTGACGTGACTCCTGGGGCCGCGAACCTAGAAATTGGAACCAGCGCAGCAAGGAAGACACAGAACGGCAGTGAAACGAGAGAAGCTTCTGCTACAGTACAACCTATGGAAACACTGGGTTGTGGGGGACAAAAGTGCTTGCCGTCTGCTGCCTCATCTTTGGGAACTTTGCCTGTAAACTGTCTGACTTACCTTTCTTCTGCTGGCGAGTCTGAATGACCACAGTCAATTAACTTATAAATCTTATGGGACGTGATTTAAAGACTTCAGAAATCTTTTCAGTCTTATTGCATAGACCTTGCCTCAAGTTTTCTGCTAAAGTGTCTGTGTCTCTGTGATGTAAAATCTTTGCAAGAGAAATTATCAGGTCAGGATGAGAGATTTAAGGTTTTGGAGAGTCATAATGTTGTATTAATAAAGGATAATTTGGCTTTGCATTTGAAAATTGAGAACGTCAGAAAACTCCAACTGATGTAGGAATCTTCATTTGCTTAATTTTCCTAGATTGAAAACTGCTTCTCTTATTCAAGAAATACCTTATGGAGATTATGAAGGTGCCTGACTCCTCTGTTCCACCGATATGAAAGATTTACTGTATTCTGCAAAACAATTACTTTTAATTCGGAAGGCTTGCAACAGGGGCTAGGTTTTGATGTTCTGTTACGGACCTTCTTGAACAGTCACTAGAGAAAGTTCCACAGTTGTCATAATTGGGGAAAAAGCAAGGAGAGAAAGGAGAGGAGGGGCTAATTGTATGACTGACTTCAGCTCCTGGCTAGTGCTCTGAGCTTATGGTGCAGAAAAGAAAATCGAGATAGGCAGAGAGGAAATAGAAAAGACTGCATCAACAAGCCGAGGCGTGACTATGGATGACAGTAAGCGGCTGTATTATATGGAGAGGATTCACTGTTCACTTGAAGGCACGCCTTACAATGGGATGTCCAATCTAGGACATCAAAACCAGAATGTCTGAAAAAAATAAAAGCAGGCACATGCAAGTTCAGGCACGATTTCAGAAACGTGGACGTGCTCGATATGGCTGTCAATAGAGACATCTACATAGACTTTCCCAGAATAGCATCTCAGAGCATGGATGTCTAATAGCATAATGGTTAAAGTAGTGGCCTGGAAGCAGGGTGGCCAAGGTTCAAATCCCAGTGTGAGTCTTTGTGATCTTAGACTAGTCAAATAACCATCTTCTGTACACTCTCTGGATGTTTTAAGGTCAAAACAGGCACTTTCCTGATGCTTATTGATGACTTATCCATAAAGCACCAAAATCAGAGTGAATCACCCCAATCCTGTTCCTGCTACACTGGCTCCCATTTGTGAGCAGATTAAATTTAAAGTCCTAATAATCACCTTCAAGTTATTACACAAGTTATCTGCAGCACACCTAGAATCACTCCTACACACAATCTTGAACAGCAGAACAAGTGGCTGCACGCAGAATACCCTAACAATACCCACGGAATTTAGCAACCTTGGGCCGGAAGGACTGGGGTTTCTAGTCCCACAGGTGCTCCTTGTGGTCTTGGGCAAGCCACTTCACCCTCCATAGCCCATGTTCCCTGTAAAATAGTTATCTCCAAGTTATAATGCCCTGTTCAATGTAATTTCAGTTTGTTCAATGTAAACCGCACTGAGGCAGAATACCGCGGTATATAAGAGAATGTAAATAAATAAATAAATAAATAACTAAGAGTAACCAATCCGCTTGCAGAAGGGAATTCTCGCTCTACTTGCCAACATTTTGGAACTCACTACCAGACATGCTAAGGAGCATACAGAACCTCTTTAACATTCCAAGAGCAGCTAAAGTCGCACTTACTCACAGAGCATTTTAGGAAGAAATTGGACCGCCCAAACACCAGCCCAACATAATCTACAAGCTAGCTTGAATAATATTTACTACTAACCATATCCTAAGCTCATAACACTACTTAGAATTCATGCTTTCAGCTTTTGATGATTAGTGCTGCCACAATTCATATGTTGTTCAATTGTAATTTACCCACATTGTCATACTCTTTCATACCGTTGCATTTGTTACCTGTAATGACTATTCATTTTATGTCACTTATGTTTTGCCTTTGTTATCTATAAAGAACACTCATTTTAGATTAACTCTGTTATGTGTATAATCTTCTTATTCCCTGTAAACCGCTTTGATTCATTGATTAAGTGGTATAGAAAAACATACAAATAAATATTTGTGCCTGCAGCAGGTCTAAACGTGGACATGCCTGCAGACATCCACATTGTTTCTGAAATGAACGGGGTTATGTAAGTCCATTGCCCCTCCCCAGACACGTCCCCACCACACCCCCTTGCCTACTTGGATGTCCCTGCACTGGAGATGTCTGTAAATGTCATTTGTGGAATGGCTTCGGAGACATCCATGTGATTTCGATGTCCATGTGCACATCTTTCGACATCTTAAATTACGAGTAAGTGGATCCATGTCCAATGGGATGGGTCAAAATAGTCAGGGAAGATGTAATTAATATTTTACAGCAGATTGTGAATCTTTTTCTGAGTGCTAGTTATATGCCTTGTATGCTGAAACAAGCTAGCATTCATCCGGTCTCTAAGAGAGGTAATTTTGGATTTGACAAAACTTGTTGAGTGGCAGATATTGCTTCAGTTGCAGGGTTTTATTACCATGCATGCCATTCTAGATGTGCAGCCACAGGGATTTCATGAATACTATGGGGTTGAGACCTTGATGGTTTCCGTTTATGATTGGTGCATGGTTTAGAGAAGCCAAGGTCCGACTTTATTTTGTTATTATTTCTAGACATTACAGCAGCTTTTGGCTCTGTGTAAGTCATTCTCTTTTTTGTTACAGATGATTCAGCAGTTAGGGATAGGGTCTTCATTTTTTTCCTGGTTCTGATTTTATTTGTCCAGAAGGGTGCTCCAGTTTTGAATGGCTGAGTGTCCCAATGGTTTCCATTGAAGGCAAGAGTGTGACAGGGGTTAACATTTTTCTTCAACCGTTATGTGCTGTTATTAAGAATTATGTTTTGCTATCATGTGCATGCCAATAACGGTATCATTTATCTACCATGTGTGGTTGGTTGAAAAATGTCCCAATTCACTTGCTGTTTGTTTTGGAACAATTTATAGACTGGCTTGTTAGGCATGGGTTATGGTTAAATGTGAAGAAGACTGAGACTTTGATATGTCAGGCTGTTCGATATGTCCTCACTGACCACTGTTCAGTTGAATGTTTTTTGATTCTTGTACATTCTGATATCTGGGAGCGATGTTGGATACACAGCTTAACATGCAAAACCAATGAGCGTCTTTTACTAAAGCCTATTAGCTGGTTAACAGGCATTTTAACGTATGGCTACAAGCAGTAGGGAACATTAACACACAATGTCTAAAAGACATGTTAATTGGCAATTGTGGGATGGGGCGGAGAGTGGGCATGAAGAGCACATTACCGCTAGAGCCAGGGTAAGTGCCACATGCTCAGTGGCAAGGTAGCTCTGAACATGGGTTCAACTAATGACTTCTCTATAGGAGTTGTTAAGTAAACCTGACATTGTGGAATGCACCTTAGGAAAACCCTTTGTCCTTTAGTTGCTGGGGATGTACTGAACACGCCCCGATAGCTAACTTGTGGCTTTTGTCATTAACGCATGTGAGATCAGCACGTTAATGGCAAATCCTTAGTGGGCTTTAGTAAAAGGGGCCCCGCGTTTCATAAAATGTGTGTCCTTTTTAAGATTTCTGTGATTTTCGGACACTGTTTCAGTCTTTGGTCTTTCCATCTTATGGTTATTGTAGTATTATCTATAAGGGTCTGCCAATAGTTTCATTGCATGCTTTACATGCAATTTAAAATGCTATAGCTAGGATTGGGTCTTTTTTGAGGAGGTATGTGGTGGTGTGGTATGCCTGCTAAAATTGACCCATGGTCTTCATGTATAAATGAAAGAGCCCTCTGGCTAGAATTATTTTATATAAAGCTAAGTTAATCCTATTTTACCATGTTTATAGGAATTACATTGGCTTCCATTAGGGTTTTGTGTATGTTTTTAAAGTGGTGTTAAACCATATTGAATTTTTAAAAACTATTATCTTCCCATAGTTTGGTGCCTTTATTACAGCCATAACTATACATTAAAATGGTTTGCCTCTTATCTAACTAATTGTACACAGTTAGTAAAATATGGTGACAAAAAATCCTCTCAATTTTCGATTGGACAAGGCATACCTCAAGGTTCAGCTTTATCATCTATTCTTTTTAATATTTATATTCAACCCATATGTCAAATTATTAATCTTCATGAAATTAATTATCATTTATACGCTGATGACATTATGGTTTATACTTTAATTGACCAAAATACCTTTGTTTGACTGATATGAATAATTGGCTTAATAACAACAACTTAAAATAAATTCTGACAAAACAGAAGCAATGTTCATATCTAAATGCCAGTCCTTAAAACTACCAATTGAGATTAATTTATTAAATAGAGAAATAAAAATTAAAGATGAAGTAAGATATTTAGGTGTTACATTAGATAAATATTTAAATTTAAAATCTCATATAAACAAATTTGCGTCAAAAGCATACCATCGTTTAAAGATTATAAAAAGACTAAAACCAATACTAAATACAAATCACTTTCGCACGGTATGTCAAGCAGTCATAACACCTCTACTTGATTTTGGAAACATCTTGTATCAAGGTCTTCCTAAACACTCTATCCATCCTCTCCAATTAGTTCAGAACACCACTGCGCGTATTATAACTGGCTCTACAAAATTTGAATGCATAACTCCTGTCCTCAAAGAGTTACATTTCCTTCTGGTTATTGCAAGGGCAAAGTATAAAAACCTAATGACTATTTTCAAAAATTTTCACCAATCCTCGGAGAATATTCTGCATTCTATTATTTCAAAAGACAAGAGCATAAGACCAAGACGATCTCAAAATATCAATAAACTTAATACTCCTTTGAACTTCAACAAATGAAAACAAATGACTTCTAAAAGAGCATTTTCCTTTATGGCACCAGAGTTATGGAATTCTATTCCTGAAGACTTAAGAACTCAGGAAGACCTTAAGGACTTTCGCAAATTTTTAAAGACTGACTTATTTATAGAATCATTTGGTGAAATAACTTAAATTAACCATTATGTATATTTAATTTCACTATGATATAGTAGTATAACATACTGTTTTGTTTTGTATTTATATTGTAATGTATCGTTTTTGTTTTCCCATATCCTCAGTATGTAAGCCTTTGTTGTCTTGTCAACCACTTTGATTGAAGGATAAGGTGGTATACAAAATTGGTTAAATAAATAAATTATCTAATAAGCCTTTGAGACAGGGTTCCCTGGTATTGCCTCTAGTAGTTGGAGGAGCACGCCAACTTGTTAGTAGACACTCCTTTTCAGTGAGTGCACCTTATTTGTGGAATGAGTGGCTGGTAGAAATAAGGTTTCTTGATGACTTAATGGTCTTTCAGCATAAGGTGAAAGCCTACTTTTTAACTCGGGCATTTGCTGTATGATTTTATGCTGTGTTTGAGTGTATGTAATTTATGCTGTATATGTTTATGGTAACCTGCCAAGAACGTTGTGATTTGGCATGAGATTTTTTTAAATAATTGTATTATGGTAACACATGTTTATCATCTCTACCCATGCATTTAGTAGGGCAATATAAAACTAAGATTGTTTAAGTAAGATGGAAAATTGTGAGCTTTTAGAAATGTGTTGAGTAATGTAGGCTATGATGGGCCATACCACAGACTCCAGTAGCAGTGCTACTTTAGACAGATAAAGTTGCTGAGGACAGCTAAATTTTTAGCTGCTGGGTCTGTCTAGCTACTAAAAAACAGACTTCCAATTCATACTGCTAGACCAGTCCAGACAAACGGGTTGTGTCCCCCTGCCAGCAGATCCTGGAGACAGAGAACTCTACCAGAGCTCTAATAGGCTGATCCCTGGTGATGCTGCTGAGATAAGACTGTACCCCAAGGGGTCTCCCTCAGTATTTCTCTGTCTCCAGCAGACCTGGTAGCTTTTTTGTTTTGCTCCTTTGGAGAAAGGATTAATTTCCCTATTTCAGGACGAAGCTCGGGGGCTCCTTTACTTTGAGAGTGATCCCCTCTATTGGCAGGGTATTTCAGCTGAGCTCCTGTATAGAAACAGTGACGCTCACTGACTGAAGGCATTCCCAGCAGCTAGCCATGAGGGCAGCCTTGGCTGGAAGAAGGGCTCACTAACACTCGAGGGTTACCTCTGCGTTAGTGCTCGCTTGGCATCAGATGTGGTTTTCCTGATCCTGCCCTTGGAATCCCTGCACTGGCCGGCATCTGTGAGTACAGCTTTCCTTTGTTTAATGCATGCTGAAGCTTCTGAGGGGTCCAAATCCGCCGAATTTCCGCGTTCTCAGAATTGTCCCATTTTTGGCACAGGGGTCAATCCTGGCCTGGGGGGCTGGTTTCTGCCTTTTTTTCAAAAATTCGCTGCTTTTTTGACCTTTTATTTAACTTTTATTTGTCCGATGGCCATTTTGAATTTCCGCGGGAAGCTCAGCTCTGCTCTGCTGTATGTGCCTCTGTTCCTTCTCCTCTCTTAAGGGGGTTTTACTATGATTGCACTATAAAAAGAGGAGTGCTCCGGAGAATAAGATTTAAAATCGTTCTTTTTCACGCACAATGCCTTCTTCTGGGCTTAGATGCATTGTGTGTAACAGGAAGCAGAAGGAGCTGCAAAATCAGCAATGCGCATCCTGTTTGGCGCACCCCAGGGAGTCTTCAGTGTTGCTGGCCACTCAGGAAGCTACGGCTCCTAACTTACCTGCAGTAGAGGGTCCGTTACCTCCTTTTTCGGTGGCAGCTTTGCAGGGAGCCTCTACGGGGGTCTCTCGGGCTGCCCTGAGTTCCTTGGCGCCTGGCTCTCCTTCCAAGGACCAACTTCTCCATCTTTTACGCCAGGCATGGGCTTTGTGGCGTGCTGAATCCTCGGCTCCCTCGGTGGGGCTTCAGCCAAAGACACCTGAGCGCCTGGGTGCTCCAGCTGGCCATAAGCATTCTAAGGGTGCTGTAGCTCGCAAGGGTACGTCTAAGGCATTACACTTGCTTGTGCAGGATGATCGTGACCCTGACGAGGAGGTGTCTTCCACGGGAGAGTCCGAGGACCTCTCTGGGCGCGAGGATGGGGAGTATTCTGCATCGGATTCGTCTATTCCGGGGCCGGAGGAGTCACAGGATATCCGGCTGTTCCGCAAAAAAGAATTGTCTGCCCTCATCGGTCAGGTGACGGAAGCTCTCTGTCTTTCGGTGCCGGCGGAGCCTCCAGCCTCTCAGGCTCAATTTCAGGTGGATCCCATCTTGCTGGGCATTCACAAGCCCTCTAAGGCTTTTCCTTTCCCTACGGAATTACAGCAAATTGTGTTCCGGGAATGGGACTCTCCGGACACGCCCTTGCGAAACGCTCGTCGCCTAGGGCAGTTATATGTTTGGCCGCCAGAGCTTCTGGAGCAGTGGCTCGTGTACCCCAAGGTAGATGCCTTGGTTTCCGGAGTGACTAAGCATACCACCATCCCTGTGGAGGGAGGAGTGGCTCTCAAGGATCCACAGGATCGGAAGGTGGAGAACTTGTTGAGGACGGCTTTCTCCGCGTCCTCCATGGCTCTGCAGGCGACGGTATGCGGGGGGCTAATGGCCCGAGCGCTGTTGCGCTGGATCCAGCGCTTGCCTGAAGATTCCTCTCTCGGGCATTTGGAGTCTGCCACGGCCTTTTTGGCAGATACTTTTTATGACTTGTTGCGCCTTTCGGCTCGATCGGTGGCAGCCGTGACGGTGGCGAGGCGTTGGCTGTGGCTCCGTCAATGGGCGGCGGATGTCGTTTCCAAGTCTAGGCTCTCTAAGCTGCCGTTCAAGGGTAAGCTTCTGTTCGGCGAGGAGCTGAACAAGCTCGTAAAGGATCTTGGGGAGTTTAAGCCCCAACGCTTGCCGGAGGATAGGCCGCGAGCTTCGGCTCGCCAGTCTTCGCGGGCACAGTCTTTTCGCCGTTTCTCCAGGAGCAGGGACTTTAGGAGGTATCGCTCCTCCAAGCCTCCAACTCAGTCTAATCACTCTGGAAGAGGAAGTCAGTCCTTTCGGGGGGCCCGCTCTGGCTCCGACTCCTACTCGGCAGGAGGAAAGTTCTCAGGGACCGCGAGGTCCTCCTGCTGACGGGGCGCTAGGTCCACTCCGGTCTGTGCCGCCCGTAGGGGGTCGGCTGGCATTGTTTTCTCAGGAGTGGGCGCGAATTACCTCCAATCTTTGGGTTCTCGATAGCATCTCTCGGGGTTATTCCCTCGAGTGCTCTCGCCCGATCCCCGAGGCCTTCCTAGTCTCTCCGGTGGGATCTCCTGAGAAGCGCCGCATCGTCCAGACAACACTCGAACGCCTGCTTCTTTTGAACGCCATACGTCCCGTCCCGCCTCTCGAAGAAGGGACGGGTCGGTACTCCATTTATTTCGTGGTGCCCAAGAAGGATGGTTCCTTTCGGCCTATTCTAGATCTCAAGGGGGTAAACCGCAGCCTTCGGGTTCCTCATTTTTGGATGGAGACGTTGCGTTCCGTGATCCAGGCGGTACGCAGGGGCGAGTTCCTGGCATCGCTCGATCTCACAGAGGCGTACTTTCATATTCCCATCCGCATGGAGCATCAGCGGTTCCTCCGATTTGTGGTCCTGGGCTGGCATTTTCAGTTCCAAGCCATGCCTTTTGGTTTGGCCTCGGCGCCACGGACATTTTCCAAGATAATGGTGGTGGTGGCCGCGGCCTTATGCAAGCAGGGGATCCGAGTTCATCCTTACTTGGACGATTGACTGATTCGGGCGGACTCTCTGGTAGAGGCTCGCGAGATGGTAGACCGCGTAGTGGCTTTTCTGGAGGGCCTGGGGTGGGTGATCAATCACTCCAAGAGCTGCCTCCAGCCGTCTCAGGTCCTCGAGTTTCTCGGGGCTCGGTTCGACACTCGCCGCGGGCGGGTGATGCTTACACGAGTTCGCTTCCAGAAAATTGTAGATCAGCTCCAGCGATTCCTGCGGCGAGAGGCACCTCGAGCTTGGGATTACCTCCAGCTTCTGGGGTCCATGGCGGCTACCATCGATGTGGTGCCTTGGGCACGGGCGCATATGCGAGAGTTGCAGAGGGCACTCCTGTCGCGATGGTCGCTGGTGTCGGAGGATTATCAGGTTCGACTTTCACTTCCGCCGTCGGTCCGGCTCGACCTTCGATGGTGGCTCCGGGCACGCAACCTTCTACGGGGGGTTCTGTTGGAGTCTCCACGTTGGCTGCTTCTGATGACGGACGCCAGCCTCTCCGGGTGGGGAGCGCTTTGCAGCACACACGCAGCACAGGGGGTCTGGTCGCCTCAGGAGGCCCGCTGGTCCATCAATCGCCTCGAGGCGACAGCGGTTCGCCTAGCCTTGCAAAGGTTCCTACCTCTCGTACATCGGCAAGCAGTTCGTGTTCTCTCCGACAATGCCATGATGGTGGCGTATCTCAACCGCCAAGGGGGCACGAAGAGTCTGGGGGTTTCCAAAGAAATGAGGCTTCTCCTTCCTTGGGTGGAGCGGCATCTCCTCGCCATTTCGGCGCAGCACATTGCGGGGAAGAGCAACATCGAAGCAGACTTCCTCAGCCGCCATACGCTGGATCCCGGAGAATGGGCTCTGGCATCTGCGCCTTTTCAGCTGATTGTCCGCCAATGGGGTCAGCTGGCAGTGGATCTCATGGCGACATGGGAAAATACCAAAGCACCGATCTTCTTCAGCCGATGGAAAGACAGCAGGTCGCACGGAAGAGATGCGTTGTCGCAGCCGTGGCCTGCCCGACTCCTTCTGTATGTCTTCCCTCCGTGGTCCATGGTCGGCAAGATTCTTCAATGGATCAGAGAGCATCACGGGCCGGTGATTCTGGTAGCTCCGGATTGGCCTCACAGGCCTTGGTATGCGGATCTCGTCCGGCTTGCGCGAGCAGCTCCTCTGCCGCTTCAGGGTTTTCCAGTGCTTCTGCAGCAGGGGCCAATTGCCATGGAAGACCCGGCTCCTTACTCGCTTACGGCTTGGCTCTTGAATGCCGCAGGCTAGTTCGTAAGGGATATTCGGCTAGCGTGGTATCCACCTTGCTTAAGGCGTGCCGTTCTTCCACCTCCTTAGCCTATGCTCAGGTGTGGCATCTTTTCGAATCATGGTGCTCACAGCGTGGGGTGTCTCCCTGGAGTAGTGGCATTCCTGATATTCTTGCATTCCTCCAGGCCGGCCTGGACAAGGGGCTGGCTCTCGGTACTCTTCGGGTTCAGGTGGCGGCCCTTACATGCTTCCGTGGTCCGGTTTTGGGGCACTCTATCACTTCGCATGTCAACGTCTCGCGTTTCCTCAGAGGAGTTAAATCCGTGCGGCCCCCGTGCCGTCCGGTCTTCCTGGCCTGGGATCTCGCCCTGGTCCTCCGGGCCTTGGTGGCTTCGCCTTTTGAGCCGTTACGGGCCTCTTCGCTCAAAGACTTAACCTTGAAGACAATGTTCCTGGTGGCAATTACCTTAGCGTGGCGCATTTCCAAGCTCCAAGCGCTCTCTTGTCGGGATCCTTATCTTTCTTTCTCGTCGGAGGGCGTGACTCTTCGGACAGTTCCATCCTTTTTGCCCAAGGTGGTTATGCCTTTTCATGTCAATCAGCCCCTCTTCTTGCCGTCCTCTCCAGAGCAGTGTACGGGTCGGCGTCGTCACTTACGTGCGTTAGATCTCAAACGGGTCTTCTGTCGGTATCTTAAAGTCATCAATTCCTTTCGGCAGACGGATCATCTCTTTGTCCTTCTTGCGGGCTCCCGTCGAGGGTTTGCAGCCTCTAAGGCTACTATCGCCAGGTGGCTAAGAGGAGCTATTGAAGCAGCCTATATTCTTCAGCGCAAGTCGGTGCCTGTAGGGCTCCGAGCACACTCCACGCGGGCGCAGGCAACGTCTTGGGCCGAGCGTTCCCATGTGGCACCCCTCGACATCTGCCGGGCGGCGACTTGGTCGTCGCTATCGACTTTTGTCCGTCACTATCGATTGGACATCCACGTTTGGCAGGAGATGAGTTTTGGCGCGTCAGTGCTTTCGGCGGCTTTGGACCCACCCTAGAGGTTGGTAGCTTGGGTACTGCCCGTTTGTCTGGACTGGTCTAGCAGTATGAATTGGAAGGTGAAATTTCACTTACTGTTAATTTCCTTTCCTAGAATACTGCTAGACCAGTCCAGGACCCACCCTGCTGTCAGTCTCAGTCCTGCTGGTGCAGCGGAGCCGCTGTTATCTTTTGGCTTTTTTGTTTTTTCCTTCCGGAGGCCTGGCAAGTGAGCCTCTAGTCCCTTTGTCCTTCTTGGCGGCCTTCAGTTTCTGGGAATGCTTTCAGCACCTTGTACATAGTTGAGGCCGGGTCAGTTGACTGGCTGTATGTAGTTGTTTAGTTTTCATGAAGTTCAGCTTGTGGATGATACTGAGGGAGACCCCTTGGGGTACAGTCTTATCATCTCAGTAGCATCACCAGGGACCAGCCTATTAGAGCTCTGGTAGAGTTCTCTGTCTCCAGGATCTGCTGACAGGGGGACACAACCCGTTTGTCTGGACTGGTCTAGCAGTATTCTAGGAAAGGAAATTAACGGTAAGTGAAATTTCACCATTCTCTAGGATGAGGTCACTCCTGGGCATGCATGTTGCCTTAGCAGAGATTAATTTTAGTGCTAGTTCTGCTGGGCAAACCTGGTCACACTTATTTATTTAACTCCAGCTAGTTGGGTGTGTCCTAAGAATTGGGTTGAGAAACACTGCATAGAAACGGCATACAAGTCATTTTCAGTGCTGTGCAAGCCCTCCTTGAACTTAAATGTCATACACATCAGTAGTATTCACTCAGTCCTCCAGAGCTACCAGTGGATAAGGCTTTCAAGATATCCTAATCAATATGCAGGAGAGAGATTTGCATACGGTGAAGGTAATAAACATGCAAATCTATCTCGTCCGTATTTATTAGGGATATCCTGAAAGCCTGACCTCTTAGTGGCATTCGAGAACTGGGAGTGAACGCCAACGATAAAGATGTTTTGAAATTCAGAAACCTATGCCGACATTTTTTAAAGTTGGTTTGTAAAAATTGCATGCAATCCTTTTTTTTGGGGACAATATTCAAAACGACCTGTAGGTTCCTTTCTTCCTTTGGCACCTCAGCATTGCAGGGGACTGTGTTGATGAAATGTACACTGTTGGCTATGTTTATAATATTATTTTGCACTTAACAGATTGATGAGCTCCCTGAGGGAGCTGTGAAGCCGCCTGCAAATAAATATCCAATCTTCTTTTTCGGCACTCATGAAACGTAAGTTTGTAGAAAATGGAATATTTTTCACAAAATATATGTATTCTGATAACATGGACTTTAACGGGCTTATGCAACAAATGTATTAATTCTAGGAAGAGCTGTTGGATTAATCAATGGCAGGCAATGGTGTTTTCCTACAATAGTGCTGTTTCTTGTTAGATTAGGAGTGGGAGCAGTATATATTTATACTGCTGGGCCAATGCTTGTAGTAGTCTCTTCGAGTTCAGTCTAAGACTGTCTTTTGGAAGAATTTGAAGAACCATTTGTTTCAGTAGGGCTTTGAGAGATTGTGTTTTTGAACAGTTATTTAATTTTATTGGGCAGATGTTTTTATGCTGTTTATTTAATTTCTGTTTTCTATCCTTTTGTTAGGATTGTGTATGTTTTATGTAATCCGCTAAGATCTTAGGATTGTTGCAGAATATAAGTGATTAAATAAAATAAGTAAATGTAGTTGGAGGCAGCACATGATGCCAGACCAACTCCCACTCCTCATGTTTGTCATCACCTTAGTTATTTCAAAAATCTTAAACTGTGGGCAGCCCGGTGGGTCTGTAGCAACGAGTATGCCTATTTTGCGGGTGACAGATTTTGAATCCTGAGCTGACTGGAGTCGAAATGTTGTAGAGATGGCACCCAGAGCACTTGGGACTGGGAATTTCTACCATCACTCACCAGCAGCACGCAGAGGATAATTTTATAACATGCTGCCTAATATGAGAGGTCAAGCAGACCCCTAGTTGTAGTCTGTGTCTTTATAAAATTGTGTAGAAAAGTGACAGGAATTGCAGCTAAACTGGAGTCATGTACATATATGTATGCGGTTGAAGTATGCACATAGGGTGTAACTTATAATCTGCATGCAAAATTCATGACTTTGCCCATACTTCATTCAAACTATGTCTACAGGAATACATACACTCAAGTCTAATGAATGTACCTGTGCTCTTGTTATGGTGCACATTTTTTTATGTGTGTGGTTAATTTTATAAGAGAGATTTCCATATCATCTTGCTAGACCAGTCCAGACAAGTGGGTTATGTTACCGGTAGATTGGTGGAGACAAAGAACCAGTGAAAAAGCCAGGTTTCAATGGCATCACTCCTGTGCCTCTATCTGCCTCTGCCACTAGAGATCCCTTCAGTATTTGTTTGTTTGTCTCCAGCAGATGGTGGGTGGATTTTCTATGCAGAAAATCTGAAGATTGAGAGGAAAAGAGCTTGATTAAACACTCATGAACGATCACATTAAGCCTTAAAAAGGCGACTCTTATTTGAGCGTATGGGAGGCTCCACTAGACTGCAGTCTTTTTGATAGCCATAGGAGGAGGGAAAATTTGGTTCAGCTCCATACCCTTATGATAAGGGTCTGTTGAGAAGCCATAAATTGGAAGGATTTAGAAGAATCTGGAAGAATATAACAGCCTCACACAACCTTAATGCCCCACCTCCTCCTCCTCCTCCTCCCCCCCCCCCCGCTTGACCTTGTCATTGTCCTTGTTGGGAACTCCCAGTTCCATCTCTGAGGGATGCAATTCAGGGTGTACTGCTAGTGACTATTGGTGCTTTGGGGGGGGGGGGGGGGGTGCCACCATTTTCTGCATGCGTTAGTAACATTTTTGCCTATTGTGCACCTGGGCGATACACTGTCCTAATGCACATTCCGCCCAAGCAGCTCCAATGTGTGCTCCTTCCCTAGTGCCTTTAACACATGTTACATAAAAGCTCAGTTTATGCACACTTGCGGGCTGACAGTCTTACCGCGCGCTCTTTTGATACCCTAATTCTGTCTTCTTCCATGAAACATTGTTTGACCTGTGGCAAGCGAGGACCTCATCCTTGAATTCTGGACTCTGCCTTTCCTGTATGGCAGCTTTGGAGTTGCCCCTGGAGGCCATGCTTTCCCCCTCTCAGCCGGAGGATACAGTTAGTCTGCTCTTACCTGCCTCAGGATAGGAGGTGCAAGATGGTGCTCAGCCGGCCGGTGATTCTGGCGATTTTACTGTGAGGCGCTCTTCATCCTCTAGAGGGTCAATGGCAGCTTTGCCCCCTGGTGCCAGGGAGCTTTTTCTGAGAGGAGAGCTTCCAGAGTCTGGATTGTCCTCCCCAGAATTCTTCTCCTTTTTGCAACAGGCCTGGTATTTCTATGTGATTTCCTCCTCCGATATCTTAGAAAAGGAAGAAAGGGTGGTAGAGGTTGAGGAGGAGCGTTGGGAGTGAAGAGGGGAAGGGGGGGGGGGATTGGGTGGACCTATTGGGGATTTGAAGTGTAATTTTATCATGATAATAGTCAGCCAAAGTTTGAGCAGAGAGTGAAGGAGGGATCGGGGGTGGGAAGTACCTTGAGGAGAGAGTTGAGAGCTGTAAAGAGACGGTGAGGGTCAGAGGTAAGAGAATTAGTCAGACATAATAGTCTTGTTTGGCAAGTGCTATGACTGACTGGAAAGAGGCACGCATGAATTTGAAAGTCCGTAAGAGTGTGGAATTTGAGCCACGTGCACTTAGCTAAGCGAGCACAGGAACGTAGATATCAGATAGTCAAAGACAGCCACGGCTGAGGTGCAGTGCTATAAGAAGCTGCTGCCTCCTCAACAGACTCAGATGACATAGTGGAGGAAATAGGTGATGGTACCATGGTGGAGAGAGCGAGTGGTTCAATAGCATGGAGATTTTGAAAGAGGTTGGAGGAGACTGGCCAAGGTTGAGGTGGGGGATGATGAAGAGTGAATTTAGCAGGTGATGGTCAGATAAGGGAAGAACTGAGGTACAGAAATTTGAGGGTAAGCAATTAGAGAAGACGAGGTTGAGGAAGTGCTCCTGCTGGTGAGTGGGAGCAGAAAAGCAAAGCTGGAGGTTGAATGAGGAGGTAAGGGAAAGGAACTTTAAAGCATAAGGATCAGAGGGGTTATCAACATGAATGTTAGAATCCCCGAGAATAAGGGAGTGGGAAGAAGAATCCAAAAAGAAGGAAAGCCATGAGTCGGTCATTGAGAAGGTAGAGGTGGACTTGTCAGGGTACTAAGTACCAGAGATAGATCCCAGGAAGGGATCACAGAATGAAGGAGAGGGCACAGCTGTCACAACCCCCTTGGAGAAAACATAAGACATCCAGGTGCAAGGCCAAGGACTTGCCCACCACTGGACCATGGAAACAGGTCAAAGCTACCACCTGAACCTTCAGGGAGCTAAGTGAGAGGCCCTTCTCTAGGCCATCCTTCAGAAAGGCCAACAGGGAGGACACCAGTGCTCAAAAAGGCACCATATCCATATATATGCCAGCTTGGTAGACCTCCTCCAGGCACCAAGTATGCTAGAGATTACTGCTGGAGAGTAGACCATGCATGCTAGAAGTCTCCTTTCAAGAGCCATGTCGTAAGCGAGAAAGGAGCTGGGTCCTCCAGGATGACTGGTCACTGCTGCAATAGTCCCCAAAACAGAGGCAGCCAAAGAGGTTATTGAAGGAGCCACATCAGGTCTCCATACCATGCTCTCCATGGCTAATCCGGCACCAGAATAATCCTGCCCAGGTGGTACTTTATACGCCAAATCATATGCCTCGTCAGGGGCCATGGAGAAAACACGTTCAGCAGCTGCTGACAGGGACAGGGCTGGGTCAGGGCATTGATGCTCTTGGATCCCATCTCCACGTGGTGACTGAAGAAGCAGCACACTTTGGTATTGGAACAGGTCACCATCAGATCCATTTCAAGGTGACCCCAGCAATGCAGAATCAAATGAAATGCCTCTTGCCTCAACTCTCACTTTCTGGGATTCAGAGAGTGCCGGCTGAGGAGGGGGGATTCTGTATTTGGCTCTGCGGACTCATCTTCTACTGACAGCCTTCTATTTCTAACTTTCTGTACATAGTTCTCTACTGTTATTTATGCATTGTTGCCCACATTGAGGTTGGGTGAGCTTGCTCTATATCTCCTATTTGTTTTGGGACAAATACTGAAGGAACCTTTGGTGGCTGAGGTGGATGGAGGCACAGGAGCGATGTCATTGAAACCTGGGCTTTTCATTGGTTCTTTGTCTCCAACAATCTGTTGGTAGGGACTGTCTGGACTGGTCTAGCAGGACTCAAGGAAAGGACATTATCTGCTAAATAAAATGTCATCTTTACATGCATATATAGACATATAAATACAAAAAAATCCATTCTAAAATTGCCTCTTAATGGCTAAACTTGGGATCCATGTTAGTTAGGTGCTGGAGGCAGATTTAGCATGTAGCTGAGGGATGTCACTCTAAGAGCTGGATCAAATGGGGGAAAGGGATATAACCATGGTGGTTGCAGGTGACAGCTCATATTGCTGTAACACAATAGAAGCTGATCTGATTGAGCTGATAGTCCTGAGCAGCAGGAGGAAACCATTGGGCTAAATCCAAAGATCTTGAACTATAAAGGGTCTTGTAAAATTATACCAAATTCATGCATTGGATGCTTAACACATCACATCTTTAACCCTACAGTGCCTTTCTGGGGCCCAAGGATTTGTTCCCATATAAGGAGTATAAGGACAAATTTGGGAAGTCAAACAAGCGTAAAGGATTTAATGAAGGATTATGGGAAATAGAAAACAATCCAGGGGTCAAGTTTACTGGATACCAGGTAAATCTTTTACCTTGAGTTTGAATGCATTTGGAAAATAATTATGATGATTCTTCACAGTTCTTCTTTTAGAATAAATATTTGGAAACGTTCTTCCCAGAATTCTAATTCTCTTTTGAAGTAGACTACTAAGAATAAACAAAAAAACGACATAGATAGAGGGATTCCTGGTAATACAGGCATAAGCACCTGCACAGGACAACAGGGAAGTTCTGGAAAAAATGCACATCATACAAAAGGAAGGAATGCCCAGCAAGCTTGTTTGGTAATACAGTAATGCACATTTTATTTGAAGATCCTTATCCCTAAAAAAAATTCTCATGGCCAGGAGCCTCCAAAAGCCTATAGAGTAGCAGGGAAAAGGGAGCAAAAACAGATTTGCTGTCGTTACTGGAGTCTTTCAATATTAGCTTCCTATTTCCTGTGGTCTGACCTGACCCAGATGGACCTAGCGAGTGGAGCCAGCAGCCTGATGCTTCCATTACATGCTCCTTCTACTGGCACTATGTTACTCATTCCTGTGCCTGCCTCTCCTGCCTGATTTAAACCCTCAGGCCAGCTGTTTAAAACACTTGGTGCTGTGGTTCAAAGAGCTGGTCTGGTGCTCTCAACAACACAGAGGAGAGGCTGTAGCTGCAGAAGGTATGTGATAAAGCTGCACTCCTTAAAGGAGTGAGTGGAGAAAGTGACCCAGCACGTTTTTCAGTTGTGGATTAGGTTTCGGGGTGCTGGGGGGGGGGGGGGGTGGGGGAGGCTTGATTGTGTTATGTGGGTTTGATCAGGCTGCCAGTCGGAGAACTCCCATCTAAATATTCACTATCCAAAATGGGATAGTCTAGATCATTCTGGATAAAAGGTACCGTACTGTAGAAGAATTTCTGTCCAGCTCAAGTAGTGTATCCCATTGTGTCACCCTTGTTACATTATATGCCCAACTTTTATTCTTGTCACATAATTATATACACTAACATCGGAAATATGGTTGGAAAATATTAAGTCATTTACCTGTTATCCAATGGCAAGTATTTGACTAGCCCCAATAGCCATTTCAGTGACTCAGGCATTCAGTTATGGTCTTGGAGGGGGGTGGTATAAATGTTTTATAAATAAATTAAATAAACTCATATAATAAAAACTTTGCAGATAGACATGGAAGCTTACCAGAGGCTAGCCTCGAGTAGTAGTCTGCTCTGGCCATTCACAATTTGACATCACCTTGAGGTTTTTTCCATAAGTTTATTTGGTAAATATATTTATGGTTTTTTTCCTTCTATATTTTTGATATTCTTGAGAATGCCATCAACCTGCGATCTGTCTTAGCCTCTCTTTCTCATGCAACGTCTTCTATTTCGCCTCTTTTCCCCTGCTTGTCACGACTCACTCTTTAATAAGATCCCAATACACACAAGTCATCCACTCCCAGTGGTCCAGACCCTTCACTAGAAACTGAAAAAGACTACAGTATATACCACTGACTATGAATGCCACTCTTTTTATGTAATGATCTGATAGCCAGCTGTGGCAGCCCTGCCCCGAACATCTGCTAGATTACCCAAAAACAGCCTGACCAACCATGTGCAGTAAAACAGCATCTTTATTTTCTTTCCTTCTCTGCTTTCTTCACAGATAACAGTAGGACTATGTTCTTCTGATGCATCAGGGTCGCATCAAATGTGTACAGCAAATATGCTGTAGCCAAATGCCTGTTCTTGCTGTCTTGTGTCTCCCTCTGCTGGTCACAAGGTGCAGCCCTGCTATTTCTACTGAGAAATTCTGGGGACTACAATGCCCAGCAACCTCCTGTTCTCTGTTTCTCAGTTCCTTAAAGCAGTAGTAACTCTGGCATCCTCTCTGTCTCTGCTTGCTTTCTCCTCTTGTCTGGGCTGTTCCTGACTGTATGAGGTCTCCAGTCACAACCTCATCACACAAACACTTCCAGTTATCCAACGTAGGATAATAGGTCATTGACTATACTTCAGTAAAATAGAATGGAAATGCTCTTTCCTGTTGAGCTCTCTGTAAGTTGTTACAATTTGTAATTATTTTTAATATGTAAGAGAATTTCTAATTGATTTTTTAAGGCAATTCAACAACAGAGCTCTTCAGAAACTGAAGGGGAAGGAGGAAATGCGGCTGATGCTAGCAGTGAGGAGGAAGGCGACAGAGTAGAGGAAGATGGTAAAAGCAAAAGGAAGAATGAAAAAGCAGGTTCAAAGCGAAAGAAATCTTACACTTCAAAGGTTAGTCAACTTTTGTTTTGATCACCTGTAAAAGAAAAAAAATGTGGGTGCACTAGATAATAAGTAGAAGTGCTCGTTCAGTGCTTACAGATTTAATTTTAAATCCCAGGGATTCCTTATAGACCATCTGCTAGTTGTAATACTCTAGCTTTTATCAGGATTAGTTATTTTATACATCGTAGTTTTATTCACTGAAAAAGAATGTGGTTGCCTCAGGACACCATCTGAGAACATTTTGTTAGCTTTCAGCAGCTTCACCTTTACTCTACTTGGGTTTGTTTTCATTTTAACAAGTTTTATATTTGATGGGCCTAGCCTGATACCCTGTTCTCTATTTTCTAAACTCAAATAATGTGATGTAAATATTGCAGAAATGTACTTCATGTTTTGATATGATTTCTGTCATTTGCTCATTATCCACCACACTCTACCTTTTCTTAAATATTTTTAATTAATCAATCTGTGAAGACAATGACAGTACTGCGAAAACAAAGCAGAAAGAATCAGTGCTAGGAAAAGGTCATTCCTGTTAGCTGAAACTTTATAAAGGATTCATGCTGAAGATCACTGATTAGGTCTTTGACCAATAGGACTGGATTGAAGGAGTAGGAGGTTGATTGGAGCTGGGTGTCTTAATTTGCTTCTGCCTTGGCTGTTGCGCACCAAGTATCCACTTTGACGCATACTTCATTTTAAGGCCTCCATTAGATTGGGAAGCTCCATCCCTGCTGAACAGAGATTTCTTGAATATTCTGCTGTATTCAATGAGAACTATCAAACTGGACTATTGTAACTTTCTGCTCCAAGAACAACTTCAAAAAACGTAAGGATGAGGCAGTTGCTCCAGAACATAGCAGCTGGACTCCGTGAGATAGGAGGGCATATGACCATGTAACCCTTGTGCTACAGGAGTCTCCTTGGCTCCCTGTTCAATAGCACCTACACTTGTAAAAGTTCAAGAATTCAAAACAAAGCTGAGCCCCTTAAGTTAGGTGCCTAATTTGTCTCTATTTTCAGTCAAACATAGGAGCCTAAATTTTCTGCTGAAAATTCACTTACATTTAGTAGCTTAAAAGTTATGGTGGTAATATTTTTAAACTCTGTGGTCAGTGGCATTTTTTTTTTTTTTAAGACAATGGTCATGGCATTTAAACCGAAGCCCGATACTCAGTGCCAGTATCCAAATAGTGACTGGATTCAGCATTGGCCACCCGTGCTATCCAGATAGTGGCGACTTTGTCTGCTATCTGGATAGCTGACTGCATAGCACTTAGGATAGCTTTTTACCTGTCTTAAGTTATACAGTTTGCTATCCAGATTGTAACATGAACATTTGATGAACATTTCCACTATCTGGCTAAATCAGGTGTTTGCGCCAGGACAGTCCTGGGGCAATCCGGATGGCGCTGAGGCAGTCTGTAGCGATATTCAGTAGCACTGTCCGGATAGTACCCGTGAATATCATGGCTACTGGCATTTATCTGGTTAGCAGGTGCTACCAACAGGATAAATCTCACTGAATATCAGGCCCAGTGCTTCTAAATTTAGGCCTGCTATTGCTTATATTTAAGAGCAGGGGTCTCAAACTCAAATTGCTTTGAGGGCCAAATGAGGACTTGTAAAGTAACCCGGGGGCCGCATAAGACGCGGGGCCTCATTTGCATAAGGGGCCTCATTTGCATAAATATTTGCATAATGTTACCATACACTAACTTTTAGTAAACATGCCTCTTTAATGAGTATGGATAAAGAAAGACTAAAAGATTTAGAAACAAGAAGACAATAATTAAACTGGGAACCCCAAAAGCCAAACTTGGAATGTACAACAACACTGTAGAAATAAAACTATAAATTAATTTCCTCTTGTACTAAACAAAGCGCAAACATTAATGATGCACATTTCCCAGAGCTGACATATTCCAGTTAATAAATTCAAAATAAAGAGATATTTTTCTACCTTTTGTGCATTTTTTTCAGTTGCAATTGTTCCAGCCACTTTCTTCTGGTTTCTTCATGTCTTCTGCTAACTCTCCATCGTCTGCTGTCCATTTGCCCTTTCTTCTCTCCTAGTTTTTTTTTCCATTCTCTCTCTACATCTGCTTTAACATACTAATCTTTCTCCTTTTTCTCTTTCCTCATTCCTATTTCATCCACTCAAATTTTACCCCTCCATCCTCAATCCCCACTTACTCTCCCAATACCTGGCCAATTGTAGATTTGTCTTCTCTCCCAGACAAAATATTTTTCCCCTCTCCATTTCACTTTCCCAGCTCCATCCCATTCTAATCCTCCCCCAACATCAGCTCCCTTCTAGTTCCAGCCCCACCCAGCATCCGCTCCCTTCTAGTCCCCCCATTAGTCCATTTCCAGTCCTATCCTAGCCTCACCATCAGCCCATTTCCAATCCTAGCCCCCCATCAGCCCATTTCCAATCCTAGCTCCCTCCCCTCACAGCCTATTTCCATTCCAAGCCCCCCTCCCCATCAGCCATTTGCAGTTCAAGCCCCCCTTCCACTCAGCCCATTTCCAGTCCTAGCACCCCCCCCCCAGCCCATTACCCGTCCTAGACCCACCCTCGCCCATTACCAGTCCTAACCTCCCCATAGCGCACTTCCAGTTTTACCCCCCATCACCCACCCATTTTCAGTCTTACCCCCCCCCATAGCCCATTACCAGTCATAACCCCCCTGCCAATAGCCCACTTCCAGCCCTAATCCCCATTACCCCATTTCAGTCAGCCCTTCCATAGCTCATTACCAGTCCTAACTCCCCCCATCAGCCCACCTCCAGTCCTTCCTAACCCCCACCTGCCCATTTCCAGTCCTAGCCCCCACCATAGCCCATTACCAGTCATAACCCCCCTGCCAATAGCCCACTTCCAGCCCTAACCCCCATTACCCCATTTCAGTCAGCCCTTCCATAGCTCATTACCAGTCCTAACTCCCCCCATCAGCCCACCTCCAGTCCTTCCTAACCCCCACCTGCCCATTTCCAGTCCTAGCCCCCACCATAGCCCATTACCAGTCATAACCCCCCTGCCAATAGCCCACTTCCAGCCCTAACCCCCATTACCCCATTTCAGTCAGCCCTTCCATAGCTCATTACCAGTCCTAACTCCCCCCATCAGCCCACCTCCAGTCCTTCCTAACCCCCACCTGCCCATTTCCAGTCCTAGCCCCCACCATAGCCCATTACCAGTCATAACCCCCCTGCCAATAGCCCATCTCCAGTCATAACCCCCCCCTGCCAATAGCCCATCTCCAGTCATAACCCCCCCCTGCCAATAGCCCATCTCCAGTCATAACCCCCCCCCTGCCAATAGCCCATCTCCAGTCATAACCCCCCCCTGCCAATAGCCCATCTCCAGTCATAACCCCCCCCCTGCCAATAGCCCATCTCCAGTCATAACCCCCCCCTGCAATTAGCCCATCTCCAGACATAACCCCCCCCCTGCCAATAGCCCATTTCCAGTCATACCCCCCCCCTGCCAATAGCCCATTTCCAGTCCTACACCCCCCCCCCCAGGTAAATTAAAAAAAAACCTGGCTTCTGCTGCTGAAGCAGCAAAATCAGCTGTCCTGCGGCCCCTTCCCCTGTGCCCGGAGATCCGAGTCTGCTCTATCAGCGGCGTGCTTTTCAAGCCGCGAGGAGAGTATTCCCCTCTCGCGCGGCTTGAAACCGCGCGAGAGGGGAATACTCTCTTCACGGCTTGAAAAGCACGCCGCTGATAGAGCAGACTCGGATCTCCGGGCACAGGGGAAGGGGCCGCAGGACAGCTGATTTTGCTGCTTGAGCAGCAGAAGTCAGTTTTTTTAAAAATTTGACAATTGATTCTGCCGCTGCCACGGCGGCAACGGCAGAAGCCAGGGTTTTGGGGTTTTTTTGTTTTCCTCCGTCGCGGGCCGCACAAAGTTGTCTCGCGGGCCGCGTGTTTGAGACCTCTGTTTAAGAGTCTAGTTTTAAGGGCTTAGTGAAAGAGGCCAATTTAGGAACCTAATTCTCAAAGCTAGGATCATAAACCCTTTGAATCTCTGCCTCTAATATTCTGACTATAGCTTTAAACTGTTGCATGTTGTCACTTCTTATTTGTCCAACCAGCTTAAGAGCCAATAAGGGCACTCGGGTCCTTGCATTAGGGTTTGCTGAGTCTCCCTGGTGTGTCTGGTGTAAGGGTTGCAGCACACCCTTTTGATTAGAGAGGCCAAACAAACCAGTCTCCAGCCACAGCCCCACCCCCACGCTCTCTAGTTGCTGATGCCATGTTGAGCAAAGTTTTCCCTTTACCCTGATGTATGTAACACGGTGTAAAGCCTTCAGATTTACACTTGCACCCTTTGGAATATTCCACCCTTGAATATCCAGCAAGAGACAAACTATATCATATTCTGTCAGGTGGCAAAAGCCTGGTTGTTCTCCTGTACCTTTGGGTAACATTTTAATGTTATTTGTTGTTGTTGTTATGTTTTGTTGTTTTTTAATTTGAAAGATGTTTGTGTTTTTTTAATGTATTTTACATGCAGTTTTACTGCTGTCTACCTTGGGCTTTTCTAAAAAGGCAGATAAATCAAATCAATCAATAAATAAACATTATCAGCTTGTGCTACTCATTTCCCATCTTTTTACTGATCTTGTTGTACTGTCTACTGTCTATGCGTTAGCTGCACTCATAAAAAGTTTGTAAACTGCTTTGATGCTTATTCTGTAGCCAGATGGTGGTATGTTAAACCACTCTGCTGCTTGCTATCCATCCACCTTCTGTTTTGTCACCATTCTGTCTGCACCAGATAACTAAAATTAAAACATTCCTCCCGTTCTGCTGCTGTGTACTCTTTAAGCAAATGAGGTGGTGAATTATTAAAGCAGAAAAGATAACTAATGCATGCACAATGAACCCTGATATGTATCTTTCCTCACTCTTATAGTTTTGTACCTGCTCTTTATTGTTTGACAATTGATTTGCTCTGTCCACATTTCAGAAATCGTCCAAGCAATCACGCAAGTCTTCAGGGGATGAAGGGGATAAAGACAGCAAAGAGGAAGGAAATAAGAGCGGGTCTGAGGCTGGAGACGCAGGCAATGACACAAGAAATGCTTCAGAGATGCAGAAAACCAGTGCAGGGGTAATTCTGTATTAATGTCATTCTCTTAAATTTGCCCTTCTTTAACCCAAGGAGCCTTGTGTCTCAAAGCTACAAGTAAAGTAGTATGTTGATAGTTTCCTTACCGCCTTATTGAGAGTTAATAGGCTTTCAGCAAGCCACTATCACCATAGGTGGGCCTCTTGCTATGCACCTTGTTAGCAAATTATGAAGCTCCTGCTCTTTTCATAATCCAAGCTATCTAGCTTACCATTATTTCAACATTTCAAAATAAAAATGAATTGGCAAACTGGCTTCCCCATTGTATTGCAGTGGGATAGTTCATTACCACTGTAGAAGGCAGAGGTCTCAAACTCGGGTCCTAGAGGGCTGCTGACCAGTTGGGTTTTCGGGATATCCCTAATGAATATGCAAAAGAGAGATTTACATATAATGGAGGTGGTGGGCATGCAAATCTGTTTCATATGGAGAGGGTGCACAGGGTGGCTAGCAGAATGTTCAGTGGCCTTCATCATAAGGCTTATGGGAACAGACTTAAAGATCTCAATAGGGACACTATGGAAGAAAGGTGGTAGAGGGAGATGTGAGAGAAACGTGTCATACAGCACATGCACAGGAGGAGAGCTGCTTTCAGTAGAAAGAAAACACCGCAATGAGGGTGCATAGGATGAAGGTGAAAGGGGATAGACTTGGGGATAATTTGAAGAAATATTTCTTTATGGAAAGAGTAGTAGATGCATGGAATAGTCTCCCAGTGGAGATAGAGACAAGGACTGAATCTGAACTCAAGAAAGCATGAGATAGACATAGAGCATCTGTAAAGGAAAAAAAAATCACTGTAAAGCTTAATAGTTGTATGGAAGGGCGGACTGGATAGACTGTATGGTCTTTTTCAGCCGTCATTTTTCTGTTTCTATATATTTTCATTATGGATAAATTGAAAACTTAGTCTGTGGCACTCAAGGACCAGAGCTTGAAACCACTGGTATAAGGTAATACTATTGGAAGAATATTAGGTAAAGACCATTTGTCCAGCCAGGTGGTCTGCTTGATTGAATTCCTTCTGGTATTATGTAATATGGGTATCATTTTATAACTGTCAGCAAAAAATGCAATGCATGCCTTCAGTCAGTGCTGACTCCCGGCGATCCAGCAGCTCCTGGGTTTTATTGGCAGTGTGATCAGAAGTAGATTGCCAGGCCTTTCTTCCGAGGCTTTGGAGGGTTAAGTGGCCTGCCCAGCATTGGTGAAGTATTCATGTACTTCTCTCTAAGCAGACTCTGCTGTATTTTCAAAGGAAAAGTATGTGCATACTCCCACCCCACCCCATAAAACTGTGTGCATGCATTTACACTTGCTCTTGGGTGTGCATCATTTTTTATAAGGCAAAAAATCATGAATAAGTTTGCTAGGCCGATATGCACATAAAGTTGTGCTTTACCCACAGAAAGGGCCTTCCATAAAGCTGCCCACTCTACGTGTGGGTAAAGTTACGCACGTGCCGCCTGTAGCGTGTGCATGTAACTTTAATCACAGGCTGAGGAAATGCTTGAGGGCATGACCGGGGAGGGTCCTGAATTTCCCCATGGGGGGGGGAACCGACTTTGGAAACTACCTTCTATGTAACTAGAGATCATCAAAATCTGTTTCTTATTAATACTCCTGCTGGAATTCCGCAAACAAAATTCAAAGTTTTGTATCAAAGTCTGAATTATGCAAATTCTGCATGCTTTGTTTGTCAAAATATCAGTGTACTTCTGAGTGATACTTTGATTTAAAATATAATGCAGGAAAAAAAATCACAAAAAAGTGCAGAATTTTTGAATTATTGTATGCAGAATTCCAGCAGATGTATTATTAGTGACTAACTTTTTTTGGAAACATCATCTTAACTTCAAAATACAGAAATAAGTACTATTTTCCCTTCCTCTGGTGCAATTCAGTGAGAGCTTATGGCCACTCCTTCTATTCTCCTTCAACTCTCTCGGGTCCTATTTTTCAGATGTTGGCATGTATGCTTGCTTTATCTCCCTGTGCCATCAGGTAAAAGTGTAATAACAGTGTACTGTTCTTCCTCCTCTCTCTCCTCTGGAAGCTTTCACACAGATCAGATACCAGATTTCCTGCCTAGAGACTGTATGTATGCTTTTCAAGTAAACTGCTTTAGGAATCTTGTTTTAGTGTCAGGCACTGTATAAAGAAATACTTTTTTCAATAAATTTCCTGCAAATACATTTTACTAATTCAACTGAAAGTAATTCTTCTGCACAAGCTTGCAAGCCCTGAATGCCGCTTCCTCCTTTTTCCTCCTTTCTACTGTCAGGTTTGCAATGTATTGTACTCCCACTAACACAGCACTCAGAATCTAACAAGGTTCCTGGGAATTTTGTATATACAGCTTGTTAAGCTGATATTACCGTTCCATGTTTATTGTATGTGACTGCCCACATTTGGTATTACTGTTCCATGTTTATTGGATGTGGCTGCTCATATTACACTTGTAGTTTTCTTAATTAGAATACAGATCAGCTCTTTAGAGGAAAAGTATTGCAAAGGTAACTTTCAAAACTGTTTCACTGGGGGGGCATTCTCCAAATGGGGTTAATTTTGTGCTTATCGTGACAGTCATGAACCTCACTTCTAAGCCATATGTGGAAAGTGTAGTAATTAAATATACTGACTAAGGTCTGTATTCAGTTGTGAGACCACCATCTAATTTAAATGGATCTGTATGTCCAGTGGCACTGTCTGTGTAAGTGCCAGCACTGAAAAGTCACATGAATCAGATTTCTTATCTATTTAAAGTTAAACCTGCTATTTACCTATCGCCACTTGGGCATATAACGTACATGTTTAAGAGTAATTATAAAAGTTTTGCATCTTCTATGCACATGCTTAAGTCATAGATTTTTAGTGATGACCCATGTAAATGCAGATTTGTGCGCACTTTAGCCAGTTGCTATTCTATAAGTACATGCATAAGACTGATGGTGCATACTTTCACTATGAGTGTGCACAAGTAAGCAGGTAAATTATAAAATAATATCTTTTGCATACATTCTTGAGAAATCCAGATGCAGGCATTTGCGCTAGCGAAAGGGGAGGTGAAAGTGATCATGCCTAGAGTTGACATGTTTTTGACCGCTTGTTCCCCTAGTTTATAAAGTAAAATATGTACATACAGTACTTTACTTCAGAATGTGTGCTAATTACACAGGACTTTATAAAATTACCCTCGGGGAGGTAATTTTGTGACCCCGCCCCCCACATAGACACAACATGTCACTGACCTGTTTTATAAAGTGACGCATGTGCACGCCTTCATTTTATAAACTAGCAGCATACTGATGCTTCGTACTCTAGGTGCATCAGTTATGCATGTCGTAGAGCAGGCATAGTTGGCAGTGCCTAGATCGGTGCAGGGCTGCACGTACCTCATAGTATTCTATAACTTATGTGCGTCCTTCGTGGCCGTGCCTATGCTCCATTTATGCTGCACCTGCTGCACGCCCCTACTCAAGATCAGTGTGATGGGCATATCTGCACACCTTTACCAAATCCCAGCTAGCTAAAGGGTGCGCGAAAGTGCCCATGCACATGTACAAGTCCTGGAAAATACAGACTCGCGTGTGTAGGTGGCATGGATCGTTCCATGCTTTTACAAAATCTTTTCCTTAATGGCTGAATTTTACCAATAAAAGTACGATTTTCTTTTTTTTTTGCTAACCTTGCCCTGCCACAGACCACACCCCTTTTCAGGCATGTCTTGCATATTGCGTATTGTTGAGGCTCCAGCCTGTGAGTGATCTTGTCTGTTCATACACATTTGTTTGTTGGAGTGTGCACAGACAAACAGATGCCTAGGATTTGCTCAGAACCTGAAACAACGAGAGGACTGCAGTTCTGGAAGCACCAATGGGAATTCCACCTCCAGCCATCAAAGAGGAGATCGGCCCCAGAAGTTCCGGTGGGATTCTCTACCTCTTGCTGGGAAAGAAAGAGGAGCATGGTCCCAGGAGCTCTGACGGGAGTGCACACCTAACACCAGCAAAAAGAGAAGAGAGTAGCCCCCACAACATCATTGGGGGAAGCTTCCCCCGGCACCATGCCATGGCTTGTCAAGAAAGGGAAGGGATGGAAGCGGCAGGGCACTAGAGAAGGGGCGAGGTTAGAGAGGAAATTGGGAGGGTTGAGGGGGCAGGGTTAGAAGTGAAGGGAATGGACAGGAGACAGAAAAGTGAGGGGGCAGGGTTAGAGATAAAGAATGAAATAGGTGGGATGAAGAGGCAGAGCAAAAGGGAAGGGGGTGCAGATAGAGAAGTTAAATGAGAGGTTCTGAACAGGAACAGAGCATAAGGAAAGGGGCGAGTTAGAGAGAAAAAGGAAGAAAGGTGTGGAGGTGTACCACATGCATTGTTCCCTCTAAGCTGTGCGCCCGCACACACCTCGCCGAGTGAGCGCACATACTTTACAATAGAGCATACAAAAATTATGGTTCTGATTCTGATAGAAAACACAGACGTCTTAAAATTTAAAAGTTGTTGTGTATTTATGTTTTTCACAAGTTCTACAATATTTTCTAGTGCAATCAATGTGGTGTACATACTGTATTCTGATGTGTAGTCAAATTTTAAAGTATATAACTCCGAGTGTCGTTATGTGGTGCACAAAAATTTAACCTTCCTTCAAAAGCTGCACAGCTGATATTTTATGCGCACACAGCCTACAGAAAATTAGAGGGAACATTAACCACATGACACCCTTCCCATGACATGCAACAAACTTCAAAACACACTGCCATCACAGACATACATACCAATGCAGAGGCCCTGATTCACTGGCAGGGTGCACAACCCCTGACACACACACACACACACACACATATTTCCCCCCCTCCCATCCTCTGACTCCCATGTTCACATCCTCACTGATAAACAACTATTCTCTGGGAACAAGCAGGAAGTCAGTCCTCACATATGGGTGATATCGGCACCGACGGGAGCCTGTGCAGAAGCATCTCCCCAGCATTCCACTTCCTGCCAAAGGGTGCCATCTTGCCTCAGTCTCCTTTTTTTCCACAGAGCCCTTTGGACGATGTCTTTTTCCCCCAGAAAAAGTTTAATTTCTTATAGTTAATTTTGTCCAGTTTGCATACTGGTTCCTTCCCGCCCTCGAGCCAGTTTGCCTTGGCATCGCTCCTCTGGTTCATCTATCCATTTTTCACTTGTTTCATCAAGGTCCACCTTGATTGGCATACGCACCCTTTTTCAGCCTTGGACCTCTGCTGGGAGGCAGAGACCCCCTTTTTTCCGATGGCCTCAAGTAGCTTCAAAAGGTGTGAACGGTATGGCAAAGTGATGTCACTTACCAACCTACACAACTGCTTCCTCCGATGTCTTGGCCTGGAGTACGATGACTCTAACTTTGAGCTCTGCAAAACAGTGACCCCAAAGGCCTTAAAAAGTTGCCATCAGCAGCAGGAAAAATTTTTACAGAAGTCCAACTTCGTCCCGGAGTCTCCGGTAATGCCACGCTCCAGGGTCCCCTCCGATACCTTAGTGCCCTGCAAAGCCAGAGCCTCCTCAGAGTCCCACAGCCACGGTTTCTCCGAGCAGAAGTCCCCAAAGGTGGAGCATAAGAAGAAGAAATCCTCAAAGACTGCCTTGGAGGACGGAACTAGGAAGAAGGTGAAATCCCACTCCAGGTCGTGCAGTCCCAGGCGTGAGTCTGAGGAGTCAGGGCAGGCGTGGCCCTCCAAATTGCCCCACAAGGAGGAGTCGGTGTCTGCCGACCAGCCTGGGGCCTCTGAGGCCATCCTTATTGAGGACTTTCCTTCGACAGTGCCGATGCCAGGCCCGAAGTCCTTGGTACCCGCGTCAAAGGCTGCAGAGCCAACTGGTATGGAGACCAGAATGTTAGCCCTAGAGAGCAGTATATCTGTACTAGTGGCCATGCAGCGGGTGTTGATGTCCATCTCGTCCAATTCATCTGCCCCGACAATAGGACTCTCGACATTGAAGGCTTCTCCAGACATTGAGCCGGTCCTTGAGAGCCACCAGCCTCTGGAGAGCCCCCTGCCCTGTTTGAGGTCTCGGTCCCATTCCTGAGGACACCGGTCCTCCCCGGTGAGCTCTCGCAGCTCAGACTGATGGTCCTCCGGAGGTCCTGCACCGCAAAGAGCAGTCCTCAACCAAGGTGATCATTCAGCGTCGGACTCGTACTCCTATTTCGAGTCTGATTGGGAGACTGAGGATGAAGAGTACCCTGACATGAGGCGGCACCATAACGTGCCCTCGGACCCATCTCCCCCAGCGACCTATGCTGCTCCCCACCCGAGGATATTGCGTTCCTCGATTTTTGTGAGGGATATGGCCAAGGCTCTCGTGATTAAAGCAGAAGAGGACCCGCAAACCGAGGAATTGGAGATACTCCAATACGAGGCACCCCCAAAGGAAACCCTTATGGTCTTAGTGCCCCCCGATCTTCAACTGCCTCCTCCTCCAGATGTGGGGCACACTGGTGTCTGTACCAGTTGTCAGCAGGTGCCTCGGGTACACTGGAGCCATGGCTCCAAAAGGCTCAGCTTCCCCACAACTCAATGATTGTGGAGTCGGCCATGCGCCGGCTTAAGAGCCAAAAATCCCACTCATCTGTTCCACCCGGCAGGGATGCCGATCCTTCGATGCCCTCAACTGGAAAGCCTTTCAGGGCTTGAAGCTACACCATAAACACCTTGCAGCACTTGGGGTTCATCATAAACTGCCTCAAGTCCCACCTCACTCCGGCACAGTGCCTAGAATTCATAGGCGCATAGCTGGATACCCTCCAGGCAAGAGCCTTCCTCCCTAAGGAGAAGTCAGAGTGCCTCAGGAAATTAGCCGCAGAGGTGTAGCGGCACAGGATACTACCCACTCGGCTTCTTCTATGCCTTCTGGGGCACATGGCCTCCACTGTCCACGTGACCCCGCCTGCACATGAGAGCAGCCCAGTGGTGCCTCTGCTCTCAGTGGATGCAAGCCACAGGCAGACTCGGGGACAGAGTGCAGGTGACCTGTCAGGCTCCCTTGTATAGTGGTAGAACCCAGGTCATCTTCAGGCTGGGATACCCTTCCAAGCACCCACCCCCCCCAGAAGGTCCTCACCATGGACGCCTCACTAATGTGCTGGGGAGCACATTGCGAGAGCCTCCAGACACAAGGCTGTTGGTCCCAGAGGAAGTCAGAGATGCAGATCAACCTGCTGGAACTCAGCGATATTTCTAGCCCTTCAAGCCTTCCGCCACCACCTACAGCACAGCATGGTGCCGATTCAGACTGACAATCAGGTTGCAATGTTCTACGTGAACAAACAGGGGGGGGAGGACAGCGTCATATCCCTTCTGCCAGGAGGCGGTAGCCCTCTGCTCCTATGCTACACACAGAGGGATGCTCCTAAGGGCAGTCTACCTCCCAGACCAGGACATTGCTCTAGCAGACAAACTGAGCAGAGTCCTCCAGCCACATGAGTGGCATCTGGATCCAGCAGTAGCTTTGCGACTGTTCCGGCTCTGGGGCGTCTCCGTGATGGACCTGTTTGTCAGCCTGGACAATGCACAGTTGCCCCATTTCTGCTCCCACAGACCATATCCGTTGCAGGTAGCGGCGGATGCATTCTTCATCCCGTGGACAGAAGGTCTCCTGTATGCCTTCTCCCCAACACCACTGATAGCTAAGACCTTATTCAAGGCTCGGCGCGACAGAATGTCATTAGTGTTGATAGCTCCTCGGTGGCCCAGACAGCCCTGGTTCCCACTGCTCCTCTCGCTATTGGCGGCATCACCAATTCTCTTGGGTCGAGCCCCAGGGCTTCTCTCACAGGGGCAGGGATCTCTCCTACACCCCAACCTGGGGTTCCCATTGTTCACGGCTTTGCTGCTGAAAGGGTAGCTCTAGCCCCCTTAATCTCCCATGAGACATGGAGGAGATTCTTTTGGCTTCTCGTAAGGCCTCCACTTGGTTTGCAGCTTGTCGTGCTGTGAGGGCTTGTGTGCATCAGTGATGCTGAGAGCTAAACTATCGGTAGTTTAACTACTGGCAGGGTCTCCCAAGATGGACAGGTCTCAGCTGAGATGCCAGACCAAGACAAACCACCCATCTGGGCAGCAGCAGAATGGGATAGTGTTGACGGCGGAGGATCACATTTCTGTGACAA
Source organism: Ichthyophis bannanicus (assembly GCA_033557465.1). Lineage (NCBI taxonomy): Eukaryota > Metazoa > Chordata > Amphibia > Gymnophiona > Ichthyophiidae > Ichthyophis > Ichthyophis bannanicus. The sequence goes on along the minus strand of CM066043.1, from coordinate 197,446,732 downwards.
CGGCAACAACACCAATCTTAAACTGCACGGAAGAAAGGCCCGGCAATCTACTTCTGTATCTTGCCATGAAAACCCAATGGATAGTTACAACAAAACAAATTGTGCCGTAGTGCTGTAAGATGAGACACCCAGGTTGGAAGGCACTCAACTAGCTACTGGGGAAGAGCTGAAGACTTTTCAGAGTAAAGCCAGCTTTTATGATGTGGTTGGATCAAAGCCCTTGGGACGTCTGACTGCTGATGTAGCTGGGGAGCTACACACTCTGATTATCGCACAATCACTCTGATCCCACATGCCAGCAAGATTCTACTGAAGATTATTCAAAAGAGACTACAATCATACCTGGAACAAGAACTACCTGAAGTGCAAGCAGGGTTCAGAAAAGGGCGAGGAACGAGAGACATCATTGCGAATGTGAGATGGATCCTTGAAAAGACTAAAGAATACCAAAAGGATATATCTATTTGTGCTTTATCGACTATAGCAAAGCTTTTGACTGTGTAAACCATGAGAAACTCTGGGCCACATTAAGAAGCATGGGTATACCAGAAGACCTGATCGTTCTCTTGCACAATCTGTACATTGATCAAGAAGCAACAGTTCGAACGGAACAAGGAGAAACAGAATGGTTTAAAATAAGCAAAGGTGTAAGACAAGGCTGCATACTTTCCCCCTACCTGTTTAATTTATATGCAGAACAAATCATCAGAGAAGCAGGATTGTATGAAGACAACAGAGGTGTGAAGATTGGTGGAAGACTCATCAACAACCTTCGCTATGCTGATGATACCACATTACTGGCGGAAAGTGAAGATGATCTGAAACATTTGCTTCTCACAATCAAAGAACATAGTCTCAAAATGGGCCTGCACCTTAATGTAAAGAAGACAAAGATCATGACAACTGGCATAATCAACAGGTTCATCGTCGAAGGAGAAGAAATTGAAATCGTGAATAACTTTAACCTACTTGGATCAACTATCAATAAAGAAGCAACAAGCAGTCAAGAAACCAGACGACGCATTGCTCTTGGCAGAATGGCTATGAAAGACCTAGATAAGATTCTCAAGAGCAGAGATGTCTCTCTCCATATAAAGATTCGACTTGTTCAAGCCATGGTATTTTCAATAACATCATATGGATGTGAAAGTTCGACAGTGAAAAAGATAGACAGGAAGAAAATTGATGCCTTTGAATTATGGTGCTGGCGGCGAATACTGTATATACCATGGACTGCCCGAAGAACAAACCAGTCTGTACTAGAGGAGATCAAACCTAAGCTTTCTTTAGAAGCTCAGATGACAAGACTTCGACTTTCATACTTTGGGCACATCATGCGGAGAGAGAGATCATCAGAGAAAGACATCATGCTTGGCAAGATAGAAGGTCAGTGCAAAAGAGGAAGGCCAGCAATGAGATGGATCGATACAATAACAGCAGCTACGGGTACCAGTCTGTCAACAATGAGCCGCTTGACTGAAGATCGAACACAATTTAGGATAGCTATCCAGAGGGTCGCCATGAGTCGACTCCGACTCGACGGCACTTAACAACAACAACAAGGCCTCCACAAGTAGGGAGTACGCCTTCAAGTGGCACCGGTTCTCGGTATGTGCACAGGAAAATGGGCAAACCCCTTCTCCTGTCCTGTACAGGTTGTACTCCAATACCTGCTTCACCTATCGCAGGCAGGATTGAAGTCCAACTCAGAGTACATCTGAGCGCCATCATAGCGCATCACCACTCCATTGAGGGAAAATCCCTCTCAGCTCAGCCCCTTGTGTCTCTGTTCCTATGGGGCCTCATGTTGTCCAAAGTCCCCGTCCGCCCCCTGACAATGGAGTGGGATCGTAACATGGTGCAATCGCAGCTCACTAAGCCTCCGTTCGAGCCTTTGGCCACTTGCCACCTGCGGTACCTTTCCTGGAAGGTTGCCTTCCTGGTAGCACTCACATTGGCGCGCAGAGTCAGCAAGCTCCAGGATCTGATGGCAAAGCATCCCTACAAGAGGTTCTACAAGAATAGGGTGGTGCTCTGTACACACCCCAATTTTCTACCAAAGGTGATTGTCCCCTTTGCACCTCAACCAGAAGGTGGTACTCCCCACCGAGGCTTCATCCTGGTAGGGTGGAGACCGCTCTCCATACTCTGGATTGGAAGAGAGCCCTGTCCTTCTACCTACAACAGACTCGGGGCCACTGTAAAGAGCAGTTGGAATTAATTCCATGAGTGATACTACTTGTACATTCCCCACCATCTCCCCTCACAGACAAAGTCCACCACTATTTGGCTGATGTTTAGTGATTCAGGTGTACTTTTATGTTTGTTTCTCATAAATTCTGCTGTGAAACCTAGTGACTGAACTATGTCTTTTTTAATGGTTGCTATGTACAGTGACACTTAGGGGTCTGTCTACTAAATCGCGTTAGCTAACTCGGAAATACCATCCAGCGATAGCATCTAATGCGGGGAAAGCGCAGACAGTGCAGGGAATGTGCAGACATCGCGGAGCATTTATACAATGTCTGCACCTTCCATGGTAGCTGCAGGCAAAGGCAGGATTAGGGAGGAGAACGGGTGGAGAAGTACAGCAGAACCTATTATTTTTGGCAGTAGTGTGTGTGTGTGCTGTCGAATCAGTGCTGGCTTTGTACCCTGTGATTATACTGTAAAATCCATCCTTTGAAATCAGTTGACAGTGACAGATCATGGTTGAATGTGTTTATCACACTTGGTTTTAGTTTTATTATTCTTCCGAAACCAATAGAATGTTTTGGTACCACTCCATTCAGACCATCCCACCCCTCTTCCCTCTACAGAGACACATACAGAGACAACACAGACATGCATAGTTACAGATGTTGTAAAGAATTCCATGAATAATGTTCTGTCCCTTGTTTCAATATTTATGGCTGTTTTGTGATTTAAGCAACCAGTTATATTGGTGATTCCCAAACCATTTTGGCCCGTTGCCCCGTTGGTTCCATACATTTATTAGTGTCCCCACCCCACGCCCAGTGGGGCTATTACTCAAAACAAATCATTTTAAAATTTCAATAAAAGTTTGTATTTAATTAATAACATAAATAGTATTGTTTAATAACATTAATGATGGAATTGACATTTTTATTTAATTTACAACACAAAAGCAATTAACATTTTTCAAAAAACAATTTTAATAAAATAGTGTACCTACTCTATCTATTGAATATGTTTAATGGGATTGATGAAGCAATACCATTTTCTCAATGTCTGGTTTACAGTTATTGAGTAGGAGCCTTAAATTCTCAAGTTCAACTATTTGGCGTCAATTTCCATGTTTGGTTAGAAGTTGGACCCACTACAGTAAAACCACTTTCTACCAAATGTGATGTTGAAATGCGATGAGTTTAACCGTAGTCCATAGTGCAGGATAGCGATCTGAAATTTCCTTCTGTAACCAAAGCTGTTGATAACTGTTCTTAAATTTTGCTTTTAGTTCAAACTCTTATTATACTTATTCTTGCAGTGCGCCCCTAGGGTAGTGCAGTGCCCCCCACACCACCACCTTGTCTTTCAGTGTCCCCCTAGATTAGCCAAATGCCCCCCAGGGGACGATGCCACCCACTTTGGGAATGACCGGTTAAATGGTTATACATCCGTAGATTTTTTTTTTTAACAGAGCATTCATACAGTTGATTCTGGAGCTGTTAGCATAAGGCTTTTGAATATTGATCAGACTGTTCTTTAGAAATAATTGGATTACTGTTCAAATGCAGCAAATGGTGTTTAAATTATTTACATGTATTCAGCTGTACTATCTGCAGAAGTAACGGTGGTGAATATACGTGTTCAGCAGTCAGTGCCTCTAGCGCTATAGATAACGATGATATTTAACCATTATGTGGTTGGACATCCTTTTTGCTGTCCTAACTTTATCCATATAGCTATATGGAGAGTAGCTAAATATGACTGACTATCTGAATACCCACACTCTGCCCCGGTGTTCCCTGTGTCGCGTCGAGGTGGTCTGTAAAACTTCAGCAGCACTGTACAAATAGTGTTGCTGAAAATTTACAAATAGGGCACTTACCTCTATAGCAGCTAACATTATATGGATAAATGTTTTTGAATAGTGACAAGAGTTTCTATATTTTCATTCTTCACATTTATGAATTTCCTTTTGTATGTATGCCAGAGGTTCCCAACTCCAGTCCTGGAGGGCCAAAGACCATTCAGGTTTTCAGGCTGTCCCTAATAAATATGCACGAGATGCATTTGCATGCACTGCCCCCATTGTATTCAAATGTATCTCATGCATATTCATTAGGGACAGCCTGAAAACCTGAATGGTGTTTGGCCCTCCAGGACTGGAGTTGGGAACCTCTGATTGTATGCTATGGACAATAACAGGCAGAGAATGTATATTTATTTAACACTTTTTCTGTACGGCTTTTCTAAAAGTTAGAGGTTTACAATTTAACTAGATACAATTGAATAAGAACATGGCATTCGTAAAAACAGCTTTATAGATAACAAGAACGTGGAACAATAATTAACAGACATTTAAACTAAACTAGTTTGGCTAATTTAAATTATGTACAGTGAAGCAAGGATTGACTTTTATGTTCTCTTATATGTGGATGGGTATTCCAGTGGACTTAGCCATTTTAGAGACGTTATTTATTTATTCTTCTCCAGTCGGTGAGGTGGTCGTGAATAGTATTATTGTGATTAGCAGTAAGGTAGAGTGGAAGGTGAGTATTTTAATGTGTGATGAGCATTTTGGGCGGTGGGTTTTGTGTTTTCGCCTGGTGTGGAGGGGTTGATGTGGGTTATTATTGCTGGGAGAATATTATAAGAAAAGCTGAGTCTTTAGTTGCTTTTGGAATTCTGCTAGTACCTCTATGGCTCTTAGTTTGGATGATAGGGATTTTCAGCTGGTTGGAGTGTAAAGCGTGAAGGCCTGGTTGCATGTTACCTGTTTGCTCTTTATCCTCTGGGGTGGTATAGTGTGGAGATTCTGTGTACTCTGCCTTCTTAATGTGTCACCCATGGTTTTCCTTATTAGTGTTTGCAAGTATTCTGCTGAGAGGTTGTGTAATATCTTGATTGTGCTGAGTATTACTTTGTATTTGATTCGGGTGATAATAGGGCACCATTGCAGTTGCCTTAGTATAGGGGTGATATGAGTATGCCATGATACTCCATATAGAATCCACGCTGCAGTGTTTTGCACCAATTGAAGTGGGTATAGAGTGTGTTTAGGTAGTCCCTGGTAGATTTTGTTACTGTAGTCTAAGTGGGGAGTTCAAAAGACTTTGAGTTTAAGTAGGGGGCGTAGGTTTTATAGTGTTTTTAGTTTGTAATAGACTGATCTAGTGAAGCTTTTGATTTAGGATTGTAGATTTAGGTCTCAGTCGATGATTATTCCCAGATATTTAACTTCCATCAACTTGGAGTTCTGTGTCAGCGATCTTAAGTATTTGTGGTGGCTTAAAAGTTGTGTCTTTTTCTTATGTGAAGGACCTCTGTCTTTTTGTAGTTCATGGATAGATTATGTAGATGCAGCCATTGTACTACTGCTTTAAAGCATTCGGTTATTTTTGAATAATCTGGCTTGGTTGTGGAAAATAGTGCTTATATCATAATATCATCGTCATTTATTTGATGATGGATTTTGTGATTTTGGATCAATGAGTACAAAGGCTGTAGGTAAATGTTGAAGAGTAATAATGAGAGGGCACAGCCCTGAGGGGAACTCCTTGCTGTTGGATGAAAGGGAATGATCTTTGGGAGCCGATTTTTAAATCTGCTGGCTGCGATCCGTTAAGTATGAATGAAACCATTTTATAGTAGTGTTATGTAGGCCAATATCCTGAGGTCGAGTGAGAAGCTTGTAGTGGGATATAAAGTTGAATGCTGCAGAGATATCCAGGAAAAAGAGGATGAAGCCTTGACTAATATTTTCTGTACCAGTGATAAGCATATCTGGTAATGAGGTGAGCAGGGTCTCGACACTGGTTCAGTCTAAACCTATTTTGGTGCTGATCAAGCGGAGCACGGTCATTTATGTAATTTTGTAGTTGGCTCTATTCCACTTTTTCAGTTATCTTTGCGATGAATGGGATGCTGGAGATGGGTCTGTAGGAGGTAGGGGTATTGGGGTCCAGCTTTGAACTCTTCAGCAAAGGTCTAAAGGAAACCTGGATACCAAGGGTTGATGTCCTTGTAGGCTGACCTGTGAAGCATGTTAAAATCTTTGAGTGTACACTATGCCTTGATTCACTCAAGTTTTTCTCCCATTAGGTGTTTATGGGTAGAGACTGATGAATACGGCTTGTGAAACTGTGTTTTGCATAGGAGCTGTCTGTGGGGAAATGGGACATCCAGTTAAAGATGTTCTTCTTTCCCCATTATTTTACGCATGTGGAGTCTTTTGAAAATACGTACAAGGCAAATCCACATGTATTTGACGTGCACAATGGGAGCAGCTATTTTAGAAAAGTACATGTAGAAAAAAGAGCAATATCGCTCTGAAACTTCACATATAAGTGCTGGCACTTATATGTATAGCTGCCCGATTTTAAAACCTGTATATATGATGATGATGATGATGATTAATTGCTATTGAGTCAAAATTTGACTCCTGGTGAATATATGGATAGACCATCTCCAAAATGTTCTATCTTCTGTTTGCATCTGAAGACTGCTCAAAGATTCATTCATAATTGCTGTGAAATTGTGTTCCATCTTGTAGGCCTTCCTGGACGTCTTCAGCCTTAAACTTTTCCAGGCATTATTGATTCTCGATGGACAAGCAGGATGAGTCAGTCACACATGGGTGATGTCATCTGATGACACCATGGAGAGAACAGCTCTCCAACAGCTCAGAAGAGGCTATTCTATCCACTTGTCCATGCAGATGGATCCTGCTCTCCTCTATTTCATTTTTCCTTTCCTTTCAATTCTGCTATTTTTTTTTGGTTTTGGTTTTTTTTTATAGAAATTTCCGTTTTAACAATAGGAAAGAAACAAGGCAACATTTGAAATCCAGATGTAACTACACCCATTAATGAGGAAAAAACTCAGTTAACATAAATCATTATATCCGTAGACCACATCAAGGAGAGGACGAGAAAATACAATATGCCATAAGAGAATCTTAAACATTCACAAACTCAAAACCTACACCCACATAATATAAAAGCAATTATAATCAAGATAAAGACGACCCATCTCCACTGGGGCTCATTCTCTCCTTGCCCTTCACAAATTCTTCAAGCTGCAGATGATCCATATACACATATCGGGCCCCCTGAAGCCCCACCAAGCGTTTGCAGAGAAATATCAAAAAGAACATAGCTCCCAACGCAATCACACAGGGTTTCAATTGAAGAAAACCTTTACTCTAAATTGAGTAATCCAAGACACACCTGGGGAAAATCATAATCTTTTAGCCACAAAATGGACTCCTTTTGTTACGAAAATGATTGGCTGCCTCTTTGCCAGCCTCTGGGGATCCCCATGCCGAGCCGTTCAGATTGCCCAGGCTGGTCATTATGACAGAGAAGAGGCTTCCTCAGCTCTCTGCTCCCATGCTCCCCAGAGCATGCTGGAACCAGCTTAGATGCTACAGTTTCCTCCTGGAGCACCCTAATGCCATCACTTCTGGTCCTCACTCTTCCCGGCACTGATCTACACAGCACAAGCAACTTTTCTCGTATCACTTTCAGTTCCTCCCTTTCCCGGCGCTGATCTACATGGCGCAGACCACATGTGCACCCTTGCAATGTCAGCATGGACTGGCAGCATGTGGCCGATTCTTGTGCATAATTGTGTGTGCCTGCTTTTCCTGCAGGTAAAAGAATGTGCCGATGGCTTTTGGAGTTTGTGTGGCTGTCAGAATCTATTGTTTTGCTTCAACTGCTGCTGCTGGTCTTTATTACCTCCCGGAAGCTGCTGCCCTAGGCAGCCACCTAGTTTTGACTAATGATTGGGCCATCCTGGCTGCCAGCCATGAGCTCTAGTAGCAGAACCTGCAAAGAGCTAGAACAACTAAGCCATGGATCGAGCAGAGATGCAGCCAGATGTCGTTCCTTGAGGTGAAAGAAGGATTAATGGCTCCAGTCTCAGCAGTGCTCAACCACACCTCCTTGTGAAGAAGGTAGAAGGGGTTAGTGACAGCCCTGCTGTTTGCCTCCCTGCAGAGGTTGCTGTCCTATGCGACCACAGAGTTCCTAATTTTTGGCCTAACCCACAGGTAATGGGTTTGACACCAATCTCCCTACCAAGCTAGGATAAAGAGAACACAACCTCCTGGTTTAGCCTTGAATGCCCTACTCTAGCTGCTCTCCCTAAGTTGCTGCCCTTGGTGGCTGCCTTGTTTGCCTGATGGTTGGGCTAGCCTTAGAGATGCCTATCTCCTAATCCAAAGATGACAGCTTTGAAACCAATCTCACTATTTGGGCCAGCCCTGGAGATACTTGTCCCTTTTAACCTGAAACGTAACTGCTTTGAGATCAGTCTCTCTACCAAGCCAGGGTGCAGGGAGTACAGTCTTTATTTCTTGTATTGTCTGCTAGTGCTTGCCATAGTGTGTGTATCAGGCCAAAGAGGGCCTGCTCCAGGAGGTCAAAATATGTAACAGGTACAGGCATCTTTTCAAGGCATGCTTGATCATTCAGTTTAACTACATCTGTTGCACCCAACATGGCAGGGAAGACTTCAGTTTCCCTCTGTCAAAGCACTGGTCTCTCTCAAGGTGCTCGGGGTGGTGCGGCATAGCGCTAAGGACATAGTTATCGTTCTTGAGCCATACCCCTACTACTTGCCCCATGTTGCTGTAAAGGGAACATGCTGGCCTCCATAGCATCCACAGTGCTCTCTTCCCTGAGCTCCAGTGATAGCACGCGCCCCCAGTGCTATGGTTGTTGATTACCTCTCTCTCATCATCTTTTACTTGACACTGTCCCAGCCCATAGGGTTACAACCATAGCTGGGATTCTCACTTGTGTTGATGGGTCCATGCAACTCTGAGCCCTGTGCTATGAGAAATATGAGACTCAAACCCCATGGAGACATGGTGGCTCATCTGTTATCAATCCACACAGAGTGGGTTTATGAAATTGGTGCCTTGTGCTTATGACTTTGGACATCTTACTTTGACATTTGTCAATAAAGTTAGAGTTCAACTCCTGATGAATGCCATTCAGCTGAGGCGACTGGGATGGTTTTTTCTCTGTAAAAACGTTTGTTCAACTTTATAGTCTACCTCCACTCCTGGGGTGTGGACTGATTATTTCCTTAGGAGTTTTCACTATCTACCTACTATGGCTGAACAAAAGGTTGTGAGTTTGCTCCCCACCTTCCTGACCCCTCTGAGCAGCATCTCTGTCAGTCTCTGAAAGCCATGATATCTCTCTGCTACTTACTATATGGAGATGCGTTCAGACTTGGCACCTGTCTCAATTGCTATGATAATGGTGCAGTAAAGCTACAGTGTAAGCCATTGATTACTGAAGGATGTAGTAAGAACTGATCTCCAGGAACAAACAGGAATGTAGTCTTCACATATGGGTATCATCGATACCGATGGAGCCCACGTGGGAAAGCTCCCCAGCGTCCAACAGAAAAGCTTTTAGGAGCATCCCACAGCGCATGCATGCTGCCTTCCCGCCTCTGTACCTCTCTCACTTCAGTTCTTTGTTTTCCGCGGAGCCGACAGGACGTGGTACCCTGTCACCATAGAAAATTTACCTTTATTTTTTGTGGTCGCGTCTGCCTTCATTCGATGCCTACCGGTGGTCGCGTCTGCCTCCTTCTTCTTTCCTTAAAAAAAAACCCAACTTGTATTTCTTCAGGGATCTTTCCCTGCTTCTGGTGTTAGGCGCCATTTTGGGCACTAGGCCCATTTTTCTTCAAGCATGGAGAAACCAGTTATTGGTTTCAAAAAATGCTCAAAATGTGGCGGTACCATTTCCGTCACCGACACCCATGATTGGTGTCTAAAATGTTTGGGTCCTGAACATTGTCCAACGGAGTGTCTCTCCTGCACGAGGATGACCAAAAGGGGCCTGCAGAATAGAGTTGCAAAACTCGGTACCCTTTTTGCCGCCGACACGATGTCAGTTGAATCGACGTCTTCCAGGGCTTCATCTTCCTCCCATGGATCTCAGGTAACCAAATTGACGTCTTCTAAGACTAGCAGGTCCTCAAAGGGTAAATCTCCTTCAAAGTATTGAGATGCCACTGGCGTTTCCCTCGAGGATACTTCACTGGCAAAACAGCCCCTGCGGGAGTCTTCGGGCTCCAAAGCACTAACGGGGCTCCAGGATGTTCCAGAGGTCTCCACCTCTGCGGAACTACTGGTGCCATGTTCTTGGGTCGTAGCCGCTTCCACTGGTACCGGCACTCAGGCATCGGCAGGAGTGATGGATCACAGAATCCTTGCTATCGAATGCAGTCTAGCGGCCCTCTTAGTGGCTTCGGAACCGCTAAGACCGCAACAGACGGTTCAACATGTATCGGTACTGACAGTACCTGCTTCGACAGGACTGCTTCCCCCCCCATGCCGATCTCCGGTACCGGGAATCAGGAAGTGAGACATTTCAGTACCGACTTCGAGCGGTACCGATACCATGCATTACAGGAGCACCAGGTGCTTGAGTCTTCCGATTCCAATGACTCTGATGATTCTACCGGTACCAGAGCGAATCAATTTGAAGATTCAGTTCCTTCTCAACGCAGAATGTCTCCTCCAGAGGATATGTCCTTCCAGGATTTCATACGTGATTTAGCAAAGGGTCTTGCAATCACTGTGATTCCAGAAAAGGAACCTAGGGCAGAAGAATTAAGAATTCTACAATACCCTATGGCTACCAAGGAAGCAGCTATGCTTCCCATTCACAAGATCTTACATGATCGAATGTTGAGAATGTGGGAAACACCTTTAACAATATATTCACATTCCTGACGCCTTGACACTATGTACCGAATGCCAAGTTGTCCTGGTTTTCAAAAAAACTCAGTTACCACACCATTCAATGGTAGTGGAATCGGCCATGCGAAGGATCAAGAGTACTAAAACACATTCTTCTAATCCTCCAGGCCGTGAATCCAGGACTCTTGATGACTTTGGCCGTCGATGCTTTCAATCCTCCATGCTAGGAGCCAGGATCAGTTCCTACATTCTTTATATGGGAATGTTCCTGGAAGAAGTCACAAAAGACTTAGAGCTCCTTAGTCCTTGTGTTTCGGAGGAAAAAAGAGCAGACTACTTTATTCTGGTCAAGCATGCCCAGAATGTCTCAAAATTCATGAACCATGCTACCTTTGATTGCTTTGAATGTATTAGCAGAACCTCTGCTATATCCATAGGAGCATGTCGTATTGCTTGGCTTCAAGCATCAGACTTAGAACAGTGGGTGCAAGAAAAGCTGGGAAACATTCCTTGCACAGGAGAAAATCTCTTTGGCAAGGACTGGCAGGACAAGGCTAATCAGCTTGAATCTGACAATACTACTTTAAACAGATTGTCAAAGTCTACAGCCAACCCAGCAAAGAAGAAAATATTCAAAAAACCCTTTTTCAGTAAGAAAAAAGAAGCCTTACCAATCTTACACCCATCAAACTCATTGTCCGCTCCATGTTCCCCAGAAGGCGCAAGAACAGAAAGCAAAGAAAGCCGCAAGCTCAAAAAGCTCAACTGACTCAACACTGCAGACCCAGCCCCCTCAGGGTCTTTGACTTCTATCTAGAGAACTTAGTCATTCTGCCCCTAAAAGGTCCAGAACCCTTGACCATTCCAGGAAGACTATGCTTTAATATAACATCAGAAAATTGGATTCTGTCGATTGTACAACTGGGATACAAGCTTCATTTGCTCAACTTGCCCCCACCTACAATAATAAAACAGTTCAATTCTCAGGGCCCTGCCACCAACCTCTTGTGGCAGGAGGTCACATCACTTCTAGCTCAAGGAGCAATCGAAGAAGTACCCATTCCCCAACCGGGGACGGGGTTTTACTCCCCCTACTTTCTTATTCCAAAGAAGACAGGGGGATACAGACCTATATTAGACCTAAGAGAATTAAACAAATATTTGTTCCAAGAAAAGTTCAAAATGATCTCCCTTGGAACACTTTTTCCATACCTCCAAAGTCAGGCCTGGCTATGTTCTCTAGATCTAAGAGATGCGTACACGCATATTCTCATCCACTCAGATCACAGGAAGTTCCTTCGATTCCTGGTCCAAGGAAGACACTTCCAGTACAGAGTTCTTCCCTTCGGACTAGCCTCTGCTCCAAGAGTCTTCACAAAATGCATGGCAGTGGTAGCAGCATTTATGAGGACTCTGGGAATATTCGTCTTCCCTTACTTAGACGATTGGCTCATTCGAGCATCGACAGCTCCAGAGGCCAACTTTGCTCTCTCTCAAGCAATGAGAATTCTTCAATACTTGGGGCTGGTCATGTTGTTGTTCTTAGGGGCTGGTCATAAACCTCCCAAAATCTCATCTTACCCCCTCTCAATCTCTAGAATTTATAGGGGCTTCTCTAGACACACGTCAGTCAAAGGCTTTCCTGCCACAGCCACGCTGGCTAAAGATAATACAACTAGCATCTCAAGCATCTATGAAGGTGTTCCTTACTGCTCGGGAGATGCTTCAACTGCTGGGACACATGGCATCCACTGTCCACGTGGTTCCCTATGCTCTCTTCCACATGTGAGCAGCCCAGGGGACTTTTTCCTCTCAGTGGTCACAAGCCTCAGGTCGACTAACAGACAAAATCAGAACTACCACACGTCTGATTTCATCTTTGCAGTGGTGGCAATCCCTGGAAAACCTCCTTGTAGGCTCTCCTTTCCAGCAGCCTCTATGCCAAGCCACTCTGACAGATGTGTCCAAGATGGGTTGGAGGGCCCACTTGCACGATCTCTCCATTCAGGGTCTTTGGACCTCACAGGAGGTTTCCCTTCACATAAACCTCCTAGAGCTGAGAGCAATTTTCAATGCTATTCAAGTCTTTCAGGGCCATCTCAGCAACAAAACAGTTCTGGTCTAAACCGACAATCAGGTAGCTATGTTCTAAGTGAACAAGCAAGGCGGAACAGGCTCTCTGTCGCTATGCAATGAAGCTTTGCGACTATGGGCTCTCGCCAGAGAGTTACAAATTCACCTATTTGCGGTATACCTTCCGGGCATTTAAAACTTGTGGGCAGACAAACTCGGTCGAATACTGCTGCCACACGAGTGGTCCCTCCACTCATACCAGCTTGTTCGAGTGTTTCGGATCTGGGGAACACCAGATATAGACCTCTTTGCAAGTCCACAGAATGCCAGACTTCCCCGATTCTGTTCCAGAATTCCAGCTCAGAACTGTCAGGCAAGAGATTCTTTCCAACTCCACTGGGGACAGGACTTCCTCTATGCCTTCCCACCCATTCCCCTCATTCCCAAGACTTTATTCAAACTTCAGAGAGACAGAGGTCGTATGATACTCATAGCTCCACGTTGGCCATGGCAGACGTGGTATTCTCCTTTTCTTCTGTGTCTCTCTCAAACCACTCTTCTGGAGTTGGGGAATGCTCCAGATCTCCTGTTGCAGGAGGACGGATTTTTACTGCATCCCAATCCCCAGTCCCTACATCTCAGGGCCTGGTTACTGATAGCCTAGAATTCCAGGATGTTAACCTTTCTCAACAAGTAAAGGATATCCTCCTGGCTTCCAGAAAACCCTCCACAAGACATTCCTACGCTTTCAAGTGGAAAAGGTCCTCTATCTGGTGTTCACAAAAGGGACTTAACCCCCTTTTAGTACCTGTAGAGTTGCTACTAGAGTATCTTCTACAATATCAACTTCTGGTCTGAAGACCAATTCAGTTAGGGTCCATCTTAGTGCTATTGCTGCTTTTCATAAACCTTTCGATGAACAGCCTATTTCCTCTCATCCACTTATATCAAGATTTATGAGAGGACTAGCTTTAACAAAACCTCCCATTAAACCACCACCAGTGGCATGGGATCTAAATCTTGTTCTTGGTCAGCTTATGAAACCACCCTTTGAACCTTTAGCCACTTCAGATCTAAAGTTTCTTTCATGGAAAGTTATTTTCCTAATTGCCATCACTTCTGCAAGATGCATTAGTGAACTACAGGCGTTAATAGCTGACTCTCTTTATACAAGGTTTCACCATGATAAAGTAGTCCTCAGGACTCATCCTCACTTTCTGCCAAAGGTGGTTTCGCCTTTTCATTTAAACCAGTCGGTTTATCTTCCTATATTCTTCCCTAGGCCTCATGCCTCCAGTGCAGAAAGGAATCTTCACACATTGGATTGTAAAAGAGCCTTGGCTTTTTATCTCCAAAGAACTAAGCAACATAGAAAATCTTCTCAGCTTTTTGTGGCTTTTGACTCTAGTCATTTGGGACTTCCAGTTTCTAAAAGAACTCTGTCAAATTGTATTGCAGATTGCATATCCTATACATATCAGAGTAAGGATTTTCTCTCGAAGGCCATGTCACGGCTCACAATGTCAGAGCAATGGCAGCCTCAATGGCTAACCTTCGTTCTGTCTCTTTTGATGACATCTGCAAAGCAGCCACTTGGACTTCGGTACATACCTTCACAGCCCACTATTGCTTAGACAAGGACTCCCGTCGGGATGCCTCATTTGGCCAGGCTGCTCTGAAACATCTCTTCCATACTTAATACAACTCCTACCCACCATCCACAGTTTGGATGCCTAAGGTCCATGGGTGGAAGCATGACCCATCTCACCTGGGTTCACAGCTAGCTGGGGTCACCCCTTGGCATCTTTCAGCTGGGGAGTCCCCATATATGAAGACTACATTCCTGCTTGTTCCTGGAGATAGCGTAGTTACTCACCTGTAACAGGTGATCCCCAGGAACAGCAGGAATTTAGTCTTCACAACCCACCCACCTCCCCTAGGAGTTGTTTCTATCTCTCTCTTTCTCTACTTCTCTCCTTTGGTCTCAGCTATAAACTCAGCTGAAGTGAGAGTGATACAGAGGCGGGAAGGCAGCACGTATGCGCTGTGGGATGCTCCCAAAAGCTTTCCTATTGGACGCTGGGGAGCGTTCCCGCGTGGGCTCCGTCGGTACTGATGATACCCATATGTGAAGACTAAATTCCTGCTGTTCCTGGAGATCACCTGTTACAGGTGAGTAACTATGCTTTAGTGTTGCTGGGTTTAAAAAAATAAATAAATATTGGGAAAAAGCTCCTGGAGAAAAAGTCCATAAACCATTATAAAAGATGACCAGGGATGCACTGCTTACCCTGGGATAAGCAACGTGGGATCTGTGTACCTTTTTCAGAACCTGACAGGTGCGTGTGACCTGGATTAGCCACTGTTGGAAACAGGATACTGGGTTTTGATGGACCTTGGTCTGATCCAGTATGGCATTTTTTTATGTTCTTAGGTTTCTATAAGGGACCTCGACAGTCTATGCCCTTTTTCCCAGCCCAAATCGTCTCATGCTCAACAGTCTAACCCAGATCTTATGCACTTCTGAGCCTCTCCCCTCATGGGGGTGGTGGGGGGGTTAGCTAATGGAGCCTGTCCACTCAGTGTTAGGACAGACTCCATATGTTATGCATGATGGTACCCTATTTCTTGCAATAGCACAGTACTATGGCAGCCTCTTGAGAATGGCTTTGAATCTCCACGGCCATCATGCTTCGTCTGCAAGGTACCTTCTGAAAATGTCCCAGCATCTGTGAACTCCTGTCACTAATGTACAGATAAAATATGAATGAATCAGCAACCACTTTTTGTGTGTGTGAATGAGTATGCATACACATTTATACCCAGTGGCTTAGCTATTCAATGATGGACTATTGTGTCTAGAGCTTCTGAAGTAATCCCACTGTTGCAGACTAAGGAGCCATCAGGGCTTACCTTCCCTTTATCATCCTGCATTGGTAAATCTTCTGATCTCGAAGGGGGCCCCAGGTTTCAGTAAAGTTTTCGAATATTGACTAGCCTGCTCGCTATACCTCTCAGACCACCTAGCCAGAGCTCACTGTACTTCCCAGAGTCCCTATATAACTTGCCTTCCCAATTAGGGAGGGACGGGCAGGGGCAATATCCCTCAGCCCACTAGGTGCTTGCACTGTACCAAAAATAGACTATACCAAAAATAGAACCACAAATTGCAAATAAGAAAACCAACATCAAAAACACATTGCAATTATAAATAACTCAAATCTATAAAGGAAATCCCAATGCCATCATATTTTAACCATGAAAAAACATTCACTCATTACAACAAATGAAGGCAGATACATTTAATATGTAAAATATTTATTAAACATATATATGTAAACATTTCAAATATAAATATACATTATCATCTCTTTACATGAGCAGCATCAGTATATTGTGTTATAAAACTTTATAAATCGCATCTAGCTAATATACCAATATACCAATCAACCTATCCACTACATAATATCTCATAAACAGCATCCAGCTAATTAAATACTCCCCAAAGACACAAAGTACAAAAAACATATATTAACAAGAACCACGTAACACAAATAATAAGACCAACCACAAAAACCTCACAATAAGAAATAACATACAACCCCTCTTATTTTAAAAAACCCATTTCCAAATCTTTAGACAATCTTATTAACATTGTTAACATTGGTTCTTGTTAATATATGTTTTTTGTACTTTGTGTTTTTGGGGGGTATTTAATTAGCTGGATGCTGTTTATGAGATATTATGTAGTGGATAGGTTGATTGGTATATTGGTATATTAGCTAGATGCGATTTATAAAGTTTTATAACACAATATACTGATGCTGCTCATGTAAAGAGATGATGATAATGTATATTTATATTTGAAATGTTTACATATGTTTCATAAATATTTTACATATTAAATGTACAGTGGTGTGCAAAAGTCTGGAATCACTTGTGAGTTTTGTGGTGTTCGCATTTTCTAACGTTTGTGTTTTGTTTTTTTTTAAATTTTGCGTTAGCACAGTATATTCATCTTTCTACCATGTTAAAAGGGATACATTTGGCTATTAGAGTTGACATTTTTGCATTCCTTGCTTCCAATTTAAATACTTTACAGACACTGGGGGATAGCTACTGCGATTTTTGTGGATCCTGCGTCAAAACTGGATCGAGATTATCCAATATGCACACGTTATTTCTGACCAATCAGGAGGCTGGTTTCACTAACCAATCACATTGCAGATATGTAGCCAACAGTGCAGCTATAAAAACGCACGGAATTTTTGAATTTTTTATGCTTTCTGGATGGACCATGAAGATGACTCAGATCCTGACGTTGGAGGAGCATGTTCCTGTGTCCTTTATGAGCGAGGAAGGATTTTCAAGCCGTCAGATAGCCAGGAAAGTTGGCTGCAGTCAGAGCGCTGTTGTTAAGATTGTACAGAAGAAGAAAGAAACGGGTTCAGTGGTGGACAAGCCTTGTTCAGGTCGTCCACATGCATCAATATCACGCCAGGACCACGCACTACGACGCATTTCACTGACTAATCGCAAGTTGACCTCTCCTCAGCTACTTCGAGATTGGTCAGACAAGAGTGAGGTCAGTGTCAGCTCATCAACAGTTCGTCGCCGGTGCCTGCAGTTTGGTCTCCGGGGCTGCAAAGCACGGAATAAACCACTGATGACTGACATACAAAGGCGCAACCGGATCATGTGGGCGACTGAAATGTGGGAAAAGGTGCTATTCAGCGATGAAAGCACCTTCTGCCTGTTTGGTAACCAGGCCCACATCTATGTGAGGAGATTTCCTGGAGTGGAATTCAAGCCTGAGTGTCTCATCCTCACTGTGAAGCGTCCTTTGAAGGTCATGGTCTGGGGCTGCATGGCTGCCAGTGGCGTTGGACGTCTTCACATCATCAATGGAATGGTCAATGAGGCCAAGTACATCACTATACTGCAAAGGTGCATGGTGCCATCAGCACACCAGCTGTTTCCTGGCCAGTTCTTGTTCCAAGATGACAATGCACCCTGCCATCGCTCCAGACAGGTGATCAGCTGGAAACAGCAAGTCAAGGGACTGGCCTGCACAGTCTCCAGATCTGAATCCAATCAAGAACCTGTGGCACAAGGTGGCCGTGGAAATATCCAAGAGGCATCCGTCATCAAAGCTTGAGCTGATTGAGTCACTCATTGCAGCTTGGAACTGCATTATCACCAACGATCACCTTGTCAGACTGGTTCATTCAATGCCGACAAGGTGAAGTCAGGTGATCAAGAACAAAGGGTTGCCCATCAAATACTGAGCCATCACTGACACATAAAAATGGCCTTTTTCAAGGCCACATACATTAATTTGAAGGAAACCTGGCATGCGTCCATAATATTTTAAAGCATACTTACAATAATATATCGTTGGCCAATGATGTACATTACACGATTTTCACAGAAAATCTATCAACAGGACAACTATGGGGAACAAACTCAGAAATTAAGGGCCAAACCAATACTAAAAGTTGGCCCTAATAGCCAAATATATCACTTATCATGAGATACACAGAAAAAGCCACTGGGAGGAAAAATAAATTAAGATATAAGGTCACGAAGTTGAAAAAACGTCAAACTTACAAGTGATTCCAGACTTTTGCACACCGATGTATCTGCCTTCATTTGTTGTAATGAGTGAATGAATGTTTTTTCACGGTTAAAATATGATCACATTGGGATTTCCTTTATAGATTTGAGTTATTTATAATTGCAATGTGTTTTTGATCTTAACTAAATAAAGATACATTTTCAAACTGGGACACAGCATCTCATATGCCATGCTACTCACGGGTAAAATGTAAGGCTTTCCCTGCTGCCCTCTCAAGACTAGCTGTGGGCCCCCTCGGGCACACATACACACACCCTCTGTGTCGGGGAGCCTAACGGGGCGCCTCCTCTCAGGGGTCTGCACATAGGTTGTGGGGCAACACAGACTACTCAAGGTTACTGAAGGATGTGGACCATCTTTCCTCGGGGTACAGTGCCCCACAAGCCCTCATCAGCAGAAACCAGAAAGGCCAAGGAACACGCAATAAAGCTACATTGTAGCACATGTAATATTGGAAACAGGACACGACTTGCCTGACACCTGGTCTGATCCAGTACATGACATAGCTATATTTCTGATGACAAGTCCCAACTAATCCTTCAAACTGGTGTGAGACATGCTCTTTCTGGTCAAAGGGCTAGACAAGCCAACTAAGCTTCAGGAGGGGTAGCCTACGTGGGTTGGCCAACTCAACCTCAAGCAAAGTCATACAGGGAGGGTCGCTCACAGAATGGCCATGAATAATGAAGTGAACAACAAAATCTTGCTCTAGAAGCAAAAAAAACAAACAAAACAAAACATGAAGACGAGGACATGACCCTTTCTACTAGTGCTCAAGTCCCGACACCATAAACTTCAGTGACCCTCTTCCATGTCAAATGAACCATTGCAAAAGCCCCAGAATGTCTTAAGTCACATATATTGATAATGTTAGGATACATACTCCTGGTTTCAGGACCATCCTTCAGACTGCTAAAGGCTGCAATTTCACTAGGGTTATAGCAGCTATACTTGCAGGGCTTGCCACCTGTCATGCTGAGTAAAGGTTGGCATGGTTTGGCGGCAGAGACATCTCCTCTGGTTACCAGTCCTATTTTGACAGCTTCATCCTACCACAGCACATGGGCTGTGAAGGGTGGATGTAAAAAAAAGAAGAAAAGAGTCTTCACAGCCCTTGACTAGGGGAGTCACCCATGTTTGGCTTACTCATCCTGCTTGTCCATGGAGAAAGTGAGGTTACTTACCTGTAACTGGGGTTCTCTGTGGACAAGCAGGGTAAGTCAGCCACACAAACCCACCCGCCCGCCTCCCCTCTTGGAAGGACCTGCCTACAGCTGTAGAATGACTGAGGTGGGAAGGGGCTGCACACTGTGGTAGGGTGGCCAGCACATGCTCAGAAGTCTTCTAGACTCTTCTGAGCTGTTAGAGCTATTCAGTCCATGGCGCTGTCAGATGACATCACCCATGTGTGGCAGACTTATCCTGCTGTCCACGAAGAACCTCTCTCTTACAGATAAGTAACCTCACTTTTCTTCAATGATCTGGTCATCACATAATGTGTCTAAAATGCAATAATTTCAATCTGGTCATCTGGGCTTCAAGTGAAAATTTGGGCTTAATTTGATTTAGAATCCATTTGCTGGTCGTCTTGGCTATCCATGGTATTCATAAGAGATACCACGCAGCACTACAAGTCAAATGCATCAATATATTCCTTCTATACTGCTTCTTCGTTGTCGAGCTTTCACACCCATATAGTATTGCAGAAAAACATCATGTTCTTAATTATTCAAATCTTTGTCTGTCTGTAAAGACACATTGATGGTTTTGAAAATCTTCTCTAAACCCTTCATTGCATCTCTGCCAAGTGCTAGTCTGCGTCATATTTCTTGACCACTGGAGTCCCTCTCATGGATCATTGATCCCAGGAGGCAGAAACTGTCCCCAACATTGATGTCTTCATTGTCAATTCTGAAACTGGTTGTTAGACTTGTTATCAGCATTTTTGTCTTCTTTAGATTTATTTGCAATCCCATTCTTTCACATTCTTTTTTTATTTTGATTAAGAAAACCATTAAACCTTCACCTTCTACTATAAGTGTAATATCCTTGGCATATCGGAGGTGGTTGTTTTGTTCCTCCAGTTTTGAATCCATGTTCATTATCTTGCAGTCCAGCTTCTCTCATGGTGCATTCGGCATACAAGTTAAACAGGTGTGAAAGGATGCAGCCTTGTCTTACTCCTTTGCCAATTGAGAATCAACTTGTTTCACCATATTCTACCTTAACTGTTTTCTCTTGTCCAGTGTACAGATTTGGTATTGGAACAAGCAGGTGTTTCAGGACACCATTGACCTAATGACTTTCCACATTTTGACATGATCCACACATTCAAAGGCCTTACTATAGTCCCTAAAGCACATGTGAACTTCCTTTTGGTGTCCCTTGGCCTTCTCATTGTGCAACCAGATTGACTACATTCTTGCGCTGTTCAAACCAGATTGATTACTTTCTTGGCACTAACGGATGGAAAATCTCTATTCTGGTAGCAAAGATGTAGCCTGGAGCAGACTACAGAGCAGATCATGAACTCCTCATGTGCAAAATGCATATTAAACTGAGGAAGAATAACAAAGCCATTCTCCTACCAAAATGTGACCTAGAAAACATACCAGCCTTTATCAAAGAAAGCATAGAAGAAACAATTTGAAATGTTGAATTTAATCGATAGAGAGCCAGAAAATTGTGAACAGAAATCAACAAAGATGACACAGAAGCACCTACTCATATTAAAAAGAAAAATAAATCCAACTGGTTAACTGAAAAAAACCCCAATGGAAATAGCACAGAAGAGGAGAGAAGCCAAAAAGAACAATAAAGACCTCATGAAATAATGTAATTGTGAATTTCAGAGGACAGCCAGAAAAGACAAAGATCAGCACTATAAGAACATCTGCAAAGAAAGTGATTAGGGGACCGAATTGGAAAATACAGGAAGAGGTTTTTTTAAATGTATTCATAAAATCAAAAAGAAATTTCAAGAATAAATCAGTACGTTGAAGCATAGTAATGGACAGACATTAACTGATTCAGCAAAGATCAAACAAAAATGGAAGAGGATATATGGAATACTTGTACAGAAGAGTCACATGGCCAACACCATAGAAGACATTGCTTATGCCGAAGAGCCTTCAATTTTAGAAGGAGTAGTAATATCAGTCCCAAGGTCACTGCCAAGAAAAAAGGATTCTGGCATTAATGGAATTTTATCTATTCTTGCACAGTAGTATCAGGAGCAGGGAAGCAGAGTGGATTTCTAAGTTCTTACATAATGTTAGAAATTTTGCTGTGTAATGATGTGTATGGGTCATGGAGTAGTCTCATTTAACTCCCACTACCTCTCTTGCAATAGAATTATTACAAGCTACTGAAGAGAAATCAATCAATGTGCTCACCCGACTCTGCCAACAAATATGGGAAACAGCAAAATGGCCAACTGACTGGAGAGGATCAGTTTTCATACCAATTCCTAAGAAAGGGGACCTGACAGACTGCACAAACTGATATACAATTAGCTTATACAAGATGACAAGATGACGTTAAAGATTATTTAAGGAAGATTGGAACATAACGTGGAAAGAGAAGTATCAGATATACAAACGGGATTTAGTAAAGGTTGAGAGAGATCACATGTTCTGGCTGCAGTAATGCAGACAGCAGGGCCTGTTATTGTTTAAAGTGGCCAGTGATGGAATAAAGTCGTCCCCCACCTCCCCCAGTACTTACTGGAGGTCTCCCTGGTGCCTAATGGGAAAGGGAGGCAGGAGTGATTACCAGTTACTTCTGCCCTTTCAGCTTCTAGCTTGAAAATGGTGTCTCTCACCCCCTAGCAGTAGTCTTGCTGTTCTACTACTAAAAGTTGAGTTGCAAATAATAGCACTGTTTGGCAGCTTGATTCCTAGTGGTAAGGGTGAGACTACTGCTATGGGTGAGAGGCAACATTTGCAAGACTACTACTAGGGATGAGAGGTTCTATTTGCAACCAGTGGGGCAAGAGTGACTGGAAATAACTCTTTTCCCCTCCACTAGACACCAGGAAGACCTCTGGTAGGTACCAGTGGGTGATCTGGGAAGATAGGGGGTGGGGTAAACAGGAGTAGAGCTTGATTGTACCATGACTGTTGGGGGAGTGGGGGTTGGTATTTAAGTCAGTGGTCCTTTAAACATCTCCCTGGGAGCATCAGGCCACGCATTGGCAGCACAATGCTCCTGGAGAGGAAAGATAATACTGACTTAAAGCAGGTGTTCTTTTTCAAGGAATAACGCAGCATGAAATGTTAAATGCAGGCTGTGTTGTTCAGTTTGCATAATAATGAGATGCTTTACATGCGTTTGCATGCTTTGCATCTTATTATTTAGCTCATGTGATCTTCTTTAATCCCTAGCTGGCATTTGGAGAGAAGGCCGTCCTCTCAGCCAATATGCTGCAGTAGAAACATAGAAACATGATGACAGAAAAAGACCACAAGGCCCATCTAGTCTGTCCTTCCATAACAGCAACTACAACAGTCCACAGTAGGTGCTGCTGGATTCCATGTGTTGCTCACAATACACTTCCAACCTTGGCGATCAGTGGCAACATTTCTGGCCTCATTGATAATCAGTTGTTGGTTCCTTAGGTCTTCCTCGATTTGTTTGAGCCACATTTTCTTTGGTGCTGCTCATTGAACCATTCAGTCGACAGATCGCTCTCGCCAGAGGAAGTTGTATGGTGTTCATTCTGCAAACGTGGCCAAACCAGCACAGTCTGAGTTTTTGGATTTGTTCTTTGACTGAGGATTGATGGTCACACCCTGTCCAAATTGTCTCATTTCAATGGCAGTCACGAAGAGAGACACCCAAAATCTGTCTCAGGCATCGCATTTGAAAGACTTCGAATTTGTTCAAGTCAGGTTTGAGCAGAGTCCATGTTTCTGATCCATACAGGAGAATTGGCAGGATCAGCGTTCGGAAGAGGCTAATTTTGGTGGAGATATTGGCCGCCTTCTAGAGGCATCATTTGAGTGAGGCGAATGCTACTGTTGCCTGACTAATCCTGCTGAGGACTTCAGTGGTGGATGCTACCTTCATCTCCTGTACCAGCGATCCAAGGTATTTGAATTCTTGACCTGCTCAATTTCAGTTCCATCGAGGTGAACAATGACTGTGATCCATCCATGGTCATAACTTTGGTCTTTGTCCACATTGAGTCTTAGACCGTAAGATTGGACGATATGGAAAAGGATGTCGGTGGCCTCTGCATCCTTGTCAGCTGTCATCTGCGAACATCAAGTCAGTCAGGAAGAGGTTCACACCATACTGGTCCCTGCATCTGTTCTTGAATGTTTTCCTCATTATTATGTCAATCGCGATATTGAAAAGCAGTTCATGTCATGGTAAACTAGCATACATTAAGGGCAAATAATACATTTTTGCCTTTGAACGAATGTTACAGTTTTGCCACTGAATGAATGTTAGTAACTATCCCTCTTAGATATTCCGGGATCGATTTTCAGACTGCGGTGGTCAGCGCTGCTAAAGCGCCTGACCGCTGTGACCAAAAATGAAAACAGATATTCAACCCCAGAGCCTGTCCAGTGCTGAATATCCAGTTTTGCCATTGACCGCAGTGGCTGTCTGGTTAGCGGCGATATGCAGCTGCTAACCAGATAGCACAACCACATAAAGTTAGAACAGCTATTGACCTGTCCTAACTTTATGCAATTTACCTATTCAGTTAGCAGCTGAATATCGCCGCTAACCAGATAGTCACTGGGCTGCCAAAGATCTGCCCATGGACCACCCCAAAATTAACTGGATGTTCTCAGGGTGGTCTGTGAGAATATTCAGTGGCAGTAACTGGTTAGTGCCACTGAATATCTGGATCACCAAGGTTTGTGTGGTTAGCAGGTCTCTCATAACTACTACTACTATCAGTTATTTGTATAGCACTACAAGGCGTGTGCAGAGCTATACATACAGATGTAAGACACAGGCCCTACTCATCGGAGCTTACAATCTAATCAAGACAAAAGATATAGCAAAACTGGGGACTAGAGTATAGTAAAATACACATAAGTAGTGGACAAGAGAGTGAGGAGCATCAAAATCCAAAAGCAGCCTCAAAGAGGTGCGTTTTTAGCCTGGATTTGAAAAGGGCCAGAGAAGGAGCCCAGTGCACGGACTCAGGTAGCTTGTTCCAGGCTTATGGAGCAGCAAGGTGGAATGAACGAAATCTGGAGTTGGCAGTGGCAGATAAGAGCACAGATAAAAGGGATCTGCTAGAGGAGCAGAGTTCTTGAGGAGGAGTGTAGAGTGAGATAAGAGAGGAAAGATGGTGAAGAGCTGTGGAATTAATGCACTTGTAGTCAGTAGGAGAAGTTTGAGCTGGATGCGGAAACTGATAGGGAACCAGTGAAGTGACTTGAGAAGAGGGGTTATATGAGCATAGCGGCATCAGCAGAAGATTAGCCATGCAACTGAGTTTTGAACAGATTGAAGAGGAGAGAGATTCAGAGGGAGACCCGTGAGGAGCAGGTTATAATAGTCAAGTCGGGAGGTGACTAGTGAATGGATAAGGGTTTTAGTAGTTGGTGTGTAGAAAGGAAGGGACGAATTTTGCTGATGTTACAGAGAAAGAAGCGGTAGGTTTTAGCTATCTGTTGGATATGTGCAGAGAGAGAGTAGAGTCAAAGATGACCCCAAGGTTGCAAGTTGAGGAAACAGGGAGAAGTATAGTGTCATCCACAGAAATAGAGAAGGGAGGAAGAGGGGAGGTGGGTTTAGGGGGAAAGATAAGGAGCACAATTTTGACCATGTTCAATTTCAGATGGCAGTGAGACATCCGGGCAGTAATGTTGAAAAGTAGGGAGAGATCCAGGCCTGGATTCCTGGAGAGATTTCAGGCACAGAGTTTGTGAAAAATCAGGTGCACTGTCTAACAGATGTTTCAAATACGTTGATCACATGGCTGAATGTTGAGCTCTGACTATATATACACTGTTTTACTTTGCAGGAATGCCTCGCTTTAACTTGGCTAAAAATGTGTGAAACAGAGGAAGCTTGTATCTACTTTTAGCCAGGAAGAGCTGGGAAATTTTGGGATTAATTTTCCTGGGTAAATAGCTTTGAAAATGGCCCAATGTGTCTATGACAGTATTGCTTAACCAGATTATCTAGGGATGGACCTTGGTGTGCTTTGGAGACAGCCAGGGTCATGGCTAAACGTGGACCCATGAGGCTCTTGCCCCATCTCCATTGGACTGTGCCCCAGAAAAGAGCCCTCTACCCCCTCCCCTTCCAAGCAGCATGGAGTGAACAGGAAGGAAGGGCATGAGTCTGGAGCAGACAGAGCAAAGTGAAGACACTCTGCTTTGAATCTGTGCCTGCACTCCTGTAATTCAGGAATAGGAAGGGAAGAGTGTGACTGGAGCAGAAACTGCAGAGCAAAGAAGAACCTTTCTCTTCTTAGATGCAAAATGCATTCCTTATCGTCACTCCAGTCCAGTCCCTTCACTTCTGGGTTGCGCAACCCTTCCAGCAGCTTGGAGGCTGAGCCCAACCTTTTTGGGGGATGGAGCGGTATAAATACCACTGGAACCACCCACAGACCCCAGTATTCTCAGCCTCCAAGCAGCTGGAGGGTTCCGTAAGCCTAGGGCTTACTGGAGTCTTCCTTTTTATTTAAACTTCCCTTTTAGTTTTCTCTTTTTGTCTTTATCTACCTTTTGGTTTTATCCTTTTAATTTCTTTAGGTCCTGTACCTTTAATTGCTCCTGCCTGCTCTCTCCGTCCTCCTCCCTCCCTCCCCCCCCCCCCCCCCCGGGGCCGGGTATCGGAGGTGCTTTCCTGCACGCAGCAGCAAGGAGGACCTCCTCAGCTCTCTTCTGCTGCTGTTTCGGTCGGACCTTGCACGATCTCCCGCAGACCTGCCCTGCTTCGCGCCGAAGCCCTCCTGGTGGCTGAGCGCCGGAGGCACCGCCGCAATCCAATTGCCACCGCCATTCCCGTCCTGGAGCAGAAGGACGCGGAGGCGAGCTCCGGAGCTCCCGTTTACCTTCGGGGAGTCTGTTTAAAGCGGCGATTCTTTAATCTGGAGAGCAGTTCCCAGCTACAAGCGGCATTCAGAGGGAGGAACGGCCCGGTGGACAGACTCGCGGTCCCCCGTTCTGGTCTCCATGTGGTGAGGCCTACCACGTGTAGAGCCAACGGGCAGTGACCGCGGAGTCGGGCCCAGACAGCAACAATAAACCGCAAGTACTTGGGACTAAGGGACTGGGGTTTATTTATTTTTAATCCATCTGCTCTCTTGATTTATTTGATTTATTTTGATTTATTTGATTTCAAAGTTGATTTAGTGTTAACCCCGTTTTTTTTGCTGATGTGTTAGTTCCTTTTCGGGGGACCTATTAATTTATCTGCCAGAGGGGAGAGCACTCACACACACAGTTATTAAGGGGCGGTCGTCCTCTGTATCTGTTCTGTGCAGTTTTGTTGCTTAGACCAATTGTGTAAGCCTCGGAGAGGAAGGGCTTCAGTAAACCTTGTCAGGGACATGGCGGGCAAGTCTCGGTGTCCATCCTGTGGCACCCGCAGGGGTATCTTTATCTTTATCTTTATTCACATTTGATAAACCGCTATTTGTAAAACAATTAAGCGGTGTACAATAAAAAGTATGAATTTAACACTGCAATTCAGGAAAAAGAACGCCAATAATACTTCCTCGGAGGCAGGAATCTGCAGGGGTTGCGCTGCAGTGGCTGCCTCCATGGAGCAAGAAATTAACCTGGCCATGACGCATTCTTCTCAGGGGTCAGGAGACCCTCTAGAAGGGGAGGGGGGGTCTCAGTTCCCTCCGTCTACGTCATCTGATTTACCCACCCCGCCTCTGCCCCCTCCCCCCTCCCCCACAGGAGTAGGAGGGGCCGGGGATTTTTTCTCTCCTGACTTCATTCTCCTACTTCACAAGGCTTATTGCTTACGTAAGCAAGGCTTAGGGGCAGGAGAGGCTGGGTCGTCGGCGGAAGACAAGTCAGCCAGACCCTTGAGAGCAAGCAATCCGGATTCCGGCATACCGTCGAAGCGCCCCCGTCTGAGCTGTGAGGAGCCCCTCGCGTCCCTCTCTCAGGGTTCCCCGGAGGAGGATAACTCTGACAAGGACTTGGACGAGGAAGAGGAGGAGCTTGAGGAAGGGGAGATCCCAGAAGAAGATCAATCCCGTATAATTAGAGTCTTTCGTCGGGAAGAACTCCCAGCATTAATTAATGAGTCCCTGAAAGTTCTCAATGTAGCCTCAGACACGCCAGCGGAGGAAGAGGCTTTGGAGGACCCTTTAATCCAGGCCATCAGGAGATCCCAGAAAGTTTTTTCCGGTCCACAGGGTGGTGCGTCAGATGATCCAGGAAGAATGGGACCAACCAGAGTCAAGTTTAAGGGGAGTCCGGTCCATGACTCTTCTATATCCTCTTCCAGAGGCAGACAAAGAGCTGCTGAGGTCTCCCAGGGTGGATGCAGCGGTATCAGCAGTTACTAAGAAGACTACTATCCCAGTTGAGGGCAGCACGGCCTTAAGGGATTCTCAAGACAGAAAACTGGATACGCTCCTGAAGCAAGCCTTTGATGTAAGCACTCTCGCCTTGCAGGCCTCCGTTTCAGGAGCTTGGGTGGCCCGGGCCTGTCTAAGGTGGTCACAACAGCTTCACGCAGCAGAGGGCTCCGCGGGCGAGACACAGGCCAACGCTGCCAGGTTGGAATACGGAGCAGCCTACTTGGCGGATAGTCAGTATGACCTCATCAGAAGTCTGGCCAAGAACATGGTCTCGGTGGTGGTGGCCAGGCGTTATTTGTGGCTACGGAATTGGGCAGCTGATGCCTCCTCAAAGGCACGCCTGAGTCGGCTTCCCTTTAAGGGGAAACTGTTATTTGGAGAGGATTTAGAGAAGCTGGTAAAGGACCTTGGTGAGTCTAAGGGAGGCAGGCTTCCGGAAGACAGACTGAAGCAAGGGCGCCCTCTAGCCCCAGTGCGTAACCAGCCTCGGGACCCCCGCAGGTTTCGCCCAGCCAGGTCAAACCCCTTTCCCAGGGGCCGTTTTCCCTCTAAGGGTCAAGGTTTTAGAGGGTTTCGAGGAGCAGGTCAAGGTTTTGGGTCATCCTCCTCCTCCTCGGGCCCCAGAAAACAACAATGAGATGACGGGGGTCCAGGGGGAAGGGCTGCCGGTGGGCGGACAGTTAAGGCGGTTTCTTCCAGCCTGGTCCCGGATCACGTCCAATCAATGGGTCCTAGAGGTGATCAGAGAGGGCTATGCTCTTGAATTAGCAAAACAAATACTTCCAGCCTTTGTTCAGTCTCCCTGCGGCTCTCCTACAAAGAGGTCGGCCATAGAGGCAACTCTCGCTCGTCTAATAGCGCTCGGGGCTGTGGTCCCAGTACCTCCAGACCAGTGCGGCTCAGGTCGGTACTCGATTTACTTCGTGGTACCAAAGAAGGAAGGATCCTTCCGTCCGATCCTGGACCTAAAGCAGGTCAACCGCTGTCTCAGGGTACCACACTTCCGCATGGAGACCCTACGGTCAGTCATAGCAGCCGTAAGGGGCGGAGAGTTCCTGACGTCCCTCGATTTGACAGAAGCCTACTTGCATATTCCGGTCAGGAAGTCCCATCAACAGTTCCTGAGATTCGCAGTGCCAAGAGGCCACTTTCAATTCCAGGCCCTGCCCTTCGGCCTAGCTACGGCTCCAAGGACCTTCACCAAAGTGATGGTGGTCGTAGCGGCTTTCCTTCAGAAAGAAGGGATACTAGTACACCCTTACCTGGATGACTGGCTGATCCGGGCAAAGTCGGAAGAGGAAAGTCGCTCAGCGACGGCCAGGGTAATTCAGGTTCTGGAGGAGTTGGGATGGGTCATCAATCGAACAAAGAGCAGGATGGATCCCTCCCAGGAACTCGAGTATCTCGGAGCAAGGTTCGACACCAGAAGAGGCAGAGTGTTCCTGTCACGAACGAGGGCAAGAGACCTAAGGCTCCTGGTCTCGCAGTTTCTGGGCAGACGAAACCCTTCAGTGTGGCATTATCTCCAGGTACTGGGAACAATGGCGGCAGCGATAGAGGTAGTGCCATGGGCCAGGGCTCACATGCGGCCTTTGCAGTGGGCTCTACTGCGTCGGTGGTCCCCCCAGCATCATCCCCTGTCAATGCAGCTGCCTTGTGCTCCACGGACCAAACAGTCCCTCCTCTGGTGGCGGTGCCCAAGGAATCTGGAACGCGGGACGCCCCTAGAACCTCATCAGTGGTTACTATTGACGACGGACGCCAGTCTGGCAGGCTGGGGAGCTCACTGCGAGGATCAATTTGTCCAGGGTCACTGGACACTGTTGGAGTCTCAATGGCCCATCAACAGACTGGAATTGCGGGCCGTCACCCTAGCGCTCAAGGCCCTAGAGACCTTAGTACAAACAAGAGCAATTTGCGTTCTCTCCGACAATGTCACCACGGTGGCCTACATCAACCACCAGGGCGGCACCAGCAGTCCCGCCTTGGAGAAGGAGGCGGACGCTTTATTCAAGTGGGCGGAAGTTCGGTTGGAAGCGCTTTCAGCTCAGCACGTGGCCGGCACGGACAACGTCACAGCCGATTACCTCAGCAGATACAAGATAGATCACAGAGAGTGGGAACTGGAGCAGGAGACCTTCGACCAAATAGTGACCCGTTGGGGGCTCCCAGTCATGGATCTCATGGCGAGGTTCTCGTCCGCCAAGGTGGACCGATTCTTCAGTCGACGGAAGGAAAGAATGTCCGAAGGCCTGGATGCCCTGTCCCAGAAATGGCCCTCCGAGGGTCTTCTCTATGTTTTCCCACCTTGGGCTCTTATCGGAAAGGTCCTCCAGTGGGTGGAGTCCCACCAGGGGTTAGTAATCCTCATAGCTCCCGATTGGCCTCGCCGCCCCTGGTAATGCGGATCTGGTGAGGTTGGTCGCCGACCGGCCTTGGCGGCTCCCTTGCAAAAGGGACCTACTGAGGCAAGGCCCGTTTCGGATGCCTCACGTGGATCGATTCTCGCTTACGGCCTGGCTATTGAAAGGGCGCGGCTCCTGAAACGAGGTTATTCAGGAGCAGTAATCACAACGCTGTTGAAAGCTAAGAAGCGCTCGACCTGCCTCTCCTACGTAAGGGTTTGGCGCATCTTCGAGGCATGGTGTGCGGAGCACCGAAGAAAGTCCCTATCGGCCTCAGTTCCGGAGGTTCTGGAATTCTTGCAAGCAGGATTTGACAAGGGCCTAGCACACAGTTCCTTACGAGTCCAGCTGGGTGCCATCGCTTGCTATAGAGGTAAGGTCCGCGGCAAGACCCTTGGGGCCCACGCGGACGTGTCCAGGTTCCTAAGAGCGGTTAGACGTCTGCGGCCTCAACGGAGATCGGTCATCCCCCCTTGGGATCTCAACCTGGTGCTGAATGCCCTGATCGGGGAACCCTTTGAGCCAGTAAAGAGGGCCTCCTTAAAGGATTTAACCCTGAAGACTGTGATTCTGGTCGCCATCTGCTCGGCCAGACGGGTTTCCGAATTACAAGCGCTGTCCTCTCAGCCCCCCTTTCTGTCATTTCTCAAGGACAAGGTGGTCCTGCGCATGGTTCCTTCTTTCTTGCCCAAGGTTATCTCCCCATTCCATGTGAACCAGACAGTTACTCTCCCGGTCCTCTCGGCTGAGGGACAGGAAGGTAGGGATAGCAAGCTTCGCCTCCTCGACGTCCAGAGGGCCTTGAAGCGTTACCTCTCCCGCACAGCTCCTTTCCGGAAATCCGACCGGCTATTCATTCAGTTCGGAGGACCGCACAAAGGGGAGGCGGCCGCCAAGGCCTCCATTTCAAGGTGGATCAGAGAAGCGATTGCTTCCGCCTACATCCTGAAAGGGAAACAGGTTCCGGTGGGACTGCGGGCGCACTCCACTCGGGCGCAGGCCACCTCATGGGCAGAATTCAGTCTAGTTCCCCCTCTGGATATTTGTAGGGCAGCGACTTGGTCCTCTCTGCATACCTTCACCAAGCATTACAGGCTGGACGTGCAGAGTTCAGCGGACGCTCGGTTTGCTCTGGCGGTTCTTCAGTCCGGTCTGCCGGATCCCACCCAGGATTGAACTGCTCTGGTACATCCCAGAAGTGAAGGGACTGGACTGGAGTGACGATAAGGAAAAGGTAATTAGATCTTACCTGCTAATTAGTGTTCCTGAAGGAACGACAGTCCAGTCCCTGATCCCACCCGGTTTTCCGGCAGCCGTTCAGGTCTATTAGTCAGGGGCAGAGCTACGGACCGAGCGTGAGGCCAGTTCTAGGAGAGGGAGTGCAAGTGAAAGGCGGTTCGGGCAGACTCATGGAAACCACCTCCTCCCGGGGCCCATTCCCCCACTCCTACTCCTATTCCTTATTTTTAAAAAAAAAAAAAAGTTGGTTGTTAGATGTTCTTTGCGGTGTTAGTTTAGGTAGATTGTTAATGGAAGTTCGTTAAGTCTGCTTTTTCATTCGATTACTGGGGTCTGTGGGTGGTTCCAGTGGTATTTATACCGCTCCATCCCCCAAAAAGGTTGGGCTCAGCCTCCAAGCTGCTGGAAGGGTTGCGCAACCCAGAAGTGAAGGGACTGGACTGTCGTTCCTTCAGGAACACTAATTAGCAGGTAAGATCTAATTACTTTTTAGTATGGGGAGGAGGGAAGTGGCTGAAGCAGAGAGTCAGGGTATGGTGGGGGATCCTTGTTTATCAGTTCCAGTTCCTCCTTTTTTTTTCCTCCTCCTCGGAGAGGGGAAGAGGTGTAAACCTAACAAAAACAGCCCTAGTTGTGACTCCAGTGAGTGATGTGTAGGGATGGAGAGGATGAGAATGCTGAGAAGGATTGTTAGGTGGGGACTGAGAATTAGAGTTGAATGTAGTTCTGGTAGTGTGGCGTGCAGTGGGAAGGGGTTTTCTGTTCAAACACCAAAAAGAAAGTAGCTCAGGGAAAACAAAACTTGTTTTTATTCAGATCCAGTTTGTTGCATCTTCACAAAGCTGGTCTCCTGGCCCTTCCTCCAACCCAGTTAAAGTTCCTTCCTTGCCCATCTAAAGTTCCTACCTCTGTACGGCTTGCATTGAAAGGACTCCTGGCTCCACTGACCTCTCTTCCTCCTGCAGCCTGCTGAGTTTTTAACCTCGCCTTGTGAACCATGCCCTCACAGCCTTGAACTCAACCATGCCCTGTTGAGTGCTTGCCTCACCTGGGACCCGCACTCTGGGAAAAGAAGTCTGCATTCAGGTGAGTCCAACCAGCCCTATGGGCAGACCTGGAACTGCTAGGGTTGGAGACTCAAGAACCACCACATAATATGGCTGTTGGACTCTTTATGCCGAGCCACTTGAGGGATTGGTGGTCCGTTATTAGCGTAAACGGACTGCCAAGCAGGTAGTATTTAAAAGTTTGGAGCTCCTACTTGACATCGAGGGCCTTCTTGATCACTGCATAATGCTTCTCCCAAGGAAGCAGTTTCCTGCTGATGAATGCTATGGGATATTCTTCACCCCCCAACTTCCTGGGCCAGAAGAGCTCCGAGGCCCACCTCTAAGGCATCGATTTGTACAATACACGATAGAGAGTTTCAGGGCTACTCAGGATGTTTTCAGAACACATGACCTTCTTGAGATGCTGGAAGGGCAGGTCCAGATATGATGACTACTGGATCCATTCAGGAGCTTTCTTCCGGAAGAGATTAATTAATGGCTCTGCCACCTCTGCAAAATTAGGGATGAACCAACGGTAATAGCCAATCAATCCAAGGAAGGCATGAACCTCTTTCTTTGAGTTTGGGGTGGGGACCTGGGCAATGGTATCCACCTTTCGCAGTTGTGGTCATATCTGTCCATTTCCGATTAAATACCCCAGAAATACCCAGAAATACCCCAGAAATACCCAGAAAATATTTCTTGGGGTTGGCCATCAGCCCAGTCTTCCACAGGCTGGTGAACATGGCTTGGGTTAGAGGGGTTTTCCAGTCTCTGCTGTAGATGATGATGTCGTCAAGTAGGCAGCCACATATTCGTGCAATCTCAGTAGGTGGTCGACTAGGCATTAAAACATGGCGGGAGCTCCATGTAATCCAAAGGGCAGCACTGTAAACTGGAACAGACCTTGCGATGTTGAAAAAGCAGTTTTCTCCCTGGCAGCCGGCATCAAGGGTACCTGTCAGTATCCCTTGGTCAGATCCAAGGTTGATATAAAGCATTCTCCACCGAGTTTCTCAATTAGGGCGTGGAATGTGCTTCCATCTTAGAAGCTGCATTGACCCTCTGGAAGTCAATGCAGAATCTGATGCTTCGTCGGGTTTAGAAACCAAGACAGTGGGTGATGACCAGTCACTCATGGACTCTTCTATAACTCCCAGAGCAAGCACCTCCTGGTAGCGAGTAGCATGTTCTAGTATGACTAAAACATACTTGTGTTATGTGCTAGCGAGGAAGTGTTTGTACAAGCTGTAGTTCCTTCTCATATGGCTGACATGTAAGACTCTACCTGCTACTTTTTTTTGGGGGGGGGGGGGGTTGGATGGGGAGGTAGGGATTTTGGCCCCTGACCCTATTTTTGTTTTATTGCCTATTTCCCCCGTCTTTATTTCCTTTTTCTTTGTGGACTAGTTTAGATATGGATGATATTTCTTGTGATGTTTTTCATGTATTGTTGTAATCCATTATCTTTGCATTCATGGATTTATTTTTTTAATTTTTTATTTATGAAAATTTTTACAATTGGATCAAGAAAGTTAACAATCCACTCTCTCTTGAAGAAACAGGATGACACATAAAAAGAAAAACAGATCAGAAAAGATACACAATCTCATGAAGCAAAAAAACAAACAGATGTGTCAATCCACCCAAGTCCACAACACAAGGGGGCCTTTCATACAAACATCAACCAAAATGTACAAAGTAACAAAGCAGCTAATCAAGTTCAGACATTTCAAACATAAGCTCACTAGGAGGGCACAATAGAGGCTTCTAGTCGCCTGGCACTTATAAAGGCTAATAGCTGGGAGGGCTAAAAAAACCCATAGGAAACAGCCTGATATTTCACCAGGCACTTGCAAGGATGTTTAAGGAAAAAGAGTGCCCCCAGCTGTAAAACCCCTGGACATAACAAAAGAAACTCCCTGCGGCGCTTCTGTGTTTCCCTTGACAGATCTGGGTATATACGAATAGCAAAACCTCGGAAAGTAGCCTTTCGTTTACGGAAAAAGAGTTTAAATAACCACTCTCTATCCAAAAGGAGGGCAAAAGTTACCAGTAAAGTAGAAGGCTCCAAAGAGTCAATGCCAGAAGTTTCCAACATACCAGTAACATTTAAAATATCACCTTGCTCTAAGCCCCCCTCTAAATCTCTACTAGGGATAACACGCTTCCCTGTAGGTAAATAATAAATTTTTACCAAAGGTGGCATTAATTCAGGAGAAACTCCCAATACATCAAGCAAATACTCTTTAAACATATCTTTAGGACTTATAGAGCGTGACTTAGGGAAATTAACAATTCTCAAATTGTTAAGACGAGAAAAGTTTTCCAGCTGTTCCAGCCTCATTTGTGCAGTTAAGGAACACTTTTTAAAAGTCTCAGACTGATCTTCCACACTAGATAGTCTATTCTGAATATCTTCCTCCTCAGCCACCAAGCCAGAGACTTTCTGCTCTAATTCAGTTAGAGCCCTCTTAGTCATATTCACTTTAATTGATAGAGAAGAGATTTGAGGAAACAAAGCTGCACCTAGCGAGGCAATAGCATTCCAAATGGATTCTAACGTAAAGTCCACCGGACGCTGCAGGGAGAAAACTAAATCAGATTCCAACGCGGAAACAACTTCCTCCATCGGTGCCAGCGACTCACCTCGCTGTACAAAAGATGGAGTCTGCACTACAGGCACACCTCCTTCAGACACCGATGATGAAACACACGGGAGCTCAATCTCAGCTCCACTAAACAGCTTCTCGAGCCCACCTTTTCCTGGCCCAGACAAGGTATCGCCTCTCACCGACCCAGTAGGGGAGGAGACCCTCAGGAAGCCCTCCGGCAATGTGTGGCTATGAGGAACCTTCGGCGCCGGGCTCAATACTGGGGAGGACGACTCTGCCGAAGCGGCTGCCGAGCATTCCAACTCCGACGAAACCGCTAGCCGGCTCACTCCACCAGGCTCGTCCGATCTCTGTGCAGCACGAAGAAGGTAAGAGTCCAGAGGACCAGATACTGTAGAGACCGGCGTCGAGGCAGCAGAGGGCTGGGTGGGCACCAACCCTGATTTGCCTTTCCGTTTTTTCCCCATAAGAAAATTCGTGCTCACACATCAAAGAGTGCTGCCGCCATCTTGAAAACACCCTCTATGTGACACCCTTTTACAAGATCTGCATTCATGGATTTTTTTCTTGGATGTGTAAATTTGAATTCTAAGAAATATAAAAATAAAATAATAAAATAAAATATACTTGTTGCCATGGGCGGTTTGCTCCAAGGGACCTACCAGGTCCATGGCCACTCTTTCAAATGGGGTTTCAATAATAGGCATAGCTACTAGAGGGGCAGTTCGGACTCTAATGGGATTATGAAGTTGGCAGGTGGGGCATGACTGGCAATATAACTGCAGCTGTTTATGGACCCTGGGCTAGAAAATTCAGGCCAAAACATGCTCTGTTTTCTCCGTCCCCAGGTGTATTCCTAATAAATGGCTATGAGCCAGCAATAACACCTGCTGATGATAGAGCCAGGGAACTGTCAGTTGTTCTACTTCTTCTCCCTCTAGGGTCTCCTTGGCTACTCGGCATAATAAATCTCTCTTTAGAACAAAATAAGGGAAGGTTCATGCAGGGGACTGTCAGTTACCTACTGGAACCCCATCCACCTCCAAAACCCGCTCTTGGGCATGTTTAAGGACTCATCCTCTTGCTGGGCCCTCTTAAAGCTCCCTGAGTCTTCCCCCAGCCCCCACTCTGGAAAGGGGACAATTGTATTTGGGTCACTACCGCTGAGTCCTGAGCTATCCACAGGATTTTTTTCCCTTGGCGCCTCCTGACTGGATCCCTCCCCCATAGCCAACTCCAGATTCTGTTGGTAGTGTAGCTTTTCCTGGTGATGCTGACTCCGGGACTTAGCAGGCTTGGGAATCTTGACAGACATATCTGGGTTTTCCAGGTGGGAGATCTCTGGGAAATCTTTCTGGTTTGATTTTTAGAAGAGCCGTCAGTCAGTCGGACTCATATCGCTCTGAAGTTTGGGTAGTCTCAGTTGATCACCACTGGATATGGTAGCCAGGGCAGCACCACGACCTTGAACATGACTTGCCCTGCTGGTGTCTTAAGTGTGACCTGTGCCGTTGGATACTGACTCTGGTCTCCATGCACAAAGGCCAGTGTTATCGTGTGTGCATAATCAATTTGAAATCAGGTTACGGTTTTCCGTTGAATAAGAGTCTGCACACTTCCGAAGTTTAGCAAGGCCTGGAGGCAGGTCCCCTCGAGCTCCACAGGAATCACAATGTTCTGTGCCTCTGGCTGGGGACTGTCCACAAAAGTGCAGGTGTGAGGGTGGTTAGGCTGACCTCCAAGGGCTCTTGCGCACCCAGGGGATATTCCTGACCAAAGTGTCCCCAGACTCCATACCTAAACAGGTGATAGGGTCGTGGCTGGGGCCTTGCCCTCGCTTAGGAGGTGACTTTGGGGGTTGCATCATGGGAGCCAACATCCGTTCCTGCTTCCCCTTCCATCCTCCAAGGCTGATGGATGACTTCTTCCCTGTTTCACTGTCCACTTCAGTCACCGGCTGGGCTTCATAATACCCCTCAACTATTTCCAGTGCACTCTCCAGTGTAAGCTTGGGATGCTCACGTACCCACTGTATCAGGGCTATCAAACCATCCAAAATTTGCTCCAGCAGCACAATCTTAGCTATCTTGGGCCCGGTCTTTCCCTCTGGTTGCAGCCACTTCCATGCAAGATCCTTCAACTGATAGAGGAACTTCCGAGGGCTCTCTTTTATCTGGCGGTCCCTCCTTCTGAATCGCTGTTGGTAGACCTCTGCGGTACAACTGGCTCATTCCAGTATGGCGGCCTTGACAGCTGCATACATAGCTCGCCAGTCTGGGTTGGTGTTCTAGAATGAGGTCTGACTGCTGCCTGTCAGCAGATTCCCCAAATAGGTAGTCCATGTCGCAGCCAGCCAGGTGGGCGGTTCATTCAAAGCTCACCACGAAATGGTCCGGTTCGTCGCCCTCTGTCATTTTAACAAGTGCTTGCACTGGAGGGTGGAGTTGCGGCCTCTGCAGGTCCTGGGTCAATTGAATTAGGGAACTGTTCTGTAGCTCCCCTGCACCTGAATAAGATCCTGTATATGCTGCTGCTGTTGCTGCCCTTCCAGCAGGGCATGTTGACACTGCTGCTGACATTGTTGCTGTTGCTGCTGGTGCTCTTGCTGTTGTTGCTGACCTTCTGTCAGAATCTGGAGGAGCCGCTTCATCCTGGCTTGTCACTGTTCACTTGCAACACCACCACAGCTTCCCCTTCTGCAGGTGAGTTAACCCTGCAGTATTACAGCCCCAACAAATATTTAGAGGCTAGTGCCCAAAACAAAGCCTGCCTGTCCAGCACTGGCTAAACCTTCTGAAAGCTCCCTAACTAGGGTGAGGCTAGCCCTCTTAGCCCACACAAACAAACAAAAAAAACCCTGACTTGTTGTAGAGGCCCAGCCCTGGAGGAACATGGATTTGCCCTCAGTCATGTGGTAGAGAAAATCCCACCTCTATCACCATATGTGGTAGTATGGTGTGCAGTGGGAAGGAGTTTTCTATTCAAACACCAAACAGATAGCAGTTCAGAGAAAACAAAATGTATTTTTCTTCAGACCAGTTTGTTGCACCTTCACAAAGCTGGTTTCCCGGCCCTTCCTCCAGGCAAGTTAAAGTGCCTTCCTTGCCCAAGTTCCTACCTCTGTATGGCTTGCCTTGAAAGGACTCCTGGTTCCATGGGCCTCTCTCCCTCCTGCAGCCTTCTGAATCTTTAACTTCTTCTTGTGAGCCACACCCCCCTTCCAGCCTTTTAAATGTGGGCTGTTGATGGGCAACGCTCTATAGACCCCATCACAGTTGTCTCCTCCATCGTCTTCAAAGTCAGCAGTGTAGTTCTGGGTTGTTTAGCAACATTTTCCTTTCTGAGGTCCATACTGTCATGTGTTTTGCAGTAGGTGAGAGAGGGCTGAGAAGGAGGTGAAAGAGAGCCAGAGTTGGGGGGTGGGGGGAGGGGTGTCATAAGAGTCGGGCAGAATCATTCAGAGAAAATGTAAGAGTCTGGGAATGATCTGATTAAGAAAGGAAAGCCACTTGAACAATTAAGGTAGAAAAAAGCTTTTTATTTTCAGTTTAGTAATTAGAATACAGAACACTGTGATCAGTTTTTATGGCTCCTGGAAGACACTGAATGCTTTAGAACCAAGTTCCTATGCATAATTAATTATCTTATATGCAGGACATAACCCGTCAACCCTAAGGCTTTTGTGTCAGGACCAAAAATATTTGATGTTAACTTAAAAATGTGCTTTCAGGTATAGTTTTTGTTAAAAGCAGATACCATAGTTTTCCATGGAGACAGTCCACTTAACTGTCCCTATTCTTCCCCTTCCCAAACCAAATTGAACTGCTTGCTTATTATTGGTGCTATATGGAACAAGTATCCCAGATTCCCCCAACAGACATTTGGTAACCTAACCCTTCCTCCCTTTTTATCCTCCCACTGTCAGAAGGAGAGCAGCACTTCTTATCTAAGTGTTTCCTCTATTGGCTTCAATCTGACATCTGATTGCATGGAGCCCTGCAATCTGATAAAATGATACGTTCAGTGTCGGACAGAGTGCTGCTCTCCTCCTTTCGGTGAGAGGGAGTGGATGGTTATATAGAATTTGGTTTGGTGTACCCCAAAGATTGAACAAACTCAAACATGTGCCTCCAAATAAAAAAGATTGAAAAGTTGTGGTCGGGGGGGGGGGGGGAGAGAGAGAGAGGTTTTCTTTTAGTAAGTGGGCCATTTGTGACCAAATGAATTTTTGATCAAAAAGGTAATTATAATGTTGTTGTTAAGTGCCATCGAGTCGGTGTCGACTCATGGCGATCGTCTGGCTAGTTGTCCTAAACTGTGTTCGGTCTTCAGTCAGGCATCTCATTGACAGAGTGGCTCCCATAGCTGTGGTTATTGCATCGATCCATCTCATTGCTGGCCATCCTCTTTTGCGTTGACCTTCTAACTTGCCAAGCATGACATCTTTCTCTAATGATCTCTCTCTTTGCATGATGTGTCCAAAGTATGAAAGTCAGTCTTGTCATCTGAGCTTTTAAAGAAAGCTTAGGTTTGATTTCCTCTAGTACTGACTGGTTTGTTCTTCGGGCAGTCCATGGTATACACAGTATTCATCACTAGCACCATAATTCAAATGCATCAATTTTCTTCCTGTCTATCTTTTTCACTGTCCAATTTTTGTATCCATATGACGTCATTGAAAATACCATAGCTTGAACGAGTTGAATCTTTGTATGGAAAGTGACATCTCTGCTCTTGAGAATCTTGTCTAGGTCCTTCATAGCCATTCTGCCAAGAGCAATGCCTTGTCTGATTTCTTGACTGCTTGTTGTTTCTTTATTGATAGTTGATCCAAGTAAGTTGAAGTTGTCCACTATTTCAATTTCTTCTCCATCAACGATGAGTTTATTGATTTTGCCAGTTGTCAGGCTCTTTGTCTTCTTTACATTAAGGTGCAGGCCCATTTTAAGACCATGTTTCTTGATCTTGAGAAGCAAATGTTTCAGATCATCTTCACTTTCAGCCAGTAATGTGGTATCATCAGCATAGCGAAGGTTATTGATGAATCTTCCACCAATCTTCACACTTCGGTTGTCTTTGTACAGTCCTGCTTCTCTGATGATCTGCATATAAATTAAATAGGTAGAGGGAAAGTATGCAGCCTTGTTGTACACCTTTGCTGATTTTAAACCATTCTGTTTCTCCTTGTTCCATTCAAACTGTTACTACTTGATAAATGTTCAGAGTACACCTGGCCTGACACTGGTCTGAGCCAGTTTTACAGGAGCTGAGAGGCACCCATTTCAGCTAAGGGTAAACCTTCTACTCTGCTGGCTTAAAACTATAAATTCTAACTGTTGATTTTTGGGGCAATTACTATTGTAGCGTTTAACTGTGGTTTTAGACTAAACGGGGGCATTTTGACTGCTTTCCTTATATAGACTTACATCAGATATCTGTGTCTGCCCATGGTTCAGGAACAGCCTACTCACCAAAGACACTTAGGTTCCCGCCCACCCTACTCCTCACCCCACCCACCCCAGGGGCTACATTGCCTTTATAGTGGTCACATACGTGCCATCTATCCTTTCTTACTTGGGTTAAAGTCCACATCTTCTTCATCCTTTCTTCTTCCTCTTCTGGGACTGCTTAACCAACATGTTGTGTATTCAGCGCAATAACTGCGGTACTTTCATTCCAAGATGAATCATTTGGAGCCTAAGAGCTTGTCATGTGTGCCTCAGGTCAGCTGCCATGCATGACGAATTAACTCTACTAAGGAAAGACCTAGCTGCCATGCATAAAGAAGTGACTCTACTGAGGGAGGAAATGGCTGCAATGAAATGCACCTCTTCTAGGATACAAACTGAACAGAGTCCACCACCGCTCCCATAAAGAATCAAACACCCCAGGAACAAATGGATCACAGTGGGTTCTGGAAGATTGTGACCTGTAACACAGAGACATCCTATACATCAAGAGATATCCCTGCATAATGCCTTCTCTGCCTTGGCTAATGAGGATGCTCAATCCAAAGAAACTGAAGACAATGCCCAATCTCCTGCTAAAGCATCAAATATGAAGAAAACCTCACCAAACAGAAAACTACAACTACTTGGAGACTCCATCATCAGAGGCACCAACTTGGGAACACAGTTCAAAGGAGAGAAGATAGTAATGTGCCTACCAGACTCAACAGCCAGCAGGAATACAAACCAAGTTGTTGAAGTACTTAGCGCAAAAAGTGAACGCTCCAAACTTGATGTTATCCACTTGGGCACAAATGACCTGGCTAGAAACAGTGCCTCTACAGTCCAAAAGGACTTCCAATCTCTGGGAGAGAAACTCAAGCCCATTGTTAACACTGTTGCATTCTCAGAGGTTCTGCCTGTTCTTGGTAAGGGGACAAAAAGGCTGCATCGCATTAACAGCTTTAATACATGGCTCCAGACCTGGTGCAAACAAAAAGGATTCAGATTTATTGGCGACTGGGGAAACAGATGGACCAACAAGAGACTATACTGTGCTGATGGACTACATCTCTCTGTTGTAGGGAAAAGAATCTTAAGTGAAAAATTCAGGCAGTATGTGGATATGCATTTAAACTAGGAAAAGGGGGTGACGGATGTGGAAGGTCAAGACCTGCATGCCACCCCCTGCAAAAGCAGAATAACATCAGAAACAGCCACACTTTTAAACCACACATCAAAAATAAGTGGAAAGATGTGGGCAGAACAAAATCAATGCAAAATACACACAAGCCAGGTAAATGCTGGAAAGCAATGAGAACAAATGCTCGAAGCTTAGCCAACAAATTTCCGTACCTGGAAGCCCTAATGGTGGAAATGGAATTTGGACATTGTGGCAATTACAGAAACATGGTTTAATGAATCACATGATTGGGATACAGCCATAGCTGGCTATAATCTATTCAGAAGAGACAGAGAAAATGGAAA
This sequence comes from Ichthyophis bannanicus, assembly GCA_033557465.1. Classification (NCBI taxonomy): domain Eukaryota; kingdom Metazoa; phylum Chordata; class Amphibia; order Gymnophiona; family Ichthyophiidae; genus Ichthyophis; species Ichthyophis bannanicus. The sequence goes on along the minus strand of CM066043.1, from coordinate 197,404,331 downwards.
AGGAGGCGGAGTAGCCTTGTATGTCAAATAAAGCAATATTAAAGCTACTGAAATGCAGGGGACATAGGGAAAAGAAGAAGCGTTCTGGATTGCGTTGGAAAGAGGAGATGGCACTGTCATCCATACTGCTGTAGTCTACAGAGCTCCGACTCAGATTGCAGAGATAGATAATGAATTGATTATAGATAGTGCCAAGATAGCCATAAAGGGGGACACAATCATTTTGGGTGACTTTAATCTACCTGATGTGGATTGGATTACTCCTTCTGCACATCTGGAAAGAAGCAAAAAATTGTAGATGCTCTCCAAGATGCATCACTTAGACAAATGGTCATGGAACCAACCAGGGAAAGCTCAACGCTGGATTTAGTGCTCACCAACAGTTATAGCATGTCGAATGTCTGCGTGAGTGCCCCTGTGAGCAACAGCGATCATCATACGGTGTGGTTTGCGATAAAAGTCATGGTACAGGCCAAACATAGCAAGCTCAAAGTCCTAAACTTCAAAAACACTGACTTCAAAAAAATGGTCGAGTACCTAAAGGAGGAGATGACAGGTTGGAAGGAGATAAGGGAAGTGGAATTGCAATGGGCTAAACTAAAGGTGGCAATAAAAGGGGCAAGAGATAAATATGTAAAAAAAGTAAATAAAAACAAGAGGAGAAGGAAACCTATTTGGTTTTCCAAAGAAGTGGCTGCTCAAATAAAGGCAAAAACCACAGCTTTCGCAAAATTCAAAAGCTTGCAAACAGAAGAACACAGAAATGAATACAGGATCAAATTCAAAGAATCAAAAAGAGAAATTAGGATAGCAAAATCAAAGGCTGAGGAAAAGATGGCTAAAGATGTTAAGGGTGGCGACAAAACTTTCTTCAGGTATATTCAGGAAAGGAAGAAGATCAGAGTTGGAATTGCAGGACTCAGAAGTGCTGGGAAAGGACTCGTGGAAAGTGACATAGAAAAAGCGAAATTGCTAAACAAATACTTCTGCTCTGTTTTTACTAAAGAAAATCCTGGAGATGGACCAGCTGTGACTCCCAAATATAAAAAAGATGAGGTGTTGGAACAGCTTGCTAAACTGAAAGTGGACAAAGCCATGGGACTGGATGGGATACATCCCAGGATACTGAAAGAGCTCAGAGAGGTTCTTGCAGGGCCGTTAAAGGATGTATTCAACAGATCCTTGGAAACAGGAGAGGTGCCTCAGGACTGGAGAATGGCTGATGTCATACCTCTACACAAAAGTGGTGACAGGGAAGAAGTGTCAAACTACAGACCCGTGAGGCTTACCTCGGTGGCGGGAAAAGTAATGGAGGCGCTCCTGAAAGAGCGAATAGTGAACTTTCTCAAAACCAACAGGTTGCAAGATCCGAGGCAACATGGTTTTACTGAAGGACGGTCCTGCCAAACAAATCTGATTGAGTTCTTTGACTGGATGACCAAGGAACTAGATCAGGGGCATGCGATGGATGTCATCTACCTGGATTTCAGCAAAGCCTTTGATACTGTTCCTCATAGGAGGCTTGTCAACAAACTCAGTAGCTTGGGGATGGGTCCCAAGATGGTGAACTGGATTAGAAATTGGTTGACTGACACACGGTGATGGTACATGGAGCTCACTCGGATGAAAGGAAGGTGATTAGCTGGGTGCCCCAGGGTTTGGTCCTGGGCCCGGCACTGTTTAATGTATTTGTGAGGGATATTGCTGAAGGACTGAATGGAAAAGTCTGTCTTTTTGCAGATGACACAAAAATTTGCAACAGAGTGGACTCCTCCGAGGGAGTGGATAACATAAGAAAAGATCTACAACAGCTGGAAGAATGGTCTAATGCTTGGCAATTACGATTTAATGTGAAAAAGTGCAGTGTCATGCACTTAGGTAGCAGAAATCCAAGGGAAATGTATGCAATAGGGGGTGAGAGGTTGGTGTGCATGGTTCAGGAGAAAGACCTTGGTGTGATTATCTCTGATGATCTCAAGGTGCCAAAACAGTGCGACAAGGCGGTAGCAAAAGCCAGGAGGATGTTGGGCTGCATACAAAGAGGGATTACCAGCAGAAAGGAAGAGGTACTTATGCCACTGTACAGGTCGCTGGTGAGGCCTCACTTGGAATATTGTGTTCAGTTTTGGAGACCATATCTTGCAAAAGATGTAAAAAGACTGGAAACTGTTCAGAGGAAGGCGACCAAAATGATTTGGAGCCTGCATAGGAAACCCTATGAGAAGAGACTTGAAGACCTAAATATGTACACTTTGGAGGAGAGGAGGGATAGGGGAGATATGATTCAGACCTTTAAATACTTAAAGAGGAACGATGAACAAACAAACCTCTTCCAAAGATGGGGAAGCTGCAAAACTAGAGGGCATAACATGAAGCTGCAAGGTGGAAAATTGAAAGGCAATATCAGGAAATATTTTTTTCACTGAAAGGGTGGTGGATGCTTGGAATGCTCTCCCGATCGAAATGTTGGGGGCAAACACGGTGACGGAATTCAAAACAGCATGGGACAAGCACTGCGGATCCCTTTATAGCAACAGGATAAAAACAAAATAAACTGAACCATCTAACTTCTCAACAAATAGGGGTGTCCTACATGGAGTGGTGGGTCCACCCCTAAACAAAGACATGGAGAGGGGTGTACCTACTCTTGCCGTATAATTGCTGGGCAGACTGGATGGACCATGCTGGTCTTTATCTGCCGTCATTTACTATGTTACTAAAGATTGTGTAAGAGAAAGATCAGGTGTTCTGGTATACCCATGCTTCTTAATGTGGCCCAGAGTTTCTTATGGTTTACACAGTCAAAAGCCTTGCTATAGTCAATAAAACACATATAGATATCCTTTTGGTATTCTTTAATCTTTTCAAGGATCCATCTCACATCCGTGATGATATCTCTCATTCCTCGCCCTTTCCTGAACCCTGCTTGCACTTCAGGCAGTTCTCGTTCCAGGTATGGTTGTAGTCTCTGTTGAATAATCTTCAGTAGAATTTTGCTGGCATGTGGGAGCAGAGCAATTGTGCGATAATTTCCACAGTCAGTTGGATCACCCTTCTTTAGTATTGGTATAAACACAGATCTTTTCCAGTCAGTTGGCCATGATGTTGTCTTCCAAATTTCTGGCAGAGCCTTGTAAGAATGGTAACATCTGCATCAGATTGCTGTAATACGACATTAATTGCAGGGCTCATACTTCAGTGGGAATGCCATCAGTGCCTAGTGCTTTGTTCTTTGATAAGGCTTCCAATGCTGTTTCAACTTCTTCTTTCATCACCAATGGTTCCTGATCATAACGTACGGGCAGAAATGGCTGTTGGTCCACTTGATCTTTATCATATAACTGTATATTCTTTCCACCCTTTCTTGATCTTCTCAGCATCATTCAAAATGGATCCTTGAGCATCTTGTAACATTCCAATTTGAGGCTGGAATTTTTTCTTTAACTCTTGTAGCTTTAGGAAAGCCGATCTTGTTCTTCTAATAATTACTGCTTCTATTTCCTTGCATATGTCATTGTAGCACTTCTCCTTGTTTTATCTTGCTGCACTTTGGAAATCTCGGAGTTCTGCGATTGTCTTTCTTTCTCCTCTGGCTTTAGCTTCTCTGCGTTTCTGGGAAATTTTCAGTGGTTCTTCGGTCATCCATTTTGGCCATTTTTGCTTTTTCATCTTTTGCAGAGATTTATTACTTTCTAATATGTCTTCTCTTAATTCACTGTGTCCTAACACAGGAGCATCAAACTCATTTTGATGATAGGCTGTATTAGAAAACAATGTAGATTTAATCAGGCTGACGTGAGGGGAGTGATAGAGGAGGCAGCATATATATACATTGAAAATGCAATGTGTGCCTTCGAGTCAGTCCTGACTCCTGGCGACCCAGAAGTTCCTGGGTTTTCTTGGCAGTGTCACCGGAAGTAGATTGCCAGGCCTTTCTTCCGAGGCAATGGAGGGTTAAGTGACTTGCCCATATACATTAGCATGCTATATTATATAGTTTTATTTTATTTTTATAATAGTCTTTATACGATATTACTTGATGCATATAGTTAATTTATTAGGTCCCTCTGCTTCATCCCTCTTTCCCTGCGTCCACTCTGCAACTTCTCTCCTGCTTCTTTCCCTCCCCTTCTCCCAGGATCCTATCCCTCCCCAGTCTGCTTCTTAGGCAGATGCTGGGGTAAGCAGTGTATATCCCCACCTGACCACCCTGAGTCTCAATGCAACTGATGCTGCTATTGCAGCTCCATTGATCATCTCAGCTGATAGGCACATCAGCACTGAATATCTTCATGCTGCTAAATTGACCTATCACTATTTTATGTCACAGGTACAAAGCGGCAGCAGTGACAAGCTGCAGTGTCTTTCCCTGAAATGGATAAAGAGGTTTGTCGGGCTAGAAAGCCTATGGGTTGTATGTTTGATGTCCCTATTCTAGTCTGCCTGTCAAGAAGCATCATAAGAACATAAGATATACCATACAGGGTCAGACCAAAGGTCCATCAAAGCAGGGCCAGCCCCAGAGTTAGTTTAAGGAGCTGGCCCCTAGGCAGATCTTAAACTTTACACCCCCTTGGCTGTCAAAAGCTATTTAGCTTTGAATGGCCTGCTCTTTGCCACCCTCCAGAGGTTGCTACCCTAGGCAACTACCTTGTTTGTCTAATGGCTGTGCCGGCCCTGTATCCTCTTTCCAACAGTGGCCAATACAGGTCACAGGTACCTGTCAGGCTCCTAAAGGTAAACAGCTTCCATGCTGCTTATCCCAGGGGTAAGCAGTAGATTTTCCCAGTCCACTTTAATAATGGTTTATGGACTTTTCCTCCAGGAATTTGTACAAACCTCTTTTAAAGCCAGCTACACTAATGGCTTTTACTACAACTTAAGGGAACAAATTCCAGAGTTTTATTATACGATGAGTGCAAAAATATTGGCAAATAAACAAACTGGTGTTTTTGAGCTGTATAGTGTGTGAAGCACCTTTGTAAAATGTTGTACAAGGGGCCATATGTTTTTAGCAAACATTTGTGCAAACTCTACTTCATGCAAAAATGTATGCAAATTCCATATTAATAAGCTGCATGCGACACATACCTTCCCCCTTGAAGTCCCCACCCTGCTTTAAAAATTATATATTTCCTGGTCCCAGGATTAAGGCTTCACTTTCCCAAAATATTGTCCTCCAGTAGGGAATAGGAACAACCTTCATTTACTCCTGCCCCATAACAACCATCTTGTAAAGTGATAAATCATTTTCCAAGATGACCATCCATGGAGCAGGAGCAATTAGGGATCACTCCATTCTCCTTCTGGATGATAACCTTTTTGGGTGAGTAGGGGTGAGGGACTTCAGGCATCTTTTGAGAAGGGCTGGGTTTCAAAGGGCAGGGGTTTTGGGGCCAGGTGTTTAAGCATTCAGTCCTGGTACTGGGCTGGGGGAGACGGAGTATTACACCCAGGACTAGACATGTGAACTTTCCATCTGGGAACAGGGTTGTGGGAGAGGAAGCTTCATGGCCACTAGAATCCCCTCCCTGTCTCGCAAGATTAGAGGTCAACTTGGGGCCTAACATGAAAGTCTTTGGGTTGGTGGGTATGTCCTGCAAGAGAATTAATTATTCATGGAAACAAATCAAGTTGGCTAATAAAGCCCAACAGTTTGCAGCACTTAAATTCTCCAGGAGCAAGCAGGAAGTCAGTCCTCACTTATGGGGAGACATTGGCACCGACGGAGCCCACGCGGTGCAATTCCCCAGCTTTCAAAGAAAGCCTTTGGGAATGCTGCCACGCATGTGTGGTCCTCTTCCCGCCCAAGGGTGCCATCTTGCTCATTCTCCCTTTTTTCCGTGGAGCCCTTCGGACGAACGTCCTCGTCCCTTGGAAAAAGTTTTTCTCGTTAGCCTTTTGGCCTTTTTTCCAGTTGCACCGATCCTCTCCCGTCATGCCCGATGCCCCTGCTTCGGCTGTGGGCCAGGGGATCCCTATTTTTCTTTTTTCTTACTTTGGGTCCTTTTCGCGCCCTTTTCTAAACGCAGGCCACCTCGAGGGCATTCGACCTTGCAGGGATTCTTTTAGCCCCCATGGCCACCGGCTTCAAAAAGTGTGACAGATGTTCCAAAACATGTCACTCACGGACACCCACGACTGTTGTCTGCAGTGCCTGGGGGCTGACCACAACCCGGAGCTCTGCTTGCTTTGCAAGAAAATGTCCTTTAAAGCCTTACAAAGCCGTAAGCAGAAGTCAGACAACATTTTCCGTAAGTCAGCCCCGGAGTTCCCGGTGGTGCCCTGCTCCACCGGTCCACCGCAGTGACTTCGCATCCCAGGCGTCACTCTGAGCAGGGTTCGCTTGAGGTGGATTGGTGAAAAAAGATGATGACCTTGAAGATGCTGTCTGAGGCTCCGGATAAGTGTGAGCGGTCTCGCACTTGTTCCCTTAGTCCTCCCCGGCATTCCCGAGAGTCGGACAAGGAGTGGCCTCAAAAGGTACCTTGTACAGACACACAGGCCTCCAGCGATGGCACCCAGCCTGCTGAGGGTCGTCCCGGTGAGGACCCCCTCTCCTCCATGCCAGACCAGGTAACCCCGGTGTTGGCATCCCAGGGACCCACTCCTGAGAGGGAGTCCCGTATGCTGGCACTAGAGCGCAGCATTTCTGCCTTCCTAGCTGCCCAGCAGGCACTCTTGCCCAGCATGACTGGCTCGCGCCTCAAGACCGAGGGTCCCTTGACTGTGGTCCTGAAAACTGCCTTGGAAACCCCCAAGAGCCACGGACCTTGTGAGGGTCCTCGACACCGGTCTCGCTCGCTGTCCTGTTCCACAGGGGCAAGGTCTTCCAGAGTCAGTGCCTCTGGCTCCAGATGGGCCTCGGCCACCGGACATCAGGATCAGCACGACTCTGAATCCTTCTTGGAACTCTTGGGCTGGGAATTGGACAGGGACACGTCCCCTGAAACCTGCGCCCATTGGGACCCTCCTTCTGACCCGTCCTGTCCGCCTTGCGAAGGCGGTCACCTCCCGAAGATACCTCCTTCTTGGTATTCGTGTGAGATATGGCTCAGGCCCTCATTCTGCCCATGCAGACTGAGGAAGAACAAGGGCAGCGGACCTCAACATTTTGCAATATGAGTCTCCCCCAAGGGAGTCTCTCACGGTCTCTGTACCATCCATTCTGACCCGGCTGCTCCTCTGCATGTGGGAAGCACCCGCCTCGGTCCCTATTATCAGTAAAAGACTCGATGCCATGTACAGAGTCCAGCGCGGTCCTGGGTTTCGAAAGGCCCAGCTTTCTCACACCTCCATGGTAGTGGAATCTGTGATGTGGAAACAGAAGAGCCTGAAGTCGCATTCTTCGGTTCCGCCCGGTAGACAATCTCATGCCCTCGCCGCCCTCCAATGTAAGGCTTACCAGGGATCCATGCTGGCATGCCGCATCCAGGCATACCAACTGTACATGGGTATGATCCTTTGCGACCTTGCTGAAGAGCTCAGCGGTTTCTCCGTGGGCCTCGAAGGCGACCATCTTCTCAGATTTCAGACCCTCCTGAGATCGGTCGCGGACTGCTTGAAATACCTTTCTTATGCAGCATATGATGGGTTCAAGTCTTCCGCCCGTGTGGCAGCGGCTGACATCGGAGCCCAGCGTCAAGCATGGCTCCAGTCCTCAGACCTGGAACAGTGGATCCAGGAGAAACGTTTGGATGTTCCCTGCCTCGGCGAACAACTGTTCAGCAAGCCCATGGAGGACATGGCAGCCAAGTTCAAGATGGATTTTGTAACCCGCACCCGTCTCTCTCAGAAAACCTCTTCTCTTCCCTGGAAGAAACAGCACAGTAAGAAACCCTTCTTTCAGAGGAAGGGGCTTCCTTACTGGGGATACCAACCCTATCTGCCCGCCCTGGCACCCAGCGGCCAAGGCAAGGGCGGAACTCAGGGTCACCAGAAACCAAAGGGGCCCAAGACCCAACCACCGGCACCACCCTAGCCAACTCTGGGGTTTTGACGCCAAATGCATAGCCTCTCGTCTTCCGGTGGCACTCCCACCGGTAGGAGGATGTCTGTCCCTTTTCTCACCCAAGTGGGAGCCCATCACATCAGACACCTGGGTCCGCCAGGTCATCCAGGATGGTTATCTCCATCTGGACAGACTCCCCCCTCCCTTACCAGCGGAGCCTACTTGGCTTCCCTCACACCAGGCTTGCTTAAAGCAAGAATTGAACAACCTCCTCAGTCAATGGGCAGTCAAAAGGGTCCAGCCGCATCTCTGAGGTCGGGGGTTCTACTCCCGTTACTTCCTCGTTCTGAAGAGGACAGGGGGCCAGCACCCTATCCCCGATCTCAGGAACCTGAACAAATTTCTGGTGCAGGAGAAGTTCAGAATGCTATCGCTTGGCATCCTGCTGCCCTTCCGGAAGGGTGATTGGCTATGCTCCTTGGATCTCAGAGACACTTACGCCCGCATACCTATTCACCCCAAGCACAGGAAGTACCTGCGTTTCAGGGTTCAGGGGGATCACTATCAGTATAGAATGCTCCCCTTCGGGCTTGTGTCTGCCCCGCGAGTCTTCACCAAATGCCTGTCAACGGCCGCAGCCTACCTCCAGCTGCAGGGCATATCCGTCTACCCCTACCTAAACGATTGGCTCATCATGGGCACATCGGCTGAGGAGGCATGCCTCTCAGCATCATGCACGGTCCTGCTCCTCGAGCGCCTCTGTTTCCTGATCAACTACTCGAAGTCCCACCTCGAACTAGTACAGGCACTGGAGTTCATTGGCGCACTGCTCAACACGGAACGGGCGACTGCCTTCCTCCTTCGAACATGCACGGACTGCCTCCACACTCTGGCTGCCAAGATCCAAAGCCGAACCAGGGTCTCGGCACGAGCCATGCTGCGCCTTCTGGAGCACATGGCCTCGACCGTACACGTCGTTCCCCACGCTCGAATGCATATGCAAGCAACTCAATGGTACCACAGAGCGCAATGGTCCCAAGCCTCGGGCCAGCTCCAGGATCCCATCTCGGTCTCACACAGCCTGTCTAGTTTGCTGGATTGGTGGCAGAATCTCCGAAGCTTACTTCAGGGCATGCCCTTCCAGGCTCTGCAACATGAGCTCATCTTGACAACGGATGCCTCGCTGTCGGGCTGGGGAGCCCACTGCGACAACCTCCGTACCCAGGGACTGTGGTCACCCGAAAAATCCCAGCAGCAAATCAACCTGCTCAAACTTTGAGTGGTCCGGTTGGCCTTGGAAGTCTTAGAGCACCACTTGTGAGGCAAGTCGGTGCTCGTGCAAACCGACAACAAGGTCACAATGTTCTACATAAACGAGGAAGGGGGTACAGGCTCCCGCCTCCACTATCGGGAGGCAGTCCTCCTCTGCTCCTTTGCAGTGCACCAGGGCATAACCCTTAGAGCTGTCTACCTCCCGGGCCAAGACCATGTCCTCGCAGACACTCAGCAGGCTTCTCTACCTGCACGAGTGGCACCTGAGTCCAGAGGTGGTTCTCCACCTGTTTTTGCCGCTGGGGGACTCCGTCCATAGACCTGTTCGCTAGCCCAGCAAACACACAGCTTCCTCACTTTTGCGTGACCTCGACAGCTTCTACTCTGACTCTCATCAGAGCCCCCAGTCCCCTGGGGAGTGCTCCGGGCCTGCTGACACAGGAGGAGGGACGGGTGCTTCACCTGAACCTGGACTTGCTATCCCTAGCAGCCTGGTGGCAGAATGGGTCTCTTTAGCCTCACTGCAACTCCCAGAGAAGATCGAGGAAGTCCTCCTCGCATCAAGGAAAGACTCGACAAGATGGGCCTATGCACGCAAGTGGCGTCGCTTCTCAGTCTGGTGCTCCAGGCTCCAGATCGATCCATTCTCCTGTTCCACCCAGTGGGTTCTTCAGTATCTCCTCCACCTCTCGCAGGTGGGGCTGAAATCCAATTTGGTCAGGGCTCACCTGAACACAATTTCAGCCAACCACTTCCCCGTCGAGGGTAATCCCCTCTCGTGCCAGCCGCTTGTCTCCTGTTTCATGCAGGGCCTTTTAATCTCCAAGCCCCCTATCCGGCCTCCGCTGGCAGAGTGGGACCTGAACATCGTGCTCTTGCAGCTAGCGCAGCCACCCTTTGAGCCAATGGTGACATGCTTGCTTCGGCACCTCTGCTGGATGGTAGTCTTCCTGGTGGCACTGACCTTGGTTCAGTGAGTCTGCGAACTTCAAGCCCTCATGGCCGAGGTCCCCTACACCAGGTTTTACGGGAACAGGGTGGTCCTTTGCACTCACCCCAAGTTCCTGCCAAAAGTTGTCTCAGATTTCCATCTCAACCAATAGATAGTCTTGCTGACTTTTTTCCCGAGACCTCACGCCGACTGGGCATCGGCGGTCCTGCATACCCTCGACTGCAAGAGGGCTCTCACCTTCTGTCTGCAGCGCACCCAGGGTCATTGCAAGTCCGACCGGCTCTTCATCGCCTACGATCCCAGCCGTCTGGGGCTTGCAGTCACCAAGTACACTCTCTCCATCTGGGTGGTGGACTGCATCGCCTTTGCCCAGGCAAAGGCTGGGGCCCCACTGGATCGACGAGTCACCACGCACGGTGTCAGTGGCTTCACTGCGCTCAGTGCCTCTGACGGACATCTGCCGGGCTGCAACCTGGTCCTCAGTGAATACCTTCACTTCGCACTATTGCCTGGAGAGGGAGTCCCACCAGGTACGAACAGTGGATGGCAAAGGAAGAATTTATTTTGTTGATCGAATCCAGCCATTGGCCCAACACTGGCTGTGTTTCGTTGTGCCTTCCTCAGGGGCTAATATGGCTGTGCATTCTAATATATGTTCAAATCGATCTATATCACTTTGCAATGCGAAATCATCTACTGCCGCAGATATCTGAATCGATGCGATTCTGAGTATTCAATTTTGAAACATCTACTGCCGCGATAGTTTACTGCAACTGAGTCTGATAGCGGCTTTTTCAGACTCAGTTGCAGTAAACTATCGCGGCAGTAGATGTTTCAAAATTGAATACTCAGAATCGCATCAATTCAGATATCTGCGGCAGTAGATGATTTCGCGTTGCACGGTGATATAGATCGATTTGGGCATATATTAGAACGCACAGCCATATTAGCCCCTGAGGAAGGCACAACGAAACACGGCCTGTGTTGGGCCAATGGCTGGATTCAATCAATAAAATAAATTCTTCCTTTGCCATCCACGGTTTGTACTGGGTTAGTTTGTTGCACGTGGATTTGTGCTTTTGTGTTGGAGGGAGTCCCACCGGGACAGTGCCTTTGGCCAGGCTGTACTCCGTAATCTCTTCAGGCTATAAGCAGCTCCTGCCGACTTCCGGTGATGCGGTGAGAGCGAGTAGTCGGGTGCTGCTCGTCCTCCGACCAACCCCTGCTTATACCGGCTAATTGAACCGTCTTTGAGACTCCCGACCTACACCACGGAGCTCCCCTGGGTGCCTAACTCCCTGCTATTCCCTTGAGCGGCATTGCAAGAACCGTGGCAATGGCAGCGGCACTAAGAACGGGAAGGAAGGAGAGAGACCGAGGGCCCGGTCCTAGTAAGATGGCGGATGGAACCGCGACACCGAGTTCCCCAACTTCACCCGCCAGAGTGGAAGAAATATCCGCGGCGGTGGCGGAGGCTTTGGCGACGCAATTCTCAGCGATCCGGGAGAAACTGGACGAAGTGCAAAGCTCAGTGGAGACTTATGGTAAACGGCTCCAGGAGGTCGAGGACCGCGTGGGGCAAGTGGAGGACACCACTAACACGCTGCAGCAAACAGTGGAGTTACTGCGGAATCAGCTGCGATCCCAGGAGGTTAAATTGGACGACCTAGAAAACCGGTCGCGAAGGAACAACCTGAGGGTGATGGGCATACCCGAATCAGTGCTGGATTCTGACTTACCAAAATACTTGGTGGAGCTGTTCTCGCCGCTGATACGTGGTGGTGGGGAAGTAGAAGGGGAGAAGATCCACATCGAGCGAGCCCATCGGGTGGGCAACAGAACTGTGAAAGACTCCTGACCCCGGGTGGTTTTGGTGAAGTTACTCCACTTCCCGCAAAAAGAGACTGTTTTGCGGGCGGCGAGAGCTCAGGGAGGTCTGGCGGTGGAAAACCTGCGGATCCGGGTAGCGCAGGACTACTCCCTGCAACTGAGCCAGTGCCGCAGAGCTTATGCACCCCTTTGCCAGAAGCTCATTGAACGCCAAATTAAATTTATGGTCCAATACCCGGCACGCCTCCATATCTTCGTTGAGGGCAGGCGCAAGATCTTTGACTCGGCCGAGGCAGCGACGCCTTATGTGGAGAGTATTGTGTCCGCCGGAGGAGAGAGCTGAGGACCCCCGAGGAGGTGACTGTTCTTCTCCTGATAAGCCGCCTGACCGCACTAGTGGTGGATCGGGGCGCGCGATAGGCCTCAGGACCACCGTCGGAGCAGCGGCGGTTTGGAAAGTGGACTCCCTCTGGACTTATGGACCCTTATGATAGCCATCTCCCCGGGAAGCAGGCCTGGTGAATGGGGCGGCGGAGAGCCAGGAAACATCCAGGCAGGCTGGAGGGGTTACCTAGTGAATGGGGAGGTATACATTGTATTTCATGTGTTGGTTGGTTCCAGAGGGATACATTGTGTGTTATGCGTTGGTTACATTGTGTTATGATGTATTTGCTGGGGTTTGATGTCGGTTCTTGGTGAGCAGCTGGGGCTCGTTAGAGGCGGGTGGGGGAGGGGTCCCGGAGGTGGGTTAGATGGGGGTTTGGGATACGGGGAGTGCCGGCGCTGTCCCCCTGATCAGATCCTAGATGACATGTTGGGGTGGGGGAAGAAGCGGGAGTGGGGCCTGGGTAAATCTGCGATGCCTATGAGAAGGCTCGACTTTACATAAGTGTATCAGCAGACCAGGGGGGAGAGGGGGGGCCATCCCATGGGCGGCAGCGGTGGGGGCTATCACATTGCGAGCGGGAAGGGGGGGGAGGGAGGAGAAGAGCATCAGCCTCCAAGGCGCCGCAATCCGAGCGGTCCGTGGGGGGGGGGGGAGAGGGGTGAGCTGCGAAGGCCCAAAACAAAAAACAAAAAAAAAAAAGGGGGGGGAGTATGGGGCAGCGCGGGACTGGCAGGGGCGGAGTCCAGATAGTGCCGGCAGAGCAGGCAGACCGCGGGAGTGGTAAGCCTGAGAGCCAGGACGCTTGCTGTTAAAAGAGCACGGCCTCCGGGAGGGGGAGACCCCGTTCTGGGTATAGGAGCTCTAGGGAAAATTTGGGCTGGCCCTGTGGGTCCCTGTGGGATGGAAGGTGGGGGGTAGCTGACTTGTGTTGGTGGAGGGCCACGCACATAGGACCGCCGGATGCGCAAGAGAGGCCCCGAGTGCATCTGGTGGGGGGCGGTAGAGGTGGGGGAGCTTGCTGCGGTGGGGGGTCGGGGGGTCAGAGGATCCGGCAAAGTGGGGGGTGGTGGAGCGCACCACTGAAAGTCCATGGGAGTGAGGAGAGGGGAGAGTGGGGTTGGCGAATCCGTAATCCGAGGGGGGATGGGGAAGAGGGGGGGGAGGGAGTGGGCGGGGGGAGAGGGTGGGGGGGGTGGAGGGAGGGGGGAGGGTGGGGGGGGAGAGGGAGGGGGGGGGGAGTAGGTTGCACACCCTGTATACCACTATGGAGGTTTAGCGCTGAGAGAGTGCGGAGGGGGCTCCAGGCTGGGAGAGCCCCTTCCAGAGTAACATGGGAAATCGGGCAGGAAGGAATTGACACTGCACCGCTGCCCTGAGAATTACCTCGTGGAATGTGTGCGGCTTAGGCCACCCTATTAAGAAATATAAAATTCTGCAGGCTCTAGCTAGGCACAACTGCGATATTGCTTTTTTGCAGGAGACCCACCAGACGGCCGACGAGCATGCCAAACTGCGGCGCGGCTGGGTCGGACAGGTGTGGGGGGCGCCGGCAGTGGGGAGGAAGGGCGGAGTGGCCATTTTAGTCCATAAACGGGTCCGTTGGGTTTTGGAGGCGGAAATGCGGGACGTGGCTGGGCGTTACTTGCTATTACGTGGACACCTGGAAGGGCAACCAGTCATTCTGGGAACGGTGTATGGACCCAATGCCTTGGATCCCCACTTCTATGCCACAGTGGCCGCTAAAGTGGAGCAGATGCCGGAGATCCCCCTGGTGCTGGGAGGCGACTTTAACGGCGTCTTGGACGTGGAGTTGGACACTACCAGAGGGGGGGAGGCGCGTGAAAGGGGACCGGTCACCCGTGAGTTGCAAAGGGTTAAAGGTCGCGTGGGACTAGTAGATCCTTGGAGGGTGCTTCATCCCTCTGAAAAAGATTTTACTCATCAGTCCAGGGCCCATGGCTCCAGTTCCCGTATAGATTACGTGCTGCTTACGAAGGGATTGTTTGCGAGGGTGGAGGAGGCGCAGATTGGCCCCTTTGCAATATCGGATCATGCTCCGGTGTGGCTTGATCTAGGCTGGGGGAGGCGGGCTGACCGGTCTCGCCTATGGCATTTTCCGTTAGAGCTCTACAAGGATGCGCAGTTTCATAAGTTCTTAGAACAGCGCTGGCAAGAATTTGCAGAGGTCAACCGAGTACATGACGGAGACCCGGAATTGGTTTGGGAGACAGCCAAAGTAGTCATGCGTGGAGAAATTATAGGCTTTGTGGCCCGCAGACGGCGGATGTTGGCAGATCGGATCCTTCGGTTAGAGAAGCGGGTATCTTATCTACGTCGTCGGCTTGTGCAGGCTCCGTCCACGGGGCTGCAAAAAGAACTGTGGGAAACCCGGGCGAGTCTGGACGAACTGCTTCATCAAAGAGCCAAGAAGATAATGCTATACTATCGTCACCGACTTCAGTGCCATGGGGATAAGCCCGGGCGGCTGTTGGCCCGCTGCTTGCGGGGGCAGCGCGGCTCTAATACCGTGGCTGCCATACGGGACGAACAGGGGAGGCTACAGAGTGGCTCTACGGAGATAGCTCGGGTATTTCGGAATTTTTTTCAAACACTTTATACGAAGGAAACCGACCTCCCTTTGTTAGCTTCAGAATACCTCCGGAAGCTGAACCTCCCATCGCTAACGGAGGAACAGAGTCAGTGTTTGGGGCGTCCAGTTACGTTGGAGGAGGTGGGAGCGGTGATTGGGGCGGCCAGTTGTTACAAATCACCGGGACCGGATGGCTTGGGAGCCGAGTTTTACAAATTGCTCCAAGACTATGTGAGCCCGGTTCTAGTGGAGGTATATGCGAGACGGGTGGAGCAGGGTGAATTCCGATGGGGCCACAATCAGGCTTATATTACCTTAATTCCCAAGCCGGGCAAGGACCCGGAACTCCCGGCTTCCTACCGCCCGATCTCCCTATTGAACTTTGACACTAAGATTTTTGCGAAGGTGTTGGCGAACAGACTGGCGGAATATCTGGATGTTTTAACTCACAACTCCCAGGTCGGTTTTGTGAAGGGCCGATACATAGTACGGAATATGCGGAAAATTTTAGCCTCATTGGAGTGGGTGCATGACCAACAGCTGCCTTCTCTACTGGTGAGCTTTGATGCGGAGAAGGCCTTTGACCGGGTTAATTGGAGTTACCTACGCACGTTGTTACCCTGGTATGGCCTCGGAACTTCGTTCTGTGCGATGATAGACAGCCTATACGCTAATCCGACGGCGGGAATACTCTGCAATGGGGTGCTATCGGAAACTTTTTCGTTGGAAAGAGGGACGAGACAGGGTTGCCCCCTGTCACCCTTGCTATTTGTTCTGTCCTTAGACCCGTTAATTCGGGCGGTGGAGGCTTTGCCTGGGATACAAGGGGTGCGGATTGGAACTCAAACATTTACATTGTCGGCTTTTGCGGATGACCTTTTGGTGCATCTACTGTCCCCCGAGGAGTCCCTGCCGCAGCTGTTGGTGGAATTTCGGACTTATGGCCTCTTTTCGGGCTTGAAGATTAATGGGGAGAAGTCGGAGGCTCTTGATGTTCTGGGGTCCTTGAGGAGGAATTGGTCGGGTCAGTTTCCTTTGAAATGGGCGGACTCCTATTTTACCTATTTGGGTATCCGCCTGACCAGCCACCCGCAGGACCTTTACAGGCGTAATTTGGATTGGATGGTGCACCGTCTACAGTCCCAGTTCATGGCCTGGGGGCCACTGCCACTCTCCCTGTCCGGACGGGTGGCGGCGGTAAAGATGGTGATCCTACCGAGGCTGCTGTACTGGTTACAAACTTTGCCGGTATGGCTATATCGGAGGGATCTGAGGCAGGTTGAGCGGCTAATTCGTAACTTTTTGTGGCGAGGGGCGCGGGCACGTATCCCCCTGATACGGCTGGTGGGGAAATGGCGCGAGGGGGGGATGGGACTCCCAGATTTGGGTATTTACGCCCTGGCCTGTCAGGCACACCATCTGGGCGATTGGCTAGGGCAGACGGCCATATACACGCCTACACTTATGGAAGAGGCGTTGGTAGCACCCTTTTCGCTGTTGGGGGCATTACATACCCGGTCCAAGGATTTACCCAGCCGCCTGGTGAACAGCGTTCTATTTGGTTCAGCTCAGCCGACCTGGCGATACCTTAATGCTCGCTGGGGGAAACCTTGGACGGCATCTAGCTGGCTGCCTCTGCAGGGCAATGTCCAGTTCGCCCCTGGCTCGGAGACGTGGGGGTTTCGGGACTGGAGACAGAGGGGCATTCGCCTAATAGGGCACTTGGTCGATCCCAGCGGTCGCTGTAAATCTTTTCAGGCCCTAGGTCAGGAATATGACTTGACGGTTAGGCATACTTTTGTGTATCTGCAGGCCTCCCACTACGTTTCTTCTTTGCCTCGAGCAGCGCTGATGTCGGAGCGCTCTGAGCAGCTGTTGGGGTTCTTTGCACTGGGGGAGGACACTCCTCCCACGATAGCGGGCTTGAGGGCACGCCTGGATAGCCTTCGTACCCCGGTGGATTACAAGGGGGTGGAGGCAGCTTGGGGGGTGGAGTTGGGGAAGGAGGTTCCCCCGGGTACTGTTCGTACAGCATTATGCCGGATAGCGGCCCTGGCGGTGGGGGCGAAGTGGAGAGAGGTACAATTTAAATGTCTCACGAGAGACTATTTCTCACCCCGCCGCGCCCTGCGTAGTTGTTTGACGGACGATGGTAGGTGCCCCCCGCTGTTCCGCACCCTTAGCCAACCTATTACATATGTGGTGGGCTTGTCCTCGTATTCAGCCGTACTGGGCCCGGATCCACGCCTATATTAGTACACTGTTGCAGATGCGGGTGCGTTGGACGGGTACCTTTGTGGTCCTGGACAGCCTAGCCCTCCCCTGCCCAGCCCGGCGCGCAGATAGGTTGTTACTGCGGAAGGCTTGTCTGGTGGGGAAGGGCCCGATTTTGCGCCTCTGGCGTGAGCAACGAGTCCCTACGTTTGTGGAGTGGCGCAATTGCTTCCACCAGGTAATGTTGATGGAGCGGTGGCAAGCACGGGGCAGTGTCAAACGGTGGACCATTTTCATTCAGTTATGGGGTGCCTATATTGATACTTTAGGAGCCAGGTGTCGGAACGAACTCCTCCACACTGGCCTATAGGGGGTGGAGTGTAAGGGGTGGGGTGACCTTGTGGTAGAGGGTGTGTGGTGGCGGGGGGGGGAGGGGGGGAGGGGAAATATATAAAACATTGTATTCATTGCAGGATGGTACCCTCCGGGTAGGGATAAGAGTAAACCCCCCCGGTGATGGTGCGTTGTCGGATTTTGTTTATATGTTTGTGATGAATAAAATAAAGTTTGGAAAAAAAAAGCAGCTCCTGCCCTCTGACCCCCCTCCTGCGGCTATGGGGAGCTTGGCCCCCAAGGACCGAAGACTCGGGCTCCCTTCGGATCGTCGGCATCTGCTCATGGTTTCGCGGAGATGCTTTGCTTATAGGTTCAGTAGCCTGTAGCTGGGGAGTCCCATAAGTGAGGACCGACTTCCTGATTGTTCCTGGAGAAAGTGTAGTTACTCACATATAACAGGTGTTCTCCAGGGAAAGCAGGAATCAGTCCTCACTACCCTCCCACCTCCCCTTAAGAGTTGCTATTCTTATCCTTCCCCTGCCATCCACTTAGTAGGGCTCTAGCTATGGGACCTGACTGAGCAAGATGGCATCTTTGGGCGGGAAGAGGACCACGCTTGTGTGTCAGCAATCCCAAAGGCTTTCTTTGAAAGCTGGGGAATTGCTCCTTGCGGGCTCCATCAGTGCCGACGTCATCCCATAAGTGAGGACTTATTCCTGCTGTCCCTGGAGAAACACCTGTTACAGGTGAGTAACTACGTTTTCTGTGTAGGAGGTACAGTGAAGTCAGATTTTGAACTGGTTCCTAGAATACTGATTTAATCCAGGAGTCAAACTACTAGATCACTGCATTACGTATTCTGGTATGGTCCTGGGAGTGAAGATTTGTTTACTTAGAGCTAGGAGCAGAATTGGGAAGAGTGGCTGGGTCACTGGCCCAACAGAGAATTGAAGATTCTGGGGGGGGGGGGGGAGAGAGCACAACCTTGGAATTAAGGCCAGCAACTTTCATTAATGAGTCGCCGCGATTGTACAAAGCACATCTGTTTGTTTTTTTTGTTTTACTTGCACTCCCGTGACTGGGAACATGCAATCTTCCTGGCCATGGGAACACAGGTAAAAGATTTTATGCTATAGCTATGGTGTTTAATGAACAAGGAGCTCATTTGCATCCCATTGCTAAAGTTTGCAAAAACAGCCTCTAGGCTGCAAAACGTTTTGCAACTCAGGGGCCTATTTACTAAAGTGCAGTAAGCATTTATTACAGAAATTAGTGCACAGTAGCAGATACCACCCAGCCATGATAATTACTACATACTGCTTCGCACGGTAACTGCTTGCTGCAGCAGAGGGGCAGAAAGGTGTGGGCAGTTAGCACATGATAAGTTACCAAGTCACCACTGGGTAGCATGGATGCACTTATCACTTCCTCAAGAAAAGGCGGTAAGTGCATCCATACTGTCTGTGATGCATTTGGCCATGGTCTGACATTGTCCAAGCACTTTCCCCCTCTTCCCCCCTCCCCCGAACCTATATACATTCATTTATTTATTTATTTGGGTTTAGCTTGCCCCTTTCAGTAGCAGATCAAGGTGAGTTACATTCAGTTATTGCATTGTTCCTGCTAGGCACCATTAGGAATCAGTCACCATTTTGAACTTGGGCGGTGACAAGACAATCCTGGGATTGCTCCTGCTCCCTTCAGCTTACCCGCCAGGGGTTCTCCTGATTAAGTACTGGAGGGTGGGAATGGGGGGGGGGGGGTGAGGGATGGGGGGATGCTGATTGGGGGGGAGGGCAAGAAGGAGGATTCAGCATGCTTGTTGGGGTTCTTTTTTAATTTTTTTGTTTTAGAGCAGTGGGCTACACTAATTGCATTCAGATAACATGGGTGCATTTATTGTGCAGTAACCGTCTGCCCTGTGTAGTAATTGCAGGACAGATGCTGGGCATATCCCCAACCATTAACACACAGAATTTGCATCTAATGTGCATGGTAAGCAGGGCTGTACCGAGGTTGAATCGCGCCCTGTGCGACTTGCACGAGTGTATGCATCCTCCTCCCTCCTCCCCCGCGGCGGGAGAGAAGAGGCGCGCCCGCTGTGTAAGTTGCCGGCACGCTAAGCAGATCTGTCACTTCCTTCTCTGATGTCGCATCAGAGCAGGGAGGGACAGATGTGCTTAGCATGTCGCGAGAAGGCTTAAGGGGCACATTTCAGATGTCTGCTGTTGCCTGCCGCCACTGAGAGAAGAAAATGTGGCTGCGGCAGGCAATGTCAGACATCTAAAATGCGCTCCTTAAGCCTTTGGTCCCTGTGCATCCGCACCACTCTCACAGGGCTAGGTCCAGTCCTGATGGTCAGTGCAAAACTTTACCATACTGTATGAAACAGGCCACTTAGTTCATTAGGGCTTAAGTCTGAAAAAGCAGACTAATATTAAACTTCAGTTTCTAGTTTAAAAATGTATCTAAAGATTATAATAGAAAATTAGCATACATCTTCTAGCAAATCAATAGTGCAGATTAAATTGTGCAGTGAAAGGTTTCTGTGATGCATAAAATATGTGCCCTTAATATAATTTTTTGCAGTATCTGTATTGAGAATCTAAACACCATGTACAACTGATGGCTACTTGTGCTGTGTTCAGATACTTATTACGAGTTACATCGCTACATGGAGGTCATTGTTAAGTCAAGTGAATAATCGTCGTCCTCTCTTTAAATTTCTGGGTCACTTGGTGAACTACAAGTGTGTGTGTGACTACCAATGCATTTAAGTTGCAAGTCCTTAAAAGGTATATTTGTGGAAGTTCAGTTATGTGCTAGCAATTCTGTTAATCGTATGACATATATGTTGCCACTTAGTTCAGTCTGGATGCTAAAGTACTAACAACATACTGTAGTAATGATGACTTACTCTGGTTCTGAGTTGCATAAGGTTTATTTTCTTCTTTCCTATGTTATATCAAACAGCATCCTTTATTTCAGCTAATAGAGACCTACTGATGAATTTATAGAAGGATAAAATGCCCTGATTTTGTCCACAGTGAAAAGTACTCTATCAAGGACTCTGATAAACTGAACAAAGTTTTATATGGATGTTCTGTGATTTTCCTGCAGAATGTCCATGCAAGAATTGGGGTCCGTAAGAAATGCTCAGAGCCTAAAGAAAAATTATAATGCTTAGTGGCACATGGGCAAGATTTTGGTGAGCATACAGCTATGAAAGTCAAATACTGGCATAATTTTAACCCTAAAGCACATGAGCAAATTCTGCAGAGGAAGTTGTTAGTTGCCTCTTGTTACTCTTGAGTTAAAGGCATCTAAATAACACTCTGCCGCTTGACTTGGGAGATGAATCTGAATGCATATGGAAGATAAAATAATAGAACAGGATTTATTCCAAGGAGCACCTAAAATACTTTATAGTTGACTAAAATATTTACCTTGTATACAGACTGTGCTGTATTTGTCTATATAGAAAGATTGCAGTGTCCCCATATTTCAATGAAGGGAGATTCTCACTGTACAGGTGCTTTGGGGGAAGCTGTTAACACCACTGTACAGTTCCTTTGGTCTTAAGGAAATTTATGGCTTTCTCTCTTGAAGTAAATCTGCATTTTCTGCATCAGGCCAAGGATATATAGGATACCGTCTACATACTGTAAGGTGGGAATATGTGCAGTTTAGTTTCCTGAGGCCCTTATTTTTATATGGTTTACATTATACCTGGAAGGGCGAACGCAACAAGTCAAATGCAACCAAAAGAAATCACTACAAATTCCCCATCACACAGGGAATACCTCAAGGCTCAGCCCTATCTTCAGTGCTCTTCAACATCTACATACAGCCCATATGCAACATCATCAAGCACCACAAACTACACTACCACATTTATGCTGACGACATCATGGTTTGCGCTCCAATCAACTTACTAGTACTAAACACTACAACAATAATAAAAGCCTCGAAGACATGAATGACTGGCTCATAGCCAACAACTTAACAGCCAACTACAACAAAACTGAGGCAATGTTCGTTACCAGGAACCCCACCTTCATACCCCCACAAACTATCAGCATCCTAGACAAACACATAGTAGTCAAAGAAGAAGTTAAGTATCTGGGCATAACACTAGACAGAGCTCTGAACCTAAAATCCCACATCACCAAAACCGCAAACAAGGCATACCATCAACTGACAACAATCAGACAAATCAAACCAATGCTCCGTCAAGACCACTTCCGCACAGTGTGTCAAGCACTCATTACACTACTGCTTGATTATGGAAACTCACTATATCAAGGCCTTCCTCCGCAGACACTCCACCCACTACAGATGGTACAAAACACCACAGCACGCATCATTACAGACACTCCAAGGACTGAGAACATCACTCCCATCCTACAACTACACTGGTTCCCAATGGTGGCAAGAGCTAAATACAAAACAATCATGATCATCTTCAAAGTCATTCACCATCTCTCAGCAGACGTACTCCAAAACGTTATAACAAGGGACATCAGCAATAGACCAAGAAGAACTAACAACAACAACATGATCGGCACACCTGCAGGCTATCACAAAACCAAACAAACAACTTCAAAAAGAGCACCATCACTACTGGCATCCACACTATGGAACTCCCTACCAACGAGCCTGAGAGCTTTAGATGACCTCACAGACTTCCACAAAGACCTCAAAACATTGTTATTTATAGAAACCTATGAGCATTCAGGCAATATCCCCTACCCAAACAGTAACACTACTACCTCCGCCAACTAAACACACACCCATCCTATCCACACACACAAATCTATCATACCACATTATTAAATACCTTTATGTTAAATGTTACCTCACTTGTACTGTCTAAATACTGTTAAGTAACTGTACTGTCTAAATGTTTACACGTACCCTAATGTTAAATGTAACCCTCCAATTGTGATGTGACGTGACCACCTTGATTGAAGGAAAAGGTGGCATACAAATCTGTCTAAATAAATAAATATTTGCCATCCCTGGAACCTGGCAATTTTTCTTTAGTCATTTAAAATGGGAGTGAAGGTCAAAAGGTCATCTAATCTAGGGGTTAGTCTACATCAGTTTTTGAGGGCCACAAACAATCCTAGTTTTCAGGATGTCCACAATGACTATTCATTAGATATTTGCATGCTTTAGTCCAGAACTTGGTTAATATTCATTTACCCGGCGTACTGACGTAACCGTCACCAGAAACAAGACTTTCCATGTCAAGAACTTCATAGGGCGGGATTCAAGCAGCTCAAAGATAGTCAACATGAGCTGTGCCAGAACCACATTGAGGTTCCAAGCCACTGCCAGGGGCTTGTAGGGAGGCTTCGCCCCCGCATGAAGTGAACCACTAAAGGCTGAGCCGAGACAGACCTTCCCTCCATTCCACGATGGTATGCCGCAGTCACGCTGAGGTGAACCCTAACAAAGTTGGACTTGAGACTCGACTCAGAGACGTGTAGGAGGCACTAGAGTAGTCTGTCAGTGGGGCAATTAAAAGGATCTAGTGCCTGTTCTGTGCACCAGATAGCAAATCTCTTCTATTTGAATGCATAAGACCTTTTCGTCAAGCCCTCCTAGAGTCCAACAAAACATCTGTTACTCTATCAGGACCAGTCTTTCAACATCCACGCAGTTAGGGCCAAGGACCGGACATTGGGATGTAGCATACTCCTGTTTTCTTGTGAAATAAGGTCTGGGGCATAGACCAGCCATATAAGTCTCCCACTGGGAGAGTTGAAGCAGAAGGGGAAACCATGGCTGTCTGGGCCAATACAGTGCAATGAGTATCATCGTACCCCTGTCTGTCTGGAGTTTCAGCAGGGTCTTTGCTATGAGAGGTATAGGAAGATACATGTATAGCAGGCCCTTTCCCCAGTGCAGGAGGAAAGCATCTGGTGCCAGCCTGCTGCGCGAGGCAATTCTGAGACAGAACTGATCTACTTGGGTGTTTTGTTGGGTGACGAACAGGTCTATCGAGGAGGTACCCCACTTTTGAAAGATGTGGGCTGTAATGTCCCTGTCCAGTGGCCACTCGTGCGGCTGGAAGATGTGACTCAGCTGGTCCGCCAGAGTGTTCTGCTCCTCTGGCAGATATGTGGCCCTTAGATCCATCCTGTAAGTGATGGCAAACCTCCATAATCTGTCTCCCAGCATAAGAGATAAGAACCGGTGCCTCCATGCTTGTTTATGTAGTACATTGCAACCTTATTGTTGGTCTGAATCAGGACAATCTGGTTGGCTAGCCGCTCTTGGAAAGCCCTGAGGGTATTCGCTATGGCTCTCAATTCCAAGAAATTGATCTGGTGCAGGATTTCTTGTTCGTACCATTCACCCTGAGTTTGAAGGCCATCAAGATGTGCTTTCCGGCCCAGTTTGGATGCATCTGTTGTCAATATTTTCTGAAGTGGCGCCTTCTTAAAGGGGAGACCCCTGAGCAGGTTCTGATGATCCTCCCACGAGTGCAGGGACTGGACAAGAGAGCCAGTGACTGCCACCCTGTCCCGAAGTTGGCTAATGGTCTGGTTTCACCAAGTCCTCAGTGTCCATTGAGCCTGTCTCAGCGAAAGATGAGCTGTGGCTGTGACGTGTACCATAGAGGCCATGTGGCCAAGCATGGTCAGCATCCCTCAAGCTGTTGTCTGACGACTTCGCTGGGTATCTCTGACCAAGGCTGTCAGTCTAGCAGAAGGAAAGCCTTGAGTCATGAGCTCCTATGAACTCCAGCTATTGGGCAAACTGAAGGTGAGACTTTGGGTAATTGATTACAAACCCTAACAGCTCTAGCACCTGAATGGTCAACCATGTTGATTGCTAGATTCCGTCTAGAGTGGTGTTTTTTTATGAGCCAGCCATCAAGATAAGGGAAGACAAAGACTCCTAGTGCTCTGAGAAGGCCGCTACCACTGTGAGGCACCTCATGAAAACTAGAGGCACTGAGGCCAGCCTAAAAGGTAGTACCCGGTACTGAAAATGCTCTGCCAGGACGAATCTGAGATACCTCCTGTGAGTGGGATGGATCAGTATGTGGGTATAGGCATCCTTTAGATCCAGAGAGCATAGCCAATTGTCTTTTTTGAAGATAAGGGAACAGGGTACCTATAGATACCATCTTGAATTTTTTTTGCACCAGAAAGATGCTGAGGTTTCTGAGGTCTGGGATGGGCCGGAACCCACCTGTCTTTTTGGGGGACTAGAAAGTACCTGAAGTAAAATCCCTATCCGATTTGCTCCTGTGGTAGGGGCTTGATGGTGAGATCAGCCAGAAGGATGGAGATTTTTCCCCAAAGTAGGTCTAGATGCAGATGGTCAAGAGGATATGCCTTCGAAGGGGGGTGGGGGGGGGGAGACAATGTGGCAGCTGCTCGGCAAAGTGCAACATGTAGCAGCTTTGGACTTTCTGTAGCACCAATGAATCCAAAGTTATAAGGGGCCACCTGTGGGCAGAAAGATTGAGCCTTCCCCCCAATGGAGGGTTCCCCTCTGTGGTCAATGGCAGATTGGTTATGCTCCAGAGGAACCAGTGAAAACCCCGCTCCCGGCTTTGGTTGCTGGGAAGGCTGGACCTTTTGAGGCTTCTCTCGACACTATGGGTGTGGTTTTTGCTGGAAAGTCTGAGGACCAGGAAAGTACCTGCACCTACACAGATAAGTCATCTTCTGGCCTCCACTTTGATAGCTCCTGAGATAGGCAGTTGTTTCAGACATGCATCTCGAGAGCTTGGTGAGGGGGATGTGCTGTTTCTTTATGATGCCAGCTTTCTCCTCCACCTGCTCTCCAAAGAGGTTCTCTTGCCAGCATGGCATGTCCATAAGCTTATTTTGCACAGACTGTTCCACCTGAAGACTGAAGTCAGGCGAGCTTGTGGGCTCCAGTACCCAATGCTGCTGTTCTAGACAGTCTCGAAGGCATCCTAGGTCACCCTGACCAGGTACTTTGAGCAGTCCTTGCCATGGCCCACTAGGGCACATTAGTGCTCTAGTTTCTCTGGAGGAAGGAACTGGCACAAGTTGGCAAGATCACACATGATTTCCCTCAAGAACATGATTATGTAGAGCTAGTAAGAGTGAATTTGAGCCGCAAGCATGGAGCTTTGGAAGCACCTTCTTCTGAAGGAGTCCAACATCCAAGCCTCCATACACAGGAGTGTTGTGGAATAAGTCTAGGTGCTTTTAATTCTCTTAAGGGTGGACTTTACAACTAAGGAGTAGTGTGGAAGTTGAGGCTGCTCAAATCCAGGAGCATTTTCGAACCCTGGACATAGAGTCCAGCCTCCTACTGACCAGTGGCACAGTGAGGGGGTTCTCCCACATTCTCATTCGTAGCCGCTTCAGGATGCAGTGCACTGTCACTGTCACTGCTTCCTTAGGGGCTGAGGAGTTCTGGAGCATCTCCTCCGCCCTGAACTCATCCTCCATCTCCAGTGAAAATAGGAAGGCCTTGGCCATATCCCTCATGAAGTCCTAGAAGGACATGTCCTCTGGAGGAGACTTCCGCCATTTGTGTGAAGAGGGAGAGGTCTGATGGAGCTCCCTTCTGCGAGGGGAGTGTGAGCTTCTATGGGCTCGATGATGTCATAAGGGATTCTGAGGTTTTGCTGGGGCATCGGAACCAGCAACACTCGAATGGGAGATTGCTCTGGTGGAAACCGGAATCAGATCTCTTCGATGCCCTGACGTTGATGCCTCCACAGGCAGAGCATGCATCTCGAGGATTGGCTGCATGATACACTGGTGCTCATGGCATCATCGAGTATTAGCCAGCTGCTTCTCCACCAATGACGCAATGCAGACTTTGAGTACCTAAAGGAGGTGCTCCTCCATGGCTGCCAATTCCGAAGATCTTGGGATCTGAGCAGCTTCGACCAATGTTTCTGGCATCCATGTGGGAGTATCAGCCTTGCCTCAGTTGTCAGGAGACTGTCTGTGCCCTTCTGAAACCCTGGAGGTTGAGCCATCCTCTCTCCAGGGCACCTTAACAGGCTGCTCGTGCCCATCACTCTCAGCGCCTCGCTTGGAAGGGCTCCGATGCCCTTTGGCCCTTGTCTGGTGCTTGGATGGTTCCTCCTTCAATGGTGACAAGACCAAATCCTTCCTTGATTCTCGATGGAGACTGACCAATGGCCGATACTCTGAGGCACTGCAGGTACTCAGCTCTGATTGAGCCAGAGAACTTCTCGATGTCGATGCACCGTTGGTGGATTCCTGGGAAGCCATTGAAATAGATGTTGATGCCGAAGATGCTGAATCAGATCTCTGACCAAAGAGGGATTCTCTCTGTTTCTCCCAACCCCTCAGGCCTCTGTCATCTGCAAACGCAAATTGCAAGAAGAGGGCTGGTGATCGAGACCCAGGCCTTGTAGGCACCAATTGTACCTACCTGTGACAGAGATGGTCTTGGCACACTTGGAGCACTTCTTTCAGTTTCTGGGACATGTCCAGGAAGATGATCATGGCAAAATCAAATGGCTCGATAGTGACCACAGGCCACAGGGAAAGCAATCAAAAAAAATGAAAAGTTACCGAAAGCACCGGAACTGATGAAGGAACCATGACAGACTGAACTGACACGACTGACAACAGGCGCTAACAATGATAATTGCAGGAAGGCCCCCAAAGGGTAAAAAGACGTTTACCGACTTAGGACCGAAACAACGTCCATGCAGCTCTGTGGAAAAATAAAGACCGGAGAAGAAGGCGCTGCAGTGGCAGGTGGGAAGGCAGGCAAGCAGGAGGCTCTCAAAAGCTTCCATTAGAAGCTGGGGAGCATTCCCACACGGGGCTCCATCTGAGATGTCACCCATGCATGAGGACTTACTTCCTGCTTATCCACAGAGAAATCAGAGTTGACAGTGTCTTAAAGCATATAAAAATAAAATCAGTTGTAATAAATTAAGGAGTTTGCCTACTGAAGATTTTCTTCCAATTGGGGTCTGAGTTACTAAAACCTTTATTCATATTTTACATCTATAAGGTGAAATCATGGCAAATCAGGCCTAGTTTTGTGCTTGATTCATCAATCTACATAGGACCTCTAAGGGGCCAAATCATTAGAGAGCTTTTCCCAGTTCTGCATCTATAGAAGAAGACCTTGATGAATCGGGCACTAAATTCTTAAAGCATCCCCTGCTGTATCTGAATTTTCATTAAAGGTAATTTAAAGGTTTTGAAAGCACCTTTTACTTAGGCACTCCCACTACTATAGATCTAAGTAGGTTGGGATGGTGTTATGCTAATCGATATCATAGCCTTTAATATCATCTCCTGACAGAAATGTAGACTTTTGTCGTCATTCTGCTCATTTTCCATTCCTGCTGCAGTATTGTGGTTTGGGTACAAAATTATGTACAAGCAGTAACAAGTTTCCATCTCTTTCTGAACTATGGGAGATCTTACTTTTCACGTCTTTTATCATGAAAATAGTGGGAAAGCAGATGTGAATTTTATGTTATGGATTTGTGCTGCATTTCCCCCAGTGTTTCTAAGGCAGTTGCTTATTGAAGGATCATCACAGTAAGCACAGGTAGCCATCTGTGTGATAAGGCCAGTGCAAACAAACTAGTCAGTGCATCTGTCTTGTAAACCTTACCTTCAATTTTTCATATGCTCAAGATTTCCAAACATTTTAACATTAGTCAGTGCGTTCAAGTAATCAAATCTGATGCCATGGTTTCATTAATTAAAAAACAATGTGATGCAGTTCCATTAAAATATGTGTTTGCAGTACAGTTTGCCTGAATTAGGTTTCCTTTTATTTCCAAGTTCATCCTATAAGTGGCTGGTACAGTATGTGCGCGTGATCCTCCACCCCAGCACTGAGGTCTGAGATTTCATGAACATGCTTAACCGTTTCATCAGAGAAAGCCCCTGGGGTGAATGAACAAGCATGGGATGGGATTTAAAAACAAATATACCTGATCAGGCTTAGATTCTGAAAGGAGGATGGCAAGTGATTGTCACGTATCCCTAGCAGACTCCTAGGGGCATGTTTGCTAAAGGTTAATGTGTGTTAAGTAAAGTTAACATGCATTAAGTACTGCAATGGCCAGTAGAAATGAATGGACAGTGGCAGTACTTAAGGTGTGTTAACCTTTAGTAAATGTGCCCCCTAGTGTTAGTAAATTAATGTTTGTGTAGTATGCATTTAAGAGTAGAAAGAATGTTTGTTTAATGAGGTCATAGATGAAATGACATCATCTGTAATGGTGTCTGATTCATGCCACTTTGGATGTCATTTTTAGCATTACAATCAACATGACCCGATGAGATCAAATGACCGTAATGTATTTCACAATACAATGTTAAAACTTACCATTTATTCTGTAGAACTGAATATCAGTTTAAAAAATTTAGAATTAACAATTTAGATGCACATTTAAAAAAAATAGCTTCTGTCCATTCTGACATTGCTTGCACAGTGTTTAGTATATCGGAAATGGTTTTTTCCTTGAGCAATTCTTATTACAATTTAAACCAAGTATCAGTGTAATGAGAGAAGAAAGCTAGGATGTATATGTAAGCAAACACTTTGCAGCTTAATAGGTGTAGTACTGTTAATAATGTTTTCTGTTCTTTTCCAGACTTAATCGAATGCTGTGTGCTATTGGAAACCACAAGAAAGTTACATGTTTGGGTGTCTAGTATCTTGGATTTGATATGACTCCATACATTCATTGTTGCCATCAGCAGTTTCAGTTTGTATGCACATTATTCACATTCCTCTCTGTTGTGTTTGCTAAAATTAAAACATGCCCCATCCAGGGGATCAACCCTTCCTTGCATGAAGTTGCCCTTTAACAATGGCTGAAATTTAAGAAGAATCTGCACAGCCATGTACATAGTCAGCGACCTTTTCTACCCTTAGAAAAGGCAAATCCCCACAGGCAAGTGATCCCACAAATAATGTAGGTTACTTTTTTCTATATATAGAACAGCATTTATACAAATATATAAAGCCTGGGAATAAGAATTCTGGGTAGACCAGCCCCAAATAGAATCTGCTATATATTAATAAAACATAGGGCCATTTGTATGGCTGTATCTTCCTGCTATTCCATCAGCTGATGATATGGAAGCAAAATGTTTCACAACATAATGAAAAAAATCATGCAATGCTAAATAAGCAGAATGACCTATGTCTATTAGGAAAGCTGGTTCTGCTGCACTTCTCAAGCTCATACTTTAATGCACACTATATTATTTGACTTAGTTCCTCACTGTGGAGGTTATGAGAATGATTTTCCATTTTGTTAGAGGATGTTGTGTGTTCAATGCCAATATGGGTTAATCATTCTAACAGACACTTTTCTTTTACTATGTATTATAGCATAAAAAACATAGGGGAATCCAAAAATTGGACTAATGTTAAAACATGCAAAGCTTTTAAAAAAAAACGGGCTTATAGTTCTTTGGCTTTCCTTTGGAAATAAATCCTAGACTAGTAACTGAGCATTCCAAAACCATTAATCTGTGTACATTACTGTTGCTATTGTGATAATAGATAATTTTATTTATTTTTATGCCAGCTTTTATTGTGGATACATATCGTTAGTCTGTTTTTGTTTGTTTTATGAATCCTTGTTATGCTTGTCCTTGAAACTTCTCAAGGTTTGTAGTTGAAACCTTTATTGTATAAAACTGTATTGTTGTTTTTACAGAATAAATTTATTGGAATGTGTACTGGATGTATGAGTTTTGACTGTAAACAATTGTATAGGCTGCGTGTGATTTTATTTATATATATATATATATATATATATATATATATATATATATATATATATATATATATATATATATATATATATATATATATATATATATATATATATATATATATATATATATATATATATATATATATATATATATACACACACACACACATATAAAAAAAATCCTTTAAAACATAACTCTCCATGTGACTGAGCAGCATTCTAGTATTTTTATGTGCAGAGACTGATTGCGAGGCCTCATTTGCATAAGTCAATAGGGGTTGAAAAGTGGGGCTATGTGCAAAGAACAAGCCACTTAGTGGTAGAGCCAGCCCTGGGAGTGGTCTCTAGAAGCTTATAACAGAATATATGAGAAAGCCATAAGACAGTAAATAAAACGGCAGCCCCTGCAACACAGAATAAAATAGTTATCGTGAAGTAAATGTTGCACACAAAAATAATATCCAAATACTAAAAAGTGGTATCTATATCTAAACCTAAAATGGTCAGCTGTATCTTCAAGGATGCTCAACATCACCATGTACCTCATTTTAAAAAGTATTTCTGCAAGTAAAAGCAGTGCTTTAATCACAGAAACATCTTTTTACAGCCTCTGGGTAAAAGTGCATATGCTGCCGGCATGCATTTCCACATGTAGCCTTTTAGAGACATTCCTTGGGGCAGAATTATTCACACACTTAAGCATGTAAATATCCTTGAAAAAGACACCCCATCTTTAGCAAGTGTAAATTTTGTGGATAGTTTTGCAGGGGCAATTTGTATGGGGAAAGTATACACGTACTTTCCCCTCTAAAAATAGGTATAAATCTATGGGTTAGAATTATTCTCGGTGTGGTTTGCCTGCTTATTTTGGGTTGGGGCAAATGGCAAGGAAGTCATAATGGAGGGGGGAGGAGGCACGAGGGGGACCAATTCAGCATTAGTACCTGTAACCTTTTGGGAGGAGGGGACATCCTCCATGCCCATACAAAACCTATGCGTATGCCCTTTACATCTTATGTAGCCAGGTAAGTCAAACCAATTTGCAACTTAGCTGCTCCGTTCGGTACTTCTTTCTGTGACAGAACCATGCCCTAGACATTAGATAAACACAAGCTTGCAATACATTTGAAGCAATAGTATCTACACCTGGTAGTCTAGCTATGTTATGCCTGAACACAGGAGCCATAAGCTTAGTGAGTTTTTTTCCCATGTCGTATCTTCTTGTCTGTTTAATGATGATTGTGCACTTCACTAAACTAATTAGTTCAGGTAAAATTGAAGC
This sequence comes from Ichthyophis bannanicus, assembly GCA_033557465.1. NCBI lineage: Eukaryota > Metazoa > Chordata > Amphibia > Gymnophiona > Ichthyophiidae > Ichthyophis > Ichthyophis bannanicus. Next base: position 197,372,768 of record CM066043.1, on the reverse strand, counting down.
TTTGGCTTGCTCGCCAATTACAGCCATACTTGGAACCTGCTGCGTTGCGATTGGTAATTCAAACCTTGATACATGGGGTGCTGGATTACTGCAATGTCCTCTGTTGGGTTACTGTTGCGGATGTTTAGGCGCCTACAGGTAATTCAAAATGCTGCTGACCAGTGCAGGACACTGGGAGAGTGCTCAGACGTCCTTGGCTCAGCTGCACTGGCTGCCTGTGTTGGATCAGGGGTGTTCAAATTGTTGGTAATCGTCTTCAAGGTTTTACAAGATCCACGCCCTGGCTAGCTGTGGGAACTCCTGGACTGATACTGTCCTTCTCTCCCCCTGCAGTCGTTGCAGGGATGACTACTGGAGGTGGTCCATAAGGTTTCCCACTGGAAAAGGGCATTTAGAGTGGCAGCAATTGAGCTCTGGAACACACTTCCCTTGGAGGCCAGACATCACTGTTGGCCTTCCATAAGCTCCTAAAAACAAGGTTATTCACTAGGGATTGAGGTGGTTGGCCAAATGGGAGGCCTGGGAGTTCCTTGTTTTTTGTCCTTATCTTCTGTGCTTATGTACGTAACCCTTTTGATTGCCTTTTCTGTCAGAATGGTGGTTAAAACCTCTATAAATAAGTAAGTAAATAAATAAATTGTATTCCTCTAGGGAAAAAAATACAACTCAGCCATAGCAAATATACTTAAATATACAAGAAAGTTTGTAGAACCTCTCACACAGTATATCATTACTTTGGCTAGCCAGTTGCGGAAAACAGAAATGTCTTGTCTCATGAAACACATGGGGTTAAGTACATTTCACATGGAGGCCTTGCCAAAAATGGCCTGACACCACCTTACCTGTAAGGAACACACAAAGCTACTCATATAGAGCTTATTCAAAAATGGACATCCATCCCCTTGCGTGGCCGGGCAGAATTGGGGCATACAGCGGTAGACCAGATTCTGATCCCAAGTTGGAAAAGAATCGGGTCTACCAGCCTGGATGTGCAGGCCAGGCCCCGATTCTGATGGGCCGCATGCCCAGCCGGCTAACTCAGCCAGGCTTTGTAATGGAGCTGCAGTGCCATGGTGTCTCGTTGCCATGGCACCACAGCTCCATTATGGAGCTGTGAATGCCGCCTGCCGCAGAGTTTGTCCTTTTCCTGCAGCCAGACCCCCCGATCCGGCCTCCCTTGACCAGGGTCCGGCTGCAGGGAACCTCCTGCATGCCTCCCTGCTTTGTCCCCGCTGACTGCTGCTGCTGCTACCCCGTGTCCAGGGGACTTAGTCAGCTTCTCAGGTGGAATAAGTGCCCTGTCTAATTGGCATACCGTGGATGTACAGGGCCAACCTCAGAATCGGATCTGTACATTCATGACTTACAGCCCACTCTCACTCCGCCTTCTGCCTGCTCCTCTCTAAGGCTCCCCGTAAAACTCTGCTGTTCATACAGGGAGCCTCCCGCTGGGACGGCAAGGGGGATGAATAGTGGGGGTGTACGTCCAGGCAGGGCATGTTGTTGTTAAGTGCCGTCGACTCATGGAGACCCTCTGGATAGCTATCTTAAATTGTGTTGGGTCTTCAGTCAGGCTTCTCATTGTTGACAGACTGGGACCTGTAGCTGCTGTTATTGTATCGATCCATCTCATTGCTGGCCTTCCTCTTTTGCATTGACCTTCTATCTTGCCAAGCATAATGTCTTTCTCTAATGATCTCTCTCTTCGCATGATGTGTCCAAAGTATGAAAGTCAAAGTCTTGTCATCTGAGCTTCTAAAGAAAGCTTAGGTTTGATCTCCTCTAGTACCGACTGATTTGTTCTTCGGGCAGTCCATGGTATACACAGTATTCGCCGCCAGCACCATAATTCAAAGGCATCAATTTTCTTCCTATCTGTCTTTTTCACTGTCCAGCTTTCACTTCCATATGATGTTATTGAAAATACCATGGCCTGAACAAGTCGAATCTTTGTATGGAGAGAGACATCTCTGCTCTTGAGAATCTTATCTAGGTCTTTCAAAGCCATTCTGCCAAGAGCAATGCGTTGTCTGATTTCTTGACTGCTTGTTGCTTCTTTATTGATAGTTGATCCAAGTAGGTTAAAGTTGTTCACAATTTCAATTTCTTCTCCTTCAATGTTGAACCTGTTGATTATGACAGTTGTCATGATCTTTGTCGTCTTTACATTAAGGTGCAGGCCCATTTTGAGACTGTTCTTTGATTGTGAGAAGCAAATGCTTCAGATCATCTTCACTTTCAGTCAGTAATGTGGTATCATCAGCATAGCGAAGGTTGTTGATGAGTCTTCCACCAATCTTCACACCTCTGTTGTCTTCATACAATCTTGCTTCTCTGATGATTTGTTCTGCATATAAATTAAACAGGTAGGGGGAAAGTATGCAGCCTTGTCTTACACCTTTGCTTATTTTAAACCATTCTGTTTCTCCTTGTTCCGTTCGAACTGTTGCTTCTTGATCAATATACAGATTGCGCAAGAGAACGATCAGGTGTTCTGGTATACCCATGCTTCTTAATGTGGCCCAGAGTTTCTCATGGTTTACACAGTCAAAAGCCTTGCTATAGTCGATAAAGCACAAATAGATATCCTTTAGGTATTCTTTAGTCTTTTCAAGGATCCATCTCACATCTGCAATGATGTCTCTCATTCCTTGCCCTTTCCTGAACCCCGCTTGCACTTCAGGTAGTTCTTGTTCCAGGTATGGTTGTAGTCTTTTTTTGAATAATCTTCAGTAGAATCTTGCTGGCATGTGGGATCAGAGCGATTGTGCGATAATTTCCAGTCAGTTGAATCACCTTTCTTTAGTATTGGTATAAACACAGATCTTTTCCAGTCAGTTGGCCATGATGTTGTCTTCCATATTTCTTGGCAGAGCCTTGTGAGTACGGTAACAGCTGCATCAGATAGCATTCCCATAGAAGTATGGCAGCAATCAATGCCTGGTGCTTTGTTCTTTGATAAGGCTTTCAATGCTGCTTCAACTTCTTCTTTCATCACCAATGGTTCCCGATCATAAGGTACAGGTTGAAATGGCTGTTGATCCACTTGATCTTTATCATATAAAAACTCTGTATATTCCTTCCACCTTTTCTTGATCTTCTCAGCATCATTCAACATAGAACCTTGAGTATCTTGTAACATTCCAATTCGAGGCTGGAACTTTTTCTTTAACTCTCGTAGCTTTAGGAAAGCCGATCTTGTTCTTCCTCTAATAGTTTCTGCTTCTATTTCCTTGCAAGTGTCATTGTAGTACTTTTCCTTGTCCTGTCTTGCTGCACGTTGGAAATCTCTGAGTTCTGCGACTGTCTTTCTTTCTCCTCTGGCTTTAGCTTCTCTGCGTTTCTGGGCAATTTTCAGTTTCTTCCGTCATCCATTTTGGCTGTTTTTGCTTTTTCACCTTTTGTAGAGACTTCTCGCTTTCTTCCAACACAACCTTCTTGATGTCATTCCATAACTCTTCCAGAGCTCTGCCATTTGTATCTAAAGCAGCAAATCGATTTTGCAGGCAGTCTTTAAATTCCAGTGGTATATTCTCAAGGTCATATTTTGCTGCATTCATGAGTGGTTTGCTCTTTTTCAACTTTAGCTTGAGTTTGCATACTAGTAGTTGATAACCTGGAGATGACTGTGGTACAGATCTTGTCTTTGTTGATGTTACAGAGATTTTCCATCGTTGACTTCCACAGATGTAGTCAATTTGATTTTTATACAATCCATTGGGTGAAGTCCATGTGTACAGTCGCCGCTTGTGTTGCTGGAAGAAGGTGTTTGAGATGAATAGATCATTGGTCTTGCAGAATTCTATCAGTCTTTCTCCAGCTTCATTTCTGTTGCCAAGTCCATGTTTTCCAACTACTTTGCCTTCTTCTTTGTTGCCAACTTTTGCATTCCAGTCACCCATGACTATCAGGATATCCTGTTTGCATTTTCTGTCAATTTCAGCTTGTACTTGTTCATAGAACTCTTCAATTTCATTCTCTTCTGCAGCTGTTGTTGGGGCATATACTTGAATTATAGTTGTGTTGATAGGCAATCCTCATAGACGAATAGAGATTAAGCGTTCGCTGACTGCATTGTATTTCATTACAGTTCTTGCAAGTTTCTTCTTTATTATAAATGCAACACCATTTCTTCTTTGTCTTTCATTTCCAGCATAGTAGACCATGTGATCATCTGATGCAAAGTGCCCCATGCCAGTCCATTTCAGTTCGCTGACACCCAACAGATCAAGTTGTACATGTTCCATTTCATTCTTGACCACCTCCAACTTCCCTTGGTTCATGCTTCGTACGTTCCATGTTCCAATGTGTAAGACATCTTTACAGCTTCTGACTCTCATTTCATGCGCAGCTACATCAGCAGTCAGACTTCCCGAGGGCTTTGATCCAACCACATCATAAATGCTGGCTTTACTCTGAAAAGTCTTCAGCTCTTCCCCAGTAGCTAGTTGTGTGCCTTCCAACCTGGGGGTCTCATCTTCCAGCACCATAGCACAATTTGTTTTGTTGTAACTATCCATTGGGGTTTTTATGGCAAGATACAGAAGTAGATTGCCAGGCCTTTCTTCCGTGCAGTTTAAGTTTGGTGGTGTTGCCATTGTCACAAAAATGTGATCCTCCGCCGTCAACACTGTCCCATTCTGCTGCTGCCCAGACGGGTGGTTTGTCTTGGTCTGGCACCTCAGCTGAGACCTGTCCATCTTGGGAGACCCTGCCAGGAGTCGTTAAACTACCGATAGTTTAGCTCTCAGCATCACTGATGCACACAAGCCCTCACATGAATAGTTAGGCAGGGCATATATCCCAACTCTTCATGGCTCGGCGTAAATCCCACAGTGCGTTATCTGTTTAACTTTGGATGGCTAATCTCTGAAAACAGACAAACAGGATTGCTGAAAATACACCTTAAACAGATAACTTGTCTATTTAAAGTTATACCTGCAATTTGTATCGTCTAGCTTGGGCAAATAAGTTATCCAGTCAGCAGCTGAATATCACCATTCACAGATAACTTTTAGTTCTTTCCCAAGACCCTTCCAAATCGCATCCCAAATTAAAACAGATAGCTTTATTTGCTTAACAATTTAAAGGGCCAGTTATCCTTTTAAGTGATAAAAACTTTTAAAAAGCACTTATACAGTTGGTTGCCATAAATGCTTTAGAATACCAGCCTTGTAGTTAATAAAATGGTTTGGCTGAGTTGGCCATATATTTCCTTTTATTTGATATACTGCATATCCAGAAAACTCTACGTGATTTAGAAGCAAAAATTAAATGGCTGAGGCAACATTAACATGGACATACATATGACAAGCAGGGGAAGAACAGTAGAGACACAATAAGAGTGGTACAAAAGAGGGGGAGGGAACAGACAAGGAAGGCTCTGGTTCAGCTGCAGTGGTAGACTAAGTGATACGCCTACCCCTAACAAGACGTTGAGAGGAGTCAGGATATGCCAGATTATATAATGTCTTCAGCAATTTTACATTTTCTATTGGATGATTCAAGTCTAATATCCAGCGATAAGGTATTCCATAGTGTATATGTCACTAAACTAAAATGCAGTTTTTGAAGGAAAGGGTATTGGCAGTAGACATCTTGCAGGTAGAACTATATGCAGATGATGCTGGGAGGAGCAAAGAGCCCACTGAGGGCATATAAGAAGTAAGCCACCAAAATTGGATGAGCAGAGTAACAAAGCTGGTGTGTGATGGTGAAACTTTTAAAGAGAATCCTGTCAATCAGTGGAAGGCAGTGCTCTTCATGAAAGGGGGAATTATGTGATTGTATTCCTTGGAACCTGACAACGGCTTGAGTTCCGAATTATTTGTACTTATTATAGTTGGGCTTTCTAAAGGCCATGTTACACTCAATTTCAATAATCTAGCTTGGGGAATACTGAAGCTAGCATGATTTCTTATCTACAGTAGTGGCTAAAATTGTGGATACACCTTGATGTTTAGTTCATTTTTAGCAATATGTGCTCAAATGTTTTATGTGGCTTAGAAAGGAAAGTACACAATATTGGTTCAGAAAACTATTGAAATAAAAATTTATCAATTTGTCTTTACAAAAAAAAGACCTGAAGCTACAGTGTCAGAAGTATAGCACTATGGGGTATTATTAAATCAGAACCATTTTACATCATTAAAGTCAGTAACATGTTGAAAACCTTTTGGCACTAAACAGCTTGGCATCGTCTGGGCATTGATTCAACAAGTTTCTCGAGGTCCTCTTTTTTGATTATATGGAACCAGGAACTGATACTAATGTACTGAATCAATTACTGTTTGTTGCCTGAATGCTTTGATGCCACAGCGGTCTTCAGTCTCAACCAAAGGTCAATCAGATTGAGGTCAGGACTGTTTCCAGGCCATGACAACAATTCCACATTATCAGCAAACCACTTCTTGCAAATAGTTGCTATGTGGCATGGTGTTCCATCCTATTGATATTTAAAGTCCCCATCAGATCCAAATATGTCAGAAGCAGCATCTTGGGTTCAGATATCTGCAAGGTATTGTTTTGCACTGATGGTACCACTCAAAACTTGAATCCTACCTACATCATGACACTCAGGCGATGCTTCACAATGGCGATGAGGTCTTCTTCGCACATATTGAATATCATCACTCCCAAAAATTTAATCTTTGTCTCTTTTTCCAGTCTTTAATTGACCACCTCAACTGTTCTTTGGCCCAGTCAGCTCTTTTCCTCCTTTGAGCTGGATTCAGTAATGACTTTTTCCTTGGTCTGCTGGTTTTCAGACTAGCTTCAACTAGTCTATGACCAACAGTTCTGTTTGACACTGCAGTAGAGGACAAAATGTTGTTTATATCATTTGCAATAATTCTTCTTTTCCCTAGAGCCAGTCTTGCTATGCACCTGTCAGTAGTAGGTGGTGTTGACTGTTTTCTGCCCTTTCCCTATTTGTTTGCAATCATTCCAGTCATCTTAAAGGAGTTGCACAGTGTCTGAACTCCAGAGGCTATTACTCTACTGCCGAGTTTCTTTGCTATGTCTCAAATTATAGCCTTCCATCCTCAATGTTACTGCAGAAGCCCTCTTTTTGGGTGACCAGTCTTGTCTCTTAGTAAATATTAACAATGAAAACTACTACCTACATTTATTATGGTCTTTCTTTTAAGTAAATACTAAGTGAAATTTATATCTTAAATAATTAAATTTTAATAATTTTAAATTATAAAAATATTTAAAAAACTATTTATGAAGAAGTAAATAACCTCAACATGTTTACAAACATTGGTAATAAACATTCAAAAGGAACATACACAATAGTATAGCAGAGTAAAACTGCATGAACAAGTGGTGTAATTGCAGGAAATAAACAAAATTGTACTCGCCTCTCGGCTTAACATGCAAAATCACAAATTTTCAGAGTAAAGGTATGCTTTTTAGTTCTTGATTGATTCAACAAACAATAACACATTCAACCATACACTTTATATCAACTAGAATAGATGAGGGATGCAAGTAAGAGACCTCAAATATACATGAAGGGAATGAATTGCTGCTGTATCCACTATTTTTGCCACTAGTGTAGTACAGAGTGAAGGGCATGTAGTAGTTTCAGTGTGAAAAAGGATTTTTAACCATATAAACAAAGTTAGATCTACAAATTACCAGTCAAAAACAATCCTGAAGATCCTAACAGAATCTTTCAAAGGGGGAGTTGTACCTGCTATGGTCAGACTTACTAATGGGAGGGAAGTGGAATTGCAAGAAAAGACAATAGCATCTGATTTTCCAGAGTTCAATTTCAGGCCATTACTAGCTAGTCAAGTCATAATTTTATCAAGTTTCTACTGTATTAGAGAGAACCAGAGAAGGAGGGCAGTGAGCAACTGGATGTCAATGGCGTACAAGAAAAATGTAAAGTCCAAGGCTAATGGAATAAGGAAAATGTTAAATAGAATCTTCCCCAGAATTGAACGATGAGGAACCCCACATGGTAGATTAACTAGTGGGATAATATATTGGACCAATGCACACAGTATGTGTGCTTTTCCAGATATAATCTGAACCATGAACTAACTGTACTTGAAATGGAAAGTTCAGAAAAATACTGGAGATGGATGGAGTGATTCACCAAATCGAATGTGGCAAAGGTCAAGCAAGATCAAAAGGACATCTGCCACTATCGAGATTAGTACTAACAAAGTCTGACAGGGTGAGAAGGGTTCATTCCATGAAGTGCACTGATCGAAAGATTGTTCATCTTGGGTGTACAGCCTCTGTGGTCTCAAGAAATTGCATAAGCTGGTTAGCTATACTCTTTTCTGCTATCTTACTAACAAAGAAGAGATTGGAAATATACTGAAAAGTTTTGATGGAGGAAATATCAGCTTTAAGAATCCCTAATTTCATTTAGTACAGGTCAACTACTTGATTTGGAATCATCCATGCAGAAGAAACACTTATAGCTGAAAACTGACATTCAAAACATGCTGAAGGTAGATGGAGTATGGAAGACAGTGCTGGTGGACACACTATCTTCAGTAAAAGAAACAAATTCATTTAGTACAACTACCACTACAAAACATACACAGTGCTGCACAGACATATGTAAAAAGACTGTTTCTGGTCATCAGAGTATACAATCTAATCAAGACAGACAACACAGTAGTTGTAGACATGGGATACATTTAGAGGGAATGGTAAGGAAAAACAAAGGACAGCAGGTGAGTCAAGATCCAAAAGCGACAGCGAAGAGGTGAGAGAGCCGAAAGTGGCTAAGCATCAGAATTTCAGGCTGCATCTGACAAAACCACCTAACAGTAATATGTATTTTATTCTGCATTGTCAGTATACAGAACATTTAAGTTTGTTCAAAAGAGCTCAGTCAGCGTAGTTACTCACCTGTAACAGGTGTTCTCCAGGAGCAGCAGGAATCAGTCCTCACATATGGGTGACGTCGGCGCCGACGGAGCCCTCGCAGAGCAATTTTCCCCAGCTTTCAAAGAAAGCCTTTGGGAATTGCAGCGCGCATGCGCGGTCCCCTTCCCGCCCAAGGGTGCCATCTTAGCCAGTCAGATGACATAGCTAAAAGACAGCATAAAAATTTGCAAAAAAACTAAAGCAGATGATTGCAACTCCAAGGGGAGGAGGGAGGGTTGTGAGGACTGATTCCTGCTGCTCCTGGAGAACACCTGTTACAGGTGAGTAACTACGCTTTCTCCAGGACCAAGCAGGAAGTCAGTCCTCACATATGGGACTCCCAAGCTTAAGGCTACCGGAGACCCTAAGCACAAAAATGAGCTCCCTCTAGCTCAGCAGTACAGAAGGAAGGAATCTTCACTGAGTTATTACCCACCGGTAGCCCCCATCCGGGATGGAGGGTAGGAGTTGCTCAAACCTCGAAGAGATTTCGGAGGACTGCCTGTCCGAAAGCACTGTCCCTGCGGGACTCCCTCTCGAGGCAGTAATGGACCGCAAAAGTCTGGCTCGAAGACCAAGTAGCGGCCCGGCAGATGTCTGCCAATGGAACAGAGCGGAGGTAAGCCACTGACGTAGCCTTCGCCCGAACACAATGAGCCGTGACCCGACTTTCTAACGAGAGTCCGGCTGCCCCATAAGCCCAAGCGATACAGTCAGCAACCCAGATGGACAGAGTACGCTTGGAGACAGGGAGCCCCAATTTATTGGGGTCAAAAGACACAAAAAGCTGAGCAGCTTTACGGTGCTCCCGCGTACGGTCAAGGTAGAAGTTTAATGCCCTTCTACAGTCCAGGGTATCAGGACCATTTCAGCTCGGCTGGAGTGTGGCCTGGGAAAGAAGGTCGGAAGTACCACCTCCTGATTGATGTGAAAAGGGGAGACCACTTTTGGAAGAAATTTAGGGTGAGTCCGTAGGACTACCCTATTTTTGTAGAACCGAGTGTAAGGGGGATCAGACACGAGGGCCTGCAATTCACTTACGCGTCTAGCGGAAGTGAGGGCTATCAGGAATAAGGTTTTCCAAGAAAGAAAACGGAGAGAACAGGTAGCCATAGGTTCAAAAGGCGGACAGGTGATCCGCTGCAAAACCACATTCAGATCCCAGTCAGGTGCTGGCGGGCGCAGAGGTGGTTTAAGTAGAAGGAGACCTCGGAGAAACCTTGCCACGAGAGGGTCGCTGGAAAGAGGTCTGCCGTCCACCGGCACATGATGTGCTGAAAGAGCACTGAGGTGAACTTTGACGGAGTTGGACTTAAGTCCCAGATTAGAGAGGTAGAGCAAGTACTGCAAGATCACCGACACCGAGCAGGAGAAGGGATCCTGAGACTGCTGGGCACACCAAGCGGAAAAGCGACGCCATTTAAGGGCGTAGCATTTGCGGGTAGAAGGTCGCCGGGAAGCTAGGACGACCTCTTCTACCTCTGCCGGCAGTAGAAGGGGAGCAAGGACTACCCTTTCAGCAGCCAGGCCATCAGATGTAGAGATCTGAGGTTGGGGTGTAGTAGGGACCCCTGATCCTGTGTTAGGAGATCTGGTTGAAACCCCAGAGGGAACGGATCCTCCACCGCTAGTTGCAGCAGGAGTGGAAACCACGGCTGTCTGGGCCACCGAGGAGCTATCAGGATCATGGAAGCTTTGTCTCGGAGAACCTTGAAAAGAGTTCGAGAGACTAGCGGTATGGGAGGAAAGGCATAGAGAAGGCTTTTCGACCATGAGAGCAGAAAAGCATCCGCCGCTACTCGAAGGGGATGCGGCTGCCGAGAGCAGAAGCGAGGAAGTTGCCGTTTGAGAGGACTGGCAAAGAGATCCATCGTGGGGAGGCCCCACTTCAGAAAAAGTTTCTGAACTACCAAGGGATCCAGTCGCCACTCGTGCGGCTGGAGGATTCTGCTGAGTTTGTCCGCCAGGCAATTTTCTTGGCCTGGGAGATAAACTGCCTTGAGAAGAATGCCGTGGCTGACGGCCCAAAAGCAGAGCCTCTGTGCTTCTCGACAGAGAAGGAAGGAGCGCGTGCCCCCCTGTTTGTTCACGTAGAACATGGCTACTTGATTGTCCGTCTGGACAAGGACGGACCGGTGAGAAGTCAGGTGGGAGAAAGCCTTGAGAGCCAGACGGATCGCTCTGAGCTCCAGGAAGTTGATCTGCTGCGCAGACTCCCACGTGGTCCAGAGACCTTGAGTACATGCCCCTTGGCAATGCGCTCCCCATCCTAGGAGAGAAGCATCAGACGTCAGCACTTGAGCCGGCGGAGGAGACTGAAAAGGCATTCCGAGTACCAGGTTTGGCCGATGAAGCCACCACTGTAGAGAAGAGGCCAGCGGGCCGGAGATCCGCACTAAGTTGGCTAGGCCGCCCGTGGCCTGTTGCCACTGCTTGCGAAGGCACCACTGAGCAGGCCGCATATTCAGGCGGGCATTGGGGGTCACGTGGACGGTGGAAGCCATATGGCCGAGTAGTCTCAGGAAGCGCCTGGCCGAGACCAGGGACTAGCTGCGAAAACGGCTGGCTAGGTCCATGAGCCGTTGAGCCCTGTCGAGAGGCAGGAAAGCTCGCGCCTGAAGAGTGTGCAACCTTGCGCCGATGAACTCGAGATCTTGCGAGGGGAGCAAAGTGGACTTTGCGAAGTTTATGACAAAGCCCAAGTACTGGAGAAGAGTCACAGTGCAGTGTGTGGCTTTTGTGACTTCTGGAGAGGACGATGCTCTGATGAGCCAGTCGTCTAGGTATGGAAAGACAGAGGCCGTGAAGCCGGAGATAAGCCGCCACCACCGCGAGACATTTTGTGAAGACTCGTGGTGCGGAGGATAGGCCAAAGGGCAGTACTCTGTACTGGTAATGATTTCCTGCCACCACAAACCTTAGGTATTGGCGGTGGCTTGGGTGGATGAGGATGTGCGTGTAGGCATCCTTTAGATCCAAGGAGCATAGCCAATCTCCCTGCTGGAGATAGGGCAGAAGGATTCCAAGGGTAAGCATCTTGAACTTCTCCCTCACGAGGAACTTGTTGAGGTTGCGCAAGTCCAGGATGGGTCTGAGGCCTCCCGTTCTTTTTGGTATTAGGAAATACCTGGAATAGAAGCCTTGACACCTCAGGTGGTGGGGCACCGGTTCCACAGCCTGTTCCTGAAGAAGACTTGCTAACTCCTGAAGGAGTAAGTCCCTGTGCAGAGGGAGTCATGGAGGCTCTCCCGGGAAATAGGAGGGAGGGACCTGGTGGAAGTGGAGAAGATAGCCTTCTCTCACAACATGAAGCACCCAGGCATCTGAAGTGATGTTGGACCACCTGTGGGCAAAGTGGACCAGCCGGCCTCCTGTGCTGGGAGGAACCAGCTGAGGGGGAGAGGCTATGCCGATGAAGTCAAAAAACCCCACCCTGCTGAGCAGGGGCCGGTGGTGCAGACTTGTTGGCTTGCTGCCTACGGGACCCGTTACCCCGTCCCTTGGCCTGCTGACCCTGTTGGGGAGCTGCGGAGGCCTGATATTGAGGGTAGTGTTTATAGGCAGCCGCCTTTCTCGGGTAAAAGGACTTCTTTCCCGAGCCCTTCTTCTTCTGGGAAGGGGCAGAGGTCTTCCTAGAGAGCCTAGTTCTGGTGAGAGTCTCCGTCTCGATTTGTGCAGCCTTCTCAGCCATGGGCTTGCCAAAGAGGTTCTCACCTCGGCAGGGGACATCGACCAACTTGTCCTGCACCCAGGGTTCAAGGTCAGACGACTGAAGCCAAGCCTATCGGCGGGCACCGATGCCGGCTGCGGCCACTCGAGCCGATGCTTCAAAGCCATCATAGGCTGCTCGAGAAATGAATTTGGAGCATTCCCGAATACCAGTGGACAAGGCTAGGAACCTCCGCAAAGGTTCCTCGGACAGCCCAGCAGAGAATCTGGCTATCTCTTTAGCCAGGTCTCTAAGGTACATGCCCATGTAGAGCTGGTAGGTCTGGACCCGACAAGCAAGCATAGAGCCCTGGAAACACTTCTTACCGAGGCCATCCAGGTTGCGGGCCTCCCTGCCAGGAGGCACCGAGGAGTGCATCTTCTGGCTCTTAAGCCTATGCATGGCCGATTCCACAACCATGGAATGGTGCGGTAGCTGTGCTTTTTGGAAGCCAGGGCTCTTGCGGACTCAATAGATGGAATCGACCCGCTTGCTTAATACCGGCGACGATGCCGGACTCTCCCACATGTGGAAGAGTAGTCGTTCCAGCATGGGAGGAACCGGTACAGTAAAGTGCTCCCTGGCGGGAGAGTCGTACTGAAGGGCGTCGAGCTCTTCGGCTCGAGGCTCCTCCTCGGGATCCGCAGGGAAGGCCAAAGCCTTGGCCATATCCCTGACGAAGTCCGAGAACCGGGCATCCTCCGGGGGGGACTGTTTCCGAGGTTCGGACTCAGGGGAGTCCGAGGGGACACACCGAGTCCGAAAAGAATCAGGTGACTCTTCCACTTCAGACTCCCAGGCCGACTCCGAGGAGGAATTGGTGGGGTCGGTTCGGGCGGGCGGAGGCATTGGCCGCGACGACCTCGGTCCCGAACGGGAGGCCGAGGGTGACCTCGACCGAGGATCGACTCTAGCCCGCATGGACGAGGATCGGCTCGGTCTCCGGGGTCGACTTAGACGTCGATGTCCCGGCGGTCGGGGCAGAGGCGCCAGCGAGGCTAGCGATCAGTGCCCGCTGCTGGTCCATGAAGGCAGATAGTCTGCTCTCCAAGGCCGTCAACCTGAGTCCAACCTCAGGTGACCCAGCAGCCCCCGACTCGGGCCCCGACGTCGGACCCCTCGGAGGCGAGTCCAGGAGGACTACAGGACTTACCCGAGCAGGCAACTCCGATTCCAAACGAGGTCGCTTCGGGAGACGTTCCTTCTCCAAAGACCCGGGACGGCTATCGGGGCTATGCGACCTGGTCCTCGCGGAACCAGGAGCGTCCACCGACACCGCCCTCGCGGGTTTCGCCTTCCGATGATGATCCCCGGAGGGAGAATCTCTGTCGGAGGAACTCCGGCGATGCTCAGAGCTGGAGCCTCTGGACGCCGAGGCCTCCGACGAGGTCCGGGTACGGGTGGGATCTGCGAAGATTCTTTCCCGCTGATGCCGCCAATTCCGTAAAGCTTTGGAGGACATTTTGCTGCAGGCCCCACAGATCAGTTCCTCGTGATCTGGGCCAAGGCAGCGGAGGCAATTATCGTGTGTGTCAGTGAGTGACATATTTCTGTCACACTGAACACACCTTTTGAAACCACTGGCAGCCATCGGGGGAAAAAGGGCCCCTGCAAGGTCAAAGGACCGGGCTGCCAGCGAAAAACCGAAAAACGAAACTGACAAGAAAAATCAGAAAAACCGAAAAATGAGAGAAGGACTCGCAACGGCGTTGCGAGTCCGGGCAGGAAAGAGACCGGCGAACGAAAAATCAACTTTTTCTGCCGGGACAAGAAGACCACATCTGTAGGGCTCCGCGGAAAAAAGAAGACTGGCTAAGATGGCACCCTTGGGCGGGAAGGGGACCGCGCATGCGCGCTGCAATTCCCAAAGGCTCTCTTTGAAAGCTGGGGAAAATTGCTCCGCGAGGGCTCCGTCGGCGCCGACGTCACCCATATGTGAGGACTGACTTCCTGCTTGGTCCTGGAGAATATATGTTTGAGAAAGAGGTAGATTAACACCTACCATGGCTGCCTATACAGAGCTGAATCAAATAAAAAATCCTGCTATTGATCTTCAAAACCAACCACCCTCCCATCTACAATCTCTACTACACAGAACCTAATGATGATCCTGATACAGAGGCCCCTCCCCATCACCAACCAGCTAAACACTCCCATCTACCCCCACTGAATATTCTCTCTGATTAACCTTTGGGGGGGGGGGGGGGAGAGGAGGGGATGGGTATAATTACAAAGTATCTATGATACTTGATATATTTACATGGGGATATATCAACACTTATAAAATGCATCCTCCATTTAAATAAGTTAAGTTTCTGTAACTTCTAAATGTTTTACAATTCCTTCAACCGTGTAAAAACATACCCTCCATGTAAATATCTTAACAGTTTCTATGACATGTAATTGTTTCACTGTTCCTTGTAACGCACTTTGACCTGGTGAAAAGCGGTATGAAAATAAAAACAAATAAAAACAAATAACATATTCAAAGCCACAGTATGAATGGTGAATAGGGAAAATGAATCCATCTCCCAGATGCTCTAATCACATTGAGCAAAACAACAGGAAAGTTTTTTTGTAGTTTATTGTTTCATTTTTACCAATCCCAAGAAACGGCTCATTGAACATAACAGATTTCTGTTATTACCTAATGGTTTGTACATACAAAAAGAAAGCGTAGTTACTCACCTGTAACAGGTGATCTCTGGGAACAGCAGGAATTTAGTCTTCACATATGGGTATCGTCATTACCGAAGAAGCCTGCGTGGAAACGCTCCCCAGCATTCAATAAGAATGCTTTTGGGAGCATCCCTCAGCACATGCATGCTGCCTTCCTGCCTTTCCAACTGTCCCTCTTCAGTTAGGTTTGTAGCTGAGTGAAAGGATAGAGAGATAGAGAGACAACTCCTAGAGGAGGTGGATGGGTTGTGAAGACTAAATTCCTGCTGTTCCCGGAGATCACCTGTTACAGGTGAGTAACTATGCTATCTCCAGGAACAAGCAGGAATGTAGTCTTCACATATGGGGACTCCCTAGCTGAAGATGCCAGGGAGATAGCCCCAGGAAACTTCCTCCCATGGATCTCTGGCATCCCACCAGGGTTGGTGGGTAGAAGTTGAATTAGGTCTGAAAGAGATTTTGAAGAACAGCTTGGCCAAAGAAGGCATCCCAACAGGAGACTTTATCTAGGCAGTAGTGGGCTGTAAAGGTGTGTACCGAAGCCCAGGTGGCTGCTCGACAAATGTCATCAATAGACGCAGATTGAAGGTTAGCCATAGAGGCTGCCATGGCTCTCACATTGTGAGTTGTGACATGGCCTTGAAGAGGAAGACTCTTACTCTTATAAGCAAAGGATATGCATTTTGCAATCCATTTGGATACAGTTCTCTTGGAGACTGGAAGTCCCAAATGACTAGAATTAAAAGCAATAAAAAGTTGAGAAGACTTTCTATGTTGCTGTGTTCTTTGTAGGTAAAAAGCTAAGGCTCTTTTACAATCCAAACTATGAAGGTTCCTTTCTGCATTAGAGGCATGAGGCCTCGGAAAGAATACAGTAAGATAAATTGATTGATTTAAATGAAAAGGCAAAACCACCTTTGGCATAAAGTGTGGATGAGTTCTGAGAACAACCTTATCATGGTGAAACCTAGTATAAGGAGGATCAGCCACTAAAGCTTGCAATTCACTAATGCGACGTGCAGAGGTGATTGCAATCAGGAAGATGACCTTCCAGAACAAAAACTTTAGGGTTGTAGTAGCTAAAGGTTCAAAAGGCGGTTTCATGAGCTGCCCGAGAACTAGGTTTAAATCCCATGCCACCGGTGTTGGCCTAATGGGAGGCTTTGTTAATAGAAGACCTCTCATAAATCTTGATATGAGAGGAAATTGGTTGTCCATTTAGAGGCTTATAGGAAGCTGCAATTGCACTAAGATGGACTCTTACTGAATTGGTCTTTAGACCAGAATTTGATAAATGAAGTAGATACTCTAGTATCGATTCCAAAGGTATCATAAGGGGGTTTAACCCTTTCTGTGAACACCATATAGTAAAACGTTTCCACTTGAAGGCGTAAGAGCATCTTGTGGAAGGTTTTCTAGAAGCTTGAAGGATATCCTTTACCTGTTGGGAAAGGTTGAGGTCCTGAAGGTCTAAGCTTTCAGCAACCAGGCCCTGAGATGCAGGGACTGGGGATTCGGGTGCCATAGCAGGAGAGGAGATCTGGAGCATAGCTTAACTCCAGAGGTACAGCTTGAGAGAGATGTAGAAGCAGGGGATACCACGTTTGGCGTGACCACTGTGGCGCTATGAGGATCATACAACTTCTGTCTCTCTGAAGCTTGAAGAGTGTTTTAGGGATGAGGGGAATGGGTGGGAAGGCATAGAGGAAGTCGTGACCCCAGTGAAGAAGGAAGGCGTCCCTTGCCTGGCAATTTTGAGCCGGAATCCTAGAACAGAACCGGGGAAGTTTGAGATTCAGTGGACTTGCAAATAGGCATATGTCTGGGGTTCCCCAGATCTGAAATATCTTGGCCACCTGGTCTAGGTGGAGAGACCATTCTTGAGGCAGCAGTACTCGGCTGAGTTTGTCTGCCCAAAGGTTTTGAATGCCTGGAAGATATACCACGAGATGCTCTCTGGCAAGGGCCCATAGTTGTAAAGCTTCGTTGCATAACAACAGAGAGCCTGTTCCCCCCCCCCTGCTTGTTCATGTAGAACATAGCTACTTGATTGTCCGTTTGGTCTAGGACTATCTTGTAGCTGATCTGGGCATGGAATACTTGAAGAGCTAGATAGATTGCTCTGAGTTCCAGGAGGTTTATGTGAAGACAAGCCTCCTGTGGAGTCCAGGTACCTTGGGTAAAGAGATGATGCAGGTGTGCTCCCCATCCCACCTGTGATGCATCTGTTGTTAGGGTGGCCTGGAATAGGGGTTGCTGGAAAGGAGACCCCACTAGAAGATTTTCCAGATATTGCCACCATTGTAGGGACAAGATCAGTCGTTGTGAGTTTGATATCTTGTCCGATAGACGTCCTGTGGCCTGTTTCCACTGTATGGATAGGTCCACTGGGCTGCTCGCATATGAAGGCGAGCATAGGGAACCATATGAACCGTGGATGCCATATGTCCCAATAGTTGTAGTAGTTCTCGAGCAGTTAGGTAGAACTTCACCACTGCTTGAGAAGCTAGCTGCATTATACGAAGACAGCGGGGTTGTGGGAGAAAAGCCCTTGACTGTCTGGTATCTAGACAAACTCCTATGAACTCTAGGGACTGAAATGGAGCAAGTTGAGATTTTGGGAGGTTTATGACCAATCCCAAGTATTGAAAGATTCGCATTGTGCGAGACAGTGCAGAGCTGGCTTCTGGAACCGTGGGGGCTCGAATGAGCCAGTCGTCCAAGTAAGGGAAGATGAATATCTCCAGGGTTCGCAGAAATGCAATTACTACTGCCATGCATTTCATTAACACTCTTGGTGCCGAAGTCAGACCAAACGGAAGAACCCTGTATTGGAAATGTTTTCCCTTAAAAAGGAATCATAAGAATTTCCTGTGATCTGGATGGATCAGAATGTGAGTATATGCATCCTTTAGATCTAGAGAACAAAGCCAATCCTGACTTTGAAGGTATGGCAGAAGAGTTCCCAGAGAAATCATTTTGAACTTTTCTCGGAACGGATATTTGTTCAATTCTCTGAGGTCTAGAATGGGTCTGTGTCGTCCTGTTTGCTTTGGAATAAGAAAATAGGGGGAGTAGAACCCTGCACCCTGTTGAAAAATGGGCACCTCCTCTATTGCTCCTTCAGCAAGGAGTGTTGAGACCTCTTGATCCAGTAGATTGCCTGTAGAGGTTTGGGAATTGAACTGTCTTACGATTGTAGGAGAGGGCATACTGTGAAAATGAAGTTTGTACCCCTCTCCCACAATGGACAGAGTGCAGTTTTCTGCTGTTATTTGGTGCCATCTGTTGGCAAAATGACACAACCTGCCTGGAATGTTTAGGGGTTCTGTACCTTTCAGAGGCAGGAAGGCTAAGTTCTCTATGAAGGAGTCAAAGCCCTTGAGGGGGCTGGGCCTGTGGATCTGGTTGAGCTCTAAGGCCTTTTGGCTGGATTGTTGTTGTTGACCCTTCTGGGCAACTTGACCCTGAGCTTGCCCTTGCTGGGTATAGGACGGATAAAACGTCCTCTTTTTGCTGAAAAAAGGTTTTTTATAGGGTTTCTTTTTGGCTGGAGTGGCTGTAGATTTTGACAATCTCACTAGCCTTCTCCTGCCAATTCTTGCCAAAGAGGTTTTCTCCTGTGCAAGGGATGTTTCCCAATTTATCCTGTACCCAAATCTCCAAGTCTGATGCCTGAAGCCAGGCAATCCGATGTGCACCAATGGCAATAGCAGAGGTTCTGCTGATGCATTCAAAGCAGTCAAAGGCTGCACGGTTTACAAACCTGGAGACATCTTGAGCATGCTTGACAAGAGTAAGAAAATCCTGTCATTTGTCCTCAGGGAGAAGGGGGCTCATAAGCTCCAAATCTCCTGTGACCTCTTTGAGGAACATTCCCAAATATAAAATATATGAGCTGATCCTAGCTGAAAGCATGGAAGCCTGAAAGGTTTGACGCCCAAAAGCGTCAAGAGTCCTGCATTCACGACCTGGAGGATTGGATGCATGTATCTCTGCACTTTTCATCCTACGCATGGCTGACTCCACTACCATTGAATGGTGTGGCAGCCGAGTCTTTTGAAAACCAGGACATGGTGGAACTCGATACATGGTATCGAGTCTCCTAGAATGAGGAGATGTGGTCAAAGGTGTCTCCCACATTCTGAGCATCAAATCATGAAGAATTTCATGAATAGGCAGAGTGGCTGCCTCCTTGGGAGCCTTAGGGTATTGGAGAATTTCCAATTCCTTTGCTCTAGGTTCTTTTTCAGGAGCTACCGTGATTGAAAGGCCTTGGGCCACATCATGAATAAAATCCTGAAAAGACATGTCTTCCAGAGGAGACATTCTGCATTGGGGAGAAGAAGAGTCTTCCGGGAGAAACACTATGGTACCAGCAGAATTATCAGAGTCATCGGAATCGGAGGATTCAAAATATCTCTGATCCCGATGTTCATGCAAAGCACAGTCTCGGTATCGATCAAAGTCGGTACCGAATTGGTCCAGTACCGATCTGTTGATGCCAGAAAAAGTCAGCATGGGAAGGATTCCCACCAGGCCTGGTACTGTCGGTTCTGGTACTGATATCTGTACCGGCATCGGTACCGGTGCCCATTGAACCACCGGTGTCAACAGTACTGCAGCTGTAAGGAGAGCTACAAGACTGCATTCGATAGCGAGGAATCTCTGGTCTATTGATGCTGCCGATGCCTGGGTATCGGTACCAGTAAAAGCGGCCAGAACCCCTGAGCATGGCACCAGTAGTTCTGCTGAGGTCAAGGCCTTAAGAACATCCTGGAACCCCGTTGATGCTTTAGAGGCCGAAGCCTCCCGCCGGGGCTGCTTTGCCAGTGTAGATTCCTCAAGGGCAATGCCAATGGCCTCTTGATGCTTTGAAGGAGAGCTACCCTTTGAGGACCGGCTCTTATGTTCAGTTACCTGAGATCCATGGGAGGAAGACGAGGCTCTTGAAGACGTCGATGCAATGGACCTGGTATCTGAAGAAAAGAGGGTACCGAGCTGTCTGTCTTCCTCTTTTTGTCATTACCATACAGGAGGAACACTCAGATGGAGAATGGTCAGGGCCTAAACATTTTAGACACTAGTCATGGGTGTCGGTGACGGAGATGGAATTTGTTACCGGAGGATGTAGTAAAAGCTGTTAGTGTAGCTGGGTTTAAAAAAGGTTTGGACAAGTTCCTGAAGGAAAGATCCATAAACCATTATTAAGAAGGGACCCAGAATATCAATGCTTGACCCAGTACAAGCATTGTGGAACCTGTGTCTTTTGGGGAAACTGCTAGGTACGTATGACCTAGATTGGCCACTGTTGGAAACAGGATACTGGGCTTGATGGACCTTGGTCTGACCCAGTATGGCATATCCTATGTTCTTATGGTACCACCGCATTTAATACATTTTTTAAAACCACTAGATTGTTTTTCCATCTTTTGGGAAAAATGGGGCCTAATGCCCAAAACGGCACCTAGCACCAAGAGAAAAAGTTTCTGAAGAGAAACAGTTAAAAAAAAAAAATATATATATATATTTTTTTTTTTTTTGAAAAGAGGAAAGAACCAGCGGTACCGGTAGGTGTCGTGCGGAGGCAGGCACGACCACAAGAAAGAGTAGTTACTCACCTGTAACAGGTGTTCTCCAGGAGCAGCAGGAATCAGTCCTCACTATGAAAGCCTTTGGGAATACTACACGCATACGCGGTCCCCTTCCCGCCTAAAAGGTGCCATCTTGCTCAGTCAAATGACATAGCTAAAAAAACAGCACACAAAAATGTAAAAAGGAACTGTGTACAACTGCAACTCCCAGGGGAGGAGGGAGGGTTGTGAGGACTGATTCCTGCTGCTCCTGGAGAACACCTGTTACAGGTGAGTAACTACTCTTTCTCCAGGACCAAGCAGGAAGTCAGTCCTCACTTATGGGACTCCCCAGCTTCAGGCTACCAGGAACCCAGAGCTGAAAAATGAGCTCCCTCTAGCCTCAGCATCAGAGAAAGGATTTCACTGAAAACATACCTCCACCGGTAGCCCAACCAGAGGGCTGGAGGGTAGGAGTTGCCTAAACCTCAAAGAGATTCTGGAACACTGCCTGACCGAAAGCTGTCCCTGTGGGACTCCCTCTCCAGGCAGTAATGGGCCGCAAAAGTGTGGCTTGAGGACCAAGTTGCAGCCCTGCAGATGTCTGCCAAATGGTACAGAGCGGAGATGAGCTACTGAGGCAGCCATTGCCCTGACACGGTGGGCCGTGACCCGACCCTGCAAAGGAAGGTCAGCTGCTCTGTAAGCCCAGGTGATACAGTCAGCCACCCAGATGGACAAGGTACGCTTGGACACAGGTACCCCCAAGTTATTGGGGTCAAAAGATACGAAGAGCTGAGTAGCCCTTCTATGCCCCTGCGTATGCTCAAGGTAGAAGGACAAAGCCCTCCTAAAGTCCAGGGTATGCAGGACTGTCTCAGCCCAGCTTGCAGGGGGCCTAGGGAAGAATGTTGGAAGAACCACCTCTTGGTTGAGATGGAAAGAGGAGACAACCTTGGGGAGGAACTTAGGATGAGTCCTAAGGACTACCCTGTTCCTATAGAAGCGAGTATATGGCCTGTCACAGACCAGGGCTTGAAGTTCACTCACTCACCTGGCCGAGGTCAAAGCCACTAGGAATAGAGTCTTCCAGGATAGGAAGCGTAAAGGACATGTAGCCATGGGCTCAAAAGGTGGGCGAGTAAGTTGCTGCAAGACCACATTCAACTCCCACTCAGGGGCCGGTGGACGGAGAGGAGGCTTGAGCAATAGTAAGCCTCTGAGAAATCTGGACACCAAGGAGTGAACTGACAAAGAGTGTCACTCCACCAGACAGTGATGAGCTGCCAGAGCAGAGAGGTGGACCCGAACAGAATTGGACTTAAGGCCCTGATTGGACAAGTGCAGTAGGTACTGGAGCACTACTGGCACAGTGCAGGTGAAAGGATCTTCCTTGCATTGCTGACACCACAAGGAGAACCTTCTCCACTTTAGGGCATAAGTTTTCCTGGTGGATTGCTTTCTAGAGGCCAAGACCACCTCTTCCACTTCCTGAGGTAGACCCCAGGGAGCCAAGACTACCCTTGCAGCCTCTATGCCATCAGATGGAGAGATTTGAGATTGGGATGCAGAAGGGAACCCTGATCCTGAGATAGGTCGGGTTGGAATCCCAGAGGGATGGGTGTCTCCACTGCCAGTTGAAGTAGCAGGGGGAACCAGGGCTGCCTCGGCCACCTGGGAGCAACCAGAAGTACTGAGGCCTTGTCCCTGAGAATCTTGAACAAGGTTCGGGCCACCAGAGACATAGGAGGAAACGCATAGAGCAGGCCCTGGGACCAAGAAATCAGGAAGGCATCCGCCGCCACCCTTAGGGGATGCAGTTGCCTGGAACAAAACCTGGGCAGTTGGTGATTCAGGGGACTGGCAAAGAGATCCATGGAGGGAAGTCCCCATTTTAGGAAAATCTGTTGAACCACCAAAGGGTGCAGCTGCCATTCGTGGGGCTGCAGAATTCTGCTTAAGCAGTCTGCCAGAAGGTTCTCCTGAGCAGGAAGATAAACAGCCCTCAGCAACATCTGGTGCCAGAGGGCAAAAGAGCAAAGGGCCTGTGCTTCCAGGCATAGAGGCCTGGACCCAGTGCCACCCTGTTTGTTCACATAGAACATGGCTACTTGGTTGTCTGTCTGAACTAGAACAGACTGGTGGGCCAAGGAGTGAGAAAAAGCCGTGAGGGCTAAATGAATAGCCCGCAGTTCCAGTAGGTTGATCTGTTGCAGGGCTTCCCATGGGGACCAGAGGCCTTGGGTGCAGCTCCCTTGACAGTGTGCACCCCAGTCCTGCAAGGAGGCATCGGTTGTCAACACCACTGTGGGGACAGCTACCTGAAAAGGCACCCCCTGCAGCAAGTTGGGGGGGTGCAGCCACCACTGAAGAGAATCCAGGAAAGGTTTGGATACTCTCACTTTGTCTGCTAGGCTCCCTGTGGCCTGCTTCCACTGAGTTCTGAGGCACCACTGTGCAGGCCTCATGTGGAGGTGGGCATTGGGGGTCACATGCACAGTCGATGCCATGTGTCCCAGGAGCTGCAGACAGAGCCTGGCAGAAACCTTTGGCATGCTGAGAAACCGGGATGCCAACTCCATGGGCTTTTGAGCTCTATCCTCTGGCAAGTACCCCCGTGCTTGCAGAGAGTCCAGCCGTGCTCCTATGAACTCGAGGTTCTGGGAGGGGAGCAAAGTGGACTTTGCGAAGTTTATGACAAAGCCTAGGTCTTGAAGGAGTGTGACAGTCCTAAAGGTGGCCTGCCTGGCAGGTTTGACCCCGGATGAGCCAATCGTCCAGATAGGGGAAGACAAATATCCCTTGAGTCCTCAAGTAGGCTGCCACCACAGCTAGGCACTTTGTAAAGACCCGTGGGGCGGAAGTTAGGCCAAAAGGCAGTACCCTGTACTGGTAATGGTTTCCTCCCACCACGAACCTGAGGTACTTTCTGTGGTCTGGATGAATGAGGATGTGAGTGTATGCATCCTTTAGATCTAAGGAGCATAGCCAATCTCCCTGCTGGAGGTAGGGCAGAAGTGTTCCAAGAGTAAGCATCTTGAACTTCTCTTTCTCCAATAACTTGTTGAGGTTTCTGAGGTCTAGGATAGGCCTTAGGCCTCCTGTCCTCTTTGGCACCAGAAAATACCTGGAGTAGAACCCGTGCCCTTGTAGGCAAGGAGGTACCGGCTCCACCACCTTGTCCAGAAGCAGACCCTGAGGTTCTTGGAGGAGGAGGGTGGTGTGCAGGAGAGGCCCCAGAGGCTCTCCTGGAAAGTAGACAGGAGATAGTTGTTGGAAATGAAGCATATAGCCTTGGTGAATGATGCTTAAAACCCAAGCATCCCCTGTAATGGGTGGCCACCGGTGGGCAAACAGGGCTAAGCGACCTCCTGTGCAGGGATGGGACAGCAGGGACGGAGAGGCTATGCCTTGGGAGTCAAAAAACCCCTCCCTGCTGGGTAGGAGCAGGAGCCGGAGGCTTGGGGGTCTTCTGCCTATGGGGCCCATGTCCCTGCCCCTTGGCCTGCTGCCCCTGAGGGGGAGCTGGGGAGTCCTAGTATTGAGGGAAAGGTTTGTAGGCAGACACCTTTCTCGGGTAGAAGGACTTTTTACCTGAGCCCTTCTTTTTGTGAGAAGGGGCAGAAGTCTTTCTGGACAGCCTAGTCCTGGTCAGGTGCTCGGTCTCGAGCTCAGCGGCCTTCTCAGCCATGGGTTTGCCAAAAAAGTTCTCACCTCGGCAAGGGACATCGACCAACTTGTCCTGAACCCAAGGCTCGAGGTCCGATGACTGCAGCCATGCCTGGCATCGGGCCGCGATGCCGGCGGCCGCCACACGAGCTGAAGCCTCGAAGCCATCGTAGGCCGCTCAGGACATGGAATTTGGAACAGTCCCGGATTCCGGAAGACAAAGACTGGAACCTCTGCAAAGGTTCCCCGGAGAGACCAGCAGAGAACCTGGCAAGCTCCTTTGCCAGGTCTCGGAGAAACATGCCCATGTACAGCTGGTATGACTGGACACGGCAAGCAAGCATCGAGCCCTGGTAGCACTTTCTGGCGAAAACATCCAGGTTCTGGGCCTCCCTACCACGGGGCACCGCGGAGTGCATCTTCTGGTTCTTTAGTCGATGAATGGCCGATTCCACCACCATGGAATGGTGCGGCAGCTGCGCCTTTTGGAAGCCAGGGCTCTTACGGAGTCGATAAATGGAATCAACCCGCTTGCTCAAGACCAGCGCCGAGGCCTGTGCCTCCCACATCCGGAAGAGGAGCCGTTCCAGCATCGGAGGAACCGGCACAGTAAAGGCCTCCTTCGGAGGAGAGTCATACTGGAGGGCCTCAAGCTCCTCGGCTCGAGGCTCCTCCTTGGGGATGGCAGGAATCGCCAAGGCCTTGGCCATGTCCCTCACGAACTCCGAGAACCGGGTGTCCTCCGGAGGGGACCTACTCCGGGGCTCGGACTGCGGTGAGTCCGACGGGACGCACCGAGTCCGGAAGGTACCGGGGGACTCCTCATCCTCCGTCTCCCAGGCTGACTCATCGGAAGAGTAGAGGGGCTCCGACCACGCGGGTCGAGGTGGCACCTGCCCTGACGCCGAAGGCACCGGCATCGACACCCTCGGTTCCGAGCGGAAGGTCGAGGGAGACCTTGACCGAGGACAACCTCGAGCCTTCATGGTCTCGAGTATCGGCTCAGTCTACGGGGTCGACTTCGACGTCCCGGTGGTCGGGGCAGATGCACCAGCGAGGCTGGCCATCAGTACCCGCTGCTGCTCCATGAAGGCAGACAATCTGCACTTCAAGGCTGTCAGCCTGAGTCCAAGCTCAGGAGACTCAGCAGCTACTGACTCGGGCCCCGGCGGCGCCCTCGGAGGAGAGTCCACGAGGACTACAGGACTTGTGTCCGACGGTCTCCGGCTCTACACGAGGTACTTTGGACGGCTTCTCCTGCTCCAAAGGCCCGGGACGGCGGTCGGGGGTCTTAGACCTGGCCCTCGAGGAACCAGGGACCTCCTCCAATGACACCCTCGTGAGCCGTTTCTTCCTCTTGCGTTCCCGGTCAGGGGACCCCCTGTCCAAGGAACCCTGGCGATGCTCGGGATCAGACTCCTGAGACGTCGAGGCCTCAGATGAGGTCTGGGCCCGGCCGGAGGCAGAATCTGAAAAAATCCTTTCCTTTTGGTGCTGACGGCTTCGAAGTGCCTTGGTGGACATTTTACCACATGGGCCACAGATCATGGGGTCATGATCTGGGCCGAGGCACCGAAGGCAGCAGTCGTGTGTGTCGGTGAGAGACATTAGTTTCTTGCACCAATCACACTTCTTGAAACCACTGGAAGCCATTGGGGAAAAAAGGGCCCCCGCAAGGTCAAAAGACCAGCCTTCCAAGGAAAAACAGAAAAAAGGTCGCGAACGCCAGCCACGAAGGGCAAAAACCGACAAATAGAGAACAGGCTCGATACCGGTGTACCGAACCCGGCAGGAAGGGGAACCGGCGTCGAACTCAAAGAAAAAGTGAAGAAATCTTTAAAAAAAAAGTCAACTTTGCCTGGGTGACTAGGACGAACGTCCGAAGGGCTCCACGGAAAAAGAGAGACTGAGCATGATGGCACCTTTAGGCAGGAAGGGAACCACGCATCCGTGTAGTATTCCCAAAGGCTTTCATAGAAAGCTGGGGAAATGCTCCGCACGGGGGCTCCATCGGCGCCGATGTCACCCATAAGTGAGGACTGACTTCCTGCTTGGTCCTGGAGAAAACAAGTTTAAAGAAGAAATTTTCTGCGGTGACAGGGTATGTGTCCTGTCCGCTCTGCGGAAAACGAAGAACTGAAGAGGGACAGTTGGAAAGGCGGGAAGGCAGCTCGCATGTGCTGAGGGATGCTCCCAAAAGCGTTCCTATTGGACGCTGGGGAGCGTGCCCATGCAGGCTCCATCAGTACCGACAATACCCATATGTGAAGACTACATTCCTGCTTGTTCCTGGAGATAGATATTATTCAAAATAATCAGAGGGTTTTCTTACACTGGCAAGACATATAGGGCCTGATATTCAAAAGGCATTTACAGTTTACAGCCCTGTAAACCATGTAAATGTCTCTGACAAGGTTAGTGCCGTTGAATATCCCCGATCTTCTTCCCTACACGCCCTGATGCTAACTGCTTAGCATCGGGGCATTCCAGGGAGGAGCAGGGTGCAGACAGTTGATTACCAGGCAGCAGTGATATTGCATGCTGCCCGGTTAGCTTCTGTGGTTGGAAGGCTATGTGGCAAACATGGCTAATCAGTGCCAGGGTTGCATATGACCCCAGCACTGAAGATCGAAGGTTAGGGATCAGTGCAAAGCTGACCTAGATGAATATCGGGCACATAGACTATACCAGTAGTTCTCAACTCTGTCCTTAGGATACATCCAGCCAGTCACGATATATGAGATGGATTTGCATGCACTCTCCTGGTGGTATGCAAATCTATCTCATGCATATTCATGGTATCATGAAAACCCAACTGGCTGGGTGTGATCCAAGAGACTGGGTTGAAAACCACTGGACGAGACTATACAATCTTATTTACTACAATACATTTTGATGAGGGCTTTGAACAGTCGATATATTGTGGCACGGGCCATATTTATCCATAACCAGAATTAGGAAATTGGCTGCTTCAATCAGCTTTTGCATCCTGCTTTGATTTCATGAAGAACTCTGGTTTGATGACACACCGATAGGCCAGAAGCTGGGGTACAATTCCATGGAGTATGTTTATTGATAAAAAGACCATTTTAGACTCTTGTGGTACTCTGTAGATATAAGGTGTTCTGGCATGAAGAGAAGCACCAATATGAGAAAACTGGGCCTGCAGACATAAAACAAAAACAATAAATAAGATGTATGTATGCTCCACCAATAGATATTTCACAAAGGGGCTGATATTCAAAGGAATTTACATGGCTTACAGACCTATAAACCATGTAAATGCTGCTGAATGGAATATTCAGTGGCAGTAACATGGTTAGTGCCGCTGAATGGAATATTCAGTGGCAGTAACATGGTTAGTGCTGCTGAATATCCCCAATTAATGCCACTACATGTCCCGATGATAACCACTTAGCATCAGGCTTGTCAGAGTAGTTACTCACCTGTAACAGGTGTTCTCCAGGAGCAGCAGGAAATCAGTCCTCACATATGGGGGATGTCAGCACCGACGGAGCCCCTGTGTGGAGCACTTCCCCAGCTTTCAAGGAAAGCCGTTAGGAATGCAGCGCGCATGCGTGGTCCCCTTCCCACCTAAGGGTGTCATCTTGCTCAGTCTGATGACATAGCTAAAAGACAGCAAAAAACAAAATGAATTATGTGACTGCAATCCAGGGGAGGAGAGAGGGTCATGAGGACTGTTTCCTGCTGCTCCTGGAGAACACCTGTTACAGGTGAGTAACTACTCTTTCTCCAGGACCAAGCAGAAAGTCAGTCCTCACATATGGGACTCCCCAGCTCTAGGCTACCAGGAACCCAAAGCTGAAAAAATGGCTCCCTCTTAAGAGCCTCAGCATCCGTGATAAGAATATCCTCTGAGAACGCTCCTGTATGATAGCCCAACACAAGGGCCAGAGGGTAGGAGTTGCCTAAACCTCAAAGAGATTACAGAGTACCGCCTGTCCGAAAGTACTGTCCCTTCGGGACTCTCTCTCTCGAGGCAGTAATGGGCTGCAAACGTCTGGCTTGAAGACCAAGTAGCGGTCCGGCAGATGTCTGCCAACGGAACCGAGCGGAGATGAGCTACTGACACGGCTTTCGCCCTGACACGGTGGGCCGTGACTCGACCCTGCAAGGAGAGGCCGGCTGCCTTGTACGCCCAGGCAATACAATCTGCTACCCAAGTGGACAACGTACGCTTGGAGACAGGCAACCCCAGTTTATTAGGGTCAAAGGAGACGAAGAGCTGAGTAGCCCTTCGATGCCCCCGCGTACGTTCTATGTAAAAGAACAACACCCTCTTACAGTCCAGGGTATGCAAGACTGTTTCAGCCCAGATGGTATGCGGCCTGGGAACGAATGTCGGAAGAACCACCTCCTGGTTGAGGTGGAAGGAGGAGACAACTTTTGGAAGGAACTTCAGATGGATCTGTAGGACCACCCTGTTCCTATAGAACCGTGTGTACGGTCTATTAGAAACCAGAGCTTGTAGCTCACTCACACGTCTGGCCGAGGTGAGAGCTACCAGGAAGAGCACCTTCCAAGAAAGGAAGCGTAAATGGCAAGTAGCCATCGGCTCAAACGGTGGGTGAGTAAGTTGCTGCAAGACCACGTTAAAATCCCACTCAGCAGATGGTGGACGAATCGGAGGCTTGAGCAGAAGCAGGCCTCTGAGGAAGCGGGACACCAAGGGGTGAACCAACAGAGACTGACCCTCCACCGGTGCGTGGTGTGCTGATAAGTCCAACTCTGTTCGGGTCCACCTCAGGGCTCTAAGGCCTAGGTCTGACAGGTGAAGTAGGTATTGTAGTACTACTGGCACAAGGCAGGAGAAAAAGTCTTCATTGCGCTGAGCACATCATATTGAGAACCTACGCCACTTGAGGGCATAGGACTTTCTGTTAGACTGCCTCCTAGAGGCCAAGACCATCTCCTCAACTTCTCTAGGTCGAAGTAAAGGAGCTAGCACTATCCTTTCAGCAGCCAAGCCATCAGATGGAGGGTTCTGAGATTGGGGTGCAGAATGGAACCCTGATCCTGAGACAGGAGATCGGGTTGTCAACCGCAGAAGGAATGGATTTTCCACTGCCAACTGCAGAAGAAGTGGAAACCACGGTTGCCTCGGCCATCTGGGGCTACCAGAATCACCGAGGCCTTGTCCTGTAGAATCTTGAACAGAGTTCGGGCCACCAGGGGCGTGGGAGGAAACGCATACAGGAGGCCCATAGACCAAGAGATCAGAAACGCATCTGCTTCCATTCTCAGGAGATGTGGCTGTCTGGAGCAAAACTTGGGCAGCTGCCGGTTTAGTGGACTCGCACAGAGATCGATTGATGAAGTCCCCATCGTAGAAAGATCTGCTGGACCACCAGTGGATTCAACTGTCATTCGTGAGGCTGGAGAATCCTGCTTAGTTTGTCTGCCAAGAAGTTCTCCTGACCAGGTAGATAAATGGCTTTGAGGAACATGCCTTGTCTGACTGCAAAGAAGCAAAGGGCCTGTGCCCCCTTGCTTATTCACATAGAACATTGCTACCTGATTGTCTGTCTGAACTAAGACAGACTGGTGAGAGAGGGCATGAGAAAATGTCCGGAGAGCAAAGCGGATTGCTCGCAGCTCCAACAGATTGATCTGCTGTGTGGCCTCCCAAGGAGACCAGAGGCCTTGAGTGCACGTGCCCTGGCAATGTGCACCACAGCCCTTTAAGGAAGCATCGGTCATCAGCACCCTTGTGTGTGCTGGGGCCTGAAAAGATACCCCCCTGAGAAGGTTTGGGAGATGTAGCCACCACTGCAGGGAGTCCAAAAGTGGTTTGGACACCCCTACTCTGTCTCCGAGGTCACCTGTGGCCTGCGCCCACTGAGCTCTGAGGCACCACTGAGCTGCCCGCATGTGCAGACGGGCATTCGGCGTCACATGTACCGTGGATGCCATGTGGCCCAGGAGCTGCAGGTTAGTGTCTGGCAGAGACCCAAGACTTGCTGTGGAACTGGTTGGCCAAGTCCATCAGTCTGTGGGCCCTGTCCTCGGGCAAGTAAGCTCTTGCCTGCAGGGTGTCTAATCTTGCCCCTATAAACTCTAGGTTCTGTGAGGGGAGCAAAGTGGACTTTGCGTAGTTTATGACAAAGCCCAGATGCTGAAGAGAGACAGTGCGAAGAGTGGCTTGTCTGGCCTCCTGGACAGACTGGCCCCTGATGAGCCAGTCGTCCAGGTATGGGAAGACAAAAATTCCCTGATTCCTGAGATAAGCTGCCACCACCGCCAGGCATTTGGTGAAAAC
This sequence comes from Ichthyophis bannanicus, assembly GCA_033557465.1. Lineage (NCBI taxonomy): Eukaryota > Metazoa > Chordata > Amphibia > Gymnophiona > Ichthyophiidae > Ichthyophis > Ichthyophis bannanicus. The sequence goes on along the minus strand of CM066043.1, from coordinate 197,341,960 downwards.
CCTGGGGGCGGAAGTTAGGCCAAAGGGAAAGAGTAGTTACTCACCTGTAACAGGTGTTCTCCAGGAGCAGCAGGAATCAGTCCTCACATATGGGTGACATCGGCACCGACGGAGCCCTCGCGGAGCAATTTCCCAGGCTTTCAAAGAAAGCCTTTGGGAATTGCAGCGCGCATGCGCGGTCCCCTTCCCGCCCAAGGATGCCATCTTGCTCAGTCTGATGACATAGCTAAGAGACAACAAAAAAATTAGCAAAAACGAAATGAGAGGACTGCAACTCCAAGGGGAGGAGGGAGGGTTGTGAGGACTGATTCCTGCTGCTCATGGAGAACACCTGTTACAGGTGAGTAGCTACTCTTTCTCCAGGACCAAGCAGGAAGTCAGTCCTCACATATGGGACTCCCTAGCTTAAGGCTACCGGAGACCTCAAGTGGAAAAATGAGCTCCCTCTGGCTCAGCAGCACAGAAGGAAGGAATCTTCTCTGAAAACGCCCCCAACCGGTAGCCCAACATCAGGGCCGGAGGGTAGGAGTTGCTTAAACCTCAAAGAGATTATGGAGGACTGCCTGACCGAAAGCACTGTCCCTGTGGGACTCACTCTCCAGGCAGTAATGGGCCGCAAAAGTCTGGCTTGAAGACCAAGTAGCGGCCCGGCAGATGTCTGCCAATGGAACAGAGTGGAGATGAGCCACTGACGCAGCCTTCGCCCTGACACGATGAGCCGTGACTCAACCCTCCAACGAGAGGCCGGCCGCCCCATAAGCCCTGGCGATACAGTCAGCGACCCATATGGACAAAGTATGCTTGGAGACAGGTAGCCCCAACTTATTGGGGTCAAAAGAAACAAAGAGCTGAACAGCTCTCCTATGCTCCCGCGTACAGTCAAAGTAGAAGGACAAGGCCCTCCAACAGTCCAGGGTATGCAGGACCATCTCAGCCCGGCTGGAGTGCGGCCTGGGAAAGAAGGTTGGAAGAACCACCTCTTGGTTGAGATGAAAAGGAGAAACCACTTTAGGAAGAAACTTAGGGTGAGTCCGTAGGACTACCCTATTCCTGTAGAACCTAGTGTAAGGAGGATCAGACACTAGGGCCTGCAGTTCACTAACGCGCCTATCAGAGGTAAGGGCTACCAAAAACAAGGTTTTCCAGGAAAGAAAACGAAGAGGGCAGGTAGCCATAGGTTCAAAGGGCGGACAGGTAATCCGCTGCAAGGCCACATTCAGATCCCATTCAGGGGCTGGTGGGCGCAAAGGAGGCTTAAGGAGAAGGAGGCCTCAGAGAAAACGAGCCACCAAAGGGTGGTTGGAGAGAGGCCTGCCATCCACCAGTGCGTGATGTGCAGAGAGAGCACTGAGGTGGACCCTGACAGAGTTGGACTTAAGGCCCAGATTGGAGAGGTAAAGCAAATATTGCAAGACCACTGCCACCACGCAGAAGGGATCCTCAGACTGCTGAGCACACCACACGGAGAACCGACGCCACTTAAGAGCGTAGGACTTCTGGGTGGAGGGCCGCCTGGAGGCCAAGACAACCTCTTCCACCTCCCGAGGCAGCAGAAGGGGAGCAAGGACTACCCTTTCAGCAGCCAGGCCATCAGATGAAGGGACCGGAGGTTGGGGTGTAGGAGAGTCCCCTGATCCTGTGACAGGAGATCGGGTTGAAACCCCAGAGGAAGAGGAGTATCCACCGCCAGCTGCATTAGAAGCGGGAACCAGGGTTGTCTCGGCCACCGGGGAGCCACTAGGATTATCGAGGCTCTGTCTCTGAGAACTTTGAAGAGTGTCCGAGACACCAGTGGCATGGGAGGAAAGGCATACAAGAGGCCTGTGGACCATGGAATCAGAAAAGCATCCGCCGCTACTCTGAGAGGATGCGGTTGTCGAGAGCAGAATCTGGGAAGTTGCCGGTTCAGAGGACTGGCAAACAGATCCATGGTGGGGAGGCCCCACTTGAGAAAGATCCGCTGAACTACCAACGGATCCAATCTCCACTCGTGTGGTTGGAGGATCCTGCTCAGCTTGTCTGCCAGGTAATTTTCTTGACCTGGTAGATAGACAGCTTTGAGCAGGATGCCGTGAAGGACGGCCCAAGAGCACAGTCTCCATGCCTCCTGACAGAGAAGGAAGGAGCCTGTCCCTCCTTGTTTGTTCACGTAGAACATTGCAACTTGATTGTCTGTCTGGACTAGCACAGACTGGTGAGAAGTGAGGTGGGAGAAGGCTCTCAGAGCTAGGCGGATGGCTCTGAGCTCTAGGAAGTTTATCTGCTGAGCAGACTCCCAAGGAGTCCAGAGGCCTTGAGTACATGTCCCTTGGCAATGTGCTCCCCAACCTAGGAGAGAAGCATCGGTTGTCAGCACCTGAGAAGGCGGAGGAGATTGAAAATCCACTCCCAGCACCAGGTTTGGTAGATGAAGCCACCACTGCAGAGAAGAGACCAGCAGGTTGGATACCTGTACTGAGTCCGCCAGGCTCCCCGTGGCCTGATGCCATTGAGTGCGAAGGCACCATTGAGCAGGACGCATGTTCAGGCGGGCATTGGGGGTGACATGGACCGTGGAAGCCATATGGCCGAGCAGTCTCAGAAATTGCCTGGCAGAGACCAGGGAATTGCTGCGAAAGTGGCTGGCTAGATCCATGAGCCTGTGTGCCCTGTCTAGAGGCAGGAAGGCCCGCGCCTGAAGTGTGTTCAACCTTGCCCCGATGAATTCAAGATTTTGAGAGGGGAGCAAAGTGGACTTTGCGAAGTTTATGACAAATCCCAAGTGCTGGAGCAGAGTCACAGTGCGATGAGTGGCCTGAATGGCCTCTTGGGAAGACTGGGCCCTAATGAGCCAGTTGTCTAGGTATGGAAATACAAAGAGGCCTTGAAGTCTTAGATAGGCCGCCACCACTGCTAGGCATTTGGTGAACACCCTGGGGGCGGAGGATAGGCCAAAGGGCAGTACTCTGTACTGGTAATGATTTCCTCCCACAACAAACCTGAGATATTGTCTGTGGTCTGGATGAATAAGGATGTGAGTATAGGCATCCTTTAGATCTAAAGAGCATAGCCAGTCTCCCTGCTGGAGGTAGGGTAGCAGGATTCCAAGGGTAAGCATCTTGAACTTTTCCCTTGCGAGGAACTTGTTGAGGTTTCGCAAGTCCAGGATGGGTCTGAGGCCTCCTGTTCTTTTTGGTATCAGAAAGTTCCTGGAATAAAAGCCTTGACCTCTCAGGTGGTGGGGCACCGGTTCCACAACCTGTTCCTGAAGAAGACTTGCCTGTGCAGAGGGAGTCTCGGAGGCTCCCCTGGAAAGTAGGAGGGAGGTACCTGGTGAAAGTGAAGAAGATAGCCTTTTTGAACTATATGAAGCACCCAGGTATCTGTTGTGATGGCTGACCACCTGTGGGCAAAGTGGACCAGCCGGCCTCCTGTGCTGAGAGAAACCAGCAGAGGGGAAGAGGCTATGCTGATGGAGTCAAAAACCCCCACCCTGCTGAGCAGGGGCCGGTGTTGTGGGCTTGGGGGCCTGCTGCCTATGGGACCCATTACCCCGTCCCTTGGCCTGCTGACCCTGTTGGGGAGCTGCTGAGGCCTGATAATGAGGGTGGTGTTTATAGGCAGCCACCTTCCTCGGGTAAAAGGGCTTTTTCCCCGAGCCCTTCTTCTGAGAAGGGGCAGAGGTTTTTCTAGACAGCCGAGGCCTGGTCAGAGTCTCGGTCTCAATTTGTGCAGCCTGTTCAGCCATGGGCTTGCCAAAGAGGTTTTCACCTCTGCAGGGGACATCGACCAACTTGTCCTGTACCCATGGCTCGAGGTCGGATGACTGAAGCCAAGCCTGTCGGCGGGCACCGATGTCAGCTCCGGCTACTTGAGCCGATGCTTCGAAGCCATCGTAGGCTGCTCGAGAGATAAACTTCGAGCACTCTCGAATGCCAGTGGACAAGGCCTGGAACCGCTGCAAAGGTTCCTCGGAGAGACCAGCAGAGAACCCGGCAATTTCTTTTGCCAGGTCTCGGAGATACATGCCCATATAGAGCTGGTAGGTCTGGACTCGACAAGCAAGCATAGAGCCCTGGAAGCACTTTCTACCGAGGGCATCCTGGTTCCGGGCCTCCTGGCCGGGAGGCACCGAGAAGTGCATCTTCTGACTCTTGAGTCGATGCATGGCCGATTACACCACCATGGAATGGGGCGGTAGTTGTGCCTTTTGGAACCCGGGGCTCTTGCGGACTCGATAAATGGAATCGACCCGCTTGCTTAACACCGGCGCCAACGCCGGGCTCTCCCACATGCGGAAGAGAAGTCGCTCCAGCATCGGAGGAACCAGTACAGTAAAGGCCTCCTTCGGGGGAGAGTCATACTGGAGGGCATCGAGCTCTTCGGCTCTTCGGCTCCTCCTCGGGATCCACGGGGAATGCCAAGGCCTTGGCCATATCCTGCACGAAGTCCGAGAACCGGGTGTCCTCCGGGGGGGACCGCCTCCGAGGTTCGGACTTGGACGAGTCCGATGGGACGCACCGAGTCCAAAAAGTACCAGGGGACTCTTCGTCCTCCGTTTCCCAGGCTGACTCCTCAGAGGAGGAATCGAGCGGCTCCGGTCGGGTGGGCACCGATGCCCTCCGCCCCGACGCCGAGGGTGTCGGCGTCGACGACCTCGGTCCCGAACAGGAGGCCGAAGGAGACCGCGACCGAGGATCGACTCGAGCTCGCATGGACTCGAGGATCGGCTCGGTCTCCGGGGTCGACGTCCCGGTGGCCGGGGCAGATGCACCGGCAAGGCCAGCGATCAATGCCCGCTGCTGGTCCATGAAGGCAGACAAACTGCTCTCCAAGGCTGTCAACCTGAGTCCGAGCTCAGGAGACCCAGCAACCCCGACTCGGGCCCCGAAGGCGTCGGGCCCGATGTCGGCTCCTTCGGAGGTGAGTCCACAAGGACTACAGTACTCACGTGTCTAGGAGACTCCATCTCGAGACGAGGATGTTTCGAAGGCCTCTCCGACTCCGAGGACCCGGGACCGCTATCAGGGCTATGCGACCTGGCCCTCGAGGAACAAGGAGCGTCCACCGACGCTGCCCTCGCGGGCTTCTTCTTCCGATGATGTTCCCGGGCAGGAGACCCCCGCTCAGAGGAACTCCGACGATGCTCAGGACCGGAGTCCCGGGACGTCGAAGCCTCTGACGAGGTCCGGGCCCGGCCGGATGCGGAGTCAGAGAAGATTCTTTTTGTTGCTGCCGACTCAACGCTTTAGAGGACATCTTGCCACACGGACCACAGATCTTCGGGTCATGAGCGGGTCCGAGGCAGCGGAGGCAGCAGTCGTGTGTGTCAGTAAGAGACATAAGTTTCTTACACCGATCACACTTTTTAAACCCGCTGGCAGCCATCAGGGGAAAAAGGGCCCCTGCGAGGTCAAAAGACAGGGCTGCCAGTGAAAAAGAAAAAATGGCGCGAACGCTAGTCACGAAGGACAAAAACCGAAAAATTTACGAACGGACTCGATACCGGTGTATCGGGTCCGGGCGGGAAAAGGATCCGGCGTCGAACCGAGAAAAGAAAAACAAATAAAATCAACTTTTTCAGCGGCGATCACAAACAGTGTCTGTAGGGCTCCGCGGAAAAAAGAAGACTGAGCAAGATGGCACCCTTGGGCGGGAAGGGGACCGCGCATGCGTGCTGCAATTTCCAAAGGCTTTCTTTGAAAGCTGGGGAAATTGCTCCGTGAGGGCTCCGTCGGCACCGACATCACCCATATGTGAGGACTGACTTCCTGCTTGGTCCTGGAGAAGTACCCTGCACTGAAAATGGTTTCCTCCCACCACAAATCTGAGATATTGTCGGTGGTCTGGATGAATGAGGATGCGAGTATAAGCATCCTTGAGGTCTAAGGAGCATAGCCAGTCTCCCTGCTGGAGGTAGGGCAGCAGTATCCCAAGGGTAAGCATCCTAAACTATTCTCTCTCTCCAGAAACTTGTTTAGGTTTCACAAGTCTAGGATAGGCCGGAGGCCTCCTGTCCTCTTTGGTACTCGGAAGTACCTGGAGTAGAAGCCTTGCCCTTCCAGGTGGTGAGGCACCAGTTCCACCGCCTGTTCCTTTAGAAGACTTGACAACTCCTGAAGGAGGAGGTTTCTGTGCACAAGGAGTCTTGGAGGCTCCCCTGGAAAGTAGGAGGGGGGTAGCTGGTGGAAGTGGAGAATGTAGCCCTTATGGACTATGCTGAGGACCCAGGTTTCCCCTGTGATGGCTGACCACCTGTAGGCGTACAGGGTCAGTCGATCTCCTGTGCTGAGTGGAGCCAGCTGTGGACAAGAGGCTATGCTGTGGTAGTCAGAACCCCGCTCCGTGCTGTGCAGGAGCCGGAGCTGGCGGTTTGGGGTTCTTCTGCCTACGGGGCCCATGCCCCTGCCCCTTGGCCTGCTGGCCCTGTTGGGGAGCTGGAGAGGCCTGATATTGAGGGTAGGATTTGTAGGCAGCACCCTTCCTCAGGAAAAAGGGCTTCTTTCCCAAGCCCTTCTTTTTCTGAGAAGGGGCAGAAGTCTTCCTGGATAGCCTTGTCCTGGTGAGAGTCAAAAGTGTCGATTTCCGCAACCTTTTCAGTCATGGGCTTACTGAAAAGGTTTTCACCTCGGCAGGGGACATCGACCAACTTGTCCTGTACTCATGACTCCAGGTCTGATGACTGTAGCCAGGCCTGACGGCGTACACCGATGCTGGCTGTGGCTACCCAGGCCAAAGCCATCATAGACAGCTTGAGAGATAAACTTTGAGCACTCTCGAATCCCTGTTGACAAAGCCTTGAACCTCTGCAAAGGTTCCTCGGAGAGGCCAGCTGAGAACCTGGCAATCTCCTTTGCCAGGTCTCGTAGGTCCATGCCCATGCACAGCTGGTAGGTCTGGACACGGCAAGGTAGCATAGAGCCCTGGAAGCACTTTCTACAGAGAGCATCCAGGTTCCAGGCCTCCCGACCGGGGGGCACCAAGGAGTGCATCTTCTGGCTCTACAGCTGATGCATGGCCGATTCCACAACCATGGAGTTGTGCAGTAGCTGCGCCTTTTGGAACCCAGGGCTCTTACGGACTCGATAAATGGAATCAACTTGTTTGCTAAGAACTGGTGCTGAGGCCGGTGCCTCCCACATACGGAAGAGCAGCCGTTCCAGCATCAGAGGAACTGATACAGTAAAAGCTTCCTTCGGAGGAAAGTCATACTGGAGGCATTGAGCTCTTCGGCTCCTCCTCGGCATCCGCAGGGAAGGCCAAGGCTTTGGCCATGTCCATCACGAAGTCCAAGAACCGGGTATCTTCTGGGGGGACTGTCTCCGAGGCTCGGACTCCAGTGAGTCTGAAGGGATGCCCTGGGTCCGGAAGGTGTCCGGGGACTCCTCGTCCTCCGTCTCCCACGCCGACTCCTCCAAGGAGGAATCGAGCGGCTCCGGCCGTGTGGGCCTCGGCGCCACCCACCCTGACGACCTCGGCCCCGCACGGGAGGTCGAGGGGGACCTTGACCGAAGGCCAACTCGACTTCATTGACTCGAGGATCGGCTCGGTCTCCAGGGTCGACTTGGATGTCGAGGTCCCGGTGGTTGGGGCAGATGCATCGGTCAGACCGGCGATCAGTACCCGCTGCTGTTCCATGAAGGCAGCCAAGCTGCTCTCCAAGGCCGTCAACCTGAGTCCAAGCTCAGGAGACTCAGCAGCCCCCGACTAGGCCCCAAACGGTGGCTCCCCCGGTGGAGAGTCCACAAGGACAACTGCACTTACGTGACTCGGGGACTCCGGCTCCACACAAGGTAACTTGGATGGCCTCTCTGACTCCGAGAGCCTGGGGCGGTGGTCAGGGCTAAGCGACCTGGCCCTTGAGGATCCAGGAGCCTCCACAGACGCCGCCCTCGCGAGCTTCTTCTTCCTTTTGTGCTCCCGGGTGGGAGACTCCCTCTCGGACGAACCCTGACGGCGCTCGGGGTCAGACTCCCGAGATGTCGAGGCCTCTGACTAAGTCCGGGCCCGGCCGGATGCGGAGTCAGAGAATATTCTCTCACGTTGATGCTGATGGCTCCAAAGCGCCTTCGATGACATTTTGCCGCACGGGCCACAGGCCAGTGGGTCATGGTCGGGCCGAGGCAACAGTCATGTGTGTCGGTGAGAGATATAAGTTTCTTGCACCGATCACACTTTTTGAACCCGTTGGCAGCCATCGGGGGAAAAAGTGCCCCTGCAAGGTCAAAAGACCGGGCTGCCAATGAAAACACAAAAGGAGTGCGAACGCTAATCACGAAGGACAAAAAACGAAAATCAAAACTCTGGACTCGATACCGGTGTACCGAGCCCAGGCAGGATGGGGAACCGGCGTCGAACTGAAACAGAAAAAAGCCAAAATAGCTGAAAAAACCCCCTGCTTTTCCCGGGTGACATGAACTCACGTCTGTTGGGCTCCGTGGAAAAAGACTGAGCAAGATGGCACCCTTGGGCGGGAAGCGGACCGCGCATGCACGCTACATTCCCAAAGGCTTTCCTTGAAAGCTGGGGAAATGCTCTGCACAGGGGCTTCATCGGCACCGACATCACCCATATGTGAGGACTGACTTCCTGCTTGGTCCTGGAGAAACAAACCTTACCCAACAGCCCTTCCGCTATATCACTAACAAAGATGTTAAAAAGATAGTATGAAGGCATTAAAAGGAAAAGTTAGCATGTTTGTGAATGATACCTCAGATCTGCAACAGAATGGACAGCCCTAGGTTGTAAACAGAATGCAAAGTGATCTATGAAAGCTAGAGGAATGGTCCAGTGTTTGGCAATTAATCAAAACATGTAGAATCATACAGATGGGTTGGCTGGAAAACTTAGAGAGACTTATCTGCAAAGGATTTACGGTTCTAGGAGTTATGCTCCTAAATTGGCATCTTTACTAAAGCTTTCAATGTTGAGTACTTAAATTTATACTCAAAGTTACACTAAGCTCCTAATTTTAGGATCATAAAGTGGATGGCAACAGGCACATTTAAAACTATACTTCACAAAGGCTATTTATGTAGTTGCTGCAACTTCCAAGTGAAAAAGTCTTCAAGTCTGAGTCAGTCGTCGAGGAGAATGGACACATGTACTGTAGGTCCAATTTTACATACATACATAAATAAAAGCAAACAGGATTTGATATAACACAATTAGATTTGTACATCATATCTCAGTCTATCACCATGGACATGTGTCGTAAATCCAAGAAGGAAGTGGAGGACTGCATGGGGATGGGCAAACGTTTGCAATAGGAGATGCTATTTTATAAACATAGATGTGGGAAAAATTAGCACGAGAAGTGCCAGCACGTATAAATGTTGACACTTACACGTGTATCCTGGTCATTTTGCATACCTACATGTCCAGTAACTTTTAATCATGCCCAGAGGACTCAATATCTACCCAATTAAAATATGGAGGGGGAAATAAATACTGGAGGATTAAGGAGGATATTCTCCTTAATCCCGCCTGTAAAGGGTTCACCAAAATGAGCACTTTTTAAAAATCTAAAACATACCAGGGAGCAGGTGTAGAGATGCAGCTTTAACTTTTTGTCCTGCCCATTCTATGCTCTGACACACCTCCATGTAACTTGGACATGACTGGGGCAAACACGTGTAAATATGGACCCTTCTAAAATAGCTATTTGAACTTGGATGTAGTTTGCATGTTCATGTATCTTCATATATATGTGCAAAACATGAATGTGGCTTCTCAAATAACACCCTTTGTGAGGGGAAAGTTAAGAGCTTAGCATTGATTCTCAGCTGTAGGCATCTAAATTAGGCTAGTAAATCTAGGCAAATGAACAACAGGTCTACATTTATAAGCATAACACTTAAGCTAAAACCCAAGGATGAATTTTCAGTGGAAAACTTAGGCTCCTAATTTTGTCTGAAAATGGAGCACACATTTAAGAACCTAAAGCCCCATTTTCAAAGGGATCGATACTCAAACACCTCTGCAATCAGCCACAGTGCTTAAATATTGACAGGATATTCAGAAGCCGTATTCAGACAGAAGTTGTCACTGAATATCCAAGTTGAATAGCAGGATAAGTGCTGACATTTATGCAAAGAATGCAATTCTCAGCCAACACATCCAAATAGCACCAGTACCGCCCTTGCTCCACTCATGGACAGCTCCTACAATAATGGGATAGTGCCACTGAATCTCTCATTCAGCATCCTAATCTGCATATCCTCCCGTTGGCCATCCAGATAAGGGATCTTGGCCCCTTATCCTATTGTGAATATTGGGCCCAGAGGGAGCAGTTTATGATGGAGGACAGAAGCTTATGTGCATTTGCCCGGAGAGACACCTCAGGGTGACCATGTCAGATGATCTCAACTAGCAAAATAGTTGAATAAGGCATGGTCAGAACTAATAGGATGCTGAGATATTATATATAAAATAAAACTAGTAGGAATAAGAGAGGTGCTAATGCCTCTGTAAATCCTGCTGCTAAGACCTTGCATAGAATTATTTTCTTATTTAATTCTGGAGGCCATACTTCCGAAAGGATATAGAAAGGCTAGAGATGGTCCACTGAAAGGCAAGCAAAATGGTGCATAGATTACACCCTCACTCCACTCCTGATGTAGACAGCACATTAGTGCATGAGCACCATTAACGTGGCAATTAGCACGGGTGAACCTAGCGATATCTCTATGGGTATGGATTGGTACACCCATGTTAACCGTGCTGCACGTTAGCTGCCAGGAACACACTGATCATTCCCCTGACAGCTAAACACTGAGGTTTTGCACTTAATGTTCATTACAAACATGTTAGATATGTGCATTGTGGACATGGTAAAAGAGACATGGGGGTAAAAGAGAGAGAGATGCTTATAAGCAATAAACCATTTTTAGCATAGAACTAGAACTCAAGATATGAAACTCCAGAAGGGCAGATGTCCCTCGCCTAAGGTACAGTGTAATGATGGATCTTGTTTTTACTGTAAATCTCCCTGATTGTCTTTTCTCAAAGGGGCAGCTGAGGGGTTATGCCACCCTACCAGCAAATCGGGACAGAGGACCTGAGCCTTCTGAGGGGCATCATCGGTGTAAGGCATGGTACAGCCTGGAACTTGCCAGTATACTAATAAGAAAGCTGATCAAAAACTTTAACAAAACATTATTATTAAACATCAACCACCAAAAATGGAAAATTCCTCTGCAAGGTTAAATTGAAAATTAAGCTTTTAGTGCTGCCAGTATGGCAAACAGAGAGGAGAACCTCCGAGAGCTTCAGTCTTTCTGAGTAGGCTCCGTGCTGGTCTAGCAGGAATCAAGGAAAGAGAATTAGCAAGTAGGAACAAATGTCTCCTGCTAGACTAGTCCAGACTGACAGGACGTATCCAAGCTTCAACACCCCAGGTGATGGAAAGACAAAATTCCTCTCTAATACCACCTTTCCAAAGGCACCACCCTCTCAGGCCCAGACATCCAGCTTTTAGTGTTTGACAAATGAATGCAGCTATGACAATGCTATTACTTTGCAAATGGCTGAAGCAACAACCCCATCCTCTGCCAAGGGCAGAGTAACATGGGGAGGCATTTACTGTACATGGTTTGCAGACCATGTCGATGCTGGTTAGCAGGATATTCATCAGATTGACATGGTTAATGCTGCTGGATATCTGCAGGTGCTGCCGCTAGATGCCCCGATGCTAAATGGTTAGTGGCGATCATGAGCCACTGCCTGGTTAGTGCCCTGCAGGGGAAGTTAGGCACAGCAAAGGCTGGCCTAACTCACAGCAGCTAACCGGGCAATGGTGATATTGAACCACTGCCCAGTTAGCTTCTAGGCTCTGCGGTGACCTAGATATTCTATACAGGTGGCAGCAGACGAAGACCAGTATGAACCATCTACTTTGCCCAGCCATGCCATGCAAATTACTCCCCCCCCCCTTTATGCATTTGCTTAGGGTTATACTAACACTCCATGCAGGTTACCCCCCCCCCCTCTCTATTTTTTGACATGTAAAATTTATTTAAGATTTCTTTGATTCGTAACATCCTCTTCCTATAAAAGGGATCCTCTGTGTCCATTCCATGCCTTTTTGGATTCTGTCGCTATTTTTGCCGCCACCACCTTCAATGAGAGGGAACTGCAGGCACCCACCACCCCTTCTGTGAAAAAGCAATCTCCAGAAATAAGCAGGAATGAGTCTTCACATATGGGTACGTCGGTACCGACGGAGCCTGCGCGGGAACGCTCCCCAGCTTCCCAAAAAGGAAAGCTTTTGGGAGCATCCCACAGCGCCTGCGCGCTGCCTTCCCACCTTTCCTAACCACCTCTCCTCAGTTCTTCTTTGCCGTGGAGCCAGCAGGTCAAGCCCTGTCACCGCTGAAGAAGTTCTTTATTTTATTTTATTTCTTTGGTCGCGTGTCTGCCTTCCCCGACTCCGGACCGGTACCGCCGGTCTTTTTCTTTCTTTCTTTAAAAAAAAAAAAATATATATATCTATACTTTTCCTCACTTAGTGTATTTTTCCTCTTGGGCCTCAGGGCCCACAAGAAAATTTCCCTCATGGAAAAACCAGCCTCCGGGTTCAAGAAATGCACTAAGTGTAGCGGTACTATTTCTGTTACAGATACCCATGAATGGTGCCTTAAATGTTTGGGTCCTGAACACTCCATTCCGGATTGCCCGTCCTGCTCTCTAATGTCTAAACGGGATTTACAGAACCGAGCAGCTAAGCTCCATGTGCTGTTTCCCGCTGATGCAGCGTCGGTAGCATCGACATCTTCCAGGTCTTCTTCTCCTGATGGATCTCAGGTAACCAAACATAAATCTAGCAGGTCCTCGAAGGGTAAATCTCCCTCTAAGCATCGAGATGCCTCCGGGCTTGCCCTCGAGGATCCTGCACCAGCAAAACAACCCCGGCGGGAAGCTCCGGCTTCCAAAGCTCCTCCTATGGGGTTACAGGTTGACATCGATGGCACGGCCTCGACCGATCACCTGTTAGAATGCTCTGGGGTACCAGCACAATCTCCCGGTACCGACTTCCAGGCATTCATGGCATCGATGGATCAGAATGTTCTGTCCATGCAGCGGGCTATCACGGCCTTCATTAAGCTGCGACGCCACTGGTACCACAACAAACTCCGTTGTCGGTATCGGCTCCGGTACCGGCACCAGCGCCGATACCGGTACCGACTGCATCGACATCGACCAGGATACTGGCTGCAGCGGTTCCTTGTCCAGGGATGCTTATCGGTACCGATCCGGTACCGAGGACTCCCGATGTCGATACTGCTCGATACGCGTATCGAGCGTTAGAAGCGCACCCTGACAGGCGATACTTTGATTCCTCTGGTGATTCTGATACATCAGATGAATCTCCTGAAGTATCCATAGCCCTTCCTGAAGAGCCTTCTTCTCCAAAAAGAAGAATGTCTCCTCCAGAGGACTTGTCCTTTCAAGACTTCATAAGAGAAGTAGCTAAAGGTCTTTCTATTTCAGTAACCTCTGAATCAGAGCCTAGAGCAAAAAATTAGATATTTTAGGATATTCTAAGGCTCCTAGAGAGGCAGTCACCTTACCAATTCATGAGATTCTTTATGAACACATGATTGATTTATGGGAGACTCCTCTCACTCTCTCTCCTTATTCTCGCAGATTGGACACTATGTATCATGTCCCTCCCTGTCCTGGATTTCAAAAAACTCAGCTTCCTCACCATTCCATTGTGGTGCAGTCAGCTATGAAGAGGATAAAGAGTACAAAGAGACACTCTTCTACTCCTCCAGGAAGACAATGCAGGACCTTGGATGCTTTTGGCAGGAAAATCTTCCAAGCCAGTATGCTTATTGCCAGAATCAACTCATATAGTCTTTACATGGGTATGTTTCTAAAAGAAGTTGCAGAAAAGCTGCACACTTTCCTCCCTTTTCTTCCAGAAGATAAAAGGGAGGAATTCCTCATTTGGCTTAAGCATACTCAAGACATTTCAAAGTTTTCCAACAGGGCAGCCTTTGACTCCTTTGAAGGTGCCAGCAGAGCCTCAGGCATTGCCATAGCTGCTCGCAGAATTGCTTGGCTCCAGGCTTCTGATTTAGAACCCTGGATTCAAGATGGCTTAGGAAATCTTCCCTGTACAGGTGAAAATCTATTTGGCAAAGAGTGGCAAATAAAAGCCACCCAAATGGATGCAGAAAACTCTGCTCTGGATAGACTTTCAAAGTCAACCTCCATTCCTGCCAAGAAAAAGACTTTTAAAAAGTCTTTTCAAAAAGGGCAGATTTCCTTCTACTTCTGGCCAACAATCTTCTACAGGTCGCTTTGCCACTAAGCGTCAGCAACCTAAGCAGGCCAGGCCTAAGTCCACAGGGGCTGCTGCAACTCAGCAGTCCCAACCTCCTCAGGGTTTTTGACTTCATGCTAGAGAACTTAGCCTTTCTGGCTCTAAAACAGCCAGAACCTCTCACCATTCCAGGAAGGTTAGCTCATTTTGCTCCCAGATGGGAGCAAATCACATCAGAGCAGTGGACCCTCTCCATCATAAGAGAGGGCTACAAGCTTCATTTCTCAGACCTTCCTCCCCACACCATGGTGAGACACTTCAATTCTCCCACATCTCTTCTCGACCTTCTAGGTCAGGAGGTGACTACCCTTCTTGCCCAAGGGGCAATAGAAGAAGTTCCTCTTCTTCAACAAGGGTCAGGGTTCTACTCCCCCTATTTTCTCATTCCAAAGAAGACAGGGGGATACAGACCCATCTTAGATCTCAGAGAATTGAACAAATTTCTATGCAAGGAGAAGTTCAAGATGCTTTCTCTGCTTTCTTCCATACCTTCAAAGTCAGGATTGGCTTTGTTCTCTAGATCTCAAGGATGCGTACACACATGTCCTCATCCATCCATCTCACAGAAGATTCCTACGTTTTCTTTTCCAAGGAAAACATTACCAATCCAGAGTGCTTCCTTTTGGTCTGGCCTCTGCTCCAAGAGTGTTCACCAAATGCATGGCAACAGTAGCTGCATTTCTACGCACTCTGGGAATATTTGTATTCCCATACCTGGACGACTGGCTCATCCGAGCTCCATCTCAGTCAGAGGCCCAAATTTCCCTGGACCGCACAAGGCGCATTCTACAGTATCTGGGACTTGTGGTAAACCTCCCGAAGTCTCAGCTCACCCCTACTCAGTCCCTAAAATTCATAGGGGCCTGGTTGGATACCACTACTGCAAGGGCCTACCTTCCTCAGGCCCGTTGCCAATGTCTAGTGCAGTTAGCCTCCCAGATTCAGTCAAAGAGCCACTTAACTGTCCGGGAGATGCTACAACTGCTAGGCCACATGGCTTCCATAGTGCATGTGGTACCCTATGCTCGCCTACACATGAGAGCAGCTCAATGGACTTTGTCCACCCAGTGGACTCAAACTTCAGGAGCTCTCTCAGACCAAATAGCAACCTCCAAACGTCTCTTTTGGTCTCTCCAATGGTGGATGTCCACTCAAAATTTGTTGCTGGGGTCCCCCTTCCAACAGTTGTTGCCCCAAGCAACCCTCACAACAGATGCCTCCCAAACAGGTTGGGGAGCCCATCTACAGGACCTCTCCACTCAAGGCACTTGGTCCCCACAGGAGACCTCTCTTCATATCAACCACTTGGAGCTTCGAGCAGTTTTTCTAGCTCTCAAGGTCTTTCATACCCTCCTGAGCTACAAGACAGTCCTCATTCATACGGACAATCAAGTAGCCATGTTTTACATAAACAAACAAGGAGGAACTGGCTCTCTGTCGCTTTGCAACGAAGCTTTAAGATTGTGGGCCTTCGCCAGAGAGCATCAGATCCATCTCCTGGCAGTATACCTCCCAGGAGTCCAAAACTCTTGGGCAGACAGACTCAGTCGAGTTCTGCTTCCACACGAATGGTCCCTGCACATGGATCAGGTACTCAGAATCTTCCAAGAATGGGGAACCCCGGACATAGACCTCTTTGCAAGTCCGTGGAATGCCAAACTTCCCCAGTTCTGTTCCAGAATTCCATGTCAGGGAGTTCAGGCCAAGGATGCCTTCCTCCTTCATTGGGGTCAGGGCTTCCTGTATGCTTTTTCCACCCATTCCCTTGATTCCCAAGACTCTGTTGAAACTCCAGAGGGATCAAGGATCTATGATCCTCATAGCTCCACGCTGGCCACGCCAAGTGTGGTACCCTCTACTTCTACATCTCTCCCAAGCCCCCTCCCTGGACTTGGGAGCTGCTCCAGACCTTCTGTCCCAGGAAGAAGGGACTTTGTGGCACCCAAACCCCAAGTCCCTTCACCTCAGAGCTTGGTTACTGAAGGCCTAGACCTTCAAGGCTTGAATCTTTCTCAGCAAGTGAAGGATATCCTCCATGCTTCCAGAAAACCTTCCACCAGGCATTCCTATGCTTTTAAATGGAAACGATTTTCCATTTGGTGTGCTGAAAAGGGTCTTGACCCTCTAGCACTACCTTTAAATTCTCTGTTAGACTATCTCCTGCATCTTTCCAATGCAGGAGTTAAGACGAATTCAGTAAGAATCCATTTGAGTGCTATTGCAGCATCCCTTAAGCCCATCAATGGACAACCTATTTCCTCTCATCCTCTCACTGCAAGATTCATGAGAGGCCTAACTTTAACTAAACCTCCCATTAGGCCTCCTCCGGTGGCATGGGACTTAAATTTGGTTCTTGGTCAGCTTATGAAGCCACCTTTTGAACCCTTAGCCACTACCTCCTTGAAATTTCTTTCCTGGAAGGTTATTTTCCTCATTGCAGTCACTTCAGCTCGCCGCATCAGTGAACTGCAGGCCTTAGTGGCTAATCCACCTTATACAAGGTTCCATCATGATAAGGTAGTCCTTAGGACAAATCCACACTTTATGCCTAAAGTGGTCTCAACTTTTCATCTTAATCAAGAGGTATATTTACCTGTCTTTTTTCCAGCTCCTCATGCATCCAGTGCAGAGAAGAATCTTCATACTCTGGATTGTAAAAGAGCTCTTGCTTTTTACTTACAAAGGACACAGCAACATAGAAAGTCTTCCCAGCTTTTTGCTGCTTTTGATCCTTCTCATTTGGGACTTCTAGTCTCTAAGAGAACACTGTCCAATTGGATTGCTCAGTGTATTTCTTTCGCCTACCAGAGTAAAAACCTCTCTCTGGAGAGCCATGTCACAGCTCATAATGTGAGGGCCATGGCCACCTCTATGGCTCATCTAAATTCTGTGTCCATCGACCAGATCTGTCGAGCAGCCACCTGGGCCTCGGTTCATACCTTCACAGCCCATTACTGCTTGGACAAGGACTCCCGCCGGGATGCCTTGTTTGGTCAGGCTGTCCTCAAACACCTGTTCCATTCTTAAACAACTCCTACCCTCCTTCCCTGGATGGATGCCTGAGATCCATAGGAGGACGTAGAACCCTTCCCAGGGTCTCATATCCTTGGGGATCTCCCAGGCATCTTAGCTAGGGAGTCCCCATATGTGAAGACTCATTCCTGCTTGTTCCTGGAGATAGCACAGTTACTTACCTGTAACAGGTGATCTATGGGAACAGCAGGAATAAGTCTTCACAACCCTCCCACCTCCCCTAGGAGTTGTATCTCTTTTTTCTATCTTTCCTTTCCTCTCTCTCTCTATTGTCTCAGCTTTAAACTCAAACTGAGGAGAGGTGGTTAGGAAAGGCGGGAAGGCAGCGCGCAGGCGCTGTGGGATGCTCCCAAAAGCTTTCCTTTTTGGGAAGCTGGGGAGCGTTCCCGCGCAGGCTCCATCGGTACCGACATACCCATATGTGAAGACTTATTCCTGCTGTTCCCAGAGATCACCTGTTACAGGTAAGTAACTGTTTTTCCTGACATTGCTTTTGAATTTTTCCTCCTTGTAGCTTCATTTCATGTCCTTTGGTTATACAGCTTCCCCGATCTTTGAAAATGTTTTGTTTGTTCATTAATACCCTTTAAGTATTTAAGCATCTGTATCATATCTTCTCTGAACCTCATCTCCTCTAGGGTATACATATGGAGGTCTTCATACATCTTCTAGCGCAAGCCCTGTATCATTTTGGTTGCCTTCCTCTGAAGTGTTTCAGGACATTGCCTGGTCCCTCATCAAGTACCCCTGAAGATCTTCCAATACCACTCTCCAATTCAGAAAATATACTAGCCCGATCCCCTCCTTGATCTACTACCAAAGGTGGTCTCTGAAGCTGCATCGCCCTTACACAATCCACTGCATAGAACAAAAAGTCTGTTTGACTTCTGAAAAGGATCAGTAACTTCTAAATAAAAGACTCAACAATTGCAGCCTGTGGAGAGTCCTAGAAACACCATCCTTTTCCATGGAAAAACCCAGCAAAAAATGGATTGGTTTACATGAAAGGGAGAGATAACTTTAGGCAAAGGACGGGATCATGTGTATAAACAGAATCCACAGCAAAAGCCAAGTAAAGCTTCCTACATAAGACAACCTGCAACCCCAAGATACCTGTGACTGAGTAGATAGCTACTAGAAAGATTGCCTTGAAAGTCAGAACTTCAACAGATGCTTGCAGCAGCTCAAAAGTAGGACCTGCCAGGACATTCAAGACCAGATTAATATCCCACTAGGAACCACTAGATGAACCAGAAGGCCTGATTTGTGCCCCCCCCCCCCCAAAAAAGAAAAAAGAAATATCTGGATAGGGAGCTAAAGAGATCCCCATTATTCGGCTTCCAACACATGACAACCACTTGAGCCTTAAGAAAGCTGAGGGCTAAGTCACGGTTCAGACTTCCTTATAAGAAAGCCAGAATGGACAGAATATCCACTCACCAAGTGGATAACCCTCACAGAGAGGAGCTGCTACTGCTGGGAAGGAAGCTGGCATTGCATTTACCTGCTGGGAAATTCTCAAAAGCTTGCAGGAAAAGGAATTGTTTGGGTATAAACTGATAAAATTTGTATCTACTACTCCGACTGAGCATTTGTATAGTGCTACAAGACGTACGCAGAGCTGCACAGACATGTAAGAGACAGTCCCTGCTCATCAGAGCTCACAATCAAGTCAAGACAGGCAACACAGAAGGTGTAGACAGGGATAAAACAAGGGGGAAAGGTAAAGAAACAAGGAAATCAGGTGAGTCAAGATCTAAAAGCAGCAGCAAAGAGGTGAGTTTTCAGCCTGGATGTGAAAAGGGTCAGAGAAGGTGCCTGGTGTACAGACACAGGTAGTTTGCTCCAGGCATAAGGTGCAGCAAGGTGAAGGTGCGAAGTCTGGAGTTAGCAATAAAAGAGAAGGGCACAGATAGAAGCGATTTGCCAGAAGAGTGGAGTTCCTGAGGAAGGATGTAGAGAGAGATAAGTGAAGAAAAGTGGTGAGGAGTAGAAGAGTGAATACACTTATAGGTCAGCAGAAGTTTGAACTGGAAGTGGAAACAGATAGGAGGAAGTGACTTGAGAAGAGGGGTAATATGAGCATGACGAGGCTGGCAGATTAGCCACGCAGCAGAGTGCTGAACAGATTGAAGGGGAGAGAGATGATTCAAAGGGAGACCAGCAAGGAGTATTTAATTTTAAAATTCTGTGATTTATTAGGTCAGTTAAGGCATAGTATAACAAACAAACTTTTAACGTTTATCCCCCCCCCCATCCAGCTCTTAGCCACCCCAGACAAAATCTTTGATTTATAGGCTCTTAAACCAGTTAAGGGAAAGGAAGTAGCATATTCACTTTCAGATTTAACCAGTTATCTTCATCAGCAAGTTATTAGGCCTTAGGAATAGATTAATTAGGTCCTTGTTCATCTTGAGGTGAACATTAAACAAAGCCCCTTAAAATAATTACGTATATTTGCATTAGTTCAAGTATCCCTATGCCCTTAGCAACCTTACATAGCAAAATATATTTATTAGTGTAATATAAATTATTAGTGTAAATAATTTGTAGAAAGTTACCCCAGTTAGGTTCAAGTTATAGTTCCTGTTTATTGTAAATACAATGCAGCCCTGACTGCATTGTATAACGTTCTGTTAAATGTAAACCGCACTGATTGGAATAGCACGGTATAGAAGAGACATTAAATAAATAAAATAAATAAATCATTAAAACTAAGATGCAGATAGCAGTCCAGCAGCAAGATGAGGGCTACTCAGTCTTGTACACCCAGTGCTGCATGTATGATTATCTCCCAGTTAGAGAGAGATCTTGTGTGCACTAGGTGCCAAGAGCTCCTTGCTCTCAAGGAATGAATGATCGCTGGAGGCTAGAGAGTAGCAGGCTTGATGGAGCTGAGGTAGACAAAGGTATATAGATAAGACCTTCAGGAACATACTAGAGAAGTCCCACCTCCAGGCAGGCAGGCTCTCTGCTGCCATGGAGGAGACAGGTCTTGTGAAAAGACAGCTTCACCTTAATGTAGAAGGAAGTATCCTATAGCTAGGATCTGTCCTCCTAATGATGTAATAACCTCTCACACCAAGGAGGCATCTCTAGGACCATGTGCCCATGAGGGAAGGATTAGGATGGCCATTGTAGTTTTCGATCATTAGGCATGTAGATAGATGGGTAACTGGAGGATGTGAGGTTCACCTGGTAGCTTGCTTGCTCAGTGCAAAGGCAGCAGACCTCATGCACCAACTCAATAAGGTTTTAGATAGTGCTGTCTTGATACATGTTGGTACCTATGACATTAGAAAGTATGGGAGGGAGACTGGAAGCTAAATTTAGGATTTTAGATAGAAAGTTAAAATCCAGAGTTTTCAGGATAGCGTTCTCAGACATATTTCCTGTTACACATGCAGTTCTTGAACCACAGGAAAGGAGTTTGGCCCCACTGGGATCAATGCTTTAATTCAAGAATGACCACAAGAGGGTCTAGTCTACTTCTTTCCTCAGTGGTCACTCAACAGCCATGTATTCTGGTAAATACCCCAGATTACATCAGGCTATGGTATGTCGACCTTGCTTTTGGTGGGGTCTCCTCTACAGTTGCCTGTAGGTTTGACACATCTTTCCAAGGTCTTATTTTCATGGAGGATATGGGTCCCTTTTGGCTTACAGCCTGGCTCATAAGAAGATCTGTCTAAAGCAGAGGGGATACTCCTCAGTAGTTATTGTGGTGCTGCTGAATGTGTATAGAGCCTCCACTACTTCTCTGGCTTATGTAAGGGTCAATATAAGATATGCCATAATGGGTCAGACCCAGTTGCAGAATCCGATCAGGAACCGGTTCAGATCAGATCCCACCATTGACAGGGCCGAGAGGGTGGCAGCATGGCACGTGTTTGTGTTGCCAGTGCCACACATTCGGGCTGCTGGCAGTCACTGCAGGGCAGCAGCTCCCTGGTGGCCCAGAAGCCCAATCCCCCTGCCTACAAGTAGTTTGACGGCATCGGGGGGGGGGGGGGGCGTCCCGCGATGCCATCAAAAGACAGGAGGAGTCCCTCCAGTGCAGCCCCAGCATCTAGATGCCGTGGTCGGCCCAGGTCACTGAACATGGCAGGAACCGATTTGCCCATACTAGCCAGATCCCACCACTAGTCAGACCAAAGGTTAATCAAGCCCAGTATCCTCTTTCCAACAGTAGTTAATACAGCTCACAGGTACCTGTCAGGATCCCAAACAGTAGACAGATTTTGTGCTATTTATCCCAGGGGTAACCAGTGGATCGCCCCATTCCACTTTAATAATGGTTTATGGACTTTTCCTCCAGGACCTTGTGCAAACCTTTTTTTAAACCCAGTTCCACTATATCCTCCGGCAGCAAATTTCAGTTTGATTATGCATTGAGTGAAAAAATATTTTCTCCAATTAATCTTAAATATGCTAAAGAGTAGCTTCATTGCAACCAAACTTACTTTGCTGGACATGAAACATTCATCAAGGTGCCAGCAAAAGAACCAGGGCTAGCCCATCCATTAGGTGGACTAGGCAGTCACTTAGGGTAGCAGGTCCCAGTGGGGAGCATGATGACCCCCAACCCCTCCACATTCCTTAAAATTGGAAACTGTCTGTCACCACAGTGGGCCTTAAAGTGGCCATGCATGCCCTCCTTCCGATGCAACTTCCTGTCAGAGGGGGCAGGAGAGGCAGGTGGTGAAGGGAACGCATATGCATGGGCACCTTCTAGTGCAACAGTGGGCTTTAAAACCCTTAATAAAATAAATAAATAAAGAAGCAGAGGGATTGTTGTGTCACCTCCTCTCCCAGGTGAGATATATTGGGGGGGGGGGGGGGGAGCAAAAGCTCTTGGGCTAGCCCTGAGCAGAACATGATCATAAATTCCCTTGGAGTAGCTCCAAATGTGCATCTTTCATTACTTATAACAGTGTTTATCAGTTAAAATTTAAAATCAGAAACTCTAACACACCACTGATGCAAGCCAATTAAAATATTTGTTCATTGGATAACCACCACTTTCTCTAGTACTCTCTCACCCTTCTCTTGGCTGATTCCTTAGTGACAAAAACAAATTTGAGTTCATTAAGAGTAGTTACTCACCTGTAACGGGTGTTCTCCAGGAGCAGCAGGAATCAGTCCTCACATATGGGCGACGTCGGTGCCGACAGAGCCCCCGCGTGGAGCATTTCCCCAGCTTTCAAGGAAAGCCTTTGGGAATGCAGCGTGCATGCGCAGTCCCCTTCCTGCCCAAAGGTGCCATCTTGCTCAGTCTGATGACATAGCTAAAAGACAGCAAAAAACAAAAATGAAGTATATGACTGCAACTCCAGGGGAGGAGGGAGGGTTGTGAGGACTGATTCCTGCTGCTCCTGGAGAACACCTGTTACAGGTGAGTAACTACTCTTTCTCCAGGACTAAGCAGGAAGTCAGTCCTCACATATGGGAGTCCCCAGCTCTAGGCTACTGGGAACCCAAAGCTGAAAAAATTAGCTCCCTCTAGAGCCTCAGCATCCGTGATAAGAATCTTCTCTGAGAACGCCCCTGTACGGTAGCCCAACACAAGGGCCGGAAGGTAGGAGTTGCCTAAACCTCAAAGAGATTACGGAGTAGCGCCTGTCCGAAAGCACTGTCCCTTCGGGACTCCCTCTTGAGGCAGTAACGGGCTGCAAAAGTCTGGCTTGAAGACCAAGTAGCGGCCCGGCAGAAGTCTGCCAACAGAACAGAGCGGAGATGAGCTACTGACGAGGCTTTCGCCCTGACATGGTGGGCCGTGACTCGACCCTGCAAGGAGAGGCCGGCTGCTCTGTACGCCCAGGCGATACAATCTGCCACCCAAATGGACAACATATGCTTGGAGACAGGTAACCCCAGTTTATTAGGGTCAAAAGATATGAAGAGCTGAGCAGCCCTTCGATGCCCCTGCGTACTGTCTATGTAAAAGGACAACGTCCTCCTACAGTCCAGGGTATGCAAGACTGTTTCAGCCCGGCTGGCGTGCGGCCTGGGAAAGAATGTTGGAAGAACCACCTCCTGATTGAGGTGGAAGGAACTTAGGATGAGTGCGTAAGACCACTCTGTTCCTATAGAACCATGTGTACAGTCTATCAGAAACCAGAGCTTGGAGTTCACTCACACGCCTGGCCGAGGGTAAGAGCTGCCAAGAACAACGCCTTCCAAGAAGGAATCGTAAATGACAAGTAGCCATCAGCTCAAACGGTGGGCGAGTAAGTTGCTGCAAGACCACATTCAAATCCCACTCAGTGGCTGGTGGACGAACCGGAGGCTTGAGCAAAAGCAGGCCTCTGAGGAAGCGGGACACCAAGGGGTGGGCCGACAGAGACCGTCCCTCCACCGGTGAGTGGTGTGCCGATAGAACACTGAGGTGGACCCGAACAGAGTTGGATTGAAGGCAGAGGTCTGACAGGTGAAGCAGATACTGCAGCACCACCGGCACCAGGCACGAAAAAGGATCCTCATGGCGCTGAGCACACCAGGTGGAGAACCTACGCCACTTGAGGGCATAAGACCTCCGGGTGGATTGCCTCCCAGAAGCCAACACCACCTTTTCCACTTCCCTAGATAGAAGTAAGGGAGCTAGCACTATCCTTTCAGCAGCCAGGCCATCAGATGGAGGGATTTGAGGTTGGGGTGCAGGAGGGATTTGAGGTTGGGGTGCAGGAGAGATCCCTGGTCCTGAGACAGATCGGGTTTCACCCCCAGAGGGAGTGGAGTGCCACCGCCAACTGCAGAAGGAGTGGGAACCACAGTTACCTCGGCCATCTGGGGGCTACCAGAATCACCGAGGCCTTGTCCCGAAGAACCTTGAACAAGGTACGGGCCACTAAAGGCGTGGGTGGAAACGCATACAGTAGGCCCGTAGACCAAGAAATTAGAAACGCATCCGCTGCTATTCTCAGAGGATGTGGTTGTCTGGAACAGAACCTGGGCAGCTGCGGTTCAGGGGACTCACAAAGAAATCGATAGTTGGAAGACCCCATCTGAGAAAGATCTGTTGGACCACTAGTGGATTCAAGTGCCATTCGTGAGGCTGTAGAATCCTGCTTAACCTGTCTGCTAGGTAATTCTCCTGGCCAGGTAAATAAACTGCTTTGAGAAACATGCCTTGTTTGACTGCCAGGGAGCAAAGAGCTTGTGCTTCCTGACACAGAAGCCTGGATCCTGTGCCTCCCTGCTTGTTCACACAGAATATGGCCACTTGATTGTCTGTCTGAACTAAGACAGACTGGTGAGAGAGAACATGAGAGAAAGTCTGTAGAGCCAAGTGGATAGCTCGCAACTCCAACAGATTGATCTGCTGTGTTGCTTCCCAAGGAGACCAGAGTCCCTGAGTGCATGCACCCTGGCAATGCGCACCCCAACCCTGTAAGGAAGCATCGGCTGTCAGCACCTGTGTGTGTGGCGGCACTTGGAAAGGCACTCCCCTGACAAGGTTTGGGAGATGTAGCCACCACCACAGGGAGTCCACTAGTAGTTTGGACACCCTTACTCTGTCTCTTAAATCTCCTGTGGCTTGCACCCACTGAGCTCTGAGGCACCACTGAGCAGGCCGCATGTGCAGATGGGCATTCGGAGTTACATGGACCGTGGATGCCATGGAACTTAAGACCCTCAGGAAGTGTCTGGCGGAGACCAGAGAACCGCTCTGGAACTGTTTGGCCAAGCCCATCAGCCTGTGGGCCCTGCCCTCAGGCAAATAAGCCTTTGCCTGAAGGGTATCTAGTCTTGCCCCTATGAACTCTATGTTCTGTGAGGGGAGCAAAGTGAACTTTGCAAAGTTTATGACAAAGCCTAGATGCTGGAGAAGAGATACAGTGTGAAATATGGCTTGTCTGGTCTCCTGTGGAGACGGACCCCTGATGAGCCAGTCGTCCAGGTATGGGAAAACAAAGATGCTCTGGTTTTGGAGAAAGGCCGCCACCATCGCCAGGCACTTGGTGAAAACCCTGGGAGTGGTGGTTAGGCCAAATGGAAGTACCCTGTACTGAAAATGATTTTCTCCCACTACAAATATGAGATATTGTCTGTGGTGTGAATGAATGAGGATGTGAGTATAAGCATCTTTTAGGTCTAAGGAGCATAGCCAATCTCCCTGCTGGAGGTAGGGCAGTAGTATCCCAAGGGTAAGCATCTTGAACTTTTCCCTCTCCAGGAACTTGTTGAGATTTTGCAAGTCTAGGATGGGCCTGAGGCCTCCTGTCCTTTTTGGTACCAGAAAGTACCTGGAATAGAAGCCTTGCCCTTTTAGGTGATGAGGCACTGGTTCCACTGCCTGCTCCTTTAGAAGACTTGCCAACTCCTGAAGGAGGAGGTTCCTGTGAAGAGGGAGTCTTGGAGGCTCCCCTGGAAAATAGGAGGGAGCTAACTGGTTGAAGTGGAGCAAGTAGCCCTTCTGGACTATGCTCAGTACCCAGGTATCTCCTGTTATGGCTGACCACCTGTGGGTGTAGTGTCAGCCGGCCTCCTGTGCTGAGTGGAGCCAGCTGTGGAGGAGAGGCTATGCAGTGGGAGTCAAAACCCCACTCCCTGCTGTGCAGGAGCCAGAGCTGGCAGCTTGGGGGTTTTCTGCCTACGGGGCCCATGTCCCTGCCCCTTGGCCTGCTGACCCTCTTGGGGAGCTGTAGAGGCCTGGAATTGAGGGTAGGATTTGTAGGCAGTACCCTTCCTCGGGAAAAAGGGCTTCTTCCCCGAGCCCTTCTTTTTCTGAGAAGGGGCAGAAGTCTTTCTGGACAGCCTGGTCCTAGTGAGAGTCTCAGTCTCGATTTCTGCAGCCTTTTCAGCCATGGGTTTGCCAAAAAGGTTCTCACCTCGGCAAGGGACATCGACCAACTTGTCCTGTACACATGGCTCCAGATCTGATGACTGTAGCCAGGCCTGACAGCGTGCACTGATGCCAGCCGCGGCTACCCGAGCTGAAGCCTCGAAGCCATCATAGGTTGCTCGAGAGAAACTTTGAGCACTCTCTAATCTCCGATGACAAAGCTTTGAACCTCTGCAAAGTTTCCTCAGAGAGGCCAGCTGAGAACCCGGCAATTTCCTTCGCCAGGTCTCAGAGGTACATGCCCATGTACAGCTGATAAGTCTGGACACGGCAAGCCAGCATAGAGCCCTGGAAGCACTTTCTACCGAGGGCATCCAGGTTCCGGGCTTCCCGGCCGGGGGGCACCGAGAAATGCATCTTCTGACTCTTCAGACTGTGCATGGCCGATTCCACAACCATGGAGTGGTGCGGTAGCTGTGCCTTCTGGAACCCAGGGCTCTTACGGACTCCATAGATGGAATCAACCCATTTGCTAAGAACCGGCACCGAGGCCAGTGCCTCCCACATGCGGAAGAGCAGTTGTTCCAGCATCGGAGGTACCAGTACAGTAAAGGCCTCCCTAGGCGGAGAATCGTACTGGAGTGCCTTGAGCTCTTCGGCTTGAGGCTCCTCCTCGGCATCCACGGGTATGGGCAAAGCTTTGGCCATGTCCCTCACGAAGTCCGAGAGCCGGGTATCCTCCAGGGGGGACCTTCTCCGAGGCTCAGACTCCATTGACTCAAGGAATGCACCAGTCCGGAAGGTGTCCGGGGACGACTCCTCTGAGGAGGAATCGAGCGGCTCTGGCCGTGTGGGCTTCGATGCCACCCGCCCCGATGCCAAGGGTATCGGCGTCGACGACCTCAGCCCCGCATGGGAGGTCGAGGGGGACCTTGACCGAGGATCGACTCGAGACTTCGACTCGAGGATCGACTCGGTCTCCGGGGTCGACTTGGTCATCGAGGTCCCGGTGGTCGGGGCAGATGCACCGGTCAGACCGGTGATCAGCACCCGCTGCTGTTCCATGAAGGCAGCCAAGCTACTCTCCAAAGCCGTCAACCTGAGCTCAGGAGACTCAGCAGCCCCGGACTCGGGCCCCGACGGCATCGGGCCTGACGTCAGCTCCCCCAGGGGAGAGTCCACGAGGACAACTGCACTCACATGACTCGGGGACTCTGGCTCCACACGAGGTAACTTTGAAGGCCTCTCCGACTCCAAGAGCCCGGGGCATCGGTCGGGGCTATGTGACCTGGCCCTCGAGGGGCCAGGAGCGTCCACCGACGTCGCCCTCGCGAGCTTTTTCTTCCTTCTGTGTTCCCGAGAAGGAGACCCCCTCTCAGAGGAGCCTTGACAGTGCTCGGGATCGGACTCCCGAAATGTCGAGGCCTCTGATGAAGTCCGGGCCCAGCCGGACGCAGAGTCAGAAAAGATTCTTTCACGCTGATGTTGACGGCTCCTCAGCGCCTTCAACGTCATCTTGCCACACGTGCCACAGGCCCGCGGGTCATGGTCGGGTCCGAGGCATCGGAGGCAGCAGTCATGTGTGTCAGTGAGAGACATAAGTTTCTTGCACCGATCACACTTCTTGAACCCGCTGGCAGCCATCGGGGGAAAAAGGGCCCCTGCGAGGTCAAAAGACCGGGCTGCCAGTGAAACACACAAAAAAAGCTCGGACAAAAAACGAAAAACTAACTCCAGGCTCGATACCAGTGTACCTGGCCCAGGTGGTAAGGGGAACCAGCGTCGAACCAGGTAAAACCACGAAAAACTGTAG
Source organism: Ichthyophis bannanicus (assembly GCA_033557465.1). Classification (NCBI taxonomy): domain Eukaryota; kingdom Metazoa; phylum Chordata; class Amphibia; order Gymnophiona; family Ichthyophiidae; genus Ichthyophis; species Ichthyophis bannanicus. Next base: position 197,314,018 of record CM066043.1, on the reverse strand, counting down.
AAAATCACTTTTTTACCAGGTGACACGAACTCACGTCCGTCGGGCTCCGCGGAGAAAAGACGACTGAGCAAGATGGCACCTTTGGGCGGGAAGGGGACTGCGCATGCGCGCTGCATTCCCAAAGGCTTTCCTTGAAAGCTGGGGAAATGCTCCGCACGGGGGCTCCGTCGGCGCCGACGTCACCCATATGTGAGGAATGACTTCCTGCTTGGTCCTGGAGAAGAAAAGTTACCCAACAGTACTTCTGTACCCTCCAAAGAACCTCTAATTGGCTGGAAAATAAAGACCTAAATGTACAATTTAGAAACACCTAGGAGTAGAAGCTCCACTTATAAAATGTAACAGGGAAACAATACGTTCAATGGTGTTCCCAGTCTGGAATCAAATCAAAGGCACCAGAGATGATAGATCAAGTCATTCTTGGCTGAATTAGACTTCTAGCCAAAAGCAAACTGAATGAAACTAAGGGGCCCTTTCACTAATGCCAGGTAGGATGTTGCACTTAATGCATGTTAATTTTCATGCTAAATGCCTGTTAAGTGCATCATCTCCATGACAACTGGCAGGGACATCACCGGCAGTTACAGCAAGGACATATATCCTAACATGATGCGCAATTAACATGGGTGCATATAACATGACACACAACTGCTGTTGAGAGCTAATTCCAAAATAACCCAAACACCCCCCAATTGCTCTCAATACTATCTATTATAAACTAAATCAATTTAATACACAAAACTACTTCAATTACCAATACCAGGCATAATGACCTCAGATAGGCACAACCCCTCATGTGGCGAATTTCACCATAGGGTGTTGATAAACGCTCGCATCACTGGTCAAGCCTCCTCCATATCCCTAACTTTATTAAATATCACCATTACACTTAACCACCCAATTTTCAACAGGAAAAGTCTTGTCAAAACCTATCTGAAGTAATACTCTATCATCACCTACCATACGTTCTCTACATACATCCTTTCACATACACACTACCAAAATGTAAAAGCGTCTATAATAATTTGCACACAAAGTACAAATATGGCTGAACGCAGCCTGGGCAACCCAGATGTAACCTACAAAGATAAATAATTATCAAAATTATAAAAGTGTAATAACACCATCATAATATGCAAATAACTTAGCTTCTGACTGAAGTCTTGCCACCGACTGTGTTCTGTGCCTCCCAAGCAGACGCACGATAACAAACGGGTCAGCATAAACGCCGCCTCCGACGCGGGAAACCAACTCCAAAGCAAACTTCTCAATCACAGTAGTCCCCAAACGACCTCTGCTCTACGAAAGCCTTCGTTTCGCTGTAAAAACCGGCTTCATCACTTTCTGCAACTCCTTGAAAATGAGTGTCAGATAAAAGTAGTAGTATTTATGGCGAGTTTGGACGTGGCAGCCCTTTATACCTCTATTCCTCGAGATGAGGCTTTGCGGGTCTTACGACAAGTTTGGGATTCTCGGGAGCAGCCAGTTCGGGTGCCTACTTCTTTACTGATGACTTTTGCAGATTTAGCGTTGAAAGAAAATTACTTTTTATATGGGAATAACTTTTTTCAGCAAATATCTGGAACAGCAATGGGTGCTACATTTGCGCCCTCCCTGGCTAATCTATTTATGAGTGATTATGAAGAAAGCGTAGTTACTCACCTGTAACAGGTGTTCTCCAGGAGCAGCAGGAATCAGTCCTCACATATGGGTGACGTCGGCGCCGACGGAGCCCTCGCGGAGCAATTTTCCCCAGCTTTCAAAGAAAGCCTTTGGGAATTGCAGCGCGTATGCGCGGTCCTCTTCCCGCCCAAGGGTGCCATCTTGCTCAGTCAGATGACATAGCTAAAAGACAGCAAAAATTAGCAAAAACGAAAGCATATAACTGCAACTCCAAGGGGAGGAGGGAGGGTTGTGAGGACTGATTCCTGCTGCTCCTGGAGAACACCTGTTACAGGTGAGTAACTACGCTTTCTCCAGGACCAAGCAGGAAGTCAGTCCTCACATATGGGACTCCCAAGCTTAAGGCTACCGGAGACCCTAAGCACAAAAATGAGCTCCCTCGAGGTCAGTAGCACAGAAGGAAGGAATCTTCTCTGAATATGTCTCCAACCGGTAGCCCAACATCCGGGACGGAGGGTAGGAGTTGCCTATACCTCGAAGAGGTTACGGAGGACTGCCTGTCCGAAAGCACTGTCCCTGCGGGACTCCCTCTCCAGGCAGTAATGGGCTGCAAAAGTCTGGTTTGAAGACCAAGTAGCGGCCCGGCAGATGTCTGCCAATGGAACAGAGCGGAGGTAAGCTACTGACATAGCCTTCGCCCAAACACGATGAGCTGTGACTCTACCTTCCAGCACGAGGCCCGCAGCCTCGTAAGCCCAAGCGATGCAGTCCGCAATCCAGATGGACAGAGTACGCTTGGAGACAGGGAGCCCCAACTTGTTGGGGTCATAAGACACGAAGAGCTGAACAGCCTTTCGGTGCTCCCGCGTACGGTCAAGGTAGAAGGTCAACGCCCTTCTACAGTCCAGGGTATGCAGGACCATTTCAGCTCGGCTGGAGTGCGGCCTGGGAAAGTAGGTCGGAAGTACCACCTCCTGGTTGATGTGAAAAGGGGAAACCACTTTGGGAAGAAATTTAGGGTGAGTCCGTAGGACTACCCGGTTCTTGTAGAACCTAGTGTACGGAGGATCAGACACCAGGGCCTGCAGCTCACTAACGCGTCTAGCCGAAGTGAGGGCTACCAAGAACAAGGTTTTCCACGAAAGAAAACGGAGCGGACAGGTAGCCATAGGCTCAAAAGGCGGACAGGTGATCCGCTGCAACACCACATTAAGATCCCAGTCCGGGGCTGGCGGGCGCAAAGGTGGCTTAAGGAGAAGGAGGCCTCTGAGAAACCGAGCCACCAGAGGGTGGCTGGAAAGAGGTCTACCATCCACTGGCAGGTGATGCGCAGAAAGAGCACTGAGGTGGACTTTTACCGAGTTGGACTTAAGTCCAAGGTTGGAGAGAGAGAGCAAGTACTGCAAGACCACTGATGCTGAACAGGAGAAAGGATCTTGAGACTGCTGAGTACACCAGACGGAGAACCGACGCCACTTGAGAGCGTAGGACTTCCGGGTGGAGGGCCGCCTGGAGGCCAAGACGACCTCCTCCACATCTGGAGGTAGCTGCAGAGGAGCAAGGACTACCCTTTCAGCAGCCAGGCCATCAGATGAAGGGACCGGAGATTGGGGTGTAGGAGAGTCCCCTGATCCTGCGACAGGAGGTTGGGCTGAAATCCCAGTGGAAGAGGAGTGTCTACCGCTAGCTGCATCAGAAGCGGGAACCAAGGTTGTCTCGGCCACCGGGGAGCCACGAGGATCAGCGATGCTTTGTCTCGGAGAACCTTGAAGAGCGTCCGAGACACCAGTGGCATGGGAGGAAAGGCATACAAGAGGCCGGTGGACCATGGAATTAGAAAAGCATCCGCCGCTACCCAGAGAGGATGTGGCTGACGAGAGCAGAATCTGGGCAGCTTCCGGTTTAGAGGACTGGCAAACAGATCCATGGTGGGGAGGCCCCACTTGAGAAAGATCCGCAGAACCACCAGCGGGTCCAACCTCCACTCGTGTGGCTGGAGGATCCTGCTGAGCTTGTCGGCCAGGTAATTTTCTTGACCTGGGAGATAGACAGCCTTGAGGATGATGCCGTGGTGGACAGCCCAAGAGCATAGTTTTTGTGCCTCCTGACAGAGAAGGAAGGAGCCTGTTCCGCCTTGTTTGTTCACGTAGAACATTGCAACCTGATTGTCCGTCTGTATCATCACCGACTGGTGAGAAACCAGGTGAGAGAATGCTTTGAGCGCTAGGCGGATGGCTCTGAGCTCTAGGAAGTTTATCTGTTGAGCAGACTCCCAAGGAGTCCAGAGGCCTTGAGTACAGGTCTCCTGGCAATGTGCACCCCAACCTAGGAGAGAAGCATCGGTCGTCAGGACGTGAGAATGCGTAGGGGGCTGAAAAGTCACTCCTAGGACTAGGTTGGGCAGATGAAGCCACCATTGTAGAGAAGAGACCAGCTGGTCGGAGATCTGCATGGAGTCCGCTAGGCTCCCCGTGGCCTGATGCCATTGATTGCGAAGGCACCACTGAGCAGGACGCATGTTCAGTCGGGCATTGGGTGTCACATGGACCGTGGAAGCCATATGGCCGAGCAGTCGCAGAAAATGTCTGGCTGGGACCAGCGCATTGCTGTGAAAGTGGCCGGCGAGGTCCATGAGCCGCCTGGCCCTGTCCAGAGGGAGGAAGGCCCGCGCCTGAAGTGTGTCCAACCGGGCGCCGATGAACTCGAGATTTTGAGAGGGGATCAAAGTGGACTTTGCGAAGTTTAGGACAAAACCCAAGTGTTGGAGCAGGGCCACAGTGCGCTGAGTGGCGTGAGTGGCCTCTTGGGAAGACTGGGCTCTGATGAGCCAGTCATCCAGGTATGGGAACACAAACAGACCTTGAAGTCTCAGATAAGCCGCCACCACAACGAGGCACTTGGTGAACACCCTGGGTGCGGAGGATAGGCCAAAGGGTAGTACCCTGTACTGGTAATGATTTCCTCCTACAACAAATCTGAGATATTGCCTGTGGTCCGGATGAATGAGGATATGAATATATGCATCTTTCAGATCCAAGGAGCATAACCAGTCTCCCTGCTGGAGGTAGGGCAGCAGAATTCCAAGGGTGAGCATCTTGAACTTTTCCTTTGCAAGGAACTTGTTGAGGTTTCGCAAGTCCAGGATGGGCCTGAGGCCTCCTGTTCTTTTTGGAATCAGGAAGTACCTGGAGTAAAACCCCTGGCCCTTCAGGTGGTGGGGCACTGGTTCCACGGCTTGTTCCTGAACAAGACTTGCTAACTCCTGAAGTAGTAAGTCCCTGTGCAAAGGGAGTCTGGGAGGCTCCCCTGGAAAGTAGGAGGGAGGTACCTGGTGAAAGTGAAGAAGATAGCCCTTTTGAACTATGTGAAGTACCCAGGTATCTGTGGTGATGGTGGACCACCTTTGGGCAAAGTGGACCAGCCGGCCTCCTGTGCTGAGAGAAACCAGCTGAGGGGGAAGAGGCTATGCTGAGGAAGTCAAAAACCCCCACCCTGCTGAGCAGGGGCCGGTGGTGCAGGCTTGGGGGCTTGCTGCCTACGGGACCCATTACCCCGTCCCTTGGCCTGCTTTCCCTGTGGGGGAGCTGCTGAGGCCTGATACTGAGGGTAGTATTTATAGGCAGCACCTTTCCTCGGGTAAAAGGGCTTTTTCCCCCGAGGCGTTCTTCTTTTGAGAAGGGGCAGAGGTCTTCCTCGAGAGACGAGTCCTGGTGAGAGTCTCCATCTCGATTTGTGCAGCCTTCTCATCCATGGGCTTGCCAAAGAGGTTATCACCTCGGCAGGGGACATCGACCAACTTGTCCTGTACCCAGGGCTCGAGGTCGGACGTCTGAAGCCAAGCCTGGCGGCGTCCACCGATGCCGGCCGCAGCTACTCGAGCCGATGCCTCAAAACCATCGTAGGCTGCTCGAGAGATAAACTTGGAGCACTCTCGAATACCAGTAGACAAGGATTGGAACCTCTGCAAAGGTTCGTCGAAGAGACCAGCAGAGAACCCGGCTATTTCCTTAGCCAGGTCTCGGAGATACATGCCCATGTAGAGCTGGTAGGTCTGGACTCGACAAGCAAGCATAGAGCCCTGGAAGCACTTCCTACCGAGGGCATCCAGGCTTCGGGCTTCCCTACCAGGGGGCACCGAGGAGTGCATTTTTTGACTCTTTAGTCTATGCATGGCCGATTCCACCACCATGGAATGGTGCGGTAGTTGTGCCTTCTGGAAGCCGGGGCACTTGCGGACTCGATAAATGGAATCGACCCGCTTGCTTAACACCGGCGACGACGCCGGGCTCTCCCACATGCGGAAGAGAAGTCGTTCCAGCATCGGAGGAACCGGTACAATAAAGGCCTCCTTCGGGGGAGAGTCATATTGGAGGGCATCGAGTTCTTCGACTCGAGGCTCCTCCTCGGGATCCGCAGGGAAGGCCAAGGCCTTGGCCATATCCCTCACGAAGTCCGAGAACCGGGTATCCTCCGGGGGGGACCGTCTCCGAGGTTCGGACTTGGGGGAGTCCGAAGGGACACACCGAGTCCGAAAGGAACCAGGTGACTCTTCGTCCTCAGATTCCCAGGCCGACTCCTCGTCCTCAGATTCCCAGGCCGACTCCTCGTCGGAGGAGTCGATCGGCTCTGGTCGGGCGGACACCAATGCTATCCGCTCCGACGCCGAGGGAGTCGGTGTCGACGACCTTGGTCTTGAATGGGAGGCTGAAGGAGACCTCGACCGAGGATCGACTCGAGCCCTCATGGACTCGAGGATCGGCTCGGTCTTTGGGGTCGATTTGGAGGTCGACGTCCCGGCGGTCAGGGCAGAAGCACCGGCGAGGCCAGCGATCAATACCCGCTGCTGGTCCAAGAAGGCAGTCAGACTGCTCTCCAAGGCCGTCAACCTGAGTCCGAGCTCAGGAGACCCACAGCAGCCCCCGACTCGGGCCCCGATGGCAGGTCCTTCGGAGGCGAGTCAACGAGGACAACAGTACTCACGTGAGCGGGCAAGTCCACCTCGAGTCGAGGATGTTTTGACGGCCTCTCCGTCTCCGAGGACCCGGGACGGGAATCGGGGCTATGCGACCTGGCCCTCGAGGAACCAGGAGCGTCCACCGATCCCGCCCTCGTGGGTTTCTTCTTCCGATGATGTTCCCGGGTAGGAGACCCCCTTTTAGAGGAACTTTGACGATGCTCAGGACCAGAGTCCCGAGACGTCGAAGCCTCCGACAAGGTCCGAGCCCGGCCGGAGTCAGAGAAGATACGCTCCCGCTGGTGCTGCCGACTCCTCAAAGCTTTTGAGGACATTTTGCCGCAAGGCACACAGATCAGAGAGTCATGATCTGGGCCGAGGCAGCGGAGGCAGAAGTCATGAGTGTCTGTAAGAGACATGAGTTTCTTACAGAGATCACACTTTTTAAAGCCGCTGGCAGCCATCGGGGGAAAAAGGGCCCCTGCGAGGTCGAATGACCGGGCTGCCAGGGAAAAAGGAAAAAGGCGCGAAATCTGTCACGAAGGACAAAAAACCGAAAAATAAGGAACGGACTTGCAACCGACGTCGCGAGTCCGGGCGGGAAAAGAACCGGCGTCGAACCGAAGAAAAAAGAGGAAAATAGAGAAAAAAATCAACTTTTCTGCGGGGATTCACAGGCAACGTCTGTAGGGCTCCGTGGAAAAAAGACGACTGAGCAAGATGGCACCCTTGGGCGGGAAGAGGACCGCGCATGCGCGCTGCAATTCCCAAAGGCTTTCTTTGAAAGCTGGGGAAAATTGCTCAGCGAGGGCTCCGTCGGCGCAGACATCACCCATATGTGAGGACTGACTTCCTGCTTGGTCCTGGAGAACGTTTTGTTTACCCATCACGTTATGCTCAGTTTATTATACATTGGTATAGGTACATTGATGATATTTTTCTCTTATGGAGAGGGACTAAGGCCGCTTTAGAAGAATTTTTTCTATACTTGAATGATTGTCATTCTTCTATCCAATTCGATATTGACATTCAAGAGAGTGAAATACATTTTTTGGATGTAAGGGTTTTTAAACAACAAAACTGTTTTGTAACTACTCTCTATTCAAAACCGACAGATAAAAATACTCTGTTGCATTTCTCAAGTTTTCATCCCCCACATTTAAAGCGGAGCCTCCCATATTCGCAATTGTTGAGATGTCGTCGGATATGTTCAACTACTGAAGAGTTTAAATATCAGGCTAAGCGTATGATGGGTAAATTTTTAGATCGGGGATATCCTCCTGCAGTTGTACATCAGGCCTATAGAAGAGCGAAATGTAATCATCGTGAGTGGCTGCTCTGTCCTGTTAAGAAAGCATCTTATGGAGATTCATCACCTATGGTTACTTGTGTCTTACCTTTTTCTACTTTGTCTTCTCGAATAGCTACTATGATGCGGAAGCATTGGTATCTTATTAATCGGCATCCACAGCTTTCCACATGTGCTTTGAGGATGGCATATAGTCGTGGACGTAATCTTCGGGATCAATTATGTCCTGCCGTAGTACGGCGTGATGCAGTACTTCCTATATCTACATTTGGCCATTTTGCATGTCAAAAGTGTTCATACTGTGGGATTATGAGTACATCTATTTGTACGAAGTACCAACGGTTGGTGAAACAATTGGCTATTACTACTTGTAATACGGACTATGTCATCTATGCAATATGGTGTGAATGTCAGTTGCTCTATGTAGGGAAAACTACAAGACCTTTGAGAACGAGATTGGCAGAACATAAATATAGCCTGAAGAAGGTACAGATCGATACCCCTTTGGTTCAACATTGTGTGGATCATGGTCATCAGTTCCAGGATCTTCGTTGTACTGTTTTGGAGGTTGTGCCATTTAATCCTCGGCGAGGGGATCGCAAGAAGTTGCTTTTGCAGAAAGAACAACGTTGGATTTTTAAATTAAATACGTTGCATCCTGGCGATCTAAATGATCGCCTTGAATGGACTTTATTTTTCTGAGTTTTGTTTTGATTTTTTGATTTTTGATTTATTGCTTTTTTGCTGGCACTTTGCGATTGGTATTCAGCAAGGGGTGTATTACTGTGCAGTTCAAAGGGTTTTAAAATAGGGAGTGTCGCTTTTAAATGATGTCATAGTTTGGTAGGTTTTGATTGGTGAGAATGGGGTTATTAGACGCGTCACACGCCGATTTGATATAGCGGGCGGTTGTAGAGAGCTACTGCAAAGTGTTTATTCTGTACGGCGAAGCTCCTGATGAAGCCGGTTTTTACGGCGAAACGAAGGCTTTCGTAGAGCAGAGGTCGTTTGGGGACTACTGTGATTGAGAAGTTTGCTTTGGAGTTGGTTTCCCGCGTCGGAGGCGGCGTTTATGCTGACCCGTTTGTTATCGTGCGTCTGCTTGGGAGGCACAGAACACAGTCGGTGGCAAGACTTCAGTCAGAAGCTAAGTTATTTGCATATTATGATGGTGTTATTTATTACACTTTTATAATTTTGATAATTATTTATCTTTGTAGGTTACATCTGGGTTGCCCAGGCTGCGTTCAGCCATATTTGTACTTTGTGTGCAAATTATTATAGATGCTTTTACATTTTGGTAGTATGTATGTGAAAGGATGTATGTAGAGAACGTATGGTAGGTGATGATAGAGTATTACTTCAGATAGGTTTTGACAAGACTGTTCCTGTTGAAAATTGGGTGGTTAAGTGTAATGGTGATATTTAATAAAGTTAGGGATATGGAGGAGGCTTGACCAGTGATGCGAGCGTTTATCAACACCCTATGGTGAAATTCGCCACATGAGGGGTTGTGCCTATCTGAGGTCATTATGCCTGGTATTGGTAATTGAAGTAGTTTTGTGTATTAAATTGATTTAGTTTATAATAGATAGTATTGAGAGCAATTGGGGGGTGTTTGGGTTATTTTGCATATAACATGACCCATAGAGGTATCGTTACATGCACCAGTGCTAAATGCAATGTGCTCTCCATGCCCACACTCCATCCATACATAGTAAATGACCCTACCTCGCCACACAATTAACATGTATTTTAGCCAGTAGCTGTCCTGCCTGCGTGGTAGCAGTTACCACAGGCCATTACCACCTGCTAAAATGTGTGTCAACCACTTAGCAGGCTTAAGTAAAAGGGGCCCCTAAGTCTGGCTCAGTTCTCTGGGCACCTCCTCTGCTGGGTTACTACGGTAGATGCCTCTGTGTCTTGAGGGAGCAGCTGAACCAGCCTGGCATCTACATCCCAACTCCCTATAGCAATGGGTTTCACGTCTGCTAGGGAAAGCAGAACTACTTGCTTCATGTTTTGTAAATCAAGTCATAAATTTGCTGGCACAATCTTTATTTCTTATCTATTACCCGCCCTGTTATTCTTGGCGTCAGACATCTTTCTCCTGTCCAAACTAAAAACAAACAAACAGTCTCAAACATCTAGTTTATGGTGCTTCTGTGCCCAGGAATTCCTTTTTTATTCCATTAGGTTTGAAAATATCAAGCAGCATGACTTTGGAACTCATGTTTCAGTCTACAATGGAGAAAATACCATCCTCAGAGTGATGGCAGACAAGGAAAGAGAAACTATTAAAACAAGAGTATCAAGAAAATGACCATTCTGGTACTTTAAACATAATAAATATTCTAGAATCCTGGCAGCCTTTGTAACACTGTATCAAATGTGGTCATTAATTTACAAAACATACCAAAGTAGTTGTTGTTACTTAAATGTCTCTTACAATTTACTCAGTGTTATACACCAAATAGGTATCCCATAATGCCACTAACCTGTGATATCCTTTCATTTCAGTAACTATAACTAAAAGGAGAACTGCTGGTGCAATATAATCTTTGGTGTTTAATTACTCTTTTAAATATAAGACTTTCCAGAGTACAATTAGACTACAATAAAGAAGTTGTGCATAGAGGAGCACTCACTGAGCTCAGGATATATTTTTAGCAGTAGCAACATTTAAAGATAGCAGCAATATAAAAGCTGTTGTCTTCTTCCTCCATCTGTCAACAGCTATTTCAGGCAGCATGACCCTGCCCTGCTGCAGAAGGAACCCGAGATGATAATCAAAGATTACGGTAGCAGTGACTGTTTTGCAGAAGAGTGTTAGGCATTAAAAATGGAGAAGCATTTTATGATGAAAAGGAGAAAAGTACTGAATTTCTCGTCTGTTCAGCATATGCTGCAGGTCTCATCATTCTGCACATTTTAATGTTACAGGTGGAAGTGCATTTTCACATTTACCATGGTTTGTCCTACACTTCTCGTGCAGCTTGGAGTGTGACCTGCTTTTATGGCAGGTATTCGGTATTTTGATAGGTCTTCCTTAACGCTTCCCTCATTTTGGGTGTCAGTGGGGAGCACTGCCCGCCAGACTGGCATCATAAACATGAGTTGCATCGTACTGATCCATCTTTGGTTTGTATGGCAAGGCACTGAGAAATGACCTAAAGCCATGAGATTCTTTTAAAATAAAGTACAGATTGTGCCATAATAGGCATGTAAGGGGGGAGTATTCAAAGAAATGTATGCAAACTGCATAAATTTAGCTGAGCAGCATTTACCTCTGAATATATCGTCTACGAGGTTTAAAGCCCACCATTATCTGGCTAGCGAGGGGGCTTTCCAGGGCAGCACCGTGAGCTACCAGGTTAGCGGCAATATACAGCCACTAACCAGTTATCTAAACCACCTACAGTTAGGACAGGTGAAGTACACAAGTAAATAAATAAAATTATTACAACTCTTTTTAGGTGTGTTTCACATAAGTGATAGCGTCTACTGGGGAGTCTCCAGCCAGATGGGCGAGGTTGCGTGTGTCGGTATGCAACTATTTGTTGATGCATGCATGTGGAAGCAGACAGGCGAGTAGGGCCCCACTCCCTCACAAAGCAGCAGCTCAAAGATCTGGAAGGAGTCCCAGTCCCACTGACATGAAGGGCAGACTGTGTCCCAAAATCACCAGCAGAAGTCCCCAGGTCCTGCTAGCATGAACAGTGGGGCTGTGACCGGAAATCCCTGGCAAGAGTCTCTGACAGAGATGGCGTGATCATTAGGCTAACTAGATGGATGCCCAGAGTGCCAATGGTCTAGGGCAGTCCCTTGCTGTTGCACCTCTCTGGGACCTGCAGCAGTGGCGCTGGCCTCAAACAGCCCCGCGGTGCTTACTTTAAAGCTTCAGAGCTGTGGGGCTGTGTCCATCCATGTATATGCATAGCTTTGTTTGCACATGCTCATAGACATCCCTGCATAGGGATATGAGGAAGAGAGGGAACTGAATTGTGCAGGTCCCAAGGCCTTTCAACAAGAGGAGGGAGGCTGAAAAATATGATTGGTGGGGGAAATGGGTCCACTTACTGAAGGAGAGGTGTCGGAGGTAGAAGCAGCAGGCAGTCTGCCAAAGAAGAGGTACAGAAGCTGTGAGCAAGGCCACAGGAGGAGAGGACAGGGCTATTTTTCTTCATCCTGAACTCCCTGCCTGTAAATTATCTGCTCAAAATGTTGTAGCCCCCCTCCTTCTTTCAGTTTTCAGTAGTTTAAAAAAATAAAACAAACCAACATTCTACTGGGAAATGGCTGCCTGTCCCTGTTGCCCATTAAAAAGTGAGCCGAGGAAAGCCCCTCCGTCTCTGCTGTCCAAAAAAGGGAGTCTCTCCAGCAGGCAGGATAGTTCCCAGTGGGGTTCTCTTTCCTTCTATTTTTTTTTTTAACCACTGGAGACTGACAGAAGGAGGGGCCATGGCAGTATTCCACGCAGAGAGTCCAGAAGGGAGAAAGGGTAATTCTAGAGAATAGCTTAAAATATGTTTAACAGAGAAGGGAGGTTGGCCCTGGAGACATAACTTTTTGTTTAGGTTTGGCATAGCAAGTGGCTCTCCCATCCTGTGCAGATAAAGAATTGATGGTTCTGCCGATGCCATTGAGGGATGGATCCCTGCTGACACACTAAGTGACCCTGGACTAGCTAGAGGTTCAGCAGGTGGGTGGAGAATTAAAATAAACGCAAAGCATAAACAAGATTTATGAACAAAATCAAAGAATATAGATAACAGATTTTAAAATAAGACAACTAGCCAATAGGAAAGCTGACAGAACTCCGTATCTTGTATTTTATGAACTCCATGACATTACGTAACCTCAATTAGAGCATCCTACCCCTCCTGACCGCTCATATCACCCCCCCTCTTTTCCCTCCCTGTATATGATAACTGCTTTGCTATGTCCATAGTCTATCTTTCTGTCAAACAACCCCATATTTATCTCCAAGTTGACTTCCCATGTTTAATGTAAAAACAATTCTTATGTAATTGTTATGTTGTTCTTCGTAAACTGCTTTGGACAAAGGCGGTATAGAAAGATTGTTAAATAAATAATGCACAGAAAAGCAGTAGTCTAAGTCTACAGAAGCACTTGTAATACCTGGGCTAATCCTCCAGCATGAACAAGTGTTAAATCGGGCATCCAAGAACATCCAGGAACCATCAGGCCATACAGTGAGATTATGTAGTATGGAACTGTGTAGAACATATAGATCAGCATCTGCATTTTTAATTAAAAAAAATATTAGTCTTTGCTTTGTGGTTTGAAAAACAACTAAACTTGCAGACTACAAAATGTGTAACTACTTGCAGTCTTCTAATCACAGCCGGGGCTAAATATATATTTTATTCATGGCACTTGTATTTAAGCTCATTTCCAACCAAAATGTAAGCAGAGAGCTAAAAGTGACACCAATTTCTAACATAAAAATAATGTAAGATTTATCTGTAGTGCAGAACTCTGTGTACCATGTGTTCACTTCATGGTCCAAAAACTCTCTTCTTTGGATCTTTATTTCCATGAGACTTTACACAAGTCTATGACTTGACAATAAAATACAATTTCTATACAAGCTGCATTAACCTTAAGCACTTAAATGATGTAGAAGCACCATGCATCCTTTTCCCAAACTCCATAGAACAGTGATCATTGCTTTTTTTTTCTTTTTTCAAGTGGACGCCATTTTTGCCACACACAAAAAAAAAATTCTTCAATGTGAGAACCAGGTCTGCAGCTAGAGCCCTGGGAAAGGTGGGGGAAGTCCCCTTCCAACGACATGTCTGATTTGGCCACTGAAGTACACTCAGAGTGACTTGTGTAATTAAAATGGTTTGTTCCCTTATGCCCTCTTTTTAGCCTGTCTTCTCCCTCCCTCGGTCCATCTCCATCCCACCCTCCTCCTCCCACACTTCCCCCAGATCATCTTTTAGCTTCTCACCTCCATATAGTCTCATCAAAAACAATTCTCCTAACCACATCCTCAAGCACCAGAACTCCATCTACCAGTCCTATACCCACCTCTATCTCTCTCCAAATCAGCTCTCTCCTCAGTTTGTTAATCCTCCCAAATATCTTCCCTGGAGGCTGGGAACCGATTTTAATTTAAAATTGCTGCAAAATTACAATTGTCTGACCACTTAATATTAATACCACAACTTCCACTTGTTCTGAGAAAGAGAAACATGACTGAATTATGCAATTTTCAACTTTTTTCCTTTTGAACATCTGATGGCACGGTGCTCATTCTCTTTTCCTGCCAAAAGAACTGAACAGGAGAAACTGACAATGGACAAGAAGGATGAGAGGTGCCAGTTTTCCCTTCTGTCTGTAGCAGAAATTTCACATTATAATAAACTGGACACCATGGCAAGTCCTGTCAGTATGCTAAGAAGGAAAGCTACTAATGTGGCTTCAGGGAATAATGCATGTTATTTGCCAAGTAACACATTGTTTTCTGTTAATGAAGATTTTTTTAGTGCAATGCATATTAAATAAGATACATGGTATACAAATACATGCAGAATAGCTTGTTATGATGCAAAATGAGTTGGGCAGTTTGCATTTTACCTTGCAAGCTGCATTCTTCATGGAAAAATAATGCCACCTTTAAGGCAGCATTATCTTTCCTCCCCAGAAGCACCAGACAACCAAGTATCCCTGATCCCACCAATCTCCTATCCCCCCCCCCCTCCCAGTACCTACCTGGGGTCTCTCCCTAGTGCTATTGGAGGGCAGAGCAAACCCTGGATGCCCTAAGCAGCTCTCAGAAGCAAGATGAGGACAATGTCGCCAAATGAGTTAGTTTTGGGCATACCACGAGAGTAATGAACCTCACTCCTAAGCCAGGGTTTGTGGAGTATGATCTGTCTTTCAAATGTATTACTGATGCTTACTGTGGTGCGTCCATTGTGCCAAAGAGCTTCCTTTTGGAGTTCATAAGATGTAACATGTATAGGCAACTTGTCAAAATGCAATTGGCCTGTGGCTGCCAATACAATGGGAAGTATTTCTTTTTTTTTCTGCCATATTTTCTTGGTCTCTGACTGCAGTCCTTGGGACTTGAGGATCTTCTCCCTCTCCACTCGATTCACAGAATAATCACTTGCAACCGACATCTCAATGCCATTCTGATGTTTGTCTCCTTTAGCACCATGTCTGGTTTCCTTGCATACAGCTTCGTATCTGTCAGAATGGGAATATCCCAGGTGATCATAACCTCTTTATTCCCCGTAATTCCTTTAGGGTCACGATCCCAGTGCTTCTCTCAAACAGTAACGTTGTACAAAGATCCAATGGATGAGATTTGCCACTTTATTGTACCTTTCTGTACATAAAATTTCCTGCCATCAGAATTTTGCAACCAGCTTCAAAATAAGTAACCATTTCCAGCTCTTACAAAATTTACATATGTCTCCTTTATCCATTTTTCCTATGCATGCTGTAAACCAATTTGTCCATAATCCACTGTCCTGGGCTGCAACTATCAATCAATCTCTCATCCTTGGCCATTAGGGGACTGAGGTAGTCAGTCATTTTGATTCCAGAAGCTGCCAGGGCAGGAGCATCTGGGGATTGCCCCTGCCCCTATCATGTTCCCAGCTGCAGCAATGCAGAATTCAATTTACCGTGCAAATTGTTGGCTTGCGTTACTTCAGTACTGCAGGTCAGTGACTCATGCATTAGATTTTGTTGCAGCAAAATCTGCATTCTACCACAGCTTAGCAATTGCCCTTCTAAATCTTCACTGCAAAGGCTAGAGAAAAAACATGCAGTGTTTAAACAATGCCAATTTAAACAAGCATGAACTTAGGGGGTCTTTTACTAACGGGCGCTAAGTGGTCACACAACATGCCAATAGCGTCAAAACCATGGTGTGTAATGTGCAACACCATCATGTTAACTGTCGGGAGCAGGTATGGAAGGCATTTCCCTGGCACTTAACATGGAGCCTTGTGCCCTAGTATGTGCTGCATTAACGTAGGTGCACCTAACGCCACCTACTGAAATGACATTAGGCGAACCTGCACTGATGCACTCGGGGCACAATATGAACACAGCACTAAAAGTGCCGAGGTTACCACACTCGCTCTCCGCCCATAACCTGTCCACTTGTGACCCTAAAGCAGGCAGCACAGCTAGTACAAGAATCATCTTGCGCAGTCATGGTACTGGTAAGCTAGCAAGCCCCCCTTAGATCACACTTGTTTTTCAGGAATCTATGGAGATCTTTTATTACGGCATTGCCCCTGAAAGCAAATGCAGCAGACTAGACAGGCCAGACAGTGTTTATGGGCCTGATATTCGAAGGGTAGTTACATGGTTTACATGGTTAGTGCCGCTGAATATCCCTGATTATCTCCCTGACTCGCCCCTGTGCTAACCGCTTAACATCGGGACATGTTGGGGGTGTTCCACGGAGGTGGTGAAGCATTAACCAGGCAGCAACAGTATTGCATGCTGCCTGGTTAGTGATCTGCACTGACAAAAATAGGCAAGGAAAACTCTATCTTTAAGGTGCAGGAGCTAACTGGGCAGCATGCAATATCGCTGCTGCCCAGTTAGCTAATGTCACACATGCTTGAAGCCACAAACCCTGGATACTAAATGCCAGGGCTGCATATGACCCCAGCATTGAATATCCGGGATTAGGGGTTGGCGGATATGGCTATAAGCTGTAGCAGCACATAGCCTACTTAATTGAATATTGGGCCCTACAGGATAAGGATTCTGAATTTGGTTCATACTTTTTCAGTAGCAATTCAAGGAGAATCATATTCAGGTACAGTAGGTACTTTCCTCTTCCCAGAGGGTTTACAATCTAAGGGGCCCTTTTACTAGTGTGTGCTAAACAGTTAACAAGCGCTTTTTTAATTGTGTGCAAGGGCCACAGTAACTGTTACCGCAGGGGCATGACAGTTACCATGTGCTGATTTGCATAGTGTCACTTGTGCATTAGGGTGCTGAATGAGTGGGGTACAGGCAGAGAATGGACATAGTGAGCTCACTGCAGTTAGCAAGGGGAGGGCATATCACGCGCTGTCAACGTTGCCATTAGCTCAGGTTCACCTACCACCACCTCCACAGCACTATGCATTGTGGCAGTGGTTCTCAAGCCAGTCATCAGGACACACCTAGCCAGTCACATTTACAGGATAGTCTCAATAAATATGCATAAGATAGATTTCTATGCACTGCCTCAATTGTATGCAGATGTCTCATGCATGTTCACGGTGGTTAGCTTGAAAGCTTGACTGGCTAAGTGTGTCCCGAGGACTGGGTTGGGAACCCCTGTATTAGGGTATTCATCCACATATTAACTGTAGGGGGAACATGCTGGCCATGCCTCTGTCATTTACAACAGAAGCTTTGCACTTAATGCACATTAGTTTTTGCATTAAACACAAGTTAAGTTCAGAGTCCTATGTGCTTTAGGAAAAGGGCCTCTTAGTTTGGAAGTGACTTGCCCACGATCGCAAGGAGCAACTGTGGGATTGGAGTCTTGGCTTCCCTGGTTTTAAGACTACTGCTCTATTAGGTTACTCCTCCACTTATTCTTCACCGAGTTCCTGGTTTTATGTTTAGGTCACTAAATAATAACTGTTTACATGTTATCCCATTAATGCAAGAATTCTACATTTGTTCCTAATAAAATATTGCGTGATTGAATTGTTTTATGCATGATTTCATATGACCTGAGGCATAAAATTTGAGCGTCCCCTTTTGGGGACGCTATGCATAATGTTAAAACTAAACCCAGTTAAGATATAAGCATATTTACCTGAAGTTTTGGATAGGCAGCTGGATCTTTTAGATATGGCTCTTGAAGCTGAACATATAATCGACAGAACTCAGCAGGACAATCTAAAGCGATCTAAAAATAATTGTTAAATTGAAACTGTTGTAGTAATACTTTTCTCAAATAAGCTACTCTGAAGCAGGCACACAGCAGAGTCATGCAACTAATACTTTGAAAGCTGATACTAATACCAATTAGCAGCTAATCCAGTGGGGCATATACAGTTGTGGTCAACATTATTGCCACCCTTGCATTTTAGGTATGTTCTTACAATATCTTGAGAAATATTGGAAATATTCCAACTGTATTTCATAATATTTTAATAGGATATTCAAAAGGTATACAACAACAAAAAGATGTCTGTGCAATGTAGATGTAGTAATTTCTGAGAAAAAACACACACAAAATATCACCTGGACAAGATTAATGGCACTCTTTGCTAATATTTGGTTCCACAACCCTTGGCAATGATGACAACCTCCAAATATTTCTTGTAGCCATCGGCAAGTTTCATATATCTGTCTGCTGGTAGTTTCTCCCACTCTTCAACTTTGATTTGTTCCAGCTCATGAATGTTTCCAGGATTCCTTTTACGAATGGAAAATTTCAGCTCTTTCCAAAGATTCTTGATTGGATTGATATCAGGACTCATTGCTGGCCAGTTTAAAACAGTACATTTGTTCCTTTTGAACCAACCATTCTTTTGTACTTTATGTATGTTCTGGGTCATTGTCCTGCTGAGGGCTCATGACCTTCAACCCAGACCTAGCTCTCAAACTAGGTAGCACATTTTGCTCCAGAATACCTTGGTAGTCCTCTGACTTCATGATTTCTTTAATTCATTCCAGGCCTCCTGTTCCTGAGGCAGAAAAACAGCCCCACATTTTGGAACCTCTACCGTATTTAACTATAGGAAGAACGTTTTTTTTTTCTCTCCTATAAGCATCATTTCTTCGCCTGCAAACGTATTGCTAGTCTGCACTGCCAAAATGCTCAAGTCTGTTTTTATCTGTCCACAGAACATTTTCCCAGAACAATTGTGGTTTCTCAAGGTGGGTTTGAGCAAAGATTAGGAGTGCCTTTTTCCGTCTGTTTTTCAGCAGCGGGGTCTTCCGCAGTCTTTGCCCATGAAGTCCTTTGTTTAATGTGTGGTATATGGTGCGAGTTAAAACCACCACACCAGATTAATCCAAAGAGCATAAGGCTGACCTGGAGGTTGTAGGTGGTGTTTTTGCAAATAAATATAAAGTTTAAAAAAATCCAAGGGAGTGGTAAAGTGTAGGGGGCAAAGTACTTTGGTCCACAAAAGAAGAGTGGGACGTGGGCGTGATTCTTTCTGATGATCTTAAGGTGGCTAAACAAGACAGAAAGCAGAGGGTAGGGCTAAATGGCCAATTTTCCCAAAGGAGAAAGGTCAATAGTGGAGTACCCCAGAGATTTGTGCTGGGTCCGCTGCTTTTTGACATATTCATAAATGACCTGGAAAAGGGAATAATGAGCGAGATTATCAAAATTTCCAGATGACACAAAACTATTTAAAGTTGTAAAAACCCATGAGGATTGTGGAAAATTGCAAGAGGATCTTGATAAATTGGAAGACTGGGCATCTAAATGACACATGAAATTTAATGTGGACAAGTGCAAAGTTATGCACCTAGGAAAGAACACCACAAACTATGGTTACACGATGCAAGGTTCCACATTAGGAACCACCATCCAGGAAAAAGATTTAGGCGTTATTGTGGATAACATGTTAAAACCCTCCGCCCAGTGTGCAGTGGCGGCCAAGAGAGCAAACAGAATGCTAGGTATTATAAGGAAAGGAATGGAAAATAAAACAAAGGATATTATAATGCCTCTGTATCATTCCATGGTGCGACCACTCCTTGAACATTGTGTGCAATTCTGGTCACCATATCTTAAAGAGGATATAGTGTTATTAGAAAAGGTACAGAGAAGAGCCACCAAAATGGTAATGTGGATGAAAGGATACCCCTATGAAGAGAGGCTAAAAAGGTTAGGGCTCTTCAACCTGGAAAAGAGATGGCTGAGGGGAGATATGACAGAGGTCTATAAATTAATGAATGGAGTAGAATGGGTAAACGTAGATCGATTGTTTACGTCATCAGAATATAGAAAGACTAGGGGACATGCAATAAAAGCTACAGGGGAACCTATTTAAGACTAATAAGAGAAAATATTTTTTTCACTCAACATGTAGTCAAAGTCTGGAATTCATCGGAGAATGCAGTAAAAGCTTTAGCCAGGTTTAAAAAAGGTTTGGATAAGTTCCTGAAGGAAAGGTCCATAAACCATTATTAAATAGGATCCAGGAAATCCACTGCTTGCCCCAAATACAAGCATTGTGGAACCTGTGTCTTTTGAGGAGACTGCTAGGTACTTGTGACCTAGATTGGCCGCTGCTGGAAACAGGATATTGGGCTTGATGGACCTTGGTCTGACCCAGTATGGCATATCTTATGTTCTTATCTTGCGTTGGTCTAATTACTTCACTTCTGTTTCTTTGTATGTATTGTTCCCATCCTTAGATTTAGGGTTGTTTGTGTGGTATATTTTTGGCATGTGTCAGATACCTGTGACCTGGACTGGCCACTTGGAAACAGAACACTGGGCTTGATGGATCTTTGGTCTGAATCAGTATAGTAGTTCTTATATTCTTATCACCGTCACCATTATATCCTCAAGCAACCACATGGCGTCTTATTTTTCAAAATTATATGTCAGGTTACAGATAAGATTTTGAATTCTGATCCTCAGCAGCAGCCACTGCCTCCAAACATTTTGCCTCCAGTGCCACCAAAAATTACAAATCTTATGATTTGGGATTTGTCAGACCCACAATATTCTTGGCATATCTGATAGCAGCACCTTCCTTGATAAAAGTCCTATGTATAGATTGGAAAGGGGTATAGTGTCCATAGGTAATGGGTACTGCATTTTATTTTCTTTTTAATCAATAGCATGCTCAGGCTTTTTCCATGAATTAAGTTTTCCCAGTTAAGAATCAGCATTTCCTTTAATCACCTGATTATCATCAATTTTAAACAAATGTTTCTTTGGATCTGATACTCGTGACTTAGTCCCCATTTTTATCATTTAAGTATATATTTTTGCAAGCAGCCTTTGTAGATACATTATCCAATGTAAGATTAGAACTGCGACTCTCTCCCACTGGTAAGTGAATATGTTGCCATAGTAAGCATTTCTCCTACAGACATAAAAAGGGAGAGAATGGGCCCGATTCTGAGATGCGGTTGCAGGACATGCAGCACCACAAGACATCCAGGCCCAATTTCCCCTCTGGCTCTCCCCGTACATCCTGAGCAGCAGGATCAGGAGAACTGGTGGGGGATGGGAAGGGGAGTGATCTGGGCAGAGCAGGGGCAGGACATACAGGGCCGATTCAGATCAAAATGTCCTGCTGGGTCCAAGGGGACATGCTGCTTATTCCGCCTCGAAGGTGGAAAAAGCAGCACCGATCTGACGATCGGGGTCAGGGATGGGTGCGGAGGGGGGTCTCTGCCACCTGATACGGGCCCTAGCAGGCTAGCCGTAGGTCGGGCGACAGGGAAGAAGGGGGCCTAAGCCATGGGATTTGGGGGGTACCTGCAGGGAAGATGTCCCCGCAGGTGGCAGGAGCACACCGGTCCATCCACAGGCCCAATTCTGTGCACCGCAGGAATGTTTTGTTCCCCTGGTCTAGAATTGGGTTCCAACAGGGCCATCTTCCTCAGGGATGTCTGGATGGCCCCCCCTCTCTGAATCAGGCTCAATGTCTACTAAATAGGCCCCTTAATGAGATAAGAAAATCAATGTTCAGAGTTGTGCACAAATTGCAAAGGGACAGGACAAATTCCAGCCCTCTAAAGCATCTTGTAAAAAGCTAGATATTTGTAAAAAGGCAGAGAAGTAAATCTGTGTAAAGCTGTTGCAACCTGCAACCTTAAGCTCTGCACAATCTATGTTTTGAATGCATGCCAAGAGCACATGGAAGGTCGAGAGTGCTTGGTTGAGTGAATCATTGTCACTTTTTGAAAAAGGCAATGTCATAACATATATAGATGTAACAACAGATGCTCCTGCATAATAAAAAACAATGCGAGCACCATAATAGCCTGCAATATTTATTTATTTACAGTCTCTTTTATACTGCGCTATTCAACATCAGTGCGGTTTACATGACAACAGAAAACTTATACGGTGCAGGAATCTGCTCCGCATTTACAATGAACAGGTGCTTAAACTTGGGTAAAACCGGGATAACTATTTACATATAGGCAACGCATCAAGTCGAATCAGAGTAATCGTGGTGTGTTGGTGTGGCGAAACTAGAAGGGGGAGCGGTTAATGGTGCACAATATTAACTTGTGTGCTCCTATGTTGGTGAAAGTATTTATTTTCATCATTATATACAGTTGTGGTCAACACTATTGGCACCAGGGCCGGATTTACCTTGAGTGAGGCCCTATGCCAACAAAAATTGTGGGCCCCCAGCAGGGGCGGCCCAAGGGGGGTGTGGGGCCTCATTTGCATAAATATTTGCATAATGTTACCATTTACTAACTTTTAGTAAACGTGCCTCTTAATGAGTGTATGGATAAAGAAAGATTAAAAGATTTCTACATTACTATAATCTAGTGCCAACTGCCAGACACATTAGGAACTACTACAAACACTGCCCATAGTAAACCCGCCGTATCCTAACAGCACTACCAGGACTCACAAAGCACCATACTCTACCAATCAAAAGGCAACACTGCAAATATTAAACCAATACATTTCAGAGAACAACAATACATGACCTACTGGGGAAAGAGAACAAGTGGCAATGTCAAATAGGAATTATATAAACAGAACACCTCAGCTCAGTTACACATGCAGAACATAGACCATCACCAAACAAGTAATCACAATTTAGAAACAGGAAGACAATAATTAAACTGGGAATCCCAAAAGCCAAACTTGGAATGTACAACACTGTAGAAATAAAACTATACATTAATTTGCTCTTGTACTAAACAAAGCGCAGACGTTAATGATGCTCATTTACCAGAGCTGACATATTCCAATTAATAAATTCAAAATAAAGAGATATTTTTCTCCTTTTTGTGCATTTTTTTCAGCTGCAATTGCTCCAGCCACTTTCTTCTGGTTTCTTCGTGTCTTCTGCTAACTCTCCATCGTCTGCTGTCCATTTGTCCTTTCTTCTAGTTTTTTTCCATTCTCTCTCTACATCTGCTTTAACATACTAATCTTTCTCCTTTTGCTCTTTCCTCATTCCTATTTCATCCACTCAAATTTTACCCCTCCATCCTCAATCCCCACTTACTCTCCCAATACCTGGCCAATTGTAGATTTTTTATCCCTCCCACACAAAATATTTTTCCCTTCTCCATTTTACTCTTCCAGCCCCATCCCATTCTAATCCTCCCCCAACATCAGCTCCCTTCTAGTTCCAGCCTCACCCAGCATCCATTCCCTTCTAGTCCCTGCATCAGCCCATTTCCAGTCCTAGCCACCCATCAGCCCATTTCCAGTCCTAGCAACCCCCCAACCCAATACCAGTCCTAGCCCCCCCATCAACCCACTTACAGTCCTAACCCCCCATCAGCCCATTTTCAGTTTAAGCCCCCCCTATAACCCATTACCAGTCCTAACCCCCCCATCAGCCCACTTCCAGTCCTAACCCCATCAACCCATTTCCAGTCAGCCCCCCATAGCCCATTGCCAGTCCTAACCCCCTCCCCCATCAGCCCACAGCCCATTACCAGTCCTAACCCCATAAGCCCACCTCAAGTCCTAACCCCTCCCCATCAGCCCATTTCCTGTCCTAGCCCCCCCATAGCCCATTATCAGTCCTAACCCCCCCATAGCCCATTACCAGTCCTAACCCCCATCAGCCCACAGCCCATTACCAGTCCTAACCCCATCAGCCCACCGCCAGTGTTAGCCCGCCCCATCAGCCCATTTATAGTCCTAGCTCCCCCCATAGCACATTACCAGTCCTAACCCCCTCCCAACAGCCCACAGCCCATTACCAGTCCTAACCCCATCAGTCCACCTCCAGTCTTAACCCCCCAGCCCATTTCCAGTCCTAGCCCCCCCATAGCCCATTACCAGACAGCCCCCATCAGCCCACAGCCCATAGCCCATTACAAGTTCTAAACCCCCCCCCCCAACATCCCACTGCCCATTTCCAGTACTAACCCCAACAGCCCACCACCAGCCTTAACCCCCCCAGCCCATTTCCAGTCCCAGCCCCCCCCCCCAATAGCCCATTACCAGTCCTATCCCCCCCCCATCGGCCTAAAGTAAAATTTAATAAAAAAAAATGCTGGCTGTTACCGCTGCCGCCGCGGCAGCATGGACCG
The DNA here is from genome assembly GCA_033557465.1 of Ichthyophis bannanicus. Taxonomy (NCBI): domain Eukaryota; kingdom Metazoa; phylum Chordata; class Amphibia; order Gymnophiona; family Ichthyophiidae; genus Ichthyophis; species Ichthyophis bannanicus. The sequence continues at coordinate 197,289,902 of CM066043.1, read as the reverse complement.
ACCCGCGGGACCCCCTCTGCCCGGCTGAATCATCCGTCCGTCCGTCCCTCCCTCCCTCCCTCCGTGCCGGCTTTGAGAGGCGCGAAGGGAGAGTGTCTCCCTCGCGTCCCTGCGGGCTTAACAGAGACGCGAGGGAGACACTCTCCCTTCGCGCCTCTCAAAGCCGGCACGGAGGGAGGGAGGGATGGACGGACGGACGATTCAGCCGGGCAGAGGGGGCCCCGCGGGTCGGTCCATGCTGCCGTGGCAGCAGAGGGGGCCCCGCAGGAACAGTCCATGCTGCCGCCGCGGCAGCCAGTGTTTTTTTTTTTAAATTTAATTTTAAGGTGGCTATTTTTGTGGGCCCTTGTCAGCTGTGGGCCCTACACCACGGCGTAGGTGGCGTATAGGTAAATCCGGCCCTGATTGGCACCCTTGCAGTTCAACCCCTTAATGTCCAATATCGCCTATAAGAAAGAAAAAATAAAGCAGCCAGTGAAATGGCTTTGGACTATATGCACATTTGATTCTTTTATGTTTCAAATATAACAAGACCAATTTAAAAAAAGGGAATAGTATAAAAACTGGGATGTTGCCAGGATATGATTATTGGCACCCTTATAAACAATTCAAAATTTGTTTGAACAGAAGAACCACATTCCCATTGCAGTAAAATTAGACACACCTGTGATCAACTGTCAGTACTCACATGATTTGAATCGACCAATGAATGACGACTCTAAAAAAAATGGTCACATTCATTCCCTGTTCCATTTTCACAATGGTGAAAAACAGAGATCTGCCTGAGACCATCAGAAAAGCCATCACCACCAAACCTCAAAGGGGTACAAGACCATCACCAAAGACCTTGGGATTCCTGCATCTACAGTTTGCAGTGTTAAGTTTTATGCTGATGGAACTATCAAGAACCTTCCAGGATGTGGTGAGAAGAGGAAAATTAATCCAAGACGTCTTTGAAGGTTAGTGCGAACTGTTGGAAAAACACCATGGACAACACCCAAAGAGCTTAAGGCTGACCTGAAGCAATCTGGAATAGTGATTTCAACCAGCACAATATGCTGCACACTAAACAAAGAAGGACTTTGCTGGCAAAGGACAAGGAGGGCCCCACAGAAAAGGCACAACTGATCTTTGCTCAAACCCACTCTTGAGAAACCATAAACCTTCTGGGAAAAAGTTATGTGGACAGATGAAACCAAAATTTAGCTTTTTGACAATGCAGACCTGCGATACATTTACAAGTGAAGAAATGAAGCTTATGGGGGGAGGGGGAGGGGGGAAAACCTTCCCACAGTTAAATATGGTGGAGGTTCCATAATGATGTGGGGCTGCTCTTTTGCTGCCTGAAGAACTGGAGGCCTAGAACATATTAAAAGGAATCATGAAGTTAGAGGACTACTAAGGCATTTAGGAGCAAAATGTGCTACCTAGTATCAGAAAGCTAGGTCTGGGTCAAAGGTTATTGATCCTCCAGCAGGACAATGACCCAGAACATGCATCCAAAAATACAAAAAAATGGTTAAAAAGGAACAAATGGACTGTTAAATCAGCCAACAATGAGTCCTGATGTCAGTCCAATAGAGAACCTTTGGAAAAGCTGAAATCTGCCATTGGTAAAAGGAATCCTGGAAACATTCATGAGCTGGAACAAATTGCAATTGAAGAGTGGGAGAAACTATCAGTAGACTGATGTATAGAACTTACTGATGGCTACAAGAAACATTTGGAGACTCATCACGGTCAAGGGTTGTGCAACCAAATGTAAGTGAAGGGTGCCATTAATCTTGTCCAGTTTATTTTTTTTCTCAGAAATTACTACACGTACGTTGCACAGACATCTTTGTGTTGTATACCTTTGAACATACTATAAATATTATGACATACAGTTGGAATATTTAATTATTTCTCAAGATACTGTACACAACATACCTAAAATGAAAAGGTGCCAAAGTAAACTGAAAGGGATGTTACAAAGCTGCAGTAAAGTAATACATTTTACAACAGCAATACTTTTTTTTTTTTTTTTATACCGCGCTCTTTAGAATCAGTGCGGTTTACATGTACACTAACAGGTACTTTTTATTCCCTTGTCCCCGAAGGGCTCACAATCTAAGTGTACCTGAGGCAATGGAAGGTTAAGTGGCTTGCCCAAGGCCACAAGGAGTGGCCATGGGACTAGAGACCCCAGTCTCTCCGGCCTGAGGTTGCTTGTCCCCATGTGGGAATTGAACCCCTGGCCTTCTGGCCTGAGGTAACCTGTCCCAACCACTGAGCCACTCCTCCCTACTTACCACAGGAGTCACTAACATGTGGTACAAATGGCAACTTGACCCTAGCAGTAGCAGCACAAGACTATCACCTGGCTGACGGGGGCCATTTTTAATCTGGGAGCAGAAGTAGCAGGAACAACTCAGGATTGCTCCTGCCTACCCCAAGGCAGCAGGGAGACGCTGGTAGGTGCTGGGGCAGGGCTCAGAGGGGTCAATGGGGGAGCTCAGGCTGGGCAGGTATGCTAGGTGTGGGAGAGTGAGTATAAGATGGAGTCTGGTCATGTTGGGACTGTCAGGGCGGTGCTTCATGATCATGCTGGCTCAGTGGGGGGGGGGGGGGGTTGGTGTTTAAAGTGGCAAATGCTTCTAGTGAGGAAAACGTTGTCTCAAAGCTAGTATTTTTACTGAAATAAACACTGCTTGCAAAGTTAAAAACAAGCTGTGTTATTCAATTTGCATAAATAGAAATTACACTTACCTGGTAATTGTAGTTCCTGGAGGGTCCAGTTTAGTCCTCCACATCCGGGTAGTGCACCTCTTCCTGCAGCCAGGAGACTGGACCAATCGAATTCTTTAGACCATGGAATGTATGCTGCTGGAGCTCCCATCAGGCCCCCAGTGAACTATTAACAAAGCAGACTCAAAGAAGCAACACAAAATGTAACTATAAACTGGCTTATGTCCCCGAATACCACTTGACCCCCTCCCCAAACGAGAGAGTCAGAACATTGTACCTTGCTTCCGCCCCCTTTACCTGAAGCAACTGAGACACTGCAGCACAGATAAGGAAAAAAAGGACTTACCGAATAAAGGATATCGAAAGTACCTGCAGCATGAGGAGTGGAAATACGTCACTTTCCCGAATCCTTGTCCCACAGAGGTAGCGTGCCAGACAGATAAAAGACACTTCTTAGACTCTTGGGCGGGACGGAGGACTAAACTGGACCCTCCAGGAACTACAATTACCAGGTAAGTGTAATTTCTATTTCCTGAGCGGTCCTCCAGTTTAGTCCTCCACATCCGGGATGTAACAGAGCAGTAATCAACGGGGGGGACCTTGCCAACCGGCGCGCAGTACCGCCGAACTGAAACAAGAATCCCGAGACGCCTGTACATCTAACCGGTAATGTCTACTAAAGGCATGGAGTGAAGACCAAGTAGCCGCTTTGCAAATATCCACTGGCGGAACCAGACTGTACTCCGTCCATGAAGCCGCTTGCGCTCTGGTAGAATGGGCTCGTAAACCCAATGGCACAGGCCGACCGTGCAACATATACGCAGAGGCGATGGCTTCCTTAATCCAGCGGGAAATGGAGGACTTTGCCACCGCTTCCCCCTTCCGAACGCCACCGAAAAGGACAAACAAGCATTCCGACTTACGGAAAACCTCTGAAACCCTCAGATACTGACGCAAAACTCTACTCACATCCAACCGATGGAGGCCTACGTCGGCACCCGTGGACTGGTTTGTATTGAAAACCGGTAGAACAATGGACTGATTTAAATGAAACGGAGAAACCACCTTCGGAAGGAAGGAGGGTACCGGTCGAAGAACCACTTTATCTCTAGAAAACGACAAGAAGGGAGCCCTACAAGATAATGCCTGGAGCTACGAAATTCGCCGCGCCGAACAAATGGCTACGAGAAAGACCGTTTTCAGGGTTAAGTCCTTAACTGATGCTTGGTGCAGCGGCTCAAAAGGGTTTCCGAACCAAGGCTTGCAAAACCAAATTCAAATCCCAAGGAGGAATAGTCACTCTGCGCGAAGGACGCAGCCTAAACACGGCCTTAAGAAAACGCTGCACATCTGCATGTGCTGCTAGAGAGAGATTGTTTATCTTACCACGATAACACGCGAGAGCCGCCAACTGAACCTTTAGGGAGCTAGCAGCCAGACCCTTGTCAAATCCGTCTTGTAAGAAACTGAGAACCACGGCCACTGAAGCCTTCGCTGCCCGAATATTATGCGTCGAACACCAATCCTCAAAAATGCGCCAAATGCGGACATACGTAAGCGAAGTAGAAGACTTCCTTGCTCGAAGCAGCGTGGCAATAACTGACGGTGAATAGCCCTTCTTTTTCAACCGAGCCCTTTCAATGGCCAAACCGTAAGCGAGAACAGATCCACCTGAGGCATGCTCAGGGGACCCTGAACTAGTAGGTCCCCGAGAAGAGGAAGCCTTCCACGGCGCCCCGTCGAGAAGCCGCACCAGGTCGGCATACCAAGGACGCCTGGGACAGTCTGGAGCCACCACTAGAACCCTTCCGTGGTGTGCTTCGATGCGTTGGATCACTCTGCCGATCAACGCCCACGGTGGAAACACATACAGGAGGCCGGACTCGGGCCACGGTTGGATGAGGGCGTCTATTCCTTCGGACATGCGTTCTCTCCGCCTGCTGAAAAACCGACCTGTCTTTGCCGACTGGAAGGTCACCATGAGATCCATGATCGGAGGTCCCCACCGGCGAACTATTTGCGCATAAATCTGCGGATGCAACTCCCATTCTCCGGCGTCCACCTGGAATCTGCTGAGAAAATCCGCCATGACATTGTCTTTTCCAGCTATATGCGCAGCCGAAATGGCCAGAAGGCGTATTTCCACCCACTCGAAGAGCTCCTGCGCCTCCTCCTCCATGGCTACGCTTCCTGTGCCGCCCTGTCGATTGATGTACGCCACTGTAGCCGCATTGTCTGACAGAACTCTCACCACCTGATTTAACACCATCGACTCGAAAGCTCGCAGCGCTAGCCCCACTGCGCACAACTCGAGCCGGTTGATCGACCACTTGAGCTCCTGCGCCGACCAAGTTCCCTGAGTGTAATGACCCTGACAGTGGGCTCCCCAGCCCGCTAGACTCGCATCTGTCATGACAGGTAACCAAGTCGGCTGTTCCAAAGGCAGCCCCGCTTGAAGGGACCGTGAGCAAAGCCACCACTGCAACGCCCGACGCACCCGTCTCGGGCAAGGCAACCTGCGACTTAGCGAGTCGGTCTGATTCGACCAGCGACGCAAGAGGGCTCTCTGTAGCGGATGCATATGAAACCGGGCCCAAGGAACTACATCTAGAGTAGCCGCCATGGTGCCCAGCAGGCGAAGATACCACCATGCCGACGGGGCGGGAATCGCCAAGAAGGTCCGAACTAGACGTCGTAAGGCTTGTGCACGGCGACTCGGTAAGGATACCAAACCTCTTTTCGTGTCGAAACAGACCCCTAGATATTCGAGCATCTGAGAAGGCTCCAAATGACTCTTCTTCGCATTGACAACCCATCCTAAGCGCTGCAAAAAGTGTACGACCCTGGTCGTTGCCTGCAAGCTCTCCGTTGCTGACTTCGCTCGAATCAACCAGTCGTCGAGATAAGGGTGGACCAGAATACCGTCCTTTCGCAGCACCGCTGCCACCACCACCATTACTTTGGTGAAGGTGCGAGGCGCTGTTGCAAGGCCGAATGGTAACACTTGAAACTGGTAGTGTCCCCAAGGGAAAGTGAACCGAAGAAACTTCTGATGAACTGGCCTTATAGGAATATGTAGATAGGCCTCCGCCAGGTCCAGTGAAGTTAAAAACTCCCCTTGTCGCACTGCCACTATGACGGACCTCAGAGTTTCCATCCGAAAGTGCGGCACTCGGAGACAACGATTCACCCCCTTGAGATCTAAGATAGGACGGAGAGACCCGTCTTTCTTTGGCACCACGAAATAAATGGAGTAACGACCTACCCCATGCTCGGGCTCTGGAACAGGAATAACCGCCCCCAAGTCTAGAAGCCGGTCCAACGTAGAGTGAATGGCCAGTTCCTTTAACTGACCCCTGCTGGGCGATAGAACGAAGGAGTCTCGGGGCGGAAAGGCAAACTCCAGAGCATAACCCTCTCTGACTATCTCCAGCACCCACTTATCTGTTGTTATTTGGACCCAAGAAGGAAAAAAGTCCCAAAGACGACCTCCGATGACTTGATGTCCCTCCAGGGCCCGCCTCACTTCATTGTGGTTTGCGATTAAATGAAGAGGAGGAAGAGGAGGGTGTAGCTGAGAAGCCTCGGCCTGCTCCTCGGAAACCTCGAAAATTATGTGATCGTGATCCGAACCTGCCCCTCTGAGAACTCCAAAGGCAGGAAGATCAGAACCTTCTAAAGTCCCTGAATTGAACCCGAGAAGCTGGCAACCCTCTACCTAACCGAGGTTAATCCTCCGGTAGTCTTCCACCTTTAGACTCCCCAAGGTCTTTCACCAACTTATCTAGATCATCCCCAAACAATAAGCGGCCCTTGAACGGCAGCTTGCTGAGACGAGATTTGGATGACCCGTCAGCTGCCCAATTTCGCAGCCAGATGGATCTCCGTGCCGCTATCAGAGAAGCCATACTGTTAGCTAAGGTTCTGATCAAATCATAATGGACATCAGCTAAATAAGCCGATCCCGACTCCAAACACTTTGAGTAAGGCTTGCTGATCGAGAAGGGAATTCTGACGCAAATGCTCAGCCCAGCGTAAACAAGCTCTAGCTATCCACGCCCCACATATAGATGCTTGCAACGACAAAGCATTGGTCTTAAAAGCCTGTTTCAAAAGACCGTCCACTTTCCTATCCTGAGTATCTTTTAAGGCAGCACTGCCTTCAACCGGGATTGTGGTCTTCTTGGTTACTGCCGACACCGTCGCGTCTACTCGAGGAGACCTGAACTTATCCTTGTCCTTGTCCGCTAACGGATACAGACGGTTCATCGTCCGAATTCCTTTCAAACCGGACTCAGGCTGATCCCACTCAGTTTGAATCATCTGATCCATCACTTTATGCACCGGAAACACCACCTGAGATTGTCGAACCGCCTGAATGATAGGATCTTCTAACGCTTCCTCTTCCACAGGCTGCGCAGAGGCGAAATTGAGAGTTTGCAGGGCTTCCGTAATCAAGGGAACCAACTCTTCCTTTCGGAACACTCGAATAATCCGAGCCTGATCCTCAGGCTCAGGAATTTCTCCTTCCTCTAAGTCGTCAAGCATGTCCTCTGCATCCACTGCCGCCTCAGACTCTTGCCACTGCAGATCGTCCGGTTCTAAATCTAGAGACCTCAATCTTTTAGGTGGTCTGAGTGCCAGCCGACCGGACCCCTCCGCTGAAGATAGCGGTAGAGGCAAGAAAGCGGAGAAAGTTTCTGGTAACTTACCTAAACGCCCCAGTTTGTAAGCCTGATGCATAATCAACACGAAATTTGGGGAAAAATCTGCCAAAGCAGAAGAAGACACTGCCCCTTCTGCCGGCAGTGCAGAACCCAGCCCCTTCAAAGAGCCAGGATCTGGGGACATGAGAGTACCTGGAGAAGGAGTCTCCTCAGTAGACGAAAAAGGGACTACAGAATCTGTCAGTGCCGGGCCTTCCACGGGCTGTTCTGCGTGAGAGGCCACCGCAGCACAGCCCTTGCAAACACCTGACTCTGCAGCTATGCTCTTACGAGACCCGCAGATCACGCATTGCGGTCTCGACGCCATAACTGTGAACTAAGACAAAAACTGCAGTGACTAGAAACACTAAGGCCCCCGACACCAAAAATTAGAAAGCCTCCCCCCCCTTTCTTTTTTTTTAAAACTTAGAGTCAAAGAAGGGCCAAGAAGTAAAAAGAGAGACACTGTGTCAAAAAACGCTAAAACCCCCAAAAGCTAGAGACCCGTAGGCTACTGTGCTCCCGGGACCTTAAAAAAAAAAAAAAGGAAGCCGAAAATGGCCGCCGCGATCGGCGAAATGAAGAAAAAAAGGGCACCAAAACTAAAAACTGAACAAAAGACCCCCCCCCCCCAAAATAAAAGAAATGTAGCTAGTGTTGCTAAGAAAGGTCCTAAGTGAGCCCAGAACCAGGCTCACACGTCCTCCTGCTGCAAGGAGACTGGACACACTGGGGGCCTGATGGGAGCTCCAGCAGCATACATTCCATGGTCTAAAGAATTTGATTGGTCCAGTCTCCTGGCTGCAGGAAGAGGTGCACTACCCGGATGTGGAGGACTAAACTGGAGGACCGCTCAGGAATGTGTTTTATATGTATTTGCATTCTTTGCAGTTTGTTTGGCTCTTGCTGCTTTGCCAGTGTATGTTAAGGACAAATAATGCATATCTGTGACTTAATGTACACTAAATGGCAAATATCATGCATTATTTCCTTAATATAAGTTTGTAACTATCCCTCTTAGCTGGCTACAAATAGATAGTTGCAGAGTGACTTCTTAAACAAAAAAACAAAAAAAATGAAACACACAACCTTACCCCAGTGATGCAAATAATTGAGCTTCCAGGATCAGCAATCCACCATCTCCCAATTTCTTTATCTAGACTGGCCTCATTGCAGGCCCCAAATCCAGTCCCTCCTCAGTCTAAATCAGCAGTCTCTTTCCACCCAAATCCAATTCCCAATCACCAAAGTCTCATATATGCCTCTTACACCCACCATCCCTACAGAATCTGTACTTGTACGTCTACTTCACTGGCACGAGAGATGCAAGAACCTTTCTTTCTGTGGGCGCCATTGCTAGTACTGCACGTTCTGATTTTTGGAGGTTTCTACAGATCAGCTGTAGGTATAATATTGAAGAATTCTCTACTTAGCATTATTAGATTTGAAAAAGGACATGTTTAGTTTCTATTTAAAAACACTGATGGCCTTCTTTATATTCTAGCCTTTTAAATAATCTGAAAGATTATGGGGAGTAGTTACTAAAGTGCATTAGGGTAATAATGTGAGTTATTTTATTGTAATGTACAATGTGCCACCGCAATGCACGTTGAACACAGATGAGATGCAAAGCATGCAAATGCATGCAACACACCTCAAAGCTAGTGCTATTATTCTGCATGAAGCATCAGGCTGCTAACATGCAGCCCAATGCTCCAGGCCACGATCTTAAAGCAGGAATGTACTCAAAATACAACTAGTGATCCGGGGCTCTACTCTCTTCAGCACCACGATGAAGTGAAGGGCCCCCCACTCCCTACAGTGACTCCGTATCCTCCAAAGCCCCAGAATAGACCCCTCCCAAAAACTCACAACCCTGGATGCTGAATCAACACCCCCCACCCCTAAGGGCTCCACTCCCTCCAAACTGCACCAAAACAACATCCAACCGAGCCTTCAGTCTCTGCGCCCCAAGTCTATGGAACACCCTACCACCATACATCAGAGCAATCCCCAACCTGAGCCAGTTCAGGAAGGCCCTGAAACATTTCCTCTTTATCAAATATCTCACTGACAGCTCTGAACCCCAGTCACACTCGTATAGTTCGTCCCCAAAAATGTAACACACCAAACAGGATCCTTTCCCATTTAACTTCCTATGAATATAGTTTACCTTTGTTCTCCAAGTTCCATTCCCTGTTCAATGTAATGACCAGACATATGTATATTGTCGGATGTTGTTGTTCTATGTAAACCGCGCTGATCGCAAATAGTGCGGTATATAAGAATTGTAAATAAATAAATAAAAAATCTTCCAAGACCAGGATGATGTTGTATGCTATCAAGTTGATGTTGACTCATGATGACCCTGTGTATAGTTCTCCATATTGTGACTATTCCCTACGTTTTCTTGGCAAAGTGTGACCATAAGTAGATTGCCAGGCCTTTTTTCTGTGCACTAACCCTACAGCACCTAGTATTTCATGGTGGTTGCCCATCCAAGTACTAACCAGACATGGCCAAGCTTAGCTTCCAAAATTAGATGAGACCCGGCATACTCTGGGTTGTGTGGTCATAGTAACTGGCAGGATACAAATGTTTTAAAATAAATACATTTGCATTTCTTTTTTTTTCTTTTTTTATAAATTTATTGTGAAAGATTGACAGTGTTTGAAATTGAAAGTCTCCATTTATACACAGGACAGGTATAGAACAGGCAGTGCTAACACAAACTTTCCCTATAACTGCCCTACCAACATGCCTGGAGAGATTGCCTCTGAAAGCATCAGAATGATTCTGGCTCCATGCCCAATAATCCTTGGCCTCTCTCCTGCGACAGCCAATAATAGTACTATTTGGTTCTTTGTTTTTCCAGCTCAACAGGAACTGGCCTTATTGGATTACAAAGATGTGAACCTGTATTTACAATCTTCTGCAAGATTTCACTCCCTCCCATTTAGCCTACCCATTGCAGGGACAGAGCCACAGACCACAGACTTTGGCCCTTTACAGAACTTGGTATACCATGCACTCCCAAGTCTAACCAATGGTGTTGCTCTTGTACAACAGCTGGACCTTCCTCTGCCCTCAAACGGTTGGGAAGGCTCCCTGAGGAGCAGATGGTGGGTTCAGGAATCCATTTCTTTTTAAGTGATGTGGGCACCTGTTCATTCAAAACTGGACTTCAAAAACTACTACTGGAAAGATAAGAGCTAAATATAAATACATTTTAAAAAAATCTTTCCCATGGCCTTAATCTCGTTCTGCTTTTTTGAGCTATGTTGCTATATATGGTCAACTATGGCCTGATGAAATCATTCTATTCTTACAGGGAGGGGTGCCAGTATAACTATAACCTACATATTTTGATTTTGAAGAAACTGATCCTCCTTGGTGTGCAAAGATGATAAATAAGGCAAAGCATAAAAAAAGACATTTTATTTTAACGTTTCAGATTGCTATGTTCTTCAGTCTTCTACAAATTAACATTTTTTCAATTTCCACAATGTTTATTCCAAGAAGAATAAAATTTCTATTTTTCTTTTATCCCTACTCATTTCTATGGAACTTGGCTGCATAAGTATTATTTAGTATAATGAAATGGGGCTATGTGGTGATTGAAAGATAGGCAAATGTTTTTAGATTCTTATCTTCAGTATGAGCTGAAATCGCAGCAAAGACATGGTGGCATCAAAGAGTAACTACATATTTGAAAAGGGATGAGACTCATGCATATTTTAACTAACCTTTTTCTACCCTTATCTTTTCTTCCCCCTCCCCCCACTTCCTCTTGCTCAATTTGGTGAAAAGAATATGTAATTTTTATTCAGTAAAGTTGATAAATTTCTAAAGTCACAAATTTGGGCAAAAGTAGTAAGTAAAAATTGAATAATTGCTCAATATATTCACACTCTTGTGTGTAAGTGTATGAATTAATTGGAATAATTTAATTGAAATTCCAAGATGGCAAACTATTTTAAAACAGTTGAGTAAGCAAAACAAAGATAAAGGTCAAAACTGATGTAAATGTTTAAACTCACCATGCCTCTGAATATGCAAAATGCACTTGCAAGCATGAGGTAGACAGCCAACACTAGATCTAATGGTCTTCCCAATAGTCCCTTCTTCTGGATTTCTTGAATCACCTAAATAGAACACAAAAATATACCATATTACTTTTATACTGTTCTCCTCTTTGGGTCAAACACGTATAGGAGGGTTATTTATCAAGAGCATGTGCTCTTAGTAAAATTACTCCCACAGTGAACCTTTCTTGAATTACACTATAGTCAAAAGGTATAATTTATGAACCCACGGCTGTCTGGGCCAATACAGCGTGATGGATATCATTGTATCCCTGTGTGTCTAGAGCAGGGGTCTCATACTCCAGTCCTGGAGGGCCGCAAACCTGTCAGGTTTTCAGGGTATTCCTAATGAATATGCATGAGATATGTTTGCATACAATGGGGGCAGTGCATGCAAATCTCTCTCATGCATATTCATTAGGAATACACTGAAAACCTGACTGGTTTGTGGCCCTCCAGGACTGGAGTTTTAGACCCCTGGTCTAGAGTTTCAGCAGAGTATTTGTTATGAGAGGTATAGGAGGCCCTTCCCCAGAGGAGGAGGAAAGCATCTCGTGCCAGCCTGCTGTGCGAAGCAACTCTGGAGCAGAAGAGATCCACTTGGGTGTTTTGTTGTATGGCAAACAGATCTATCGAGAGGATATCCCACTTCTAAAAGATGTGTGACCCTGCCCAGCATCCATTTGTGTGGTTGGAGGATCCAACTCAGCTAGTCCACCAAAATATTCTGCTCCCCTGGCAGATATGTGGCCCTGAGAGCCGTCTTGAAGGTGATGGCAAATCTCCATAACTGGACTGTTTCCCAGTACAGGAGATACAAACCTGTGCCTCCCTTCTTGTTTATGCAGTACATTGTGACCTGATTGTTGGTCTGAATCAGATAGACAATGTGGTTGGCTAGTTGTTCTTGAAAGCCCCAAGGGCATTCGCTATGGCTCTCAATTTCAAGAAATTGATGTGGTGCAGGATCTCCTGTTCGGGCCAGATACCTAGAGTGTGTAGGCCATACAGATGCATCCAAACTAGGGTGGGGGAGCGCATCTGTTGCCAGTAATGCCTTCTGAAAGGGGAGATCCTTAGGTTCGAATGATCCAACCACCATTGCAGCAATAGGACAAGAGGGCCTGTGACAGCCAACTGATCCCAAAGGTGACAAGTGGCCTGGTTCCACTAAGTTCTCAGCGTCCATTGAGCCTGTCTTATTGAAAGACAAACCATGGATGTGACATGTACAGTAGAGGCCATGTGGCCAAGCATGGTCAGCATCCCACAAGCCATTGTTTGATGACTTCACCGAGTATCTCAGACCAAAGCTGTCAATCTCTGGAGTCTGTCTAGTGGAAGGAAGGCCTTCGCTTGAGTAGTGTCAAGCACAGCCCTTATGAACTCCAGTTGGGCAGGCTGAAGGTGAAACTTTGGGTAATTGTCTACCAACCCCAACAGCTCTAGCACCTTAATGGTCCATCATGTTGATTGCTTGACTCTATCTAGGGTGGTGCTTTTTGTGAGCTAAAGATCCCTATAGTTCTGAGAGTCTTCATAAGATTCCTCATGGTACTGGCTGCCTGAGGGGGGCAGAAGGTAGTACTTGGTACTGAAAGTGCATTTCTGCCAGGACAAATCTGAGATATCAATCAATCCTGCTCACAGGAGGTATGTGGGTATACGTTTCCTTTAGATCTAGGGAGCATAGCCAATCAATCATCTTTCTGAAGATAAGGGAAGAGGGTACCTATAGATATCATCTTGATCTTTTCTTACACCAGGAAAGTGTTGAGGTTTCTGAGGTCCAGGATGGTCCAACCCCCCCCCCCCCCCCCCGTCCCCCCTTCCGTCTTTTTGGATACCGGGAAAGTGCCTGGACTAAAAAAAGAAACATCCAATCTGTTCCTGCAGCATGGGCTCAATAGCAAGATCATCCAGAAGGACAGAGATTTCTCCCTGAAGGAGGTTTAAATGAAAAGGGTCAAGGGGACATGCCCTCAGGGGCAATGTGGTGGCAGCTCAGCAAAGTGCAACATTTAGCTGCTTTGAACTACCTATAGCATCCACATGTATGAAGTTATAAAGAGCCACCTTTTGGTAAAAAGAGTCAGCCTTCCCCCCAAACACAGGGTTACCCTCTATGGACACTGGCAGAATGGCTATGCTCTGGAGGAATCAGTCAAAGCCACACTCCTGGCTTGGATTACAGGGCAGGCTGGGACTTTTGAGGTTTCTCTCAACAAATGGATGAGAAGCCTGCATCTTTTGCTTGGAAGTCTGAGGACTAAGGAAGTACCTTCAACTATGCAGGTAGTAAGCCTTCTTCTACCCTCCACCGTTACCCTTTTGTGATAGGTAGCAGGTTCAGACATGTGTCTCAAAAGCTTAGTGAGGGTGATGTGCTGCTTCTCTATGAACCCCATTCATTTCATCCATCTGCTCTTTGAAGGGATTCTCTCCCTGGCAGGGCATGTCCGCGAGCTTATTTTGCACCGACTGTTCCAGGTCAGAAGACTGAAGCAAGGCAAGGCCTGCAGGTCCCAATGCCCACTGCCACCATTCTAGACACTGTCTCAAAGGTGTCAGTTACCCAGGCTAGGAATTTTGAACAGTCCTTGCTGTGGCCAACCTGGGCATAATAGTACTTCAGTTTCTCTGGGGAAAGTAACTGGCACAAGTTTTCAAGATCACACATGATGTCCTTTAAGAACATATTCACATAGAGCTGGTAAGCATGTACTTGAGCTGCGAGCATGATGCTTTGGAAGCACTTCCTTCTGAAGGAGTCCAACATCTGAGCCTCCCTACTCAGGGGTATTGAGGAATGAGTCTTGGTGCTCTTGATCTTCTTAAGGGTGGACTCTACCATTGAGTGGTGTGGTAGCCAAGGTTTCAAAAACCCAGGAGCTTTTTGGATTTGTACATTGGAGTCCAGCCTTCTAGTGACTGGTGGCACAGTGAAGGGGTTCTCAAACATCCTTATTAGTAGCCACAGCAGGATGTGATGCACTGCCTGGTCGCTGCTTCCTTAGGGGCAGAGGAGTATTGGAGTATCTCCAACTCCTCTGCCTTGGGCTCATCCTCTGTCTCCAGTGAAAATCATCCTTTGCTACATTCCTCATGAAATCCTGGAAGGACATGTCTTCCGGAGGAGACTTCTGCCTTTCATGCAGAGAGTAGGAGTCTGACGGGAGTTCAGGAGACCTGCCCTCCGACAAGTTCCCTAATTTGAAACCGGTCACCCAGGCTTTAGAGTCTGACTCCGAAAGGAAGTCTAAGAACCTCCGAGACTGCCCAGGGCTCCTTCCTGCCTCGAGGGGAGCGAGAGCTTTGACGGGATTGATGATGCATTGAAGGCTTCTGAGGTGTCATTGGGGCATCAGAACCAGAGACGCTTAAGAGGGAGATGGCCCCCGCTTGGAACCAGCATCAGTTATCTTCATGCTCAGACATCGATGCCTCCTCAGGCAGAGCATGCCTCTCGATCAGCTGCACAGCACTCGATGTTGTGGGCACAGAGGCACCAGCCAGCTGTTTCTCCAGCAACATCACGATGTGGACTGAGTGCCTGAAGGTGCTCCCTTCATGGCTGCTGATTACAAAGGCCTCGGGACCTGAGCAGCTTTGACGGATGGTTCTTGCATCCGTGCAGGGGTATCTGCTTAGCCTCGGCTGTTGGGAGCCAGCCTGTGCCCCTCTGAAATCCTTGAGGTTGAGAGGCCTTCTCTACGGAGCACCTTGCGGGCTGCTAATTCTCAACATGTCACTTGGAAAGGTTCCAATGCCGATGCACTTGGGCCTTCAGCCAGTGCACGGATGATCCCCCTTAGACATGGACAGAGACTAGGTTAAATTCTCTCAATTCCAGGCATGAACTGACCAGTGGCTGATGCTCCGGGGCACTGCAGATGGATGGCCCCAACTGAGCCAGAGAATATCTTGATGCCAATGCACCATCGACGGATTCTTGGGAAGCCATCAAGATGGATGGCTTTGCAGACTATGCTGAATCAGACCTTTGGCCAAAGAAGGATTCTGTGTTTCTCTCAACTCCTCAGGCCTCTCCTTGTCATCTGCAAATACTCAAGAAGAGGGCTGATGATTGGGACCCAGACACTGGAAGCACCAATTGTGCCTGTCTGACAGAGATGGTCCTGGCACACTTTGTACACTTCTTG
The DNA here is from genome assembly GCA_033557465.1 of Ichthyophis bannanicus. Lineage (NCBI taxonomy): Eukaryota > Metazoa > Chordata > Amphibia > Gymnophiona > Ichthyophiidae > Ichthyophis > Ichthyophis bannanicus. Next base: position 197,274,221 of record CM066043.1, on the reverse strand, counting down.
AACCCATTGGCCAGTTTCTGGGACATGTCCAGGAAGCTGGCCACATGTAGCAAAACACTGTGACCGGCTCAAACAGCAGGCACTAACACAAAATTTGCCAGGAAGTCCCCCAAAGGGGGAAACCCCTCCCCCCCAAAACCTCACATTTACTAGCGGAGGACCAAAACATCCATGAGGATCCATGGAAAAACAAAGATTGGGGCCACCGTGGCAGGCAGGAAGGTAGACAAATAGACATGGTGCAGCCACCCAAAAGCTTCCAAAAGAAGCTGGAGAGCATTCCCACGTGCAGCTGGCATGAGGGTTTCTGCCCTCCTAGGCAGACCCTCTGTGCCACCGCCCCCCCAAAAGACTGCATCTCCATCCAGCCCGCCATGCTGCCCTCACCTTGTGCTGAAATGGTGGAGGATGGAACTGCTACTTCAGTGCTGCATCAGGCCTTACAGTGCCTGCATTTATGTGCACTCATGGCCTACCGCTCCTGCCCCCTCTCTGTTGCAAAGTTCTTGGAAAGCGGACAGGAACAAGCCGGAACCTCGCGCACATGTACAGGCATTTTAAAGCCCGCTATGGCACTGAATCAGCATTTCAGCTGCTACTTCCCAGGGGATTGCCACCCACCAGGGTCTGCCACCCTAGGTGACCACTCGTGTTATGTGGTCACTCTGTAGAGGGTAGACTAATACGTCACAAAATGAAAAAAATCCCTCAAAGTAAACGTGGGCTATGATTCTATAGCAATAAGTGACCGCCTAGTTCACGGGCTGGCAGTGTCTGCACCACTCATACGTGATGACTTACTTCCTGTTTGTCCTCAGAGAATCATTATTTCCATTTCTCAGTAACATGAAAGGCAACATTTTATTCTAGGAGACAGTATTAAAAACCTAATCAAAACACTGTTCTGACAATTTCAAGGTATTTGTCCCAAGCGGAGCCTCTGGCGTCTTTACATTTTCAGATCCACTGGTAGCAAAACAAATTTAATACCATTCACAACTAATCGGGAAGTCTCCTCCTGTTGATGTTAAAGTTGGCAATCTAGCAAACTAACTATCCAGTCCTCTGAAATTCTCCCTCAAGGAGATTGGTGTGTTTCTCATTCTCTTCAAACTAACAGAAATACTATTGCAAACCTACAAGAATATGAATTATCTTCCAACCCCTCTAATGAAAGCCAGGAGTGAGTTTTTTCTATTTCTAGGTGTCCATGGTCAGGGGATCCTGGTCCCATTTGACGTGGCATAATATTGTAGAAGATTTGCCATTGCTTTCAACAACCTTCAACACCTAGCCTTCCCTAGTGGTCCCCTATCCAAATAAGGGCACACAACCTTTATCTGGCAATTTTACCCCCAACAGTAGTACCGCAAGACTACCACTAGGGAGTCAGAGACATCAATTTGAACACAGGTGTCACTGGGGTAAAACATCCCAGAATTGCTCCTGCCCACCACTAGACATCAAGAAGATTCCCAGGAACAGCAAGAGGCATGGGTATCTTGATCCCATTACCAGTCCCTTTAACAGAGAGTGGGCCTGGCAGTTGTGTTGCTGCAGCCAGGAACCTGTGATGTTATAAGGACATTATTTATTATTAGTATTTAGCTCACATTTTTCCAATGGTAGTTCAAGGCAAATTACATTCAGGTACGTAGGTATTTCTCTATCTCCAGAGGGCTCACAATCTAAGTTTGTACTTCAGGCAATGGAGGGTTAGGAGACTTGCCAAAGGTCACAAGGAGCAACAGTGGGAATTGAACCCAGATCATTTGGGTACTAGGCTGTTGCTCTAACCACGAGGCTACTCCTCCACTCTTAATTGCTATATTGGGTCAGACCAAAGATCCATCAAGCGCAGTGTCCTGTTTCTAACAGTGGCCAATCCAGGTCACAAGTACCTGATATATATCCCAAAAGTAGCCAGTTCCATTCTACTTATCCCCAGTGATAAGCAGTGGTTCTCTCTTAAATAATGTTTTATTAACTTTTCCTCCAGGAATTTGTCCAAATCTTTTTTAAATCCAGTTGCATTAAGATGAAATTAGTTCTTACCTGCTAATTGTCTTTCCTTGAGCTTTCTCCGGGCCAGTCCAGGGAAAGGTAGGGTTGTCAATCCCCTATAGTGACCGAGGACTGAAGACTTCAAGCTTTTCCTGTGATGTGAAGCCACTCCCCCTGAGGGTAATCCAACAGTCTCCTTCTGACAAAGCGACTAAAGAGAAAGAAAACTAAACACAGCAGATTAACCCTTGAAAAACTGATAACATTCTATAGTCCTAGAATACATCAATAACCAATTTTTTTTTATTTTTTTTTTTTATCAAAACAAAATAGCTTCGAGCGGTATCGAGTGAATACTAGAAGCCCCAAAAACGCCTTCTGCAAGAACATAGAGATGATGGAATTCTGTAGAGGCTTGCAAAAGCTAAAAGAGACCAGAAAGCGAACAGGGTGGGACCCTGGACTGGCCCGGAGAAAGCTCAAGGAAAGACAATTAGCAGGTAAGAACTAATTTCATCTTCCTTATCGCTTCTCCGGGCCAGTCCAGGGAAAGGTAGGGCAGTACCAAAGCAGTACCTAAGAATGGGAGGGACCCGCCAAACCGGCGATAAGAGCAGACGCTCCTACCCTGGCATCGTCCCTGGCCTGAACATCCAGGCGGTAATGTTTCGTGAACGAATGCAACGAAGACCACGTGGCCGCTCTGCAAATATCTACCGGAGGAACAAAGGCGAACTCCGCCCAGGATGTCGCAAGGGCTTGAGTCGAATGAGCTTTGAGACCCTCAGGAGGGGCAACTCCTCGGGCATGGTAGGCTGCAGCAATAGCAGAGCGAACCCATCGAGCGATAGTAGACTTTGACGCAGCCTGCCCCTTTCGTGGGCCGGCCCACTGGACAAAAAGTCTGTCCGTCTTTCGAAACGGCTGTGAGAGCTTAAGATACAGCCGTAACACTCAGCCAAGATCCAAATGCTTAAGAGCTCGGTCCATAGGCGACCCGTCGCGCTCAGAAAACACGGGCAAGGTGACTGATTGGTTTACATGAAAAACAGACAACACCTTAGGTAAAAAAGAAGGGACTGTACGTAAGACTACCCGCTCAGGCAAAAATTGCAGATAAGGCTCCTGGCAAGATAGGGCCTGCAAATCAGAAATTCGGCGAGTGGAACATAATGCCACTAAAAAAGCTGTTTTCCAAGAACACTCCCGAATTTGCTGAGCGCAGAGGGATGTTAAGGGCAACCGAGAGAAACTCTCCAATACAATATTCAAATCCCAAGGAGGTACAATAGGCCGCCGTGGAGGACGGATAATTTTTGCTGCACGCAGAAAGCGGTGAACATCTGGATGGGCGGAAAGACGGCGACGCTGAACTAACCCCCGAAAAGAAGACAGCGCAGCGACATGCACCTTAAGAGTATTCAGAGCCAAGCCCTTATCCAGACCCTGTTGCAGAAAGAGAAGAAGATGAGGTACGGTAGAAGCCATGGGCACCACATTGTTCCGATTGCACCAAGTTTCGAAAAGACGCCAGACGCGAACATATACTAAAGAAGTTCCTGTCCATTTAGATTGTAGCAAGGTAGCCACAACAGAACTCGCATAGCCCTTACTCTTTAAGCGAGACCTTTCAAGAGCCAAGCCGTAAGCAAGAAGCGATCCACCCGTGGCATGAGGATGGGACCCTGATGCAACAGGTTGACACGGACTGGAAGAAGCCAGGACGGAGCTACGAGGAGGCGAACAAGATCGGCATACCAAGGACGACGAGGCCAATCTGGCGCAATGAGAATCACCAGACCCCGGTGACCCGCTATGCGCTGGATAACGCGACTCAACATTGGCCAAGGCGGGAAAACGTATAGGAGAACATCGAGAGGCCATGGCTGAACTAGGGCATCGAGACCCTCTGACATGCGCTCCCTGCGTCTGCTGAAAAAACGGCTGGCCTTGGCATTGCTGTAGGAGGCCATGAAATCCATCACTGGCTGTCCCCAACGCAACGTTAGCTGATGAAATATCGCCGCATTCAATTCCCATTCCCCTGGATCGAGGAGATGGCGGCTGAGATAGTCCGCTTGCACATTTTCTTTGCCAGCGACATGCGCTGCCGATATCGCCACGAGGTGGTCCTCCGCCCAGTCCATCAATTGCTGGCATTCGGAGAGAAGGGAAGGAATCTTTGTCCCGCCCTGACGATTGATATATGCGACTGTAACGGCATTGTCGGAAAAAATCTTGACCGCTCTGCCTTTGAGATCGGATGCGAAGTGAATCAGAGCTAATCGAGCCGCTCGAAGCTCGAGCCGGTTGATGGACCACGAGCTCTCTACTGCGGACCAAGCGCCCTGTGCAATTCGAGACTGACAATGGGCTCCCCATCCCGAGAGACTGGCATCTGTGGTCACTAAGACCCATGAGGGATCCTGTAAGGGCATCCCCGCCGTGAGGTGATCCCGAACCAACCACCACTGCAGACTGTGACGTACGAGCTCTGGACAGGGCAGACGTTGAGAGTGCGGATGAAGCTGCGGTGACCAATGGGAAAGCAATGCCTGCTGCAAGGGACGCATGTGAGCCTTGGCCCACGGAACCAGATCCAGCGCCGCCGCCATGGATCCCAACAGTTGTAAATACGTCCAAGCCGACGGCGCTGTGACGCTGAGAAACGCTTGGACCTGGTGCAGCAGTTTCTCCACGTGAACTTCGGGCAAAAAGACTTTCCCCTGCGCCGTGTCGAAAAATGCGCCGAGATAAGTCAGCTGTTATTGCGGTTGCAAGTGACTTTTGGCTTGATTGAGCACCCAGCCGAGTTGCTCGAGAAGCTGCACCACTCGAGCCGTCGCCTGAACGGATGCACTCTTCGAGTCGGCTCTGATCAACCAATCGTCGAGATAAGGATGCACTCTGATCCCCTCCTTTCGAAGTGCTGCCGCCACAACTACCATCAGTTTTGTGAAAGTACGCGGAGCCGTAGCCAGACCAAATGGCAACGCCCGAAACTGGAAGTGACCCATGGGAAGAGCGAAACGCAAAAAACGCTGATGCGAGCGCCTGATGGGAATGTGCAGATATGCTTCCGTGAGATCTATCGAGGAGAGAAACTCTCCCGGCTGAACCGCTCGAAGTACAGTACGTAGAGTTTCCATGCGAAAATGAGGTACTCGCAAGGAGCGGTTGACGCCTTTGAGATCCAGAACAGGATGAAAAGAATCGTCCTTTTTGGGAACTACAAAATAGATCGAGTACCGACCGCAACCGTACTGGTCTAGAGGCACGGGAACGATCGCGTTGAGCTGCAACAGGCGACCTAGCGTGTCCACAATGGTGTGTTTCTTCCGACCGGGAACACAGGGAGACATTACAAATGCGGGTAACAATGGGCAGGCGAAATCTAGCGCGTAGCCCTCTCGAATGACCTCTAACACCCATTTGTCGGTAGTAACGTTGGTCCAGGCCGCTAGAAAGTTCTGCAGGCGTCCTCCCACCGGAACTAGCGGCTGGACCAGCCGACCTTCATTGCAGCTTTTTAGCTGTGGGCTGGGACGCGCCAAAGTAGGACTTGCCAAATCCTCTGGCCCCACGAAAGGAATGTCCCCGAAAGTTGGAACGACTTCTGGAGTAGGGCGCAAAGCGCGCACCACGAAACCTACGAGAATCTCGGCCGAAGACCCGAACACTAGGAACCGATCGGGTAGGTTTGGGTTTGTCCTCAGGCAAACGACCTCCCTTAGAGTCGCCCAAATCTTTCACAATCTTCTCTAAAGCCTCACCAAAAAGCAATTTACCCTGATAGGGCAGTTTACTCAGTCTCAATTTGGAGGAAACATCCGCCGACCAGTTGCGTAACCAAAGAAAACGCCTGGCAGCTACGAGAGAGGCCATGGTCTTAGCTGCAATCCGCAGCAAATCATAGAAAGCATCTGCCATATAAGCCGCGGCTGATTCCAATTTAGCCGCATCGGGAATTGCAGTTGCAGTGTCCGCGGAAGCGTCGCCCTGTAACCAACGAATGGATGCTCGAGATACATAAGCCCCACAAACAGCCGACTGTAGAGCCAAGGCACTAGAATCAAACGCCTGTTTAAGGAGAATTTCCAACTTCCTATCCTGAAGGTCTTTAAACGCCGCCGCACCTTCTACAGGAATAGTAGTCTTTTTGGTCACTGCTGAAATAATGGCATCCACCTTTGGCATGCGAAATAAGTCCTTTATTTCCTGAGGAAGCGGGTATAGGCGAGCCAACGCTCGGCTGCCACGCAAGGAAGACTCTGGACACTCCCATTCCGAGTCAATCACCTGTTTAATCACTCGGTGCAAGGGAAAACACCATTGCTCAGTTTTAAACCCTTGCAGCAATGGATCTTCCAAGGGTTCCTGAGACGCAGCGGGAAGATTGAGGTGCAGTGCCGCCAAAGAATGGGAAATGAGAGCCGAGAGCTCTTCCTTACGGAAGACCCTGAAAACATTAGGATCCTCTCCAGGCGCTATTTCTCCTTCCTCCAACTCATCTGCTTCAAATTCCAAAGGAGATTCTGTAAGAGTCTCTGGATCCCCCTGCCCTAGCAACAGAGGAGCCTGAGATAACAAAGGATCTAAAGGGTCCTTAACCAGCTCTTTCAAATGAGAAGATCCCTCCCCTGGATCATCAGACACTGGTATTGGGAGTGGAACCGGCAGAGAACCAGAAACAGAAAGAATCTCCGTAGGCTCAGTAGATCGCATAAGAAATGCCTTGTGCATGGCCAGAATAAACGCTGGCGAAAAAAATGAATCCATGTCTGCTGAAGGCAAAGCCTGTGAGTGGGAGGGCTTGTCAGGCGAAATCGCCTCCCTAGAGGGCTTCGCCTTGCGCTTATGCGGCTTTTGCTGCTCTGACAGAGCACTGCCCGGCACCGGCAAAATGGCCGACTTTCCCGCCTTTTCGGCGTGTGAAGAAGGCTCGGGTAAGGTAATTGCAGACTTTTCTGTCATTTCGAAAATAATGCCCGAAGGAGAGGGAAGTGAATACCCGAAGCTAATTAAAACAGAAACAAAAACGCTGGGAAAAAAAAAAAACACACGGAAGCCGCTACGGAGCTCGCGGTCCGGGTAGCAAGAAAAAAATTACCAACAAGGAAGAGCACTCACCGGATAGGAAGGCTGTAGCAGACAGGCTGTTTCGCTGCTTAGCGGGACCCCCGACAAAATCACAACGTTAGGGACAGAGGAGAAAACTGAGGCCCCCAGTATCACTCTGTAGCTGAGACGGAGACAATGTAAGAGGCAGGCTCTACCTCACACTGTGTAATTAGTCACTCGTCTCTTCCCGCTCTTAAAGTGACAGCGTTCGTAGAAACAAAATTAGCATAGGACTATAGAAGATCAGCTCTGCTAGAGCCAACCAATTATTCTTTAAAACAAATAAGAAACTTAAAACACCCTGAGGTGTGCTGTTGAGGGAGAAGGTAATTTTGATCCTCTCTAGTCACTGAGGACTGAAAGACTGTTGGATTACCCTCAGGGGGAGTGGCTTCACATCACAGGAAAAGCTTGAAGTCTTCAGTCCTCAGTCACTATAGGGGATTGACAACCCTGCCTTTCCCTGGACTGGCCCGGAGAAGCGATAAGGAACTGCTTTTACCACATCTGCAGGCTATGAATTCCGAAGACTAATTATATATTCAGAGAAAAAATATTTTCTCCTATCCGTTTTAAATATATTACTTTGTAGCTTCATAGCATGTCCCTTAGTCCTTGTATTTTCTAAAAACGTAAAACAATTTGCATCAATCTGTTCCACTCCACTCAGGATTTCATAGACCTCTATCATATCTCCCCCTCAGCAGTCTTCTCCAGCCTGAAGAGCCCTAATCTCTAGCCTTTCCTCATAGGAGAGTTGTTCTGTCCCTTTTATCATTTTGGTTGTTCTTCTCTGTATCTTTTCTAATGCTGCTGTATCTTTTTTTGAGATGCAGAGACCAGAATTGCACACAATACTCAAGATGTGGTAACACCATGGAGTGATAGAGAGGCATTATGATCTCTGTTTTAATTATCTATTCCTTTCCTAATGATCCCCATCTGCTTTTTTTGGTTGCTGCTGCACACTGAACTGAAGATTAACATACTGTCCATGCTCACCCATATCCTTTTCTTGAGTGGTGACTCCTAACATGGAATCTAGCATTGTGCATCTATAGTTTAGGTTATTCTTCCTTAAATGCATCACTTTGTACCTGTCCACATTAAATTCCATCTGCCCAGTATTCCAGTCTCACAAGGTCCTCCTGCAGTTTCTCATGCAATTTAACAACTCTGAATCATTTTGCATCATCTGCAAATTTAATCACCTCACTTGTTGCTAATTCCAGATAAATATGTTAAAAGGCACTGGCCCCAATACAGATCCCTGGGATACTCCACTATTTACCTTCCTCCATTTGCAAAATTGACCATTTATGCCTCTTTGTTTTCTGCAGCAACACAAGGGGCAAGTTTACTAAAGGTCTGCTGTAGTGTGGGGCTAACATGCAAATAGTGCACATTCTTATCGTGGTGGAACCTAGTGGCTGTGTTCGACACAAAGGGAACAATTGTGGTAGGCTATCACCACCATGCTAGCCGCATCGCTAGAACGGTAGTAGGGAACGTGCAGTCATAGTGCGTGTGCACAGTCACAATGTGTGCCTGACAAAGTAAAGCATGCTCGACGAAATGCAAGGAACAGGCATACCTCATACCAGAGCACAATGTTCTTCTGAACAAAAGGAATCTTAAACAAAAGGAATCTTAAACAAAAGGGGGGAAAAAAACAGAGTCCTATTAACAAAAACAGACTTAACTGCCTTGGGCAAAATGACATCCTGAGACTATGAAAGCAGAGTCTAATGAAATTCAAGGACCAGAGAAAGAAATTATGAAAAAAAGCCCCACTATGGTTTATTCTTCACAATATATTTAAGTGCATTGCTAGGCCACAGGGTCTTAGAAGATCCATTAAGCAAAAAGCCACTCAACTGGAGGAGGGGGTTTATAGATTTTAGATCAGACATACAGATTCACCAGCACTCTCTCTTACAGAGTAATTCCCCCATTCACAGAAAGATATACAATACAAACAAATTCATGCTCATATACCCTCAATGGTATTTAAACCCCTAAGCAGACCCCTTTCATTCTGCTTCACATTCATTCACCTGTCCTCTTACACTATCCCCCTTTAAGCTGCCACACTGCTCCCTGCCAGCTCAACTTCCCCCATGCTCTCCAAACCATTATGGGTCCACACTCTCTACCTCCCTTTGTGTCCCACTGGAAGAATTTATTCCATACTTGCTTACAGATCAACCACTGGTGATAATTACTGGTTTTGTATTTCTGAATCACAAACTTTGCTATCTCCTGCATGCTCTGTTTCCAGTTTTGAGCAGGTGGTTCTTCTTTTTGTATCCAAGAGTGAAGAAACATTTTACACACCAACAGAAATCACTGTCGTCCCTATGGCCTCTAACGTGTATGGCTTGTTGCCACTGTGCCTTCAAGCAAAAAGGAGCATCAGTGTGTCAGTATAGAGTTTGCATTTTACACACTTCCCATCATTCCACATTCTCATTTTAACCCTTGTTCTCTTATGATATGCACCCTATACAAAAATCTATATTGCATTTCCTGAAGGGCTGCATTCTGCACATATTTGCCGGCTATCCTATAAAGTAATCATTATAACATTCTGCACATATTCTGCACAGAGCCTCAAGATCAACTTCAACAAGACCAACGTACTATTCATTACTAGAAACCAGTCTCTCGCCTCCGCCAACTTTAAAGACAAGAGACGCAGAACTCTCGAGCAGACCCAGCATCCGCTACCTAGGCGTTACTTTAGACCAGCAGCTCAACTTCAAAGCACACATCAGCAACATCATCAAACAAATCTACCACAAAATACGAACTCTACGACATCTTCGACCCCTGTTGCAACCTGACGACTTCAGATCAGTTTTTCAGGCACTGGTGACACCCCACTTTGATTACGCCAATGTGATCCTGCAGGGTTTACCCAAAAACACCTTAAACCCCCTACAGTTGGCAATGAATGCTACCGCACGCGTCCTGAGCGGAGCCGCCAGAAGCGATCACATCACCCCAATCCTTAAGGACTTACACTGGCTACCATTCTACTGCCGGCTATCCTATAAAGTAATCATTATAACATTCAAGGCCATCAACAAAATAGCCCCACAGCCCTAACGGACCTTGTTCACCCCATGTCAGCGATCAGCAAGGAGAACATGCACTGCCAATACCCTACAGATACCCAGTGAAATAACAAAATGCACCAAGACAACAAGGAACAGAACCTTCAAGTTCTACGCTCCCAGCTGTTGGAATGCACTCCCAACTACCATCAGAGCCATAACAGATCTTGCCCAATTCAGAAAGGCACTAAAACACCACCTCTTTCTTTTGCACTACTCTCAACCCACCAACCTAACATCATCTATCACACACCCAACTAGGAACTCATGAGTCACTGTCAATGCATGTACATACTGTAGATAAACTGAAATTGATGTACATAGTTCCCCCAGTTGAAACCAAGTTTAGCTTCCTGTTCTTTGTAAGTGCCTAATAGGAACCTATTCGGCACAGAACCGTTTTATGTAAACCGCGCTGATTTTTAAGAGTGCGGTATATAAGAACAATAAATAAATAAATAAAAATAAAAAATATTTACAGGATAAATATTTTCCGACATCTATCTTCCACTTTGATTTCTTGTGCAAGATCTTTTGCCCGGAACCCCACCGTACCCCTCAACTAGCTGGCTTTTTTAAGCACCCTGCTCATTTTGTACCACCATGCCAATTTAGTATATTTTGTGGACAAGGACAAAATCTTTATATGCCTTTTTTTGCTGTAGTATTTTCATGTGGTTCCCAATTTAATAGCAAAGTAATGTCTTACCCGTAAATAGTATAGTAGCTGCATGTTTGGACTCTCCCATTTCTATTTAAGCTGATCAAAAAGAGGAACTATCCCATATTTAAGCATAATGTCCCAAGGTGTTGCAGCCTTTCCTCCTCCATGTTGAACAAATGGGGTTCTCTACTCCTGCTGGAAATAAGTGCAATTGACACAAGGGCTTTTTCTGCATCGAAACTTATCAGCTAAGATGGAATTTTAAGTCTTCAACAGTGTACAAATGATGCTAGGATCCTATCAATATTAACTACCCTCTCCCCTACCTCCAAACTGGGTATTTGGACAAGTGATGCCCCAGCACTGTAGCCATCAATTTCAAATCAAAACTTAGGTGGGAGATCGGTCTAGAGGAGGCCTGGAAAGAGTCTTCCCTGAAATTGGCATGAGTAGTCCATGCTTTATTCCTCTCCTCTGGATCGGAGCCTTTATCCTTGGTAACTTCAAAACACTGCCACAGAGGGACACTGACCTGGTCCTGCAGTATCTATAGAACTCCCCATCAACGTTATCTGGGCCTGGGGCCTTGCATAAGTAAGTCTGCTGCTTTTATAGCCCTTCAAATCTCCAATGCCATCACTGAATTGCTGCTCCATCATTTAAGAAGCTTTAGAGAAGTTAAGAAGTAGTGTGTTGCTACACTAGAGAGCCAAGCATAGAAATCCTTAAAACACAGCTGCAATTTTCGAATGTTAGTTAACTAGAGCCACACCCCTTTGTCTCCGAGCATATTTACAAAATTAGAATCTAATTTTGTTTTAAGAAGCTGAGCCATTAACCTTCTTGGTTTATTACCATATTTACAAAATCAATGCTTATAAGAATGCTCATGAAGGAATGACTTTAGTATCACTTGGGTGACCACAAAGCAGTTGCATGCTGTCTTTCAGTGGTATGATACCAGAAAATGCCTAGCAATACTGAGCTGTTTCTCCAGAGTCAAGATATTTTTCTTCTTTTAACTACATATGCAATGATATCACCTCTCAACACAGCTTTACCTATTTCCCAGAAGTGGGGTTGGGGGCGGGGGGACAAGCATGCTCATGTTTAGCTTCCTTAAAAAAAAACATAGAAACATAGAAACATAGAAACATGATGACAGAAAAAGACCACAAGGCCCATCTAGTCTGTCCTTCCATAACAACTACAACAGTCCACTTTTTACCTTTAGAGATCCTCTGTGTTGGTCCCATGCTTTTTTGAATTCAGTTACTGTCCTCATCTCTACCACCTCCACTGGGAGACTATTCCACGGATCCACTACTCTTTCCGTAAAGAAATATTTCCGCATATCACTCCTGAATCTATCTCCCTTCACCCTCATCCCATGTCCCCTCGTAGCAGAACTTGCTTTCAATTGAAAGAGGCTCTCTCCCTGAACATTTATGCCACGGAGGTATTTAAACATCTCAATCATATCACCTCTATCCCGCCTTTCCTCTAAGGTGTACATATTAAGATTCTTCAGTCTGTTCTCATATGCTTTATAATGAAGCCCATTAATCATTTTAGTAGCAACCCTCTGCACCGACTCCATCCTGTTCACATCCTTTTGAAGGTGCGGTCTCCAGAATTGCACACTATACTCCAAATGAGGTCACACCAAAGACTTATACAGAGGCATTATCACCTCCTTTTTTCTGCTAGCCATTCCTCTTCATATGCACACAAGCATCCTTCTAGCTTTTGCCGTCGCCTTTTCTACCTGTTTAGCTACTTTAAGATCATCAGACACAACCACGCCTAGGTCCTGCTCTTCTTTAGTGGACAAAAGTACTTCACCTCCTATACTGTATTGCTCCCTTGGATTGCTGCAGCCCAAATGCATGACCTTACATTTTTTAACATTAAATCCCAGCTGCCAAATTCTAGACCATTCTTCAAGCTTAGCTAGATCCCTCCTCATGTTATCTACACCTTCCTGGGTGTCTACTCTATTGCAGATTTTGGTATCATCCGCAAAGAGGCAAAAAGTATCTTCATCTCTCCTGTAAAAAATGCAGAACGTGTTTATCATGACACAAATAGAAACATCCACTTTTGCATCTCCTGATAATGTCCAAACCCTTCCAAATCAAAGCATGATTAGAAACTTCTATAGGGACTATCTCAGCTTTCTATACATCAGAAAAGAGGGCAGTTGACACCAAAGTACAGTCAGTTCTCAACATACTGGCATGTGCCAAACGGGTAACACTCTCCAGGCAGCCACATCTATAGAGTTGTATAGAAAAGGAAATCCCCTTACCCCATAAAAAGAGGAGCTTCTCTGAACCTTTGATCTGTCCACAGTGAGGTCAGCTATACACCTGAAATCTCCCACCTCACCATATAACAGGCACATCTACAAAACCTGCCCTTTTCTGAACCAGAATGCAAAAGAAGGGATGACACATACTGGGCCCTTAAACTGACCCCAACAGTACCTCTCGTTACACAATCTTAGGGGGTAGATCTATGCTACTTCATGCTGAGTCTTGCACTACCTCAACTACATGTAAGGGGAGAACTTTGCTGACTAGAACAGCAACTCCTGCCTTCCATGTGCCAATGACACTACCATGCCCCTTTTTAGCTATGCATACTCCATGGCATCCAAGTGAGTTTCCTGAAGAAATTTCACTTGCACCTCAGTCTGTAAAATCTTGTACTGCTTTATCAGAAAGGTTATGCCCCCTCCCAACATTCCAAGCGACATAAGGGAGTGCTGGAGTGGCTATTATCCTGCTGACATACGGTGACATTTTACTGACCAGATAATGTCCTTTCCTTGAGTCCTGCTAGATCAGTCCAGACAAGTAGGTTGTATTCCCATACCAGCAGATTGGTGGAGACAAAGAACCAATGAAAAGCCCAGATTTCAATGACATCACTCCCATGCCTCTATCCGTCTCAGCCACCGTATGCTCTTCAGTATCCATCCCAAAAAACGTGGGAGAAAATGGCAAGCCTCACAGAGCCACAATGTGGGCAACAATGAGAGAACAAACAGAAGAGAACTATGCACAAGAAAGCATAAATAAAAGTCTGTAGAATATGGACCTGCAGATCCAAGCTTATAAATCATAGCGGCCTTAAGGGTACTGCCACAGAATCAGAGAAAACACAGGGACAGGCCCTGAACTGGTCTAGCAGGACTCAAGGAAAGAACATTACCTGGAAATTAAAATATCACCTTGCACATCATCCTGCTAGGCCAATCCAGACAAGTGAGACATACCAAAACTATACCTCCACTTGGCAAGAAGATGATGCAGCATCTCGCAAAACCTTGGAGCCAAAGGCCATGTCCATCCGTGCATGGAAATCCAAGCGGTAAAGCTTGACAAAAGTGGAAGGCGATGCCCATGTTGCTGCTCGACAAATGTCTGCAGGGGCTATGATCTGCCTATGAGGCCACTTGCTCTTAGGTAGAACGAGGTCACAAACCTTCCGGAAAGTCCAGTTCCGCAACAGATACGAGGAAATGTCCTCCTTAATCCAGAACCCCAAGGTAGACTTGTCACCACGTCACCTTTGTGAAAGCCAGCAAACAGCACAAAAAGATGGTGAGACTTACAAAAAAAAAAATAAATTGTAACAGCCAAGCAACAGAAAAGCACCCTCTGGACATCCACAAGATGAAGATCCTTATACTTACCTCAGCTCTGCTCCTTAGAGGAGGTGGGCAAGCAAACCACCTAGTTCACATGAAAGGGAGAAATCCACTTAGCAGAAAAAGACCTACTGTATTGTCCAGATTCCAAAGGAGATGCTCGTTTGTCTCCAAACTTTTCAGACTTCCATGCAAAAAATAATGGATGTCGCGTTTATCCTGTCTCCTCTCCATTTATTTATTTATTTATTTAACCGATTTTATATACCGTCTTTCTACAAATCAAGACGGTTTACATAAAACATTTATAATAGTGTTTCCACTGTTTACATAGAACAAGATAACAAGATATAGGTATAAATAACAATAAAATGTCAATAAAAACCAACTATATACAAAGGATTTCAACTATTTACAGAGGAATTTACCTAAATATCAGCTGTCATTGTGGAGGTTTAGAAGGGGTAGGAGCTGGAAGGATGTAAATTAAGGGGACCATAGTTGTTCAAATTAATGTATACCAATCTGTTGATTTAACCCACTAGATGTCACTAACTTGTACGAGTTAAAATTCAAAATTGCCCTCTTATTGTCTTGCCTCACGATCACCCCCATGGATTAAAGGGGGAATGTGATCTATCACCCTTCACTGTAAGTACACAAAAGTATGATGATATTGCTTACAATGCTGAACTATCAGTGCTGATAATGTCCCTGTAGAAAGTCTCAATCGGTACTTCCATAGTCACACCTTTACCATACATTTTGTTCAACCTATGTATACCTTATTACATGGACATGGTAAAAGGTATACAATAAATATGGTTGTGCAAGTGGTATAATATTTACTGGCAATCTTGTGATTACCCGCTGGCCACTCCCACATAGCTCCTTGCAACATCTGATCACACACGTCACAGGCAAAATGCCCTAATAGTTGATCACATTCTTGTTGACTAGTCATCCAAGTAATAGATTTTCAGACCATGTCTCCTATATCCTAACTAAACTAATAACTAATCCACTGCTTGCCCCAATACAAGCCTTGTAGAACCCGTGTCTCTTTTCGGGAACCTGCTAGGTACTTCTGACCAGGATTGACCACTGTTGGAAACAGGATACTGGGCTTTATGGACCTTGGTCTGACCCAGTATGGCATTTTTTAAGTTCTTAAACCACTCAAACATTTAAGAAATAGCACATGGATTAAAAAAAAAAACAAAAACAAGCTGGCAATAAAGCTGTCAAGACTCAACTAACAGTGACGATACACAATACAAAGACTCAGCTTCTGACATATTTCACAATGTTATGAGGGCTGCTGCCAAAAATCTGAGACTTAAAAGAAAGCTTTACCCTCTGTGTATTTCATAGTGTCAGGGAAAAAAAACAAAAACAAAACAAACCCCCCCCCCCAAAAAAAAAACTCACCCTCTTTCAAAATACATATTTTACCGTATGCTGGCCTAACATCGCACCTTCTAAAGGATGTGAACAGGATGGAGTCGGTGCAGAGGGTGGCTACTAAAATGGATTAGTGGTCTTCATTATAAAAGCATATGAGGACAGACTGAAGGATCTTAATATGTACACCTTAGAGGAAAGGCGGGATAGAGGTGATATGATTGAGATATTTAAATACCTCCGTGGCATAAATGTTCAGGGAGAGAGCCTCTTTCAATTGAAAGCAAGTTCTGCTACGAGGGGACATGGGATGAGGGTGAAGGGAAATAGATTCAGGAGTGATATGCAGAAATATTTCTTTACGGAAAGAGTAGTGGATCCGTGGAATAGTCTCCCAATGGAGGTGGTAGAGATGAGCACAGTAACTGAATTCAAAAAAGCATGGGACAAACACAGAGGATCTCTAAAGGTAAAAAGGGGACTGTTGTAGTTATGGAAGGACAGACTAGATAGGCCATGTGGTCTTTTTCTGTCATCATATTTCTGTGTTTCTATCTTGAGTACACTTTGAGGATTCATGTTTCCCCCTTACTGTCAACTTGTCCTCTGTGTATCTGTTGACTAGATTCTAGAACTTCACTAAGCAGGGGCTCTTTCTTCTGTGTCTAGGAGTCTGTGCCCACCTTCTAGTGCCATATAAATGCTTAATAGTAGTAGTAGTAGTAGTAGTAGTAGTACTGTTGAGTCGGTGGAGTTATTTCATTTTCTAAATGGCTCTCCTGTATCATCCCTTAATCCCTAGGCACACTCACCTTATAAATGCAACACAGAAGGGATTGGGGTCAAAAGGGAGCATAAGAACATAAGAAATGCCATACTGGGTCAGACCAAAGCCCATCAAGCCCAGTATCCTGTTTCCAACACTGGCCAATCCAGATCACAAGTACCTGGCAGGTTCCCAAAAAGGCACACAGGGTCCAAAACGCTTGTCCTGTGGTCAGCAGTGAATTTCCTGGGTCCTCTTTAAAAATGTTTTATGGACCTTTCTTCCAGGAACCTATCCAAACTTTTTAACTCAGCTACATTTAACAACCTTCACTACATCCTCCGGTAACGAATTCCAGAGTTTTATTACACGTTGAATAAAAAAAATATTCTCTTATTAGTCTTTAATGTTTTGCATTGTAGCTTCATTCCATGTCCCCTAGAGTCTTTCTATTTTTTGATGGCATAAACAACTGATCAACGTTTACATGTTCTACTCCATTCATTAATTTATAGACCTCTATCATATCTGCCCTCAGCCATCTATTTCAAGTTGAAAAGCCCTAACCTTTTAAATCTTTGCTCATAAGGGTATCCTTCCATCCTTTCACCATTTTGGTGGCTCCTCTCTGCAACCTTTTTAAATTCTGCTATATTCTTCTAAGATATGGTGACCAGAATTGCACACAATATTGAAGGTGCAGTCGCATCATGGAACGATAGAGGCATTATAATATTCTTGGTTTTTTTCTCCATTCTTTTCCATATGTTTCCTAGCATTCTATTTGCAATTTACTAGCAGTGGTTGGTGAATTGCTGTGCATCTCTTAGGGGGAGAGAACAAAGTTTTCTCCTCAAGTCTTGTTAATACCTTCACATAGTGACCCCACTGTATAAAATCTACACATCTCATCAAGACGACTACAACTGAAGTATAGCAGGAAAGAAAAAGAAAAATACATACTGGTCGCACATCTCCCAGGATAAAATGGTGCTCACCTCTAGCTTACGCACTAGGGCTAGCAAAGGTGGTAGCGATAGTGCAGCCACTGCAGATGAAGATAACATCCCTGCCACAGATAAAGGCCATGGTGAGTTTGTTCATGGACCCACTGTGGCAGGAGATTAATCACAGAAGTTAATAAAAAAGTTAAGATGATTAACTACAATTAAGGGGACTCCTGCAGATTATGATGCAAGTTCTACACTGACTATTAGCAGTTTGAGACTAAGATCATTCTCCTGGCTTATGGGTGAGGTTCGTGACTATCATAGTATACACAAAACTAATACATTTGCAAAAATTACCCCATGAAATCCTATTAGTTCATACAAGGTGTAATATCCCTTGTGACATCACAAGCAGTACATACCAATCAGGCCTACTGAATATCTATTTGGGTTTAGCTCAGGCTTTTTCGGGGGTTGCTCAAGGTGAGCTACATTCGGGTGCAGTGCCTCTTTCTGGCTAAGATAGCTTTTTCCAGTGATGCAGGGGATTTGTTAGGGATTGGTTTAAATAATTTAAAATATAATGACTTCTATAATCCCACGGTAATTGCCAATGAAGGCTCATTGCTCCAGATCCTAGCCCTGTATCCAACTAAGCTGAAGACCAAAAGAGGAAGTCAAAAAACAAATGAGTGCACTAAACCAATCACAACTCAAACCAGAAAACATACGTACGACTTCTGAATGGAAAAATGCCCATTTGACATAATCCAAATCCCCCGTCCTTCTGAAACATGAGTATGTGGGAGGAAGGGTTTTAAAGGACGCGAACACTTTACATTAAAATCACACACAGACTATAGTACAGAGAAGCATTATAATGTTTTCTGCCTCTGAAATGCTGAATCCTGTTCTATGAACTTTTTATTCGTGGAAGAGGATGCACAGAACTTACTCTGAACAGAGCTTCACTAACACTAAAATTCAACATGGCCCAACACAAGAAGATTACCATTAAATCACCATATAATTAAGTACCATACGTATGAAGTACTGCAAGTTTCCAAATGATTCAATAATTTACCTTGGCTGGAGAATTATGGATCACCGAAGCTTGATTATAGATTCTGATACCAGCCCATATAGGAAGGCAAATGAAAGGTACATTTAAGAGAAATGCAGGGCATATCTGTGTTCCATATTTTCCTATAATAATAAAAAAAAATGGTAAGTTGTTAAAGAGCAGTAACCACACAAATAACTGGAAATGGCGAGCCCATAACACAAAAGCAAAATGTCCACTGAAAATGTAGTCATGAGTTATACCCCTGACATGGGAAGAAAAGACCCAAGATAAAACCTTAAGCTCAGCACACAGGTGTATAACAGCATAATTGTCCATCAATGGAATATGCGCCCCTTGGGTTTTCTTAGTAAGGTGCGACCGGAAGCAGATTGACAGGCCTTTCATTCCACATCCACAGATCAGAAAAAAAATTCCTCTTTACAATTTAGACTATGGTTACATATAGAGGGCAATTTTATAACAGGGTGCCATAGTTAGGCATCTGCATAGGCATCTATGTATGCACTTACTTGTCTTTAAGAAACACGAACATATGTGGCAAAGAATGTGCCTTGAATGTAGGTACCATCACTGTTTGTGCACACTTTATGCACATATGTGCACAGATTAAGGGATCTCATTAATACATATTAATTTATAATTAAGTCCGTTATTAGTAACTAGGCCCCACTTAACATGGGACTTGCATTAAAATAGTGCGCACTAATTGTGCATTGACGCACATTAACATTGGCACACCTTAGTAAGTATACCCGCCTAGGTATTTTATAATCTATGCACAAATATGTGAACTCCTCCCAGACTGTGTCCCCAGCATCTACCATCAAAGTGCTCACCATCATGTCAAAGTGCATACTTTTATCCTAAGCAGTATTTTATAAGAGGTCATTTAAGTGCATCTGTGGCCACATATGCGTTCGAACGACTTAAAAAAATTACTTCAACAAAGTCTACTTATTTCAAAATAAAGTATTAATTGAATTTCAAAACGTATCAAAAACTTATTTTTGCCAGTGCCTTAAAGGGACATTCAGGACACAGAAAAACACTACAACATTTTTGAAGATAAACAAGCTATAGCATTTTTCTCTGCCCCAAGTATCTTTTAAAGCATTGGCAAAGATAATATCAATTATGCCATCTACATATATTGCATGAGCGATTACTCCTCAATAGGTTACAGCCTATACCTCACATGCCACCTAGACAAGTTTTTAGATTGTGCTGGGGAAGAGCTTGCTGTCTTGGTACATGCTGACACCAATGACATAGGAAATAGTGGGAGGGAGGTTCGGGAAGTCAAATTTAGACTTTAAGGTAGAAAACTGAAATCCAGAACTTCCAGGGTAGTTTTCTCAGAAATGCTTCCTGTTCCACGTGCAGGACCCAAAAGATAGGCAGAGCTCCGGAGGCTCAACGAGTTGATCAGACAATGGGACAAGAAAGTTTTGGATTGGTTAGGAACTGAGCAACAATCTGGGGGAGGGGGGGTGACTTCCAAAAGGATGGGCTCCACTTTAACCATGGTGGAACCAGACTGCTGGCATTAACCATTAAAAAGGAGATAGAGCATCTTTAAAACTAGATAATGGGGGAAAGCCAACAGTCGCCCAAGAGCACATGGTTCAGAATGATGTATCCTTGAGGGATACTAGTAAAACAGAGAAGTTAAAGCATCCTGATAGAGAAGTTCCAATAAAAGTAGAAGTATCCCAGTTGACTAAGTAAAAAGCAGACAAAGTTGAACGATTCCAAATTAACCCCGTCATCAAATAGCCGGACTGTTAACATTAGCAAAAAAACAAAAAAAACCTTTGAAATGCCTAGAAGTCTAAAAAATTAAGATGGGCAAGTTAGAATATATAGCAATGAATAAAAGGTTAGATATAATTGACATTTCAGAGAGCTGATGGATAACGAATGGGACACTGATACCAGGCTACAAACGTTTATCTCAATGATATAGGGTAGATCACATTGGTGGAGGAGTTGCTCTATGTTAAAAAGAGCATAAAGTCGGGGGGGCGGAGCCTGATGTCCAGCGGGTAGGACGCTTTGCGTTGAAGCTCCCGAGAGGCCTACTTAGAATCCTGACTTAATACCTATACAAATTTACTATTTCGCTCCGAGCTGACCGGGGCACCTCGGGGGGGATGGCGGCCCATAAACCAGCGCGCTTGGACTTCGGGTCTCCTTCTTCTTCTCACGGAAAACGCTCCAAAACAGAGGTGTCCTCCCCACAGAAGATGGTTCCATTTCGTGAAAACCCCGAAATGCACCTGGAGATTTTGGAGGAAATACGCGGCGTGAAGGAATTGGTGCAGTCCAATGGAGAAGCGCTTCGAGCCATGCGAGAAGACTTTGGAGTGCTCCAGGACCGACTTGAAAGTCTTTCATTACGGCAGGACAACATGGCGGGGGTCCTCGACTCGCACGAGGTGCGCTTGGGCAAACTGGACAAGGCTGAGCGCCAGATACAGAATCTTCAAAAGGAGTTAGAAGATAGCAATAATCGAGCCCGTCGCAACAATGTGAGGCTCCTCGGAATGCCGGAGGGGGTGGAAGCAGGAGATATAAGAGAATTCTTGCTCAAAACTCTTCCCTCCTTGCTGAAGATCACTTTTCACAGAGAATTGGAAATCGATCGAGCACACCGTGTTCCTGCCCACATGGCGCTCAACCGCACGACCCCCCGGCCTATTATCTTTAGCTTGCTACGATATCAACAAGTGGAACAAATTTTACATGCTGCCCGAGCGAATCACCATTTGGAATTTGAAGGTCGTAAGGTCTCCTTCTTTCCTGATTTGGCAAAGCCTACCGTTGACCGTCGGAAGAAACTCCTTGCTTTTCGCCCTCGACTTCAACAGCTACAGGCTCGCTTTGGCCTGTTGTATCCAGCGAAGCTCCGAGTGACTCTCCACAACCAAACCAGGACGTTCGAAGATCCTGATCTACTATCAACATTTTTAGACTCCAAAGAAGCAGAGCAGATGCGCTGATCCCAAATCTTGGACTCTTATCTGCCGGCTCTATCCGCCATTTTGAAGGGCCCGATGCGGCGGTCATAGCCAAGCACAGAAATAGCCTGGACTTTCTTTCTTTCTCTATATGACTTTTGTTTTTTGGTCTCCTATCCCTTCATGATGTGTGCCTCGGTCGGATTCGGAGCACGCACAGTCCTACAGGTTATGTGTTTTTTCAATTTCGGCCTTCTCTGGGGTTTCTCCCCGCAGACACATGGTCGCCAGTAATTTTGGGGTTTTGCTTCTCCTCTACCGTACTGCGGTTTTCTTTGTTAATGTGGGGCGCTTCATTGTATTATATTAGCTTATTTTTCCTATGTCATGTGTACAGCCAGATACAGTCAGTTTGAGGGACATAGTGAAATTATGTGTGCTATCATGCTCAGAATTTTTAACTTTTTTGAATGGCCTTATGTAAAATCTTATCATTCACCGTCAAAGGCATTAATGGTCCACTCAAACTAATTAAGTAATACTGGAAAATTAGCTCCCATCTGAGCCCCAATGAATGGTGGAATCATGCTTGTCTTTACAGTAAATATGAACGAATACCTCGTCTGTTCGCTTCCTCCGTTCAGACTCCTTCTCATTGGTCTCAATGGAAGATGCTCAATGACTATGTACATTTTGCTAAATGCTCTCATCTGACTGTCTAACTTTGTATATATCTCTGTCCCATGATCATGCTGTATTGTAGATACTCTTTTGATCGTTTGATGTATAATCACTGTTAATTGGAAGCGCTCACATGCTGATATAATCGGGTAGAGAAGAAGCATCGGGGTGGGGGGTAATGGGTTTACTTTTCCTTATTGTATACTTGTTTTGTCTCTTTTGGTGTGTTGTTTCTTTTGTTTGTTGCAAAATGAAAATAAAAGTTTAAAAAAAAAAAAAAAGAGCATAAAGTCAAACAGGATAAAGGTTTTGCAGGAAACAAAATACATTACAGAATCTCTGCCACATAAAAAAAGGGGAAGGGAATAGCAGTAGAGGTGTACTACCATCTGCCTGGATAGAATGAAAGATGAAATGCTAGCAGAAATTATGGAAGCTTGCAAAATTTACAACACAGTAATAATAGAAGATTTCAACTACCCTGGTACTGACTAGGTCAATGTCATATCAGGACATGCTAGGGAGATTAAAAGGTTTCTAGATGAAATAAACGACTGCTTCATGGAGCAGCTGGTTCAGGAAAAGACATGCAGGGATGCTATTTTAGACCAAGTCCTCAGTGGAACGCAGGATTTAGTGAGAAACATAACTGTTTTGGGGCCGCTTGGCAATAGCGAACACAAACACGATCACATTGGAATAAGAGGAGAGCAAGGAAATCAACTGCACTAGCATTTCATTTACAAAAAGACTATAATAAAATGAGGAAAATAGCTTAAAAAAAGGAGTGACTGCAAAGGTGTTCACAAGTTTTATGAACCGCTTTTGAAACCAAAGCGGTTTACAGAGAATATAAAACAAATTCAAATGAGTTAAAAACAGGATAAATATTATCTTGAAAGCCTAGATCAGAAGTATTCCATGCTTTTAAAAAAAAAAAAAAAAGCTAAGAAAGGCCAAATGACAGCTAGTCTGGCTGAAAGGTGAGGTCAAAGAGGCTGTTATTGTTAAGAGAATATTTCAGAAAATGGAAAAAAACAAACAGTCAAACAACAAAAAAAAACCAAACAAACAGAAAAAGCATAATCACTGGCAAGTTAAATGCAAGGCAATAAGGCAGACAGAAAACTGGAAAAGAAGCTTGCTGTGGAAGCAAAAGTTCATAATAAAAACATTTAAGTATCTTTGTAGCGAAACACCTGCAAGGGACTCAGTTGGACCATTAGATGACAGAGGGGTAAAAGGTGCACTGAGAAAGGACAAGGCCATAGCAGAGAGACTGAATGAATTTTTTGCTTCAGTCTTTACTGAAGATAGGAAACATACCCATGCCAGAAATTATATTTAAAGGTGATGTATCAAAGGAACTGAAACAAATAGATAAATCAGGAAAATGTAATACAGCTAAATTGATAAAACTAAAGAGCAGCAAATCACCTGGACCGGGTGGCATACATCCCAGGGTACTGAAAGAACTGAAATGAGATTGTAGAACTACTATTCATAATCTGTGATCTATTATTAAAATCATATATGTAGTACCCAAAGACTGGAGAGCGGCCAAAGTAATGCCAATTTTTAAAGAAGGTTCCAGGGGTGATAGGGAAACTACAGACCAGTGAGCCTGACATCAGTACCAGGCAAAATGGTAGAAGCCATTATAAAAAACAAAATTACTGAGCACATAGTCAGTCATGGTTTAAATCCAGAAAGCCAACATGGATTTAGCCATCGAAAGCCTTGTCTCACCAATCTCTTATACTTATTTGAAGCTGTGAATAAAACAGGTAGAGAAAGCACAGTTACTTACCTGTAACAGGTGATCTCTGGGAACAGCAGGAATAAGTCTTCACATATGGGTACGTCGGTACCGACGGAGCCTGCACGGGAACGCTCCCCAGCTTTTCAAAAAAGGAAAGCTTTTGGGAACATCCCACAGCGCCTGCGTGCTGCCTTCTCGCCTTTCCAACCGCCTCTCTCCAGTTCGGTTTCAGAGCTGAGACAAAGAGAGAGAGAGAGGAAAGGAAAGAGAGATAGAAGATACAACTCCTTGGGGAGGTGGGTGGGTTGTGAAGACTTATTCCTGCTGTTCCCAGAGATCACCTGTTACAGGTAAGTAACTGTGCTATCTCCAGGAACAAGCAGGAATGAGTCTTCACATATGGGGACTCCCCAGCTAGAGATGCCGGGGAGATCCCCAGGGTTGAAGACCCTGAGAAGGGCCCTACCTCCCCCTTGGATCTCAGGCATCTAAACAGGGATGGAGGGTAGGAGTTGTTCAAGTATGGAACAGGTGTTTTAGGACAGCCTGACCAAAAAAGGCATCCCGGCAGGAGTCCTCGTCCAAACAATAATGGGCTGTGAAGGTATGAACCGAGGCCCATGTGGCTGCTCGATAGATCTGGTCGATGGACACAGAATTTAGATGAGCCATAGAAGTTGCCATGGCCCTCACATTGTGAGCTGTGACATGGCCTTCCAGAGAAAGGTTCTTACTCTGGTAGGCGAAAGAAATACACTGAGCAATCCAAGTGGACAGTGTCCTTTTAGAGACTGGAAGACCTAAATGAGAAGGATCAAAAGCAACAAAGAGTTGGGAAGACCTATGTTGCTGAGTCCTTTGTAAGTAAAAGGCAAGAGCCCTTTTACAATCCAGGGTATGAAGATTCCTTTCTGCACTTGATGCATGAGGACCTGGAAAGAAGACAGGTAAATATACCTCTTGGTTCAGATGAAAAGGTAAGACCACTTTAGGCATAAAGTGTGGATTGGTCCTGAGGACTACCTTATCATGATGAAACCTTGTATAAGGAGCATTAGCCACCAAGGCCTGTAGCTCACTGATGCGGCGAGCTGATGTGACTGCAATGAGGAAAATAACCTTCCAGGAAAGAAATTTCAAGGAAGTGGTGGCTACGGGTTCAAAAGGTGGCTTCATAAGCTGACCAAGACCAGATTTAAGTCCCATGCCTCCGGAGGAGGCCTAATGGGAGGTTTAGTTAAAGTTAGGCCTCTCATGAATCTTGCAATAAGAGGATGACAGGAAATAGGCTGTCCATTGAGAGGCTTAAGGGATGCTGCAATAGCACTCAAATGGACTCTTAATGAATTTGTCCTAAGGCCTGCATTGGAGAGATGCAGGAGATATTCCAATAGAGAATTCAAAAGGTAGTGATAAGAGGGTCAAGACCCTTCTCAGCACACCAAATGGAAAACCGTTTCCATTTAAAAGCATAGGAATGTCTAGTAGAAGGTTTTCTGGAAGCATGGAGGATATCCTTCACCTGCTGAGAAAGATTCCAACCTTGAAGGTCTAAGCCTTCAGCAACCAAGCCCTGAGGTGAAGGGATTTGGGGTTTGGGTGCCACAAAGTTCCCTCCTCCTGGGACAGGAGGTCTGGAGCAGCTCCCAAGTCTAGGGAGGGAGCTTGAGAGAGATGCAGAAGTAGAGGGTACCACACTTGGCGTGGCCAGCGTGGAGCTATGAGGATCATAGATCCTTGATCCCTCTGGAGCTTGAATAGAGTCTTGGGAATTAAGGGAATGGGTGGAAAGGCATACAGGAAGTCTTGACCCCAGTGAAGGAGGAAGGCATCCCTGGCCTGAACTCCCTGACACAGAATTCTGGAACAGAACCGGGGAAGTCTGGCATTCCACGGACTTGCAAAGAGGTCTATGTCCGGGGTTCCCCACTCTTGAAAGATTCTGAGTACCTGGTCCATGTGCAGGGACCATTCGTGTGGAAGCAGAACTCGACTGAGTCTGTCTGGCCAAGAGTTTTGGATTCCTGGAAGGTATACAGCCAGGAGATGGATTTGATGCTCTCTGGCGAAGGCCCACAATCTTAAAGCTTCGTTGCAAAGCGACAGAGAGCCAGTTCCTCCTTGCTTGTTTATGTAAAACATGGCTACCTGATTGTCCGTATGAATGAGGACTGTCTTGTAGCTGAGCAGGGTATGAAAGACCTTGAGAGCTAGGAAAACTGCTCGGAGCTCCAAGTGGTTGATATGTAGAGAGGTCTCCTGTGGAGACCAAGTGCCCTTAGTGGAGAGGTCTTGTAGATGAGCTCCCCAACCTGTTGGGGAGGCATCTGTTGTGAGGGTTGCTTGGGGCAACAACTGTTGGAAGGGGGACCCCAGCAACAGATTTTGGGTGGACTTCCACCACTGTAGAGACCAAAAGAGGCGCCTGGAGGTTGCTATTTTGTCTGTCAAACCCCCTGAAGCTTGAGTCCACTGGGTGGACAAAGTCCATTGAGCTGCTCTCATATGAAGGCGAGCATAGGGGACCACATGCACTGTGGATGCCATGTGGCCTAGCAGTTATAGCATCTCCCGGGCAGTTAAATGGTTCTTTGACTGAATCTGGGAGGCTAACTGCACTAGGCGTAGGCAACGGGCCTGAGGAAGATAGGCCCTTGCAGTGGTAGTATCTAGCCAGGCCCCTATGAACTCTAGGGACTGAGTAGGGGTGAGCTGGGACTTTGGGAGATTTACCACAAGTCCCAGATACTGCAGAATGCACCTTGTGCAGTCCAGGGCAGTCTGGGCCTCTGACTGAGATGGAGCTCGGATGAGCCAGTCGTCCAGGTATGGGAATACAAATATCCCCAGAGTGCGTAGAAATGCAGCTACTACTGCCATGCATTTGGTGAACACTCTTGGAGCAGAGGCCAGACCGAAAGGAAGCACCCTGTATTGGTAATGCTTCCCTTGGAAAAGGAAACTGAGGAACCTTCTGTGAGATGGATGGATGAGAACATGGGTGTACGCATCCTTGAGATCTAGAGAACAAAGCCAATCCTGACTCTGAAGGTATGGAAGGAGAGTGCCCAGAGAAAGCATCTTGAATTTCTCCTTGCATAGAAATTTGTTCAAATCTCTGAGATCTAATATGGGTCTGTAGCCCCCTGTTTTCTTTGGGATGAGAAAATAGGGGGAGTAAAACCCTGACCCTTGTTGAAGAAGGGGCACTTCTTCTATTGCCCCTTGGGCAAGAAGGGCAGCCACCTCCTGACCTAGAAGGTCGAGGAGAGATGTTGGAGAATTGAAATGTCTCATCATGGTGTGAGGAGGAAGGTTTAAGAAATGAAGTTTGTACCCCTCCCTTATGATGGAGAGGGTCCACTGCTATGTTGTAATTTGCTCCCATCTGGGAGCAAAGTGAGCTAACCTTCCTGGAATGGTGAGAGGCTCTGGCTGTTTCAGAGCCAGAAAGGCTAAGTTCTCTAGCATCAAGTCAAAAGCCCTGAGGAGGCTGGGTCTGCTGAGTTGCAGCAGCCCCTGTAGGCTTAGGCCTGGCTTGCTTAGGTTGCTGACGCTTAGTAGCAAAACGACCTGTAGAAGATTGCTGGCCAGAAGCAGGATGGAATCTGCCCTTCTTGAAAAAAGACTTCTTGAAAAGTTTTTTCTTGGCAGGAATGGAGGTTGACTTTGAAAGTCTATCCAAAGCAGAATTTTCTGCATCCATTTGAGTGGCTTTTATTTGCCAATCTTTGCCAAACAGGTTTTCTCCTGTACAAGGAAGATTTCCCAAGCCATCCTGAACTCAAGATTCTAGATCAGAAGCTTGGAGCCAAGCAATTCTGCGTGCAGCTATGGCAATGGCCAAAGCTCTGCTGGCACCCTCAAAGGAGTCAAAAGCTGCACGGTTTGAAAACTTTGAAATATCTTGAGTATGCTTAAGCCAAATAAGAAAATCCTCCCTTTTATCCTCTGGAAGAAAAGGGAGGAAAGCGTGTAGCTTATCTGCAACTTCTTTCAGAAACATCCCCATATAAAGACTATAGGAGTTGATTCTGGCAATGAGCATACTGGCTTGGAAGATTTTCCTACCAAAAGCATCCAAGGTCCTGCATTCTCTTCCTGGAGGAGCAGAGGAGTGTCTTTTTGCACTCTTTATCTTTTTCATAGCTGACTCCACCACAATAGAATGGTGAGGAAGCTGTGTTTTATGAAAACCAGGACAAGGAGGGACACAGTACATGGTGTCCAACCTACGAGAATGAGGAGAGATAGTGAGAGGAGTCTCCCATAAGTCAATCATGTGATCATAAAGAATCTCATGAATTGGCAAGGTGACTGCCTCCTTAGGAGCCTTGGGATAACCTAAAATATCTAATTTTTTAGCTCTAGGCTCTGATTCAGAGGTTACTGAAATAGAAAGCCCTTTAGCCACTTCTCTTATGAAGTCTTGAAAGGACAAGTCTTCTGGAGGAGACATTCTTCTTTTTGGAGAAGACGACTCTTCAGGAAGGGTTATGGATACTTCAGCAGACTCCTCCGATGCATCAGAATCTTCGGAGGAATCAAAGTATCGACTGTCAGGGTGCTTTTCCAAAGCTCGATACGCGTACTGAGCCGTATCGACATCGGGCGTTATCGGTACCGGTTCGGTACCGATGGGCACCCCTGGACAGGGAACACCATGGCCGATGTCGATGCAGTCGGTACCGGTACCGGTGCCGGTACCGGAGCTGATACCGACAACGGAGTTTGTTGTGGTATCAGCGGCGTCGCAGCTTGAATAAAGGCCGTGATAGCCTGCTGCATGGATAGAACATTCTGATCCATCGATGCCATGAATGCCTGGAATTCGGTACCGGAAGGTTGTGCTGGTACCCCAGAGCATTCTAACAGGTGATCGGTCGAGGCCGTGCCACCGATGTCAACCTGTAACCCCATAGGTGGAGCTTTGGAAGCCGGAGCTTCCCGCCGGGGTAGTTTTGCCGGTGCAGGATCCTCGAGGGCAAGCCCGGAGGCATCTTGATGCTTGGAAGGAGATCTACCCTTCGAGGACCGGCTGGTTTTATGTTTGGTTACCTGAGTTCCATGGGAGGAAGAAGCAGCCCTGGAAGACGTCGATGCCACTGAAGCTGCATCAGAGGGAAACAGGACATGGAGCTTGGCTGCTCGGTTCTGTAAACCTCGTTTGGACATGAAGGAGCAGGACTCACAATCCAAAATGGAGTGGTCAGGACCCAAACATTTGAGACACCATTCATGGGTGTCGGTAACAGAAATAGTACCGCTGCACTTAGTGCATTTTTTAAACCCGGAAGCTGGTTTTTCCATGAGGAAAAAGTTTTGTAAGGCCTAAGGCCCAAAAAGGAAAAAACACACTAAGTGAGGGAAAAATATGTTCTTTTTTTTTTTTTTAAGAAAAAGAAAGACCGGCGGTACCGGTCCGACGTCGGAGAAGGCAGACGCGCGACCAAAGAAATAAAATAAAACCAAGAACTTCTTCAGCGGTGACAGGAACATGACCTGCTGGCTACGCGGAAAAGAAGAACTGGAGAGAGGCGGTTGGAAAGGCGGGAAGGCAGCGCGCAGGCGCTGTGGGATGTTCCCAAAAGCTTTCCTTTTTTGAAAAGCTGGGGAGCGTTCCTGTGCAGGCTCCGTCGGTACCGACGTACCCATATGTGAAGACTCATTCCTGCTTGTTCCTGGAGATAGGTGAGCTGTTTTGATGTAGTGTATCTCGATTTTTAGAAAGCCTTTGACAACGTCCCTCATGAGAGACTCTTGGGGATAGGAGGCAATGTACTACTGTGGATTAGGAACTGGTTGAAAGAGAAAACAGAGTAGGACTAAATGGCCAATTTACTTAATGGAGAAAAGTGAATAGTAGAGTACCCTGGGGATCTGTACTGGGCCCACTGCTTTTTAACATTTGTAAACTACCTGGAAATGGGAATGAGTGAGGTGATCAAATTTGAAGATGACAGCAAATTATTCAAAGTTGTTAAAACACAAGAGGATTATAAAATATTGCAAGAGGACCTTGTTAAATTGGGAGAGTGAGAATCCAAATGGCAGAAGACATTTAATGTGGACAAGTGCAAAGTTATGCATTTAGGAAAGAACAACCCAAACTACAGTTACATGATACAAGGTTACACATTAGGAACCACCCACCCAGGAAAAGGATTTGGTCGTCATCATGGCTAATACACTGAAACCATCTGCCCAGTGAGCAGCAACAGCCAAGAAAGCAAATAGAATGCTAGGCATCAAAGAAAAGAATTGATAATAAAATGAAGGATATTATAATGCCTCTGCATCACTCCATGGTGCGACCACACCTTGAATATTATGTGCAATTCTGATCACTCTGTCTTAAAAAGGTTATAGCAGAATTAAAAAAGGTACAAAAAAAATGGTAAAAGGGATGGAAGGATATCCCTATGAGGAAAGGCTTAAGAGGTTATGACCCTTCAACTTGGAAAAGAGACGGCCAAGGGGAGATATAATAGAGGTCTATAAAAGAATGGAGTAGAATGGGTAAACGTACATCAGTTTACTCCTTCAAAAAAGGAGGAGGACTAGGAGTCATGCAATGAAGCTACAATGTTTCACTTAACATGTAATCAAACTCTGGAATCCGTTACTGGAGGTTGTAGTAAAAGCTGTTAGTGTAGCTAGATTTAAAAGAAATTTGGACAGGTTCCTGGAGGAAAAGTCCATAAACCATTATTGTAGATGGCTGGGAAAATCCACCACTTACCCATTGGACAAGCAGCATGGAATCTGTGACCTGGATTGGCCACTGTTGGAAACAGATGGAGATGGAGAAGGTACTGGAGGACCCATCGAGTGGGACACGAAAAAGGGTCGATCTGGGACTCAGAGCACTAGACCGAGAAACATCGACACTTGAAGGCACAAGCTCGTCTCGTCGAGTCCTTCCTCGACGCGAGGAGGACCTCCTGGACCTCCTCCGGGAGGTCCAGCGTGGCTAGGGTAACCCATCAGCTGCCAGGCTGTGAGGGACAGCGAGGCCAGGTTCGGGTGTAGCACCCGTCCCTCCTCCTGCATTAGCAGGCCTGGGGCACAGCCCAGGGGAATCAGAGGCTTGGACGTGAGCTGGAGCAGGAGTGGGAGTGGGATCCACGACTGCCAGGGCCACGAGGGAGCAACGAGTATCATAGACGCTCGTTCCTGCTGAGCTTTGTGGAGGGTCCTCGCAATGAGAGGAGTGGGAGGGAATGCGTAGAGAAGCCCCGAGGTCCAGCTCAAGAGGAACGTATCTCACGTCTCCCTGCTCGGGTGCGGGACTGGGCCACAAAAGCGGGGGAGCTGAGCATTCGCCAGGCTGGCAATCAAGTCCATGGTCGGGGTCCCCCACCAATGAAACAGCCAGCTGGTCACCTCCAGGTGCAGCCACCATATGTGAGGGCGGATGATCCTGCTGAGCTTGTCCGCGTGGATGTTCTCATGGCCTGGGAGGTACACTGCTCGTAGGGTCATCCCTCGATGGAAGGCGAAGGAGCAGAGGGGGACTGCTTCCCAGCAGAGGAGGCATAATCCCATGCCCCCTTCCTTGTTGATGTAGAACATCGCTACTCAATCGTCGGTCTGCACGAGTACCGACTTTCCCTGGAGATGGTCCTCGAAAGTCCTCAGGGCCCATCGGACCACCTGAAGCTCGAGCAAGTTGATCTACAGCTGAAACTCTTCGGGTGACCATTGCCCCTGCATGCACAGTGCACCACAGTGGGCTCCCCATCCCAACAGGGAAGCATCCGTTGTCAGCACTATTTCATGCTATGGGGCTTGGAAGGGCAGTCCCCAAAGAAGGTTGCAGGGGTCCTGCCATCAGTCTAAGGCCCTACGAAGGTTGGGGGGAGACCTGAATGGGGTCCCGGAGATGACTGGAAGCCAGGCACCACTGGGCTGACCACATGGACAGTGGAGGCCATGTGCCCCAAGAGGCACAACATAGTCCATGCCGTGGCCCAAGTGTTGCTCTGAACCTGGGCCGCCAATGTTGGGAGGCGGGCTGCATGGTCTGCCAGCAGGAAAGTGATCGACCGCTGAGTGTCGAGGCATGCACTGATAAACTCCAAGGCCTGTGCTGGCTTGAGGTGGGACTTGAGGTAGTTGACAAAGAATCCCAGGCGCACGAGGAGGAGGATTGTGCGTGATGCCGCGAGGCGGGCTTCCTCGAGCCAGTCATCGAGGTAAGGGAAGACCGGTATGCCCTGCTGTCTAAGGAAGGCGGTGGCCGCAGAGAGGCACTTTGTGAAGACTCGCGGAGCAGACGCGAGACCGAAGGGGAGCACCCTGTATTGGGAATGCTCCCCTTGCACCCTGAAGTGCAGGAACTGCCTGTGCTGGGGGTGAATTAGAATGTGGGTGTAAATGTCCCTGAGATCCAAGGAGCATAACCAGTCGCCCTGCTGGAGGAAGAGCAGCAAGATGCCAAGAGATAGCATTTTGAACTTCTCCTGCACCAGAAGCTTGTTTAGTTTTCGGAGGTCGAGGATGGGCCACAAGCCCCCCCGTCTATTTCGGGATGAGGAAGTACCGGGAATAGAAGCCCCGACCTTGTAGGTGCATTAGTACCCTCTCAACCGCTCGCTGGGCGAGGAGGTTATCTAACTCCCGCTGTAGGAAGGATTGGTGTGTGGGAAGTCAAGAAGGCTCCACTGGGGAGAAGGGAGAAGGAAGCCTGTCCAAACTGAGATATATCTGACCCGGACTACTCAGAGGACCCAAGTGTCCGAGGTGATGGATGCCCACTGAGGGGCAAAGGAGGACAGGTGAACCCCCACCAGCTGCAGCACTGCCAGAAGGCGAAAGGCTATGCTGCTGGCATCAAAACCCCTGGGTGGGCTGAGGCGGGGCTAGGATTTGGGCCTTGGGCCCTTTCGGTTTGCGATGACCATGTGGCCCAGGCTGTCTCTGCATCGCGGTGGACAGCACGGGAGTGGGTGGGTATGTTGGGTAGCCTCGGTAGGGCAGGCCCTTCCGTGGAAAGAACGGCTTTTTAGTTTGCTGTTTCTTTCGGGGAAGGGAGGAGGTCTTGCACGAGAGGTGGGTATGGGTGACAAACTCCGCCTCAATCTCGACGGTCTTATCTTCCATCGGTTTAACGAAGAAGAACTGTTCACCAAGAAGAACTGTTCACCAAGGCAGGGTACGTCCAGGAGCTTTTCCTGGACCCACTGCTCCAAGTTCGAGGACTGGAGCCATGCCTGGCGCCAGGCCCCGATGCCAGCGGTCACAACTCGAGCCAAAAACTCAAATCCATCGTAGGCAGCACGAGAGAGGTATTTTGAGCACTCCGCGATGGACTTGAGGGGGGTCCGGAACCTGTTGAGGGATTCGCTTGCGAGGCCCATGGAGAAGCCCCCAAGTTCCATGGCTAGGTCACGTAAAAACATGCCTGTGTATAATTGGTACGCCTGAATGCGGCATGAGAGCATGGACCCTTGTTAGGCCTTGCAGCCTAGGACATCAAGGGCTCTTGACTCCCTTGTACATTGGAACCGAAGAATGTGACTTTGGGCTCTTTTGCTTTCTCATGGCCGACTCCACCACCATGGAGGTGTGGGGGAGTTGGGTTTTTCTGAACCCAGGGCTGCGCTGGACCCTGTACATCACATCGAGGCACTTACTAATGATGGGGATTGATGCAGGGGTCTCTCACATGTGGAGTAGCAGCCTGGACAAAATGGGAGGAACCGGGACAGCAAGAGATTCCCAAAGAGGGGACACATACTGAAAGATATCGAGCTCTTCAGCTCGAGGTTCCTCCTCTGCCTGGGTAGCCAGGTTGAGAGCCCGTGCCATCTCCCGGACGAACACCGAGGAGGTGTCCTTGGGTGGTGAATGCCACTGAAAGGCAGGCGGGGACGGGTCTGATGGAAGGTCCCGATGGGTACGGGTCTCAGGTGAGGTATCCTCATCTGACTCCCAGCCCAAAAACTCGGAAGAGGAGTCCGATTCTAGCTGATCACCTTGCCCGGAGGCCAAGGCCCGTTTGGAGCCGGAGGCTCTGGATGATCTCGCCCCGAGGAACGGTAAAGCAAGCAAGACAACCTGAGGACCCTCAAAGGCCCATGGCTCTTGGGGGTTTCCAGGGTGGATTTAGGTGTCCATCTGAATACAAGTGCCTTCTGGAAAGCTATGAACGCAGAAACGCTATGTTCTAGTGTCAGCATACGGCACTCCCACGTGGGTGTGGGGCCCTGCGATGCTGACACCGGGGTCACCAGATCAGACAGACATCGAGGAGGAGAGGAGGTCCTTTCCGGGACAACCCTCGGGAGACCTGGCACCATTGCCCGGGGCCTCAGAGTCTGTTCAAGGTACCTTACGAGGCCGCTCCTTGTCTGACTCTCAGGAACGCCGAGGAGGGCTGAACGACCGAGCATGGGAGCCACCGACAGCGACTTTGAGGTCTTCTTCTTATGCCGCTCCACTTCAGGGGACCCCTGGTTGGAGTGCAGTCTTGAGCACGGAGCCGCAGTGGGGTTCCCCACCAGCGGAGAGACGACCAAGGGTGCCACCGGGGATTCCGAGGCAGCCTTTTGGAAAATGTCCTCGGACTTCTGCTTATGATTGAGCAGGGCGTTGGAGGACATCTTCTTACCAAGTGAACAGAGCTCTGGATCATGGTCGGCTCCGAGACACCATAGACAACAGTCATGGGTATCCGTAAGCGACATGTTCTTGGAGCATTTATCAGATTTTTTTAAACCGGTGATCATTGGGGCAAAAAGGGCCCCCACGAGGTCGAAGACCCATGCAGCCAGCGGTTAGGAGAAAAAGGGCGTGAAGCCTATTAACAAAAAATAGGAAAAAAATGTCCCATTTGCTCAAAAGAGACAGGAGCAAGAGGAAGGATGGGTAGGCCAGAGGCCAGAAAACAAAACACTTTTTCAGAGGGACGAGGATGTGCGTCCAGAGGGCTCCGCGGAAAAAGGGAGACTGAGCAAGATGGCACCCTTGGACGGGAAGGGGACCACGCATGTGTAGCAGCAATCCCAAAGACTTTCTTTGAAAGCTGGGGAATTGTTCCACACGGGCTCTGTCGGAGCCGACGTCACCCATAAGTGAGGACTGACTTCCTGCTTGTTCCTAGAGAAGAAACAATATCCCATGATGTGACCATTTATACATCTATAAATATAAAATATTGTACAAGTGAAGGGTACAACCCCTTCTAATGAACAGTTGGAAAAAAAATACTTCCAGGCTACCATTACTTTCTTGTTAATCAGATAAACAGAAATGCTAATTCTTTATCAATTTTTGCATACTTTAGAAAAACATCTCCAATATTGGCTTTCAGAGTCATTCCGAGGCGCAAATAGCGGGGATGGACATCCCAGCGGGACATCCATCCCGGCTCTTTGGGCCCTCTTCCGACCCCAACTAACTTCCCCACACATTGTATGGGGAATTTAGATAGGGGTGGAAAAGGGGCAGGAAGTGGGCAGTTGGCGGCCCTGGACATACAGGGCTGATTCCAATGTCGATCCTGTACATTTGGGGCCGGCTGCCTGTATGGGGAACTTATTCCACATCTGAGGTGGAATAAGTTCCCCCAGTCGGCAGAGGATGGCGGGCCCGACCATTGGAGAAGGCAGGAGGGGATTCCTCACAGCCCAACCCTGGCCTTGGGGAGGCCAGGCTGTGGGGAATGAAGCTTTTTATTTTATTTTATTTTTAACCAGCGGCTGGGGATCGTGGCTCCTGAATGGAGCCGCAGTGCTATGGCAATCGGAAGCCATGGCGCCACAGCTCCATTCAGGAGCCCTGACTGAGTTATCCAGGCAAGGTCTGTATGTGCAGGCCAACCAGAATCAGGGTCCCAGTCTGCACGTGATTCTGACTTTGTGGGGCTAGACATGCCCCGCGGGATCAGAATCCCAGCTAAATGTGTGTGTCCAGTTCCAACCGGACGCACACAGGGCCAAGACGTCCAGGACTGAATCAGGCCTTTTATGTTTAAAATTCAACATACATGCTTAGTTATCTTGCATTCCGGTATTTATCAAAAGCAATTTTTCAGTTTCAGACAGGAAAGTTAACTATCTTAAATATATCCTTACCCGCAACAGTTCCAGGGAGAAAAACAATTATGCTCATTAATATGGATCCTACCCAATACAGGCCAATGTTCCTGTAGCTTTCTCTGAAACAGAAAAATGTTTAAATTTAAATCAGTTATCGTATAACCTAAAAAAATAGTTTTAAATCTTTTTTCAAAATTAGATCAACACAGTAGCTAGATTCATCAGCATGCCTCTTTCTTCATCCTATTGCCTCATGTTTGGACTAGTTCTAGGTTTCTCTTCTTGTCCTATATACACTATGTACAGTATATCTTTATTTGCTTTGGAATATATATGACACAAAATCAATGGAAAAAGCGGTGCATTATAACAAGAAGCTCATTTTAGCTACCAGATTTCAACTATGGACATCAGTAGAATTTCTTCCAATCAGAGTAGAGACTATTTATGATGGAATGATACGTAGGTATCGGAACGGGGTGGACCACACGAGACCTGGCCCCAGCAAAATGTTGCCTGCCACCATGATCTCAGCAGACAGGAGTCTGCCTGCAGGAAATCGGATCCCCGCAGGCAAGGTGGAAGGCCCGCAGGCAGACAGAAGTTGGCGGTCTTCCCTCCTGCCTACAAGGATCAGATCTCTCAGTCATCCCCTTTTCTTCTGCACGTGGGAAATAGGATCCCAATGGGCAGAACAGGAGGGGAAGGCTGTGGGGGGGCTAGGGGTGGAGTCAAGGTGGAGCTTGGTGCCACCCCACCCCACCCCTCCACCCCCAAAATCAGAGAGGCATTCTGCAGCCCCTGGAATGATCTGGTATTTGGTTTCCTTCCCTAATCTTTTATAGCCCTTTTAATAGAGGTAAAAGGCCTTCCAAGAATGTAATATCCAAACAAAAAACAGCAGGCATGCACCTCATAAAAGCCTATCTGAAATAATAATGAATTGTAGAACTGAATATTCATTTAAAAAGTTCCTACTTATTTCAAGAGACCAATGTATTAGGCTACATAAAGTGAACATTTTTCTATGAAAACTATAACACAAATAAATCCAGTGAAAATATTAAGCACATTATTTCTGTCCATACAACTTTGTAAAAAAGAGACAAGCTACACCTCATTTAGATGGAGGTAATCTATTTTATGGACATCAGCCTGAAACGCCATTTGTGTGTTGATCATAAGTGAACTGTTTTGCATAATAAACTTTCATATTAGCAAACTATGCATGAAAACATACTAAGCTGATTTCTGTGAATTTTTATTTTTATTTATTTTGCAACAGGGGAACTGCATGCATAAAAATGCTCAAAAGGCAGGAACACCAGCATTTTTGTGGATTGTTGGGAGAATTGCTATGTGCACAGCTTCCCCGCTGTGAAAACAATCACAGCTTTGTATACTAGACTCCAAATGACCTACTCATACCATCATTGAGACAGAATGTTTCCAAGGCTATGATGTTCCCACCTCGATGAAAGGTTCCTACTAGCTCTTTATCCATAAATGCAAAGTTCTGCAGGGATGCAAGGGAGTATTTCCAATTTAGAAAATGCATAAAAACTTGGCTATTTGACCATAAAGAGTTTTTGTGATGGTGATTCTTCTCAAACTTGTACAGGTAGTTTCTATGCCAGTTAGGTCCATCTATATAATATTTTATTTTTGTTCTGTTTAATTTGAATTTATTGTATGCTGACTGGAGCATTGGGGCATAATAAAGGGGAGACTTAAGATTGAAAATACATAAATAGCTTCCATAAATTCCCATCTTCTCCCACACGCCTTAAAGAAATTTGAAAGAACTCTGTGCTTTGCCTCTTCACTATCATGATAGTCCAACAAATCTACAAATACTACTACAACTCAAGACCCATTAAAAGGGATCAGGGAATTAAGGTATAGCACTTGTAACATGTCACAAAAGTATGGTATCCACAGAATTATTCTGTCTGAATTAGGACATTCAATGATAGCATCATCAAGTCAGACAAATATACTGTGCTTCTTCTACCCACCAAATCATAGTAACAGTAAAATAGTATATGACGGCAGATGACCAGTATGGTCCATCTAGTCTGCCCAGCAAGGCGACAAGAGTACTGTAGGTGCACTTGCTGTTCCGTGCAGGTTACCTCTCCCCATGCCTTTGTTTAGGGGTGTACCCACCGCCCCTATTTGTTCAGATATAAGAGATAGTTATGTTTATTTTGATTTTATCCTGTTGCTATAAAGGGATTCACTATGTCTGTCCCATGCCATTTTGAATTCTGTCAATGTGTTTGCCCCCACCACTTCCATCGGGAGGGCATTCCAAGCATCCACCACCCTTTCAGTGAAAAATTATTTCCCGACATTGCCTTTCAGTTTACCCCCTTGCAGCTTCATGTTATGCCCTCTAGTTTTACAGCTTCCCCATCTTTGGGAGAGGTTTGTTTGTCCATTAATACTCAAAGTATTTAAAGGTCTGTATCATATCTCCCCTGTCCCTCCTCTCCTCCAGTGTACATATTCAGTCTTCAAGTCTCTTTTCATAAGTCTTCTGACACAGGCTCCAAATCATTTTGGCCGCCTTCCTCTTAACTGCTTCCAGCCTTTTTATATCCTTTGTGAGATAAGGTCTCCAAAACTGAACACAATACTCCAAGTGAGGCCTCACCAGCGACTTGCACTGTGGCATTAGTACCTCTTCCTTTCTGCTGGTAATTCCTCTCTGTATGCAACCGAGCATTTTTCTGGCTTTTGCCATCGCCTTGTCACACAGTTTCACCACCTTGAGATCCTCAGAAACAATCACACAGAGGTCCTTCTCCTGGTTCTTGCACATCAATCTCTCACCCCTTATCACATACAATTCCCTTGGATTTCTGCTTACCAAGTGCATTACACTGCACTTCTTCACATTAAATCTTAACTGCCAAGCATTAGACCATTCTTCCAGCTTTTGTAGATCTATCCTCATGTACCCCACTCCCTGAGGGGAGTCCACTCTGTTGCAAATTTTGATGTCATCTGCAAAAAGACAGACTTTTCCATTCAGCCCTTTGGCAATATCACTCACGAATATGTTGAACGTACTGGTCCCAAGATTGAACCTTGGGGCACACTGCTAATCACCTTCCTTTCATCTGAGTCACCTTCTGTCGTCTGTCAGTCAACCAATTTCTGATCCAGGTCACCATCTTGGGACCCATCCCCAAACTGTTCAGTTTATTGATAAGCCTCCTATGAAGAACAGTATCAAAAGCTTTGCTGAAATCTGGGCAGATCACATCCATCGCAAGCCCTTTATCTAGTCTCTAGTCACCCAGTCAAAGAACTCAGTCAGATTTGTTTGGCAAAATCGTCCTTTGGTAAAATCATGTTGCCTCGGATCATACAACCTGTTGGTTTTGAGGAAGTCCACTATTTGCTCTCTTTCAGGAGTGCCTCCATTACTTTTCCCGCCACAGAGGTAAGGCTTACTGGCCTGTAGTTTATCACTTCTTCCCTATTACTACTTTTGTGGAGAGGTACCACATCAGTCCTTCTCCAGTCTTGTGGAACTTCTATCTCAAAAGAGCTATTAAAAAACATCCTTTAAAAGGCCCTGCAAGAACTTCTCTGAGCTCTTTCAGTATCCTGTGTGTATCCCAGCTGGTCACATAGAACAGCTTGAAAAACTGAAAGTGGACAGGTCTAACACATCATCTTTTGTGAATGGTGTGGTATCTACTCCATTCCCATTTGTATACTTGTCAAGCACAGGTGGTCCTTCTCTAAGACTTTCTCTAGTGAAAACAGAGCAGAAGTCTTTGTTTAGCATTGCCGCTTTTTCAATGTCACTTTCCAAGAATCCGTTCCCAGCACTTCTGAGTCCTGCAATTCCATCTCTCCTGAATATACCTGAAGTCTTGTCACCACACTTCACATCTTTAGCCATCTTTTCTTCTTTATTTATTTTGGCAATCATTTATAACCCGCATCTTCCAGAGTTCAGTTGCGGTTCACAATAAAACAATCCACAAAGCAAGAGCTTAGTTTTACATCGAACATTTTGTAACAATAAAGAGTAATGGTTAACAGCATGAACTAATGCATAACAGCACAAAACTGGCTTGTAAACTATGTACAATAAACTATATACAAATACAAGTTGTAGGTACTTTAGAATTGAATCATAGTGTTTTTAGGATAGTGTATTGTCTGTTAAGTTGTTAGAAATAGTATTACTCAGTCAGGATTTTTTAGCCTTTATCAGGATTTTTTAGCCTTTATCTGAGTGTATCAAGGGGTTATCTCTGTGTTGCCATAGTGCATGGAGAATAGATAGGTTTTTAGTTTTTTACGGAGTTCCATAATTTCGGTTATAGTTCGTAGGTCCTCCGGAAGGGAATTCCAAATCGATGGGGCTGCATGAGGAAAAGCTCTGTTGTAAGTTAATTTATTTGCTTTTATGAAATCATTAGGAGTGTTTAGTTTATTTGAGTATCCTTTTCTGTGCGTAGTTTTTTGAGATTCCATGCTGATTAGTTTGCTTAGTGGGATTGGAGCCATGTTATTTAAAGCTTTATATGTAGTTATTGTGGTTTTTATATATTATCCTGCTTTGAATTGGCAACCAGTGTAGGGAAGCTAATATTGGTGTTATGTGCTGGAATGAGTGTGCTTTCATTATAATTCTAGCTGCTGCGTTTTGTGCTAATTGGATTCTTTTTATGTTTTGTTTCGTTATTCCTAAAAGAATTAGGTTGGCAAAATCAAAGTGTGGGGTTATTGTAGCCTGGATTATATTGATGAAGTCTAGTTGGTGTACTAAAGGGCGTAATTGTTTAAGGAATATATTTTCTTAATGGTGTTTCTGATGTGAGTATTCATCGTCAGATGTGTATCCAAAACAACACCTAGGTATCTTATTTCGTTTTTTATTTTAATGTCATGATTTTGTAATGTTATGTGGGTTGGGGGGATATATGATTGGTTTTTTGTTACAATTAGGACTTCTGTTTTTGAATGATTAATGTGGAGGTTTTGAGCTTTTAGCCATGTTGTGATTTCATTGAAACAATCTGATAGTAGTTTTATTGGCAAATTAGGGATTATAAATGGGATGTACATCATCATATCATCTGCATATAGATGATAGTATACTCCGAATTTTTTAAAGATATTACAGACTGGTTTTATGTAAATATTAAACAGGAGGGCTGATAGTGCGGAGCCTTGTGGGAGTCCAATTTCTTGTTTATATATGGTTGATGTTTGGTTACCAATTCTTACATTTTGTGTTCGATTATTTAAGTAAGAGGTAAACCATTTGTGTACAGTGTCATTTATTCCTATTTGTTTCAGGCTATTTAGCATTATAGTGTGGTGAACACTATCAAATGCTGCCGAAATATCAATAAATAAGAGTATAAATGCTTGTTTATGATTACACAGGTACACTACCAAAAAACTGCCTCCAGTTTTGCAACTGATTCCTATAGATTTTGGGGTGCTGAATCCAGGAAAAACAGCCAAAATGTTCCATCACGTCACGTTTTCTTGCAATATTAGATTTCTTACCCATATAAGGAATGTTCACATAATTTCTTTTTAGCCGACTGCAGTTTATTTTCTTGGCCCAAAATAGAGGTTGTAATGGTTAACTAACTAGAAACACTCCCTCATGATATTTTAGAGTGTTTTGTATTCATTTTATACATTAACAGGACAATTGGGAGGCGGGGGGCTAAATCCAGTACTCGCGCTGGCGCATGTTCTTTCCTGTTCGCCTTGCCTTGTTCGCTCTCGCTCAAACACGGTGGTTGCGACATGAACGTTCCTGTCAAATTTCAGTTTCTTGCAAGTTCATTATTACCTTTTGTTTGCTCAGTCGTAATCCAGCTTTATTCCGAAGTGGTTCACTACAGTTGTAGTTTGCAGTGCTGTGTATTTGTGATGGCTCACAGAGCCAGAGGTTGCGTCAACTCTCCGGACAGTTTTTGTTTTATTTGTGGGGAATATACCGTGAAAAAGCGGCAGAGGAACATTTCTGCATTTATTACAAAAGCATATTTCGCCTATTTCGGTTTGAAGTTAGGCGATCAAGACAAACCGTGGGCTCCTCACAAAGTGTGCAAGACATGTGAGGAAGATCTACGCTTATGGATGAAAGGTAAAACACAAGCATTTCGTTTCGGAATACCTATGATGTGGCGTGAACAAAGAGACCACAGCAGTGACTGCTATTTTTGCTCTTGCATTGTGAAGCAATACAACTTAAAAAATAAGAATGTAATAAGTTACCCCAACCTTCCCTCAGCAATTAGGCCTATGCCTCATAGCAACGAAGTACCTGTGCCTGAACCACCAAAATCTTTGGATCATATTTGTGTGGACGGTTCTGATCATGATGAGACTCATCAGATGGCTTTTCCTGATGAGACCAGTACTTCCGAGTTTGAAACTGAACCAGATCCGAAACCTGAACTTTTCTCTCAAGCTGAATTGAATGATTTAGTCCGGGATTTAGGACTCCCAAAAGATGCTGCCCAACTGCTAGGTTCTCGGCTTAAACAGAAAAATCTATTGTCACCAGGAACAAATTTTTATTGGTACCGCAACCGCGAGACACAATTTTTGAAGTATTTCAGCAAAGAGGAAGATTTGGTATTTTGCAACGATATATACGGAGTGATGGAAAAGTTTAAACTCAAGTATGATCCTGCTGAAAGGCGGCTGTTCATTGATTCGTCAAAAGACAGCATAAAAGGAGTTCTTCTTCATAATGGCAACACATTCGCTTCAGTTCCTATTGCTCACTCTGTTATTCTCCAAGAAAAATACGAGAATTTGGCCCTGATTCTTCAGAAGATTCGTTATGATGAGCATAAGTGGATGATTTGTGGAGACTTTAAAATTCTATCCATGCTATTAGGGCAGCAATCCGGTTTCACCAAATATCCCTGCTTCCTTTGCTTGTGGGATAGCCGGGCCCGCGACCTACACTGGGGGAAAAAAGACTGGCCAATTCGGGAGTATTTGAGACCCGGTGAGAAAAATGTTCTTCATGAGAGCTTGGTACCTCGTGATAAAATTCTATTACCACCTCTCCACATTAAGTTGGGTCTCATTAAGCAATTCATCAAGTCCCTTCCAAAAGATGGTGAGTGCTTTCGGTACCTTTGCTCATAGTTCCCCCGACTTTCTGAAGCAAAGCTAAAGGAAGGAGTGTTTGTTGGCCCTGATATAAGGAAACTCATTTCAGATGGAGCATTCGCTGAAACGATGTCTGAGA
The DNA here is from genome assembly GCA_033557465.1 of Ichthyophis bannanicus. NCBI lineage: Eukaryota > Metazoa > Chordata > Amphibia > Gymnophiona > Ichthyophiidae > Ichthyophis > Ichthyophis bannanicus. The sequence continues at coordinate 197,230,740 of CM066043.1, read as the reverse complement.
AGGAAAAAGAAGCCTGGGATTCCTTCAAGGATGTTGCTCTCAAATTCTTGGGGAACAGGCGGGATGAGAACTATAAGGATATTGTTGCCAGGATGCTCAATGCCTTCAAAGAACAAGGCTGTAACATGAGCCTGAAAGTCCATTTCTTGCACTCCCATGTGAACTACTTTCCCGAAAACTTGGGGGCGTACAGTGAAGAACAAGGTGAAAGGTTTCACCAGGACATCAAGGACGCAGAGAGAAGGTACCAAGGAAGATGGAACACCACTATGATGGCTGATTTCTGCTGGTTGCTGCTGCGGGAAACCCCAGATGAAAAATACGCCAAGCAGCGCACCAAGAGAAGCATTCGGGGGAAGAAGAAACGGGCCCACCAGGAGATTGATTGACCCAAGAATGACTTTAAAATCTAAACTGTGTTGACAAATATCGTGTTTTTACTAAACTTTGAAATAAAAATTTGCTAGTTATTACCACAGTGTCGGATCTCATTTATTAGAATTTTATTTTCACACCATCGGGTGTTTGTCTTCATGTATTGCAATGGTGCGGTTTGCGTTTTCTATTCTTACATACATACATACCTGTACAACATTTTTTGCACATTTCTTTGCTTTGCTTTGTGTCTAACCTCGCTCTTATATGCTCAATGTTTGTGCACATGTATGTGGCTGTTTTAAGTGCAGACAATTTTGCTACCATCACAGTGTGTTTTGTTGACATTACTCTATTCTTATGTGCTGCCTTGTTACAATTTTCTTTATTCTTATTTGAATAACTACTAAACAATTAGTATAAAGAATTCATCCAAGAAACTTTTATCTCGATCGCACTCAATCTGAAACGTTCACCTCAAACTGCTAACCCAATGTAGCAAAAAATCTGTACGTGATGGAGCAAATTGGTTACCAGATTTGGATTCAGCGCACCAAAAAATGTAAAAATCAATCGAAACATTAGAGGCAGTTTAAAAAAAAGTTTTTTTAGTGTACCTGTGTTATCAATCCCTTTCAGTAGTACATCAGTTAAGACTGTTTCAACTCCATGTTGAGGCCTAAATCCATATTGGTGCTCGTCAAGTGGGTAGGATGAATCTAGGTATTCTTGTGTTTGGATTTGTACCACTTTTTCTATTTTAGCCAAAAAAGGGATACTTGAGATGGGTCTGTATGATTTTGGTGATGTTTTGTCAAGCGTGTTGTTTTTGAGAATTGGACGGATTTGTGCATGTTTGAGCATAGATGGGAGGTTTCCTTGAAGTAACGAGAGGTTGACTATAGGGAGGATGTATGATAGTAGTATTGGGAGTGTACTTTTTATCCATGTTACTGGGCATGGATCAAGAAAGGAAGTTGTGGTGTTGAGGTTAGAAATGATGTTCTTTAGTGCGTCTTTTGATATAGGGTGAAATTTTGACCATTCATCTGAGCAGTGATGGACTGTATTTATATTGTTTAGAGTCATTATAGGTTGCATAGATTTGTTTTGATAATGGTTGGCTAAGATTTGTACCGAAATATCAGTGATTTCAGTGTTAGATGTTTGAGGGTTATTAGTAAGATTTCTAACAATGGAGAATAGTTCTCGTGGTCTGTTATAAGATTTTGATAAAATTGCCGCGAAATAAGATTTTTTTGTATTATCTAAGGTATCTTTGTATTTTGTGAGATAGTTGTTATATATTTCCTTGTTGATGATTGATTTGGTTTTGCGCCATTTATGTTCTATTTTTCTTAGTTCTTTTTTCATTTGTTTTAGCGTGTTGTTGAACCATGGTGTTCTGTTTATTTTTAAATTAGAGGGCTTTTTGATTCGTTGATCAATTTTGGCTGCATTGTTGATTGTGTCATGCCAGTTTTTGACAGCTTCATCTAGATTCGTTGGGGATGATGAGAGGTAGGGTATTGTTGTATCCAAGAATTCAGTTTCATTAAATTTTTTGAATTTTGTAGTGGGATCACTTCGTGTGTTATTTTTAGTGTTATTGGTATGGAATGTGAAATTTGTTTTGATAATGTAATGATCAGACCAGGGTATTTGTGTGCATTCTATGGAGTTTGTGTTGAATGACTTGTAGAGTGTGCTTGGGAGGAGAATAAGGTCAAGAGTGCCTCCTTTTATATGTGTTGTTGTATTGATTATTTGGTGAAAGTCCATGTCTGATATGGATTCTAGGAACAAGTTGGCTTCTGATGCTGGGAGTGAGGGGAGATTGAAGTCGCCAAGCATGATTATGGGATTATGTTCTGTAGATGAGCCTAGGAATTCAATTAGAGAATCTAGGCTATCTGCTTTTTGATCAGGGAGTCTATATATTAGGCAAATTCTAAAAATGTTGGTTTTTATAATTAATGTGTCAATATTGTTGGTTATGGTAGATGGTATTGTTCTTGCATTTAATCCCTTTTTTGTCATTATTAGTACTCCTCCTCCTCCTTTTTTGTTGGTTCTATGTGTATAGTTTATATCGTAGTCATCACTATTAAGTTGATTTAAGTAGACTGTATCCGTTTCAGTTAGCCATGTTTCCGTTACGCATAATATATCAGGTTTTGAATCGGTTATTAAATCATTGAATATGGGGAGTTTGTTTTTCATTGAGCGGGCATTTATAAGGATACAAGTTAGAGAAGTAGTATTGTTGATGCTAATTTCATTTGTTATTTGTAGTGAATTAGTTTGTTTTATTTGTATAAGTCTGTGGTAATTTATTTTTGCATGGTGGTTTGTGTTGGCGTGTTCAATGTGGCTGTAATTTCTAATTGTTGTTTGTATTATAGGGATTGCCATGTGATTTTTAGATGTTAAGCTTAGTGTTAGGTCAATTAAGATTGTTAATAATATACAGCTGTATGTTATTTTTAGTATCATAGTGTTTGAGCGCGACATGTTCAATAAGTGGAGGGTGTTTGTTGTGGGTTATCTTGCTAGCAGTTGGTTTGAGTCTAAGAGTAGCAATAACAGTTATCTAATACTGGCAACAGTTGTATCTTATACAGAGTGAAAAGTTGGTTGTAACAGTGATGAGACAGACAGTGGTTAAAGAATTACTTGCAACAGTATGAATCATGCAGTGGTTATAAAGCACAGTTACTTACCTGTAACAGGTGATCTCTGGGAACAGCAGGAATTAGTCCTCACATATGGGTACGTCGGAACCGACGGAGCCTGCGCGGGAAAGCTCCCCAGCTTCCCAGAAAGGAAGCTTTTGGGGCCTCCCACTGCACATGCGCGCTGCCTTCCCGCCTTCCTGACCAGCTCTCCTCAGTTCGAGTTTATAGCTGAGACAATAGAGAGAGGAAAGGAAGATAGATAGAAGATACAACTCCTAGGGGAGGTGGGTGGGTTGTGAGGACTAATTCCTGCTGTTCCCAGAGATCACCTGTTACAGGTAAGTAACTGTGCTATCTCCAGGAACAAGCAGGAATAAGTCCTCACATATGGGGACTCCCTAGCTAAGATGCCTGGGAGATCCCCTTCCAAGGGTTCGCCATCTTCGTATGGATCTCAGGCATCCATTCTGGGAAGGTGGGCAGGAGTTGTTCAAGTATGGAACAGGTGTTTGAGGACAGCCTGACCAAACAAGGCATCCCGGCGGGAGTGTCCAAACAGTAATGGGCTGTGAAGGTATGAACCGAGGCCCAGGTGGCGGCTCGACAGATCTGATCTATGGATACAGAGTGAAGATGAGCCATAGAAGTGGCCATGGCTCTCACATTGTGAGCTGTGACATGGCCTTCCAGAGAAATATTTTTACTCTGGTAAGCAAAGGAAATACACTGAGCAATCCAATTGGAAAGTGTACGTTTGGAGACTGGAAGTCCCAAATGAGAAGGATCAAAAGCCACAAAAAGTTGGGAAGACTTTCGATGTGGCTGAGTCCTGTTGAGGTAAAAGGCAAGAGCTCTTTTACAATCTAGAGTATGAAGGTTCCTCTCTGCACTGGATGCATGAGGAGCCGAAAAAAGACAGGTAGATAAAACTCTTGATTAAGATGAAAAGGCGAGACCACTTTGGGCATAAAGTGGGGATTCGTCCTGAGGACCACCTTATCATGATGAAACCTAGTATAAGGTGGATGAGCCACTAAGGCCTGTAGTTCACTGATGTGGCGAGCCAAAGTGACTGCAATAAGGAAAAGGACCTTCCAGGAAAGAAATTTCAAGGAGGTAGAAACCAACGGTTCAAAAGGTGGCTTCATAAGCTGACCTAGAACTAGGTTCAAATCCCATGCTACCGGAGGAGGTCAGATGGGAGGCTTAGTTAGAGTCAGGCCTCTCATGAACCTTGCAATAAGAGGATGAGAGGAGACAGGTTGTCCATTTATAGGTTTTAAGGATGCTGCAATAGCACTTAAATGGACTCTGACTGAATTCGTCTTAAGGCCTGCATTAGAAAGATGCAGGAGATAGTCTAGTAGAGAATTCAAGGGAAGTGCTAGAGGGTCAAGACCCTGTTGAGCACACCAAATGGAAAAGCGTTTCCATTTGAAAGCATAGGAACGCCTCGTGGAGGGTTTCCTAGAGGCATGAAGGATATCTTGCACTGGTTGAGAAAGATTGAAGTCATGAAGGCTTAGGCCTTCAGTAACCAAGCTCTGAGGTGTAGGGACTTGGGGTTTGGGTGCCACAAAGTCCCCTCCTCCTGAGACAGAAGGTCTGGCGCAGCTCCCAGGTCCAGGGAGGATCCCTGGGAAAGATGCAGAAGTAGAGGGAACCACACTTGGCGTGGCCAGTGTGGAGCTATGAGGATCATCGATCCGTGATCCCTCTGGAGTTTGAACAGAGTCTTGGGAATCAAAGGAATGGGTGGAAAGGCATATAGGAAGTCCTGACCCCAATGCAGGAGAAAGGCGTCGTAGGCCTGAGCTCCCTGACACGGAGTCCTGGAACAGAACCGGGGAAGTTTGGCATTGCACGGACTTGCAAAGAGGTCTATGTCCGGGGTTCCCCATTCCTGAAAGATTCTGCGTATCTGGTCCATATGTAGGGACCATTCGTGTGGAAGCAGAACTCGACTGAGTCTGTCTGCCCGAGAGTTTTGAACCCCTGGAAGATACACTGCCAGAAGATGAATTTGATGCTCTCTGGCGAAGGCCCATAATCTGAGAGCTTCGTTGCAAAGCGACAGAGAGCCTGTCCCTCCTTGTTTGTTTACATAGAACATGGCCACCTGATTTGTCTGTTTGAACTAGGACAGTCAGGTTGACAAGGAGGGTATGGAAGACTTTGAGGGCAAAGAAGATTGCTCGCAGTTCCAGGAGGTTGATGTGAAGGGTGGTCTCCTGTGGAGACCAAGTACCCTGAGTGGAGAGGTGTTGTAGATGGGCTCCCCACCCTGTTTGGGAGGCATCTGTTGTGAGGGTTGCTTGGGGCAACAAAGGTTGGAAGGGGGCCCCCAACAACAGATTCTTGGTGGATATCCACCATTGGAGGGACCAAAACAGACGCTTTGAGGTGAGTATTTGGTCGGAGAGCGCTCCTGATGCTTGAGTCCACTGGGTGGCCAAGGTCCATTGAGCTGCTCTCATATGAAGACGAGCATAGGGCACCACGTGTACCGTGGAGGCCATGTGGCCCAGAAGTCGCAGCATTTCTCTGGCTGTCAAGTGACTGCTGGACTGAGCTTGGGAGGCCAAGCACACCAGACGTTGGCCCCGGACTTGAGGTAGGTAGGCCCTTGCAGTGGTGGTGTCCAACTGGGCCCCTATGAATTCCAGAGACTGAGTAAGGATGAGTTGAGACTTGGGAAGGTTTACCACCAGTCCCAGATACTGCAGAATGTGTCTTGTGCGGTCCAGGGAAATCTAAGCCTCTGACTGAGATGGAGCTTGGATGAGCCAGTCGTCCAGATATGGGAATACAAAAATTCCCAGACCTCTTAGAAATGCGGCTACAACTGCCATGCATTTGGTGAATACTCTTGGAGCTAGACCAAAGGGAAGTACTCTGTACTGGAAATGTTTTCCCTGGAACAGAAATCGCAGATATTTTCTGTGGGATGGGTGGATGAGTATATGTGTGTACGCATCCTTGAGATCTAGAGAACAAAGCCAATCCTGACTCTGAAGGTATGGAAGGAGAATGCCCAGAGAAAGCATTTTGAATTTCTCCTTGTATAGAAATTTGTTCAATTCTCTCAGATCTAGGATAGGTCTGAATCCCCCTGTCTTCTTTGGTATGAGAAAATAAGGGGAGTAGAAACCTGTCCCTTGTTGGAGAAGAGGAACCTCTTCTATTGCCCTTTGGGCAAGGAGGGAAGAGACTTCCTGACCCAACAGGGCCAGGAGAGATGGGGGAGAATTGAAGTGCCTCACCATGGTATGTGGAGGAAGGTTGGAAAAATGAAGTTTGTAGCCCTCTCTGATGATAGAGAGGGTCCAGTGCTCTGATGTAATTTGCCCCCATCTGGGAGCAAAGTGAGCAAACCTTCCGGGAATGGTGAGGGGCTCTGGTTGTTCTAGAGCCAGAAATGTTAAGTTCTCTAGGGGCGTCAAAACCCCTGAGGGGGTTGAGCCTGCTGAGGAGTGGCAGACGCTGCAGGCTTTGACCTTGCCTGTTTAGGTTGCTGACGTTTAGCAGCAAAGCGAGGCTGAGAAGATTGTTGGCCAGTATTTGTGGAAAATCTGGCCTTCTTGTAGTAAGGCCTCTTGAAAGACTTTTTCTTGGCAGGAGTAGAGGTAGACTTAGAAAGTCTATCTAATGTAGCATTTTCTGCGTCCATTTGAGTGGCTTTAATTTGCCAGTCTTTACCAAATAAGTTCTCACCTGTACAGGGCAGATTCCGTAAGCCATCCAGGACCCAGGGTTCTAGGTCCGAGGCCTGGAGCCAAGCAAGTCGTCGGGCTGCAATGGCAATGCCCGAAGCTCTACCGGCACCCTCAAAGGAATCAAAGGCTGCTCTGTTGGAGAACTTAGAAACATCTAGAAGCTGTTTCACCAGAGAAATGAACTCCTCCTTTCTATCCTCAGGGATAAAGGGGGCAAAATGCCGCACCTTTAGGGCAAGTTCCCTTAGAAACATGCCCATATACAGACTATATGAATTAATCCTGGCTATAAGCATACTAGCCTGGAAGATTTTCCTACCAAAAGAGTCTAGGATCTTACATTCCCGCCCTGGAGGGGTAGAAGAGTGCCTTTTGGTACTCTTAATCTTTTTCAGCGCAGACTTCACCACAATGGAATGGTGAGGCAGCTGAGTTTTTTGAAAACCAGGAGAAGGAGGGACCCAGTACATGGTGTCCAACCTACGAGAATGAGGAGACAACGTTAGAGGAGCCTCCCATAAGTCCATCAAGTGTTCTTGAAGGATTTCATGGATAGGCAGGGTGACTGCCTCTTTAGGAACCTTAGGGTATCCTAAAATATCCAATTTCTTTGATCTAGGTTCTTTTTCAGAGGATGTGGTAATAGACAGTCCTTTAGCTACTTCTATAATGAAGTCTTGAAAGGACAAATCCTCTGGTGGAGACATTCTCCTCTTTGGGGAAGAAGGCTCTTCAGGAAGAACTAGAGACAGCTCATCAGAGTCATCAGAGGAGTCAAAATCCTCAGAAGAATCAGAGAATCCTCTATTTGCTTCCAACGCACGATACGCATACCGATCGGTATCGACATCGGGCGTACCGGGTATGGGATCGGTATCGGGTGAAAACCCGGATCCGGCATGCGGAACCAATCTGCGTTTGGAAGATGATGGTCTCGGTTCCGGTATGGATGACAGTACCGGAACCGGACCCGGAACCGCTAGATGCGGTACCGAGGGCGTCGCAGCTTTAATGAAAGCCAGAACGGCCTGCTGCATGGTCTGGACAGTATTGCCCATAGACGCCACTGCTGCCTGGATGTCGGTACCGGCATGGGCCGGTACCCCAGAGCAGTCTAACAGGTGATCAGTCGAGGCCGTGCCATCGATGTCAACCTGTAACCCCATAGATGGTGCTTTGGAAGCCAGAGCTTCCCGCCGGGGTTGTTTGGCTGGGGCAGGGTCCTCTGACTCAAGATTGAGGGCCTCTCGATACTTTGAAGGAGATTTGCCTTTTGAGGACCTGCCCGAAGGTTTGGTTACCTGAGATCCATCCGGAGAGGAAGACCTGGATGACTGTGATGCTGGATTATCTGAAGCAAACAGCACATGGAATTTGTTGGCCCGGTTCTGCAAACCACGTTTAGACATCTGGGAGCAGGATGGGCAGTCCGGAATGGAGTGGTCAGGCCCCAAACATTTAAGACACCAGTCATGGGTGTCTGTAACAGAAATAACAGCACTACACTTGGTACACTTCTTGAAACCAGGGGCTGGTTTCTCCATGAGGAGAATTTGTGTAGGCCTGAGGCCTAACCGAAGTCACCAAGTTGTGCTAAATAAAAGGTTGTTTTTTTTTTTTTTTGAAAGAAAAGAAAAGAGAGACCGGCGGTACCAGTTTCGGTATGGGGAAGGCAGGTACGCGGTCTAAAGAAACAAACTAAAATAAGAATTTCTTCAGCGGTGACACGAACACGACCTGCTGGCTCCGCGGAAAAAGAGAAACTGAGGAGAGCTGGTTAGGAAGGCGGGAAGGCAGCGCGCATGTGCAGTGGGAGGCCCCAAAAGCTTCCTTTCTGGGAAGCTGGGGAGCTTTCCCGCGCAGGCTCCGTCGGTTCCGACGTACCCATATGTGAGGACTTATTCCTGCTTGTTCCTGGAGATAATGACTTACTGGCAACAGTATAGATCAGGCAGTAGTTAAAAATGACTTACTTGGCAGCAGTATCAAATCAGGCTGTGGTTATAAGTCAGGTGGTTGTTAAAAATGACTTACTGGCAACAGTAGAAATCACACTGAATACTTTCAATAGTAAACATTTGACAGTGGCATTTGCATTGATAAAGGTTGTGTCAGTAATGGATTGAGTTGTTGGAAGTATACAGTGTGAATGTGCTAGCCACAGTACACTGATAAAACACATTAATTAGTATTGCTAGTGTATAGTGATACTGGATCTAACAATGATAGGTAGCTGAGATGAAAGGGGAGTAGTCTAATGTAATTAAACAAAATCTATTAGGAGGATATATTAGTTATAGGAATGTTCCAGGTTGGAAATACTTGCTGCGTTTGTGGCTATAGCAGGAAGGATGATGGTGTGCGAGCTCGACCCTAGGGGAGCTCTAGCCGTAGACGACATCGTAGCTAGTCTTTGTTTCGTTGTTGTCCGAGTCTCTGGTCAGTTCTTGTGTGTTTCTTAAGCGCCGTAGCCTAAGGGCCGTGCCAAAGGGCCCTCTTGCGCGGCCCACAGGCGCGGGCACGCCTGGTTGCGGGTTCCTTTTCAATGTGCCGCGCTGCCCCGATTGGGCAGCTGAAGAGCCGGAGGCGTCCTGATGTGGTCGGAGCTCAATCCCTCTTGGGAGAGCACACGGGGGAGCAAAAGGAGCTTGTGGCTGTTTGCGGGCTCCTTTTCAATGTGCAGCGCTGCCCCGATTGGGCAGCTGAAGAGCTGGAGGCGTCCTGATGTGGTCGGAGCTCAATCCCTCCTGGGAGAGCATGCGGGGGAGCAAAAGGAGCTTGTGGCTGTTTGCGGGCTCCTTTTCAATGTGCCGCGCTGCCTTTGATTTTGATTCTGCCTTTGATTTTGCTATCCTTATTTCTCTTTTTGTCTTTTAGTTTGATCTTGTATTCTTTTCTGTGTTCCTGTATGTGAACTTCTGAATTTTGTGAAAGAGTAGTTACTCACCTGTAACAGGTGTTCTCCAGGAACAGCAGGAATCAGTCCTCACATATGGGTGACATCGACGTCGATGGAGCCCTTGCGGAGCATTTCCCCAGCTTTCCATGAAAGCCTTTGGGAATGCAGGCATGCATGCGCGGTTCCCTTCCCGTCTAAAGGTGCCATCTTACCTCAGTCAAATGACATAGCTAAGAACAGCACACAAAAATGTAAAATAAACTATGTACAACTGCAACTCCAAGGGGAGGAGGGAGGGTTGTGAGGACTGATTCCTGCTGTTCCTGGAGAACACCTGTTACAGGTGAGTAACTACTCTTTCTCCATGACCAAGCAGGAAGTCAGTCTTCACATATGGGTGACTCCCTAGCTCTGGGCCATCAGGAACCCAGGCTGAACAAGAGAACTCCCTCTAGTCCCAGCATCAAAGAAAGGCTTTTTACTGACAGAACCTCCACCGGTAGCCCAACAGAGGGCAGGAGTTGCCTAAACCTCAAAGAGATTCCGGAGTACTGCCTGGCCAAAAGCACTGTCCCTACGGGACTCCCTTTCCAGACAGTAATGGGCCGCAAACGTCTGGCTTGAAGACCAAGTAGCAGCCCTGCAGATGTCTACCAATGGTACAGAGCGGAGATGAGCCACTGAGGCAGCCATTGCCCTGACACGATGGGCCGTGACCCAACCATGCAAAGGAAGGTCAGCAGCCTTGTAAGCCCAGGTGATAGTCAGTCAGCCACCCACCCAGGTGGACAAGGTACGCTTGGACACAGCTAACCCCAAATTATTAGGGTCAAAAGAAATGAAGAGCTGAGTAGCCCTTCTGTGCCCTTGCGTACGGTCAAGGTAGAAGGATAAGGCCCTCCTACAGTCCAGGGTATGCAAAACTGCTTCAGCCTGGCTTGCATGAGGCCTAGGGAAGAATATTGGAAGAACCACCTCCTGGTTGAGGTGGAAAGAGGAGACAACCTTTGGGAGGAACTTTGGATGAGTCCTGAGGACTACCCTGTTCCTATAGAATCTGGTGTAAGGCCTGTCACAGACCAGGGCCTGAAGCTCACTCACTCGCCTAGCCGAGGTTAGGGCTACCAAGAAGAGTGCCTTCCAGGACAGGAAGCGTAGAGGACAAGTAGCCATCGGCTCAAAAGGTGGGCGAGTCAGTTGCTGCAAGACCACATTCAACTCCCACTCAGGAGCAGGAGGACGGATTGGAGGCTTGAGCAAGAGCAAGCCTCTGAGAAACCGGGACACCAAGGGGTGAACCGATAGAGAATGTCCTTCCACCAGTGAGTGGTGAGCTGCTAGAGCTGAGAGGTGGACCCGAACAGAATTGGACTTAAGTCCTTGATTTTGATAAGTGCAGTAAGTACTGAAGCACAACTGGTACAGTACAGGAGAAGGGATCCTCTGTACGTAGCTGACACCACACAGAAAACCTTTTCCATTTCAGGGCATAGGTTTTCCTAGTGGACTGCTTTCTAGAGGCTAGAACAACCTCCTCAACTTCCTGAGGCAGGCCCCAAGGAGCCAAAACTCCCCTTGCAGCCTCCATGCCATCAAATTGAGAGCTTTGAGATTTGGGTGCAGAAGGGAACCCTGATCCTGAGAGAGAAGGTCGGGTTGCAACCCCAGAGGCAGTGGGGGATCCACCGCCAGTTGAAGCAGAAGTGGAAACCAAGGCTGTCTGGGCCACCTGGGAGCCACCAGCAGGACCGAGGCCTTGTCCTGAAGAATCTTGAACAGAGTTCGGGCCACCAAGGGCGTGGGAGGAAACGCATACAGGAGGTCCTGAGACCAGGGAATCAGAAAAGCATCTGCTGCTATCCGCAGAGGATGCAGTTGCCTGGAGCAGAACTTTGGCAGCTGTTTGTTCAGAGGACTGGCAAAGCTGAGACAAAGAGAGAGAGAGAGGAAAGGAAAGATAGCTAGAGATACAACTCCTAGGGGAGGTGGGTGGATTGTGAAGACTTATTCCTGCTGTTCCCAGAGATCACCTGTTACAGGTAAGTAACTGTGCTATCTCCAGGAACAAGCAGGAATGAGTCTTCACATATGGGGACTCCCCAGCTAGAGATGCCTGGGAGATCCCCAAGGTTGTGAGACCCTGAGAAGGGCTCTACCTCCTCCCATGGATCTCAGGCATCCAACCAGGGATGGAGGGCAGGAGTTCATTAAGCATGGAACAGGTGTTTGAGAACAACCTGACCAAACAAGGCATCCCGGCGGGAGTCCTTGTCCAAGCAGTAATGGGCTGTGAAGGTATGAACCGAGGCCCAGGTGGCTGCTCGACAGATCTGGTCGATGGACACAGAATTTAGATGAGCCATAGAGGTTGCCATGGCCCTCACATTGTGAGCTGTGACATGGCCCTCCAGAGAAAGATTCTTGCTCTGATAGGCGAAAGAAATACACTGAGCAATCCAATTGGACAGTGTTCTCTTAGAGACTGGAAGTCCCAAATGAGAGGGATCAAAAGCAACAAAGAGCTGAGAAGACTTTCTATGTTGCTGTGTCCTTTGTAAATAAAAGGCAAGAGCCCTCTTACAATCCAGGGTATGAAGATTCCTCTCTGCACTTGATGCATGAGGACCTGGAAAGAAGACAGGTAAGTACACCTCTTGGTTAAGATGAAAAGGTGAGACCACTTTAGGCATAAAGTGTGGATTGGTCCTAAGGACTACCTTATCATGATGGAACCTTGTATAAGGTGGATTAGCCACTAAGGCCTGCAGCTCACTGATGCGGCGAGCTGAGGTGACTGCAATAAGAAAGATAACTTTCCAGGAAAGAAATTTCAAGGAGGTAGTGGCTAAGGGCTCAAAGGGAATTAGGGGAATGGGTGGAAAGGCGTATAGGAAGTCTTGACCCCAATGAAGGAGGAAGGCATCCGTGGCCTGAACTCCCTGGCACGGAATTCTGGAACAGAATCGGGGAAGTTTGGCATTCCACGGACTTGCAAAGAGGTCTATATCTGGGGTTCCCCAAATTTGAAAGATTCTGACTGACTATCTGGTCCATATGAAGGGACCACTCGTGTGGAAGCAGAATTCGACTGAGTCTGTCTGCCCAAGAGTTTTGAACTCCTGGAAGGTATACTGCCAGAAGATGAATTTGATGCTCTCTGGTGAAGGCCCACAATCTCAGAGCTTCGTTGCAAAGCGACAGAGAGCCAGTCCCTCCCTGCTTGTTCACATAGAACATGGCTACTTGGTTGTCCGTGTGAATGAGGACTATCTTGTAGCTGAGCAGGGTATGGAAGACTCTGAGAGCCAGGAAGATTGCTCTGAGCTCTAAGATGTTGATATGTAGAGAGGTCTCCTGTGGGGACCAAATGCCCTGGGTGGAGAGGACGTGAAGATGAGCCCCCCAACCCTTTGGAGAGGCATCTGTTGTAAGGGATGCCTGTTAAGACCTTTTGCAAGGAAGAGCAACAATGGTTTGCGTATGCCGCGCCTGTTCTTTTCCCTGAAAAGCCCCTCTCTTTAACCGATGTTTTTTCTTTGAATAAGCTAGAGTTTAGATTGTGTTTGGGGTGTTGGTGGCTATGTGCATGGACATTTGTTGGTATGAATGACATTTAAGTATTATGAATTACTGGATGAATCTACAGAAAAGTTTTATTATTGGCTCTCATTGCATTTTGATCAGTTTATCTTTGTGTTTTAAAATTTTAGAGCAATCGCTAGTTTTTCGACCACGTTTGAGTTTACGTACTGTTTGAAAGACATTTCAGGTAAAATATCTTGATATTCTAAAGACATGCCCGGTTTTTTATAAAAATTCTGATGAAGCAGTAAGAAACCGTGTATGGTGACCGGTTCCCCTTGTGGTTACATATCCACATGGCTTTCCTCCTTGTCCCTTTTTAGTGCTTGCGGTGGTTGGAAAGGTTAAAGAAGTGGTTAAGGTATGTTTTATGTTTTATAATGTGACATTTATTTCTGAATGGTTTTAGTTATTTATTTATTTATATATTTAGCTATTTATTCCTTTACATGTTGTTATGTACATGTTTTATATGCTCCTTATGAATAGTTTTGAGATATGTGTTTTGGGTTCCATCGTTTTGCTATAATCAAATATATTGCTGATGGTTTTAATTATTTATGTATATTAGATATATATTGTCTTTGAGTGGTGTGATATATACATGTTTTGTATACAGTCTGCAAGGATGTTCAGCTTGTCTGATGGCTGTTTTTACATGACTGTGTCTATATGAGAGTTTGCTGTGCTGATCCTTTTTGTTATCATCTTTTATTACTTTTATTGTTTAATCTTTTTATTATGTTGTTCTTAATTTAATTAGGACAATTGGTGCTATGTATAATTGTTTTATTTACTTATGATTTATATTGTTTATGTAGCCTGCCCCTGAAGAAGGCAACGAAACATGGCCTGTGTCGGGCCATAGGCTTTTCTCCTAATAAAGAGTACCCTCCTACTGCTGTCCACGTTTTTGACTGGGTTGTCTGTTGGCACGTGGATTCGTACGACTGGTTGGCACTTTGCTTTGGAAGGTGGCAGAATATAAAGTCTGTTATGAAGCGAATGCAAAGCATGAGCTGAAGTGCGGAAGGTGAACAAAGAGTGGAGATAAGCTGGTAGGCCAGAATAAGGAGCTTTATGAGTAAGTATCAACAATTTAAAATGTATGCGATAATATGCAGGCAATCAATGATGATGTTGCAAGAGGGGCATAACATGATCAGATTTCTTTGCCAAAGACAGAATGTGAATGACTGTTTTGGACCGATTGTAACCATTTAATTTCAAAAAGCCTCATCCCAGCATAGATAGAGTTACAGTAATCAAGACATGTGATCACAAAGTTAAGAATAAACGTATGTCAGTGATGGTATGTCAAGGAATGGATGAATTGTGCAGCATTGTCAGAGTGCATAGAATAATCTCTAAACTATGGAACTGATATGAGAAGAAAATGATAACTCTAAATTCAATGTAACACCAAGGTATTTAAATGGGGGAATTAGTTGAATGGGGCTTCTATCAATTGATGGTGCAATACCTTCTGTAAACCAAATGGCCGACTTCTTACTATGTTTACAGTTCGAGCGGTTTAGACACAACCAAAAAGAAACAGAGTTCAGGATATGATTAATGATCAGGAGCCAAAGGGTTTACATGGACTATCAGCAATATGTCATCAGCATAACAGTATGCAGTGGTATTTAAATCTTTAGAGTTGTTAAAGGATTAAGGAAGAGATTACATAAAAGAGATGAAAGAATTTAAACCTTGTAGCACTCCGCAAGATAAAGACATAGGCACAGAGAGAGACATGTCTATCGCTACTTGGAATGAACGAACAATCAGTGAGAAAAGATGTAAACCATTGATGAACTTGACATCTGATACCTATTTCTCAGAGACAAATTAATAGAATGGAATGACCAACCAAATTGAAAGCTGTTGAAAGATCTAATGAGATTGCTAACGTGATATCACATTTATTCCTTATTCTTCTGCCCCCCCCCCCAGTACCTTTCATCTCTCCTTACACCCCCTCTCGGTTGCTTCACTCTAAACAGTCTTCGTTTATCTGTGCCCTTTACTCATACTGCCAATTCCAGACTTCGCTCCTTCCAACTGGCAGCACCCTTTGCTTGGAATAGTCTTCCTATCTCTGTGCGCCAGGCGTCCTCCCTGGCCATTTTCAAGTCCAGACTAAAATCCCACCTCTTCACTATTGTTTTCCGTTCCTGTCTTACCCTATCTTGATCTCTCTATCAACATTTGCTTACTTTGTCCTGTAAATTTTTGTTTTGTATTATGTAACTTATTTTGTTTTCTGTCTTATTAGATTGTGAGCTCTGATGAGCAGGGACTGTCTCTCGGCACTTTATAAGTCTTTATTAATAATAATAATAATAATAATAATAATATTCCAGGTAGAGTAAATACCTCATAATTAGAAAAGGGAGTGGCGGCTCAGTGGTTGGGATAGGTTACCTCAGGACCAGGGGTTCAATTCCCACATAGGGACAAGTAACCTCAGGCTGGAGGGACTGGGGTCTCTAGTCCCATGGCCACTCCTTGTGGCCTTAGGCAAGCCACTTAACCCTCCATTGCCTCAGGTATGCTTAGATTGTGAGCCCTTTGGAGACAAGGGAATAAAAAGTGCCTGTTAGCATATATCTGTAAAACCGCTTTGACCCAGTGAAAAGTGGTATATAAGCACAGCTAAATAAATAAAAGTTGGGTCTGTTTCTGTACTGAAATGGGAACAAAAAGTCAGATTGTCATCCCAAACAATTTACCTGTTCAACATGGCCATGATAGTTGCAAGAAAACCAACTTTTCATCGAGTTTTGCAAGATAAGAAATTGGATACTGGTTGATAGTTTGATGATCTGTGAGGAATGCAGCTTTGTTTTTCAAAATTGGGCGAACTATGACCAGTTTCCAGAAACTTGGAACAGTGCCTGTAGAAAGACTAGAATTTATGATAGATAATACAATGGTAATAAATTCAAAGGCAGCTCAAAAATCCAATGAGATGAGAATGGATCAAGAGGACAGGTTGTTTTATGAGAGAGTGAAATTGTCCTGGTTAGAGTAAGTGCGATAGTCTCTTTGAAGGTAGTCTAGGTACAACATGGAACAGAAGGGGTGATGGGAGATACAGAAGGCGACAGAACTATTTCCTGAAAGGGATCGTGGATGGCACCAACTTTACCCAAAAAATATGATGGAAGAGTATTTGGTGAAAGACCACTCCAAGGAGGAGTAGAAGATGGTGATCATAGAGAGGATAATTAGGATACAATGGTGAATAGGTTCTTTGAGCGACTGAAAGCTGTCTGAATAAGTTGAGAGAAATATTTCTTCTTGGCAAGTGCCACCTCATGATGGTAAAATGTTGCACAAATCTTTAAATAGCCTCAAGTTATCATCAGTTTTATAGCAGTGCCACTAACAAACTGCTTTGCGAGTATGTTGTTGCACAAGCCAGAGACCACCATGAAGCCAAGATTGATGCTGTCTAAATGTGCATGGGGTTAAAGTTGGGGTCCTAAGTACAGATACTGCCATAGCAATTATTCCAAAGATCTGCCTTTTCTGCAAGAAAACATGATTCATATTCAGGTGGAGATAGGGTGTCTGCAGCAGGGAATAAGATGATGGCATTATGAAGTAAATGGTTCAATTGTCTTGGTGTTGGAACAACAATTTGAGATGCACTAGCTGGACACTCTGTAGGTGGGCTAGCTATTGTGAAGATAAAAGGTGATGATTTATCCAGGGAAAAGATAGTTAAGAAAATCATTTTAGTTGATACAAGAAATTTTCTCCAGTTAATACCAGATCTAGGGAGTGTGCCCCGCTACATGAGTTGGAATGATAACATGTTGAGTGAGCAGTAGATCTGATAATACATTATTGAAAAGTTTCTCGGTCCTAATTGGTGTATCTACATGAATGTTAAAATCTCCCAGCATAATAAGATTTGGGAGAGAGATAGACAACTCTGAGACAGACTTAAAGCTATCCCTGGCCTCTGTAGAAATAGGAGGCAGTATACAAGCAGAAAAGGTTGGGCAACCTTTGATGATTTAACAAGATAATATTCTGAATAAGTTTAAATTCCAAAAAAGACTAACTAATATTAATGAAGACTTAATATAAATGGAGTGGAGTGGAGGAGTAGCCTAATGGTTAAGAACACTAGCTTGGGAACCCAGAGACCAGGGTTTGATTCCCACTAGCACTCCTTGTGGCCTTGGGCAAGTCATTTAACCCTCCATTGCCTCAGAAAAATCCAAGTTATCAATGTCCCTGTTTAATGTACATTACGAAGTTTAAGTTTCAATGTAAACCGCTTTGATTGAAATGATAAAGCAGTATATAAAACCTGTTAAATAAATAAAACTAAAATGCCAGGCCACCCCCAAATGTAGAAATCCGGGGACTGGGGGGGGGGGGAGGGAAGAGGAGGACAATGCACTATTACCTGGAGGCAAGCAGCGGGAGAGGTAAGCCTCCCCACCCATCTTCAACTAGATATCAGTTATACAGGGGAGATCTATAGAAAGATAGAGTGGAAGATCACTTAATAAAACTAGTCAGACTTTATAGATTTGCAGTTGATAAAACCAACCTTAAAATCTGCAGTTCCATGGGCTGGATGGATTGATGTCCATGCTGCAGGTACCTGGATCAAATTACTTCTCTGATAACAGTGAGAAGAATGAGAAAAAAAGAAAAAAAGAACATAGGACAGTATCCCCAAACGATAGGGATTTTTGCCAAGAAACTGATCACATGTGGCAACAGCTGGCAATACAATGAAAGACAGCCAAAGGGCACAATTAACATGAACATGGTTCCCAAGAACGTTATATCCGATCTTCGTCCCAGGTCTCACCCCAAGGAGCTCAACCTGCTCCTTCGGCACTTGCCAAAAGCTCAATCTTGATAATGAGAGCAGGACCCAATGTCACCTCTAGTAAGTGGCCCCAAATGCAGCGTCGGCATCATAGATTGGCTCATCGGTCGAGAGAAGGCAGGCTCAGCCTGGAACTACTGATGAGAGAGGCCCAGTAAAATAATGAATACAAACCAAAATAAATGAAAGCAAATATACATATACAAAAGGTAAAAGGTAAGTCAAAGTACCAGGTCTGATTCTTTTTAACATCTTTGTTAGTGATATTGCGGCAGGGCTGTCAGATACTGTTTGCCTCTTTGTGGATGATACCAAAAACTGCAATAGAGAAGACATCCAGGAAGGTGTAGATAAGATGAGGAGGAATCTCGCTAAACTTGAAGAATGGTCTAGAACTTGGCAGTTGAGATTTAATGCTAAAAAATGCAGGGTCATGCATTTGGGATGCAATAAGGGAGTGGTACAGTGTAGAGAATGAAGTACTTCTGTCCACAAAAGAAGAGTGGGACCTGGGGATGACTGTTTGAGGATCTTAAAGCAGCTAAACAGGTAGAAAAGGTGACAGTGAAAGCCAGGATTCTTGGGTGCATTGGTAAAGGAATGGCTAAAAGGAAAGAAAAAAAAAAAAAAGGAGGTGATAGTGCCTCTGTATACGTCTCTTGTGTGACCTCATTTGGAGAGTTCTGTGAAATTCTGGAGACCACACCTTCAAAAGGATATAAACCGAATGGAATCTGTGCAGAGGGTGGCTACTAAAATGGTCAGTGGTCTTTGTTATAAACCATATGGGAACAGACTTAAAGATCTTAATATATATACTTTAGAGCAAAGGTGGGAAAGAGGAAATATGATAGAGATGTTTCAATACCTCCGTAGCATACATGCACAAGAGGAGAGCATCTTTCAATTGAAAGCAAGCTCTGCAATGAGGGGACATAGGATGAGGGTAAAAGGGGATAGACTCGGGAGTAAAATGCAGAAATATTTCTTTGTGGAAAAAGAGTGGTAGATGCGTGGAATAGTCTTCCAGTATAGGTAGTAGAGACAAGGACAGCATGGGGATCATTCTGACCTGCGAATAGCAAGGGCTGTACATCCGGGTTGGATATGCAACCCCCACTATTTGCAGGTACTGTATTCTGGTGCCGGTGCTCCCCACATGCACAGAGCCACTGTGCAGGGAATGCTGGATGGGGACGGGATGGAGGCAGAGAGAGTGAGCAGGCCACAGTACCCAGACACACAGGGCCTGTTCTGATCATGACCCTGTACATCCGGCTGTGGAAAAATGGGATGTGGGACTTCTTCCATCTTGGCAGTCCCCAAGAAGCTGTGAAAGGTGAGGCCCCTCTGCCTGATCCCGGCCCTTGCAGACACCACTGAGGATCAGGCAATGGGGGGGGGGGGGGGAGACACTGTCTGGCTTTCGGCACTCCTGCTGGCAATCCTGGTGCCATGGTGATGAGACACCATGGCACCGGCACACCAGCAGACACATAGAGCGGGCTGGCCAGGCAGAAGAGGGGACATCTTCTGCGGTAGAATCAGGGGCACGCTGGGCCGTTTAAGTGCCCGATTCTGCAGAATCAGGTACAATTTGGGCCCATCCATTTTTTGGACGTCAGGACAGCCTGTACGTGCCCATTAGAAATGGCCTTCATCTAAAATTCAAGAAAGCATGGGACAAATTGAGAAGATCTCTAAAAGTAAAACAAAAAGGTTCTGTAATAGTTGATATGGAAGGGCTGACTAGATAGAGAAAAAAAAAAGAACATATGGCTTATCGTTATGTTTCAATGTTTCTAAAAGCACAGAGTGCCACAAGCTCAATCTTGATAATGAGAGCAGGACTGCCCAAGTACCCAAGGCTGAAACTGTGAAAGCATTGAGGGATTCCCAACTTATCATTAGTCTCCTTCAGTGCAGGACCCCTTCCACCAGGATGATAGTGCGCTTTGTCAGTGCTGTGACCAGGGAATCCATCTGAGGAAGCCCAATAAGCTGTTCCATCTCCCCCAAAATAAAGAGTGAAGCAAAGCAAATACCTTAGGGCCCCCCTCAGTTCTTCCCACTGATAGACCATGAGTTTATGCCAGGGAGGGGAAAGTTGAAAGGATGCCGCAAGCCCTTCAAAATAGAGTCCACTACCACGGGGTGGAATCCAAAATGTGTAAGGCTAACATGCTATCCTGAATAAGGGAGGAATGGATCCTTGCCTTCCAACAGGGAAAAAGTTGTCCCTCTTCAGCTAACTTACTCGCTGGAGAAAAGGAATCCTCTTCTTCATCCCAGCTACCCCCCCCATAGGGGACAAGGCAGGGCTTCCAGAGGAAAGGCCAGGTGAAAAACAGGACAGACACTTCACCCTCTTGCCATCAGTGGGAGAGATACCAGAAGGGCCCCCAAGTCCTTCATAGGAAGCGATCAGGACATCTGGCCCCATAAGAAGTGTTGCCTTTCAGGAAACAGAGACTGAAAACAGCCTATGAGATGTTTAAGGAGTTGCTGTTCACAGCCAGCCAAGAAGCGACCTGGAGGGCACAGAGGGATCTGCCTGCTAGAACCTGCAGCCTCCTCATCATGCTCACCCTCCACTGGGACCATGCAGCTATCCAAGATGGCCACTCTTCCCACAAGTTGGAAAAAAAGGTGCGGGAAATGTGTCAGTCAGTAAAATCAGTATTGGGTCCCAGAACCACCATGGGGATCTTGACACTACTGAAAAGACAGGCCCCAAGGTGTCCACATTGCACTTGTGACAAAAGGAGGCTGCTGTGGCGCTCACATGATGAAAGCCACAGGAAGCACAGCTCCATACACCCGATAGTGCAGCAGAGGCTCATGCAGTCCAAAGAAAATAACCGTGATGAAAATAGCCAGACAGAAAAGAAAGACCACAGTGGAAAGGAAATCCCAGCATATGGCAAGCCAGTTGGCAAAATCCATGAAGGGATGCCCCAGCTGCTTAAAAGTTGTTGGGGGGGGGGGGTTGTTGTTTTGTTTTGTTTTTTTAAACTTTGAAGTTCCTTTTTTGCAAACAGCAAAAGAGAGCCAATTGTAAAAACAGCATTAAGGAACGATAAAAAACAAAATACAAAAATGCATGCAGATAGAGGACAGCAAGATGGTAAATCTGGGCCCAGACCCCCTTTACACCATCCCCTCGGTGCTGAAATCCATACATAAATGGCACTGGACACAGGGCAGTTGTCGGCTCAAGGAGACAAGAGCATATCAGAGCTCTGAGCAAACACTGGGCCTACAGGTCTCAATCACTCAGGTCACAAAAACTGTAATCTGGGCCAGAGGGATTCCACACATAACCGTTTATCTCAGCGGTTCTCAACCTGTGGGTCGCGACCCCCATTGGGGTCGCTTCGGGATTTACCGGGGGTCGCGGCAACGGCGGCGGCAACGACCTTCAATTGAAAAAAAAATTGAAAAAAGCCAAGCCGGTGCAGAGCCTTCCGTCTCTGTGAAGGAGCCTGTGCACATATGTCCCGCCCCCAAAGGAAGTTACATTAACTTCCTTTAGGGGCGGGAAACATCTGCATTGGCTCTTCAGCGGCGAGAAGGCTCTGCATCCACTCCGGCACCCGATAGTGCAGCGAGGTGTTGATCGGGCCCAGACAGAGATATCAGCGACGAGGATAAGTGGAGCGGCGAAGTGGAGGCGAGAACAGCACGGGAGCTCCGGTGCACGAGTGCAAAAGGAGGCAGGAGCAGAAAAAACGCCGGACAACAGACCATGTGGTCCAGGCCTTGCAGCCACGTGGCAGAGGCTCTTCAACGCGACAGAGCAGCAGGAGGAGACTATAAGTAAGTGAAATAAAACATAGCTTTATTTACTGTTCTCTAGAGAATTATCCAAACTATCTTTTTTGAATGCTTGCTTAAGTGACTGGAAGTGTGCAGGCCCACCTACAAAATGCTAATCCATTATTTCCTCCGCATCATGAATCAGAAGCTGATAGTTGGCCAATAGCTATTTGGGAGAGTATGGCATATGAGAAAATGGGTTAATGGGGTAGTTTTATACTTGTGCATACTTAGAACTTTCAGAGCAAAAATATGCATCTATTTCTACTTTGAAAATTACTCCCGAGAATTTATGCCTACATTTTATACCTGTTCTTTGGTGAACACAGATTTTCTTGGCTAATTTCTATGTATACATGTGAATTTTGATAAGTAGGCGGATAAACTCCAATCCCTTTCCAAGTGAAATAAAACATAGCTTTATTTACTATAAGTAAGTGAAATAAAACATAGCTCATTTTTTACATTTTAAATGCTGAATGGGAGGCTGGCCTCATGGTGCTGGCACTTCCATACAGAAGAATTTTAGTTTGAGTCCCAGGTCCATACTTGATTGTGTTTGAGAGGATATTACTGAGAAAGCAACCGATTTCATCAGTATTTTTATTTATGTGTTTTATATACCAACAACAAAAGTACAGCGGAGGGCAAATCACCACGGCCTACCAATATGTTGGTTAAATTCTTTATTGGGTCCCTAATAAAGAATTTAACCAACATATTGGTAGGACGTGGTGATTTGCCCTCCGCTGTACTTTTGTTGTTGGACTTTCTGCGGAAGGCCTTCTCCTCCATTTGTGTTTTATATACCTCCATTTCGGGGAAAAATAAATTTTTACCCCCCCCCCCCCCCTTTGTTGTGGAATGGAATGCTGTGGTTTGTAATTTTATTTTATTGTTATGTTTATATTTTGTTGCAGTTTTTAATAATAAAAAGATTTATTTAGCTGAAAGTGCAAGGTCCCCTAGCCATATATATTTTCCTTCTGCATTTGTATTTTTTTTTCAGCAGCCTGTGTAAAGCTCTGGTTTCCGTTTTCATTGTGTTGAATATTATACTTTGCTAGAGTACTGTAATTGTGTGGGTATGCTGGATGGTCTGACTATTTCCTTTTGAAAAGAAGGTGATATGTGCAACGGTAACTATATGCTGTTTATTGTCATTGGTGCAAGTTGGCCTAATTAACAGAGACTTCTGAGCATTTGTATAGCGCTACAAGACGTATGCAGCACTGCACAGACATGTAAGAGACAGTCCCTGCTCTTCAAAGCTTACAATTAGTTTTTATGGAGGTCTGTTAATACAGTTCTGTTGGTCTTTGCTGGATGCCCTCACTCAGTGGTGCTGCTGGCTCGCCCGCTGTTTGGCCACACCAAGGAGCCCTCTAGTGAGGCTTTCAGACACAGGTCCACCTTCCAGTGCTGCTTTTTATGTTGCTGGGGTGCAGTGGGCTGGATCGGGCCTTGTGGGGGTGATCGGGGAGGGGCTGCATGGCCTCCTATTAAAAACATGCTGGGTTTTTCGGAGGGAACTTCTACTGGGGAGGGCATTTCTGTCTGTCTGTTTATATAACTGTATGCAAGACATGCCGGTGTGGAATAAGTGGGTTTCTTGGTAGGGGTGAATAGGGTTGCTGAGAGGGTAGAAATGTAAGAGGAATGGGATAAGTATTGCAGGCTGAAAAAAACAACTGGTAGCAATAGCAAGAACTGGAGGCATTGAAGTAGAAGAGTTCAAAAGCAGCACAGCACATTAAGCATTTCATATTATAAATATATATATTTTTTAAAGATATATTTGTTTTTTCTATATAGCCGAAAGTTAGCACCTGTGACCTCATCTGCCTTCGCCTTGTGTGATATTATATAACACCAGCGACTCCACTGAAAATGAATGACAGAGAGAAGAATACCAGGAAAATAAAATATTGCGATGACTTTTTAAGATATGGTTTCACCTCCATATTTTCAGCAGGGATTGAGAAACCACAATGCGCTATTTGTAGCGAAGTTCTATCAGCGGAATCCATGAAGCCAAACAAACTGAAACGGCATTTTGACTGTAAGCATCCCACCTTTGTAGGCAAGGATATTCAGTATTTTAAGAACAAAGCTGATGGAATCAAGAAAAGCAGACTTGATATTGGCGGAAAGCTCCACCAGCAAAACATAGCCGCTGTTGAAGCTTCATATGGTGGCTCTCAGAATCGCCAAAGCCAAGAAAGCTCACACCATTGCCGAGGAATTGCTGTTACCAGCAACAAAAGATATTGTTCGAGTCATGCTTGGAGATGAATTTGTACAGAAATTGAGTCCAATTTCCTTGTCTAACGACACCATCGGTAGACAAATAGAAGATATGTCTGCTGATATCCTTGACCAAGTAATCCAGGAAATGAAATCCGCTCCACTTGGACTATTTAGCATCCAGCTTGATGAATCCACAGATGTTTCAAACTATTCTCAGTTACTGGTTTACGTGAGATATATTAATAATGGTGAGTTTAAAGATGAGTTCCTTTTTTGCAAGCCACTTGAAACGACAACAACTGCTCGTCATGTGTTTGAAATATTTAGTTCATTTCTGCAAAACCATGATATCCCCATCGACAAGGTTTGTGGTGTTTGCACAGATGGAGCTCCAGCTATGCTAGGATGTCGGTCGGGATTTCAACGTTTGGTGTTTAATGAATCCCCGAAAGCCATTGGAACTCACTGTATGATTCATAGACAAGTTTTAGCAACGAAGACACTGCCACCAGAGCTGCAAGAAGCTATGACAAATGTAGTAAGTGCTGTTAATTTCATAAAAGCAAGTGCTTTAAACACGCGACTGTTTACAAAACTTTGTAATGATTTGGATGCATCCAATAATGTTCTTTTACTACACACTGAGGTGAGATGGTTATCAAAAGGAAAGGTTTTAAAGCGCGTCTTTGATCTTCGCGATGAACTAAAAATGTTTTTTAAGCAAAAAGCAAAACCACAATTTGAAGCACTTTTCAGTGACAAAAAGCAGCTGCTGAAAATTGCTTACTTGGTTGACATATTTGCAATATTGAACGAATTAAATTTATCACTGCAAGGACCAAATGCAACATGCCTAGATTTGTACGAAAAGATTCAAGCATTTCAAATGAAACTTCAGCTTTGGCAGAAAAAGTTAGCTGAAAATAAAACGTACATGTTGCTAAACTTATCCACTTTCTTTGAAGAAAACGAGATTGAACTTGACACAAGAAATGGAATTATAATTTCTGTCAAACAGCACCTAGAAATGCTGGAAGAAGAAATTTCAGCGTATTTTCCAAATCTACCTGGCACACCATTTGCACTTGCCAGAAGTCCATTCACAGTTAAAGTTGAGGATGTCCCTGAGCTTGCACAAGAAGAGTTCATTGAACTCATTACCAGCGATGCAGCGAAAAATGATTTTTCTTCAATGTCAGTAATTAAATTCTGGATCAAGTATTTTCAATTGTATCCTGGACTGTCTGAGATTGTGTTGCGTCTACTTCTTCCGTTTCCAACAACATATCTGTGTGAAACAGGCTTCTCAAGCTTGTTGCTTATCAAGAGTAAATACTGCAATAGACTTGCTGCAGAAGATGATCTTCGTTGTGCTCTCGCAAAGACTGAGCCGAGAATTTCACATCTGGCGAGAAGGAAGCAAGTACAACCTTCGCACTGATAGCCTATGCCTACTTTTTAGGTTTGACAACGCTAACATTTTTGTTCTTCGTTAGTCTTTTTGAATAAAGCATACTAAAACCGTTGACTACAAAATCATCATAATTTCGAGATCAAATATTGTTATTTGTTGTTGTGATTAATTATTGTGGTTTAAATAAGTAAATTTTATAAATAAAAACATATTGCAAAGGCCTGTAATATATTAATAATTCAACAAATTATTACAGCGACATTGCGTTAATGATAAAGGATGAGAGACGCATTTGATTTTATCATTGGGGTCCCCACAAGTTGACCAGTGGTAAAAGGGGTCACGGCACAAAAAAGGTTGAGAACCACTGGTTTATCTGCACAGCTGCACCGGTCCACACACTTTGCCACCTGCTGGAGACAGATAATACTGGCTTCTTTCAGTGCTCCACCAGTGGCTATAATAATGATGTCATCACTGAAAGCTGCTCTAGTCTGCCTCCACTTGCTGGCTAGAGAACTTAACCCACTCATCTGAACTGGTCTAGCAGGATGATAAAGTAGCATCTTTTATGCACATGAGAAAGCTGATTAAAACACATATGTCACAATATATGTGAATCACAGTAGTGATTTTAGAAAAAGCACTACGCACATATGGAAGCACGCTCTGAGATGGTTTGGGCAGTCCTTCATAATACATGTAGTCCATATTTTACATCATCAATTCTTATGTACTGCAGAAAATTTCCATGTCAGAATTTATACCTGCTTTGAGTCACACATAACCCTTCGCTAACTGTTCTTCTGAATCTTTGGTGGGAGGGGTTGGGGGGAGAGACAGTGCTATTACAAAATTGCACTATGTATGCACACAGATGAGTATAAATTTAACAATTACTATTACTACTACTATTAATCAAATTACTATAGTGCTACTAGATTTACAAAGTGTTGTACACATACACAACAGATCGTCCCTTCTCCACAGAGCTTACAAACACAGACAAATAGAACAAACAAGGGTCTGAGGAGCTCTTAAGGAAACTAAATTAAAATACATATGGATGTAGACAGGGGAATAATGCGGTTGGGATCCAAAAGTGGCCTTGAAGAGATGAGTTTTTAGCCTGGATTTGAATAGGACCAGGAATAGAGCCTGATGTACTGACTTAGAAAGCCTATTCCAGGCATACGGTGCAGAAAGGTAGAAAGAACAGTCTGGACTTGGCAGTAGAAGAGAAGGACAAAATGTTTACCTATTTGCTTCTTGAGCAGAGTTGCCGAGGAGGGGCACAGGGGGTAGAGAGGAACCGCAGAATGAAAGCATTTGTGGGTCAGTAGGAGAAGTGTGAAAATGTGAAAATTAATATGGAGCCAATGAAGTGACTTTAGAAGAGGGGTTAAGTGAGCATAGTGATGCTGGCAGAAGACAGTGTAGCTGAAGTTTTAAAAAGACTGAAGGGGAGATAGATGATTCAAAGAGAGACCAGTGAAGAGCAAGTTGCAACAGTCTACATGGGAGGTGATGAGAGAGAGTGGATAAGGGTTTTGATAGTGTGTTCTGAGAGAAGGGATGAATTTTGCCAATGCTAGAGACAGAAATGACAGATTTTAGCATCTGTTGGATTTGTGCAGAGAAAAAGAAAGAGAGAGAAGAGTCAAAGATGACCCCGATGTTGCAAGCCAAGAAGACAGAAGATGATCGTGTTAGCCATAGAAACAGAATGGAGGAAGTGGGTTTATGGGGAATAAGTAGTACTTTCTTGGCCATGTTCAGTTTCAGATGTTGCTGCCTAGATGTTCCGATACCATCAGAAAAGCAGGCTGGAGCTTCACGCTTGGATTCCTGGAGAGATTTCTGGGGTACAGAAGAAAATCTGACAGTCATCAGCATAAAGATGGCACCAAGGGTATGAGTGTAGAAAGAAGAGGTCACAAGATGGACCTGAGGTACACTGACTGAAAGAGGCATTGCAGTGGAGAAGGACCACCACAGCATACGATGAAAGTACAATGGGAGAGATACTGTAAGAACAAGACAGACAGAACAGAGCCCCAAAATCCATTCAACAGTGTCAAAAGCAGCAGAGAGGTCAAGAAGGATGAGAATCTATAAAAAGGCCCTTTGATTTGGCCAGGAACTGGTCATTAGAGACTTTGGCAAATAGAATGTAGAGGACAAAAGCCAGATTGTAGTGGATGCAGAATGGCTTGAGAGAAAAGAAAGTCAAGACACTGGAGGTGCAAAACAGTTTGGATGCAAAAGGAAGCAGGGAAATGAACCAATAACTGGAAGGGCAGGTAGGATCCTGTGAAGGTTTTTTGAGGAGAGGTGTAACCACAGCATTTCTGAAGGCAGCAGAAATAATTGCAGTGGAAAGCAGTTCCTGCTAGCACTTCCTGTGGCCTTGGGCAAGTAACTCAACCCTCCATTGCCTCAGAAAAATCCAAGTTATCAATGTCCCTGTTTAATGTACATTACCAAGTTTAAGTTACAATGTAAATAGCTTTGATTGAAATGATAAAAACGGTATATAAAACCTGTTAAATAAATAAATAAAGCCAAGAAGTCGAAGATATGACAGATGGAAGGGGTGACAGCAAAGGGGGAGGGGGAAACACTTAGCAGATGAGTGGGAATGGGATCAGAGGAGCAGGTAGTGAGCTTGGAGGAGGAGAGAAGATGTGCAATTTCCTTCTCTGTGATTTTGATAAAGGAGGAAAGAATGGTGGGTTGAAGGAAGGAACTGAGAACGAAGAGGGGAAGGGGAGATGGAGGTGGCTCAGTGGATAACTCAAGACTAATCTTGTGAGCCTTGTCATAGAAATAAGTCAGCCAAAGTCTGAGTATAAAGTGAAGGAGAGGTAGGATGGAGGCACTTTGAAGAGAGAGTTGAGTGTTGCAAAGAGACTGTCATAGTACTCTTGCTTGGTGAATGTTATGGCAGACTGGAAAGAGGTTAACATGAATCTGAAGTGCATGAAGTCAATATGGGCACAGGATTTAACCAAAAAGCTGTTCAGCAGAGTGGGCATAGGAACATAGACAGAGGATTTTGGAGGTCAGCCATGACAGAGGTAACGTATACCTCACAGGGCATGGAATGGAAAAAAAAAAAAAGCAGAGGCAGAAGAAAGTATAGTGTTATAAGAAGAGACTGCCTCACTGACAGACTCAGATGACATAGTGGCTGAGAGAGGAGATGAGAGAGCAATGGATAGAATTGAAAAGGTCTACGGCCTGAATATTCCTAGATCTGTTAATGGAGATTGGTTGAGACTGTGGTGGGTGTGGATAAGAGTGAAGGTTAACAGATGATGGTCAGATGGGGAAGAACAGAGGTGGAGAAGTCTGAGGGTGAACTGGAGGGAAAAAGAAAAAAAAAAGGACTAGGTCGAGGCAGTGACTGTGCTGGTGAATAGGGGCAGCAGAACACAGCTGAAGAATGAATGAGGAGATTAAGGCAAGGAACTTTAGGGCATAAGAGTCAGAGGGGTCATCAACATGAATGTTAAAATCATCAAGAATGGAGGGAAGAGGAAGATGGTTCAATAAAGAAGGCAAGCCAAGAGTCAAAAGTCAACGAGAAAAAGAAAAGTGGATTTATCAGCGGGTCGATAAATGATATTTACTCTACTACCTCTCTGGATAGCTAAGTGGATTCTGTGGATTTAAAAGAAAGAAAAGGAGTGAGATTAAGATGGGAGGAGGAGTTAAAACCTACAGGAAGGAGAGAAAAATGGGGCCCTTTTACTAAAGTACACTGTGGTTTTGCATCTAATGTGCCAGTTGCACACAAAATTGAGGCACATTAAGTGCAAAGCCACTCATTAACTGTCATGGGCATGGACAGCATTTCCCTAGCAGTTAACGCATGGTGCTGTATAGTAACATGGGGTGATATTACTGCACGTGTATGTACCTCCACTTCTATAAGTGATGTTAATTGTACCCACGCTAATTGCAAGGGTTGCAGTTAGTGCATGGTGCTTACTCCTACGCCGACTGTGCAACATTCACCACACTCTCTCTCTGTACCTAACCCACCCATTTACCAGTTCACCATGCAAGCCACTGTGCAGAAATTGGCCTGTGCCAACTGTGGTGGTCCTGTGCAGTTACCATGGGCTACAGTATGCCGTTACCACGCACTGAAACCCGCACTAAACTGCATAAAGCACATTAATAGAAGGGCCTCAATCGATGTTCCCTCTAATTTTCTGTAGGCTGTGTGCGCATAAAATATCGGCTGTGTGCAGCTTTTGAGGGAAGGTAAAATTTTTGTGCACTACATAACGACACGGAGTTATATACTTTAAAATTTGACTACACGTCAGAATACAGTATGTACACCACATTGATTTTAATCAAATTAAATGAAAATAGACGATTACTAAATGAAGCGGGAAAGTTTTAGTAATTACAACCATAACTTTTAAATTTTAAGACGTCTGTGTTGTTTTCTATCAGAATCCGAGCCGTAATTTCTTGTGCGCTCTGTTGTAAAGTATGTGCGCTCGCTCGGCGAGGTGTGTGCGCACGCACATGCGCACAGCTTAGAGGGAACAGTGGCCCCAATGAAAGAGTGTGTGTGTGTGTGTGTGTGTGTGTGGAGTTTGGGCAGAGTTCAATATATACACATAGAAAAAAAAATATTCAGCAGTGGTAGTCTGCTTTTAAAGCACCTGGCTGCTGCTGCTGCTGCTTTTAGACCAAGATATTCAGCATAAGAACATAAGATATGCCATACTGGGTCAGACCAAGGTCCATCAAGCCCAGTATCCTGTTTCCAACAGTGGCCAATCTAGGTCATACGTACCTAGCAGTTTCCCCAAAAGACACAGGTTTCACAATGCTTGTATTGGGGTCAAGCAGTGATATCCTGGGTCCCTTTTTAACAATGGTTTATGGACCTTTCCTCCAGGAACTTGTCCAAACCTTTTTTAAACCCAGCTACACTAACAGCCTTTACTACATCCTCCGGTAACAAATTCCAGAGTTTGATTACACGTTGAGTGAAAATTTTTTTTTCTCTTATTAGTCTTAATAGGATACCCTGTAGCTTCATTGCATGTCCCCTAATCTTTCTATATTCTGATAACGTAAACAATCGATCTACGTTTACCCGTTCCACTCCATTCATTAGTTTATAGACTATCATATCTCCCCTCAGCCGTCTCTTTTCCAGGTTAAAGAGCCCTAACCTTTTTAGCCTTTCATATTGGTATTCTTCCATCCCCTTAACCATTTTGGTGGCTCTTCTCTGAACCTTTTCTAACACCATATCCTTTTTAAGATATGGCGACCAGAACTGCACAAAATATTCAAGGTGCGGTCACACCATGGAATGATACAGAGGCATTATAATAGCCTGTGTTTTATTTTCCATTCCTTATGATACCTAGCATTCTATTTGCTATCTTGGCTGCCGCTGCAAACTGGGTGTAGGGTTTTAACATGTTATCCACAATGACACCTAAATCATTTTCCTGGGTGGTGGTTCCTAATGTGGAACCTTGAATCGTGTAACCATAGTTTAGGTTGTTCTTCCCTAGGTGCATAACTTTGCACTTGTCCACATTAAATTTCATCTGCCATTTTGATGCCCAGTCTTCCAATTTATCAAGATCCTCTTGCAATTTTCCACAATCCTCTTGGGTTTTTAATAACTTTAAATAATTTTGTGTCATCTGCAAAATTTGATAACATCACTCGTTATTCCCTTTTCCAGGTAATTTATGAATATGTCAAAAAGCAGCGGACCCAGCACAGATCCCTGGGGTTCACCACTATTCATCTTTCTCCATTGGGAAAAAATTGGCCATTTAACCCTACCCTCTGCTTTCTATCTTTTAACTATTTCCTGATCCACAATAGTACACTGCCTCCTATCCCATAACTTTAGTTTTGCTAAAAGTCTCTGATGAGGGACCTTGTCAAAGGCTTTCTGAAAGTCCAAATACACTATATCAACCGACTCACCTTTGTCTACCTGTTTATTCACACCTCCAAAAAAACATCAGATTAGTGAGACAAAATCTTCCTTGTCTAAAGCCATGTTGGCTGTCTCCCATTAAGCCATGACAATCTACATGTTAGGCAATTTTGTTCTTTATGATGGTTTCTACCATTTTTCCCGGTACGGACGTCCGGCTCATCGGTCTGTAGTTTCCTGGATCACCCTTGCAACCCTTTTTAAAAATTGGCTTTACATTGGCGATCCTCCAATCTTCAGGTATTGCAGATGATTTTCATGATAGTTCACAGATTACTAATAGCAGGTCTGCAATCTCAAATTTCAGGTCTTTCAACACCCTTGGATGTATATCATCTGGTCCAGGTGATTTGCTACTTTTCAGTTTATCAAATAGTTGTAATACATCTTTCCGATGTATCAATATTTCCTTCAATTCTTCCGCACCTTTAAATACCACTTCAGTCATGGGTAACATCCCTACATCTTCCTCAGTAAAGACCAAAGCGAATTCATTCAGTCTCTCCGCTATCGCCTTGTCACCTCTTAGTGCCCCTTTAACCCCTCTATCATCTAATCCATTAGAGCCTATCCAGCATTTGGCACTGAATATCTGATTTTGCCAGGCAGCACTGTTGCTATTCAGTCAGTGGCAATATTTAGCCACGAAATGAATAGCATAGTTGCTTACCTGTAATGGGGGTTCTCCATCCACAGCAGAGGTATGCAGCCACACAAAGATGAAATCCCCAAACTGAACCTTGTGCCAGATCTCCCACAGTTCAGAGAAGCTTTGTTGCTTCACCGAGCATATGTGCCTGCTTCCTGCCTGTGCCCAGAGAATCAGTTCATACCAGAGCAGAGAGGAGACCAAGCCAAGACAAATGTTCTGAGAGAAGAGGTGCCACAGAGGCTCTGTGAACAGTTGGCACTAGTTCCTTTGTTGGAGTTGATTCCAGTGGGATTTTCATTTTTTGTGTTGTGGGAAAGTGTGGCTGGATACTGTGCTGTCTACAGAGAACCTCCGTTATAGGTAAGCAAC
This sequence comes from Ichthyophis bannanicus, assembly GCA_033557465.1. Classification (NCBI taxonomy): domain Eukaryota; kingdom Metazoa; phylum Chordata; class Amphibia; order Gymnophiona; family Ichthyophiidae; genus Ichthyophis; species Ichthyophis bannanicus. Next base: position 197,198,124 of record CM066043.1, on the reverse strand, counting down.
TACACTTTCTCCAGAGAAAATTCAGGATACAGGCATACTTAGAAGTGAGTCCAGAACTAGGGACCACACATCATGTAACCTTGGTTGTCTGAAACATCTGTATAATGAGGGTGGCTCCCAATGTAGCTGGGGTGGAGGAGCAGAATCAGGAAGCAAACAGATTCCAGAGGACAGCTTGGCCGAAGGCAACGCCCATTACTGATGAACAATCCAGACTGTAGTGCTTAGTGAAGGTGTGGATGATGACTAGGTAGCTGCTCTGCAGATGTCCTGAGGGGAGACAAAAGACAGACTGACAATGGAAGTGGCTGTGGCCCTGAGCCTGTGAGGGGCAACACTCCCTGGAGTAGGGAGAGCAGCTCACTTGTAGCAGAAGGCAATGCAGTCCACAATCCACAAGGATATGGTCAGCTTCGCAACCGAGTGACTAGGGCTATTGGAACTGAAGGTCAGGAGCTGCTCAGATGACTTGCAAAGAGGCTTAGTATGATGCAGATAGTAGAGAAGAGCCTTTCTGCAGCCAAGGTGTTCAATTTCTCCTCCAGAGGCATTTGGAAAAAAGATAGAGAGCACTATGAGCTGGTTGATGTGAAAGTCAGAGCCCCTCTTCAGGAGAAACTTGGAATGTGTCCAGAGGATGACCTTGTCATGGAAAAATTGCATATGGGGAGGGGATAATGCACCAATGCTTTAAATTTCCTCACAACGTCTGGCCGAAGTAATGGTGACGAGGAAGACTGTTTTCTAGGCAAGATATTTTGGCAAAGTGGACAGGAGAGGCTCAAAAGGCAGTTGCATCAGCTGAGACAAAACAACATTAAAGGTCCCAGGCTGGTGTAGGCAGTCAGATGGGAGAACTGGTGTTCATGAGACCTCTCATGAATTGGGAAACAACTGGATGGATTGAAATTAGTTTGCCATCGACAGGGTGATGTGAAGCAGCAATATCTGAAAAATGAAAATGTACTGAATTAGTCTGTAGGTCTGAGTGGGACAGTGAAGGACATAAGGCAAAGCTGGCTCACCGAGCAGTGAACTGGAAACAGTCTATTCGATGCAGCCCAGTGGGCTAAAAAAGGGCCCATTTGCACTGATACAAATGCTGCATAGAGGGTTTATGAGAAGCAGCGAGAACAGAGGGGACATCCCATGGCAGTGAAGAAATCAATGCTTGGTGCCCTAAAGCCGCCATGCTATGAGGAATAAAGACTGAAGGTTGAGATACAAAAGGCAGCCCCGATGCTAAGTCAGCTGGCATGGCCGAGTCCCCAGGGACATAAAATTCCTGCAGCAGTGCCAGCAGATGGGGAAACCAAAGCTGGCAGGGCCATCATGGTGCTACCAAAGCTGGCAGGGCCATCATGGTGTTATCAGAATGACTGATGCTTTGTCCTGCTTGATCTTGAGCAGGACCCACGTGATGAGTGGAACGGAAAAAATGCATACAGAAGCCCGTGAGACCAGTCGAGAGCAAAGGCATCAGGCGCTCGCCTCTATAGACATGGTTGAATTGAGCAGATGGAACACTTGGCGTTGTCTGCAGAGGTGAATAGATCCACCTCTGGTTCCTCCCAAAGATGTTCTGAAGAACAGCAGGAGAGACCATTTGTGTGGGTCCAGATGGTGGCTCAATTTGTCGGCTAGCTGGTTGCAAGCCCCCGGAAGGTAAGTTGCTCGCAGCGTAGCATATATGGAAAGGGCAAATGTCCAGAGTTGCATGGCCTTGCAACAGAGATGAAGCAAGCCTATACCGCCCTGCTTGTTGATGTAGAACATGGAAACTTGTCTGTGTCTGTGCATACCAGGACAATCTTGTGATGCACCCAGATGGTGAAAACCATGAGGGCATAGTAGACTGCTCGGAGTTCAAGTACATTGATATGCAAGGCTTGTTCTTGAGGAGATCATGAGCCCTGAGTGGAAAGACTGAGTAGATGGGATCCCCAACCATATGTGGACACATTGGTGGTGAAGACCATGTGATAGGGCAGCATCTGGAAGGGACACCCCACTAGGAGGTTAGCCAGACACTCCCACCACCTCAGGTTGTTGAGCTCACTGTGAGCCTTCGAAGGAAATCCTGGCCCAAAGGGGATGGGTGTATTGACACCAGCTGAGTCTGAAATGCCACTGCAGAGGGCACATGTGCAGCCAGGCAAATGGCACTACATGTATAGATGCCACCATGTGTCCCGGGAAAAGTAGGAACAGGCAGGCCAGCTTACGGCAAGGATGCTGCTGAGGAACCCCAAGGTGTGGGCCATCTGGTCAAGAAGGAAGCTTGGCTTGTAGAGTGTCTAGATGCACCCCAATGAAATCCAGACGTTGCTGAGTGATGGGCTCAGACTTTTCTGCATTGAGGACAAAGCCAAGAGTATGCAAGGTGACGTGGTGTTTTGCACTGCTGGAACTGCTATGTCTTGAGAGGTGCCAGAGATCAGCCAGTCATCTAGGTGACCCTGGTGCCGAAGGTGGGCCGCCACAACAGAGACACTTGGTGAATTCGCAAGGGGAGGAGGAAAGCCCGAAAGGAAGATCTTTGTACAGATAGTAGTGGTTGAGGAGGGTGAAACAAAGGAAACTTCCAGTGATGAGGATAGAAAGGGATGTGAATGTAGGCATTCTTGAGATCCAGTGAGGTGAGCCAATCCCAAGGACTGAGCAAGGGAAGGATTGTGCTCAAAAGAATACATTTTGAACTTTCCCGCAATGAAAAGATTGAGATGGAGGTTGAGAATTGGCCAAAGGCTACCGGATTTCTTAGGGGGGGGGGGGAAATCAAGAAAAATCAGAAGTAAAACCCCTGACCTCTCTTGGGAAGTGGGACAAGCTTTATGACATCATTGAGGAGGAGCTGAGCTATCTCCTTTGTCAGTTGGGGCACATGCTGCCTTGGGGAACAGCCGGACAGGGCTGGAAGCAGAGGTGGTACATCAAAAGTGAAGCTTGTACCTTGACTGAACAATGGAGCAGTCAAAAACCAGGGGAGGGTTTCAGGGGGGGGGGGGTAGTCTGGACTGCCTGGTTTTTCCTCTCTCTCGGGAGTTACCCCGCTGGAGGTAAGACTGGTACTGCTGGCCCTGAAGCTGAGGTGGGGGCTGCCACAAGTAGGGCTAGTATTGCCACTATGGGTGAAATTGTTGAAAGTAATTATAGTTGAAAGGACGGCAATAGGATGGTGGACAGGAACGGTGGGTGGAGGAAGCTGCCTCCACCGGCTGAGCCAAAAGTTCTCAGATCATGGTAGAATGGTCCTTGACCACAGAGGGTCATCCAGCTGCAGGAGGTCATGATAATGCAGCATGTGTAGCCGATGAGCTAGTATGCACATGGCAAGAGTACTGCTCTGGTAAGACTTACACCCCACTGCGTTTAGGGTCTGCTGGTCTTATCCTGGAGGCATCTGGGATGGCGGCTTAGTGCTTTCAGATTTTTTAAGGACAGCCTCAGATACGACCGAGTAGGGAGCAGAGGGTGATGAAATCTCAGAACCAGCAAGACTTTGCACATAAAGTCAATGTTCTGGGACGCAGCATTGCCTAAAGAAGGGGGTCTTCCAGATGGAAGATTGTAGATCCTGAATGATCTGAGGCATGCATGCAGGAACCTTCTTGGGAGTACTAAAAACCTTTAAAATAGAGTGAAAATCCCACTTGTTGGTTAGGGACTACAAGTCACCGAGAACCAGAGCGCAGGAGAGTTTTTGGAGGAACTTCGGATAGGAAAGATCCTTGGGCGGGTCATACTACTACTATTTTTATTTATTTAGCACACATTTATTTTATTTATTTATTTATAGTTCTTTTATACCGCACTCTTTTTCATCAGCGCGGTTTACATTAAACAGGAATACTCATTACAAGCAACAGACTGTGATGAGTTTACATATAACAGGAGAATTCAACTGGGATTTTAACTTTGGGAAACTTTGTACATGTTTGTAAAGAACCTATATACTTTGAGAAACTCTATACATATTTGAAAGAACCTATATACAACGAATAGAATTTCTTAGTAACATCTTGAGTAAATATGGTATTTACAATTTATACTGTGCCTGTTAGAGGGATGATGATGTGCTTTGGAAATGCAGAATGAAGAGGTGGTGCTTTATGGCTTTTCTGAAATGCTTGAGGTCCGTAATAGCTCTTATGTTGGGGGGTAGGTTGTTCCAACATCTGGGAGCATAGTATGCAAAGGCCCTGTCTGTTGTTGAACGTTTGCATTTTGTGGCCTCAGGTGGTGTAGCTAGGGTATTTGCCGCTGCTGACCTCCTGGATCTGATGTTGGGAGTGGGATGGAGGAGTTTTGATATTGATGAAGGAGCTATAGTATTTGTCGCTTTAAAGGTCATGAGCAGAGCTTTATATGCTATTCTGCAGTATATAGGGAGCCAGTGAAGCTCCATTAGGATGGGTGTTATATGTTCGCTCTTTGAAGCACCGTATAGTACCCGGGCTGCGGCATTCATGGCTAGTTGTAATGTATTTAGGGTGTTTTTTGGGAGACCATGGAGTATTATGTTCGCATAGTCGAAGTGGGGTGTGACTATGGTTTGGAATATAGTTCTGAAGCTGTCTGGTTCAAGCATATTTTTGAGATGGCGCAGGGTCCTTATCTTGAAATAAATGGTTTTCACCATGCGGTTGATATGTTCTTTAAAATCCGTTTTGCTGTATCAGTTGATGGGTCCTGATGCCTTTTGTGTTGGGTGTTTGGTCTATTGCTATATGTAGAAGGTGCGAGTGTCTCTTATGGTAGGGGTTTTGTGGATATTGGTGAAAGCTATGGAAGTGTTTTTTGTTTGTGCTGTGTAGTGTAGTGATATGGTGGTGATCTTGGGAGAGTGAATTAGCTTCGTAAAATACACTGAAGAGTAGGCAAACTAATGTTATGGCTGTTGTGGTCATTGTTGCTGAAATGTGGTGTTTTTATAGGTACGTTTGTGGAGTAATATTAGGCAGAAGATAATTAAGCAGCACTTTAACAATTTTTTTTTAGTTGGAACGTTGGACAAGCAGCAGTAACAATGTAACAATCTTTTAAGTTAGAGTAACAGCAACAATGTAAGGGTTGCAGTATAATCTTTTAAGTTAGAGTAACAGCAACAATGTAACAATCTTTTAAGTTAGAGTATTGAACAAAATGTAGCATATTTTGTCTAGGTGTCTCTAGCCACAAGCAACATTTGTTATCTAATGCAGTAAGCAATAACATATGGGAAAGACTGACCAAGTAGTTAATTCTAGGTGGTATATACTGCTCTTTCCCAAGTATCAAGTGCGGTTTACAATGAACAGAAAAAATTCAAGGTACATGATTAATCATATCCTAGTCGTTTACAGGGAACAGATTTAAATTTTTACATTTAACAGTATAATTAAAACTTGCAAACATTGTTTACATCCTGAGGTATAGTGAGGATGTAATCAAACTTTTCATATTTACATTAGTTTTATACAATTTGAGTTATATGAGAACAACATTTTAATATCAGTTTTTGCATTTATTTATTATCATATAGATGTATGTTTAGTAAAGTTTATTACCCTGTGTCTCTTTGTTTAGTTTTGTTAGCCAGAGGTGTGTAATGTAAGGTAAATAGGTGTGGTTTTAGTTTTTTTCTAAATTCTTTAATTTCAGTCAGGAGGCGAATGTTGTCAGGTAGGTTATTCCAGAGAGTTGGTGCACAGTGGGAGAAGGCCCTGTTATTGGTTAGTTTTCTAGCTTTTTTATAGTCTTTAGGCAATGATATTGTGTTTGTATTTCTACTCCTTTGTGTTCGCTTATTTGGTTCCATATTGATTAGGTTATTACTACTAATCATTTAGATAGCGCTGTACAAACACATATAGAAGACTGTAAGCTCTACAAGCAGGGACTATCTAGTTAAGACAGACAGCACAATAAAAGAGAAATAAATGGTTCAATAGGGAGAGGAGATGAGACACAAGGGGAACAAGAGATTAGGATACAAAAAGCGGTCTCAAAGGAGGTAAGCCTTTAGCATGGATTTGAAGAGGGAGAGAGAGATGAGACTTGACGTAAAGATACAAGAAGTTTGTTCCAGGAATAAGGAGGACCAGCAAGGTGAAAAGATCGAAGTCTGTAGTTGACAGTAGAAAATAAGGGAAATCAGAATAGGGTCCTCTAAGTAGGACTCACATGGCTCCCAGGAATAAAACGGGAGCGAACAAATGTCATCGAGGGGTGAAGGCTTGTGCCAGTTAATGAGTGGAGGGGACAACTGGATATCCAAGAGTGCGCTTGGTCATGCATCAAACCTTGGGAGAAGGCGTGCGAGAGCACAGAACTATCCTGAAGGAACTTCTGGAGGAGGGAAGACTGAGAAGTCTGTAGGGCCTCTCAAATAGGGGGAGGGCTGTCTGGCATGGAGAGCAAAGGTTTGTGCTTTGCATGGTGCTTACCCGACTGCGCTGGCCTTAGCCTTATGACCTGATGCAGGCGTGTCCCCCAGAGGAATAGAGGAGGAAGCCAATGCATTTGGAGTCAGTTCAGGAGTGGGAGGGGTACTACCTGTCGGCAAGAGTAGCCAAGGGGGAGTCCCAGACCCCACAGCTGTGCCCAGAGGTGACAATAACAGTGCTAAGGTAGCCTTTAAAGACGTCCCCCCCCCCCCGAGCCAGTGCTTGGCCCAGTGGGAGGGAGAGAGGAGTCGTCATCTTCTGACATGAGAGCTGGCCCTGCAGAGGCACTAAATGCCAAGCAAGGCCTGACTAGAACAGTGAAAGAAACAGCAACATGTTTAAAATTACATTAATTTTTCCTTTTGCTGTCAGTTGAGAAAGACAGCACAGCCCAAATTCAAAAATCACTGTGCCACAGTCGCACAGTGAATTGAAGGCAGACAATGATTCTCTGGAGTACAGGCAGGCGAAAATCAGGCACACATGCTCAGTGAAGTAACAAAGCTTCTCAGAGCTGTGGGAGATCCAGCACAAGACTCAGTTTGGGGACGTCATCTTTGAGTGTGCCTGCATCCCCCTGCTTGTCTCTAGAAAAGGCACAAAATGGATAAAGTTAGGTCAATGGATATCCTAAACTTTATACAGTTTAGCTATCCAATTGGCAGCTGATTATCACAGCTAACCGGATAGCTGCTGGGATCAACCCCAATCCGCTCACAAACCACACCAATTTTAACTCTGTGTCTTTTCTGCTAACTAAACCCTTTTGAATATGCCCTACTTAATAAAATGTATGCACACGCAAAGTACATGCACACATTTACATCTGCTTTAGAGCAACTTTAAAAACGTGTGCAAGAGCCTGTGTGCACTACTGAGAACAACTATAGGAGCTTATTTTATGAAGGTGCATAGACAAAACTAAGCATTGGGGGGTATAGTCTTGCTTACATACTGCACAATCTGTTAGAACTGAACTGAACTCTTTTTAATTTAACATATTTATTCGTGCTTATAAATTAACATATGCATTTGATTTATAGAGGCGTGCATGCAATAAAAACAGACTTACCCCCAAGCAATAGCTGCTACAATTAAGAGGTGCATCAAATAATGAGCAGAGCCATCCCAGTAGCAGATCACATGCCCATAATGTAATCTAGTAATGTAGTAAATGGCAACAGATAAAAGACCAGCAGACTCCATCCAATCTGCTCAGGTACCCTGCTATAAAAAATTACCCCCTCAATGTCCAACAGGATCTTTCAAGATGAGTAAAAATTTGGGACGCTACGCTAGTATGTCTACATCTGCTGTAGGAGAATTTTTCCATTTTGTTTTTTTTTTAAGTGTGTCCTAGACAGGGCTTTAAAACTAGTACCACTATAATCTTGCGAGACCATTCTTTTTAATAATTTCCTCCAGTGCTCAAAAGGATAGAAACATAGGACAATGCTCTGTTAGGTCTTCACCACAACACCAGTGGTCTGAGAGAGTTGGTTGGCACACAGAGATGACCCAAAAGGTAGGGATCTAACTGTTCTATCTGCAAAATAAAATGGTGACACTGAAAAGCAGTGCTAGAACAGCAATTTTAACTTTAGAAACAAATGTCACTGAAGAATTTTTTTTTGCAAGATGCAACACGAGCATTCTGACTATTGCCAATATCAAGGAAGAATTGGGCACAAACAGATCCTCTGCCAGTGTCGTCATGCAACTTCACAGTACAAGACAACCAAAAGAAGATGACCTTTGCCACTGCTTATGGCACAGACCAACAGCCCATGGTAAGAGACTAGAGTGAGATGATGACAAAATAATCTAACCACAGTATGCAATATTAATGAAATAGGCATACATATTTTTGAACACAGACATGAGACACTATCACTAAAAAAATCATGAATGATGAGTTATCCTGGCTTTGCAGAAAAATAAAACATTAAATGATTAAAACTTGAAAACATCTGGTTATCCTGTAAGGATAGGATAAATACCAAAGAAATAAAATTAAAAAAGACATAGCTCTCGCCTTATGATGCCTTACCAATGATAATACTCTCCACCAGACACTAGTTTAAGAATAATAAAGCAATGTTTCAAGATCTGGCATTACCATCTGGCATGAGTGCACTTGTAGTACTGCTTTTAGAGTATCTTACTGAGGATGATTGAGGAGTCTTATCTTGCTTACATACTGCACAGATGACTGTACTGAATTTAACATTAATTTATAAGCAAGAATAAAAACATATGCATTTCATTTTTAGAGGAGTGCATGCAATAAAAAACAGACTTACTCCCAAGCAATAGCTGCCACCATTAAGAGGTACATCAAATAATGAGCAGAGCCATCCCAGTAACAAATCACATGCCCATAAGCAGTATTCAGATAAGGTCCACCCTGGAAAATACATATTAGTACAACACAATTTCAAAAGGCATTTAGTTTAAATATCATACAATAAAATTCTGTCTATGCATAAGGGGCTGTCGTAATCTAGCTATCAAATTTCAGCATATTTTGTGTTTCGTGCAGTAAGACAAGTGTTAAGAGTATGAAGGCGTATTCAAAATAATTGAGCCGGTTAGCAGGACTTGGTTAAGATGTCTGATGAAACCAGGGCAGACTGTGGGCAGAATGGGGGGCAGTCCCAGCAGCTTTCAGTTAGCAGAAATATTCAACCACTAACTGGATAGCTAAACCAGTACCTGGCTGAATATCATCACTGACTGAACTGCGAGCACTTTATCCAGTGAAACTGTATAGTCAGAGCCGGAGGCCAGATAAGTTAACTCTGAATATCCATTTTAGTTAAAGCAGTGGTGGCCAGGCTCTTTAAACACTTTTGGCTGCCACCATTCATTCCCCATATTCAGTAACCCATAGCTTTAAATACTACTGCATCCTAAGGGGCAGGTTTACTAAAGTGCGCTAATGGTTGCATGGTGTTTAACAGGTTATTTTATACCATTTTATCTTTTAGCCAAAGCAGTTTACATCATAACCAGGTAACAGTTTACATTATAACATTTTGGATGATAACACAAACAGGTTAACATTATATATGTAAGAACTTATGGAAATAGGTGGTCAGCTAAGTGTTCCAAAATGTCTGAACAGGTGAGTTTTTAGTTTCTATCTGAAATATTTGATGTCCTTAGTGGCTTTGATGTCTTCTGGGAGGGAGTTCCATAGAATAGGCACGTTGAGGGATAAGGCTAAGGCTTTCTTGCAGGTGGTTTATTAGGTTTTGCTTGGGCGTTGCTGTGACTATCAGGTTTTTGTTGTTGGTTCTTCTGGGTCAGGTTTCAGGGGGGTCTCTTGTGCCCAACATTTGTAGGGTGTCTGCTGAGGTGTGAGGTCGTATTTTGAATATGGCGAGCATGCAGTGATCTAGCTATGTGCTGTGCAGGTGCAGAGTGTAGCATGGCTGCAAGCACACCTGTACTTTTTCTAATCACAAACTGCTTTTAAACTGTACCAACATTATCAGATTTATGATGAGTGAAAAAAAATTGAACAGCAAATTTTTCATTCAATTCTGCCAGAAACTTGGAGATTCGTGCAAAGAGACATGACATTTTACAGCAAGTATATGGCGATACATTCATGAGTCGTGCTCGAGTTTATGACCGATACAAACATTTCTAAGATGGCTGCCAAAGTGTTGACAGTGATGAATGTTCTGCAAGGCCATCCACAAGCAGGAATGAAGACAAAGTTGAAGCAGTGTGTGCCGCAATACACGTAAATCATCAATTGACTATCAGGGAGTTTGCTGAGGACATGGCCATCAGTTTCAGGTCAGTACAGTCCATTCTTACTGTTGATTTGGGGATGAGGCGTGTCTGCAAAATTCTTTTCAAAATGCCCGTCTCCTGACCAAAAAGAAGATCAACTGTCTGCAGCCAGGGAGTTGTTGGAATGCATTGAAAATTACTCAGATTTCATCAAAAAGATTACTACTAGTGATGAATCATGGGTTTATAGTTATGACCCAGAAACTAGGGCTCAATTCTCACAATGCAAGACTCCAGACTCTCCCAGGCCCAAGAAAGCCCTTCAGGTGAGGAGCAGTATCAAGGTCATGCTCACAGTTTACTTTGATTACCAGGGTATTGTTCATCGTGAGTATGCTCCAAAAGGCCAAACCATCAATAAGAAGTACTACGTCAAGTTTTGACAGAGTTGCACAGGAAAAAGAATAGTGAATGGTTGCTTCATCACAATAACACCCCAGTTCACGCATCACATCTTGTCCTGCAGTTCTTGGCCAAACACCAAATTGAGCAAGTCCATCAGCCTCAATACTTACCTGACCTCTCACCCTGTGACTTTTTTTTTTGTTTCCAAAACTGAATTTACCACTGAAAGGAAGGAGATTTGAGTATTTGGAAACCATTAAGCAAAATTTGACACAACAGCTTCACAGCAAAACGAAAGAGGCATTTCAAAATTGTTTCCAACAATGGCAGGAACGCTGGAGGAAGCGTGTTTTTATCGGAACAGGACTATTTTGAAGGAGACCGAGTGCAATAACTGTCAGTGTTATACTGCTTCTGTTATTGTACAAGTCTCAATACTTTTTGATCACACCTCATAGTCTTGAGCTTGGTGCGTGATTGTGTCTTGCTGATCATGTGGTGATAGACTGTTATGTTTTGGGTCATTTGCAGTGGGTGAATGGTATATTTTGGGAGTCCTTGATAAATTAGATTGCAATAATCCAGGATTGGCATTATGGTGGCTTGGAAGACGTCCATAAGTCTGTGCTTTTCAAACCTTTATCATGCATGATCCCAATTTAACAACTGAAAATTCACATGACCCCAGAAGATGATGAAATCTAACTGGATGATCTACAACCTCCTTCCCCTCATCTAAAGCAGATAGTCAGCACAGAGTCCTTTGTGTCAGTGTGTAGTGTTTGCTTACAGACCCCAGTATTCAGCATGGGTTTCCAGCCTAACAGGAAGCTTACTCAGGCAGGTCAAGGTCCTATGACTGCTCATAGACCATATGCTGACTTGGCATAGGACACAGTGAAAGTCCAGAGAGATGAGGAAATGGCCATGTTTCTGTGACCACTTCCACTGATGATATGACACCCCCCCCCCCCCCAGTTGGGGTCCCAATCCCAAGTATGGGAGCCACTGCCATGTCATTTTGGCCAGGCAGTGATTTCAGTTTTTGGATCATTTTCATTCTATAGAATGCATTCTTCATAGTTTTGTTTATCTGCGATTGTAGGTGAAGGTTTTGATAGAGTGCGACTCCCAGATATTTGATCTCATTCTTTACTGCTGTGCTGTCATGTGGAGCTTTATAGTAGGAGGGAGGGGGGACAAAATGATGTGTTTCTGGTACTGTGGAGAGACTTTGTTTGTATTGAGCCATGTGGTCATTGCTTCCGAGCATTTAGTTATGGTTGAGTAATCAGGTTTGTTTGTATTGAATGGGTATCTGTCATGACATCATCTGCATAAATTTGGCATTGGATGTTGCGTTATGATGCTGCAGATGGGCTGAATGTATAGGTTGAATAGCAGTGAGGAGAGGAATGAGCCTTGTGGGATGCCATGGTATATTGTGAATGGTTTTGATTTGTTTTGTATGCCCTTGACTTGCATCTGTCCATTGTGCAAATATGATTTGAACCATTTAATAGCGGAGTTGTGGAGTCCTATTTCTTCCAGTCATTGTAGTAGTATATGGTGGGAGACAGTGTCAAAGGCAGCAGATGTGTCTAGGAAGATGAAGCTAGTCTTAATGTTGTCTATAACCCTTATAATGCTGACAAGAAGAGATAGTAGTAGGGTTTTTAACTATTGGGTTTGAAACAGTGTTGAAACCAGTAGTACCTATAGGTTCACATGGTGTTGTAGCTGCAGGTGAACTGTTTTCTCTATGATTTTTGATATGAATGGTAGGCTGGATACTAGTCGACATGAAGCAGGATCATTTTGGTTGAGTGATATGTTCTTGAGGACTGGTCTTATGGAGGCTTGTTTTAGAGCTGAGGGCATGTAGCCTAGTGTGAGATATTTTTGCATTATCTTGTGTATGACTGGGCTCAATTCCTTTTTTAGTTATTTTGATCCATGACACTGGGCCCTTAAGGGTCTGTGGTAGTGTTCATGTTCAATATGATTTGTTCTACTTGTCCCACAGTTGGTATGAGAAACTTGTTTCATGTTACGTTGGTCTCGAGTCATGTTGTGTATGTTAGTGTCCATACCTGTTCATCAGGGTGCTTGTTCTTGTGTTTTGTTATTAGAAATGTTGCCATTTGTTGCAGATGTATGTCACCTCCTTTCTTTTTATGGACTCTTTGGTGAGCGTTTGCTATATGAAAGAGCTCCCTGATTTATTGACTAATTTCATGATAAAGGTGTGTGATATTCTCTTTTACGTTTGTTGATAAGGTTATTGTATTCATTTTGTTTGTTTCTGTATTGTTAGAGGGTGTTGTCAGTTTTCTGATTTCTCCATTTTCTTTCAATCTTCCTTAATGCCTTCTTTGCTTTTTTTATTTTGTTTGAGTGCCAAGGCACGGACTGGTTTCTATGTGCCTTTTTGTTTGGTGCTGCTGCGGCTTTTGAGATGGTTTCCAGTTGTTATCAAAGTCTGTTTTGGTTTAGCCTTGGAAGGACTTCTTGTAGGCAGAGTTGTTCATTTAATCATTTGAATCTTCTGTATTCTTGTTGTTCTTGTCTGGGAACGCTTGGGTTGATGTTTATATCAAATGTTATTATGTAGTGGTCAGACCAGGGTTTTGGTGATGTTGCAAGGTGAGACATGACATTGTGTTTCAGAAGTTTGTTGGGGACAAAGACAAGGTCAAGGGTTGTCCCTTGTTGGTGCACTGGTGTGTTAATGACTTGTGTATATTGGAGAAATTCCATGGCTTTAAGGAAGGAATTTACTTCCTTACTGGGCATTGATGTGAGGTTTAGATCTTTGGGGCTCTATATGAGAGGCATATGACGAGATAGTTGATGGTGATATTAATTGTTGCTTTCTCCCATGCTGATTGTTTTGAATTTAAAAAAATTTCAACAAACTTCTTGCCAGCATCAGCACACCTCTTCCTCTCATGTGTTCGGGGGTAGCTAGCTAGAGGCAAAGTATGCTGGTGTTGTGATTTGATTCAGGATGGCGCTATCTGTGTCCGATAGCCAGTATTCTGTTAGACACATTATGGCAGCTTGATGGCCATGTAGATAGTCTGTTATGGTGTTTATTTAGTTTCACACTGTGCAGGCATTGACTAGCGCACAATTTATGGGTGCATACAGTAGTGGGTTGTTGTGGAATTTGTATGGCTGTCAGGTTGTTTTCATTTGGACGAGTCTCTGGAGTCTTTTGTTCGATGACCTCTGGGAATGTTGCCTTGGTGAGTATTGTTGCATTTCCCTTAGAATGGGTGCCATGAAGATGGTGTCTTGTGGGGGAGTAGTCACCACAAAGTAGAAGGAGCTGTAACATTAGTATTTCTAGGAGGCTGCTGGAGATCAGCATGTTTCTGTAGTTGATAATTCCTGTCAATCTGTTGCCCTTGATTTTTTTTTTCTTTTTTTACTGTTGTCATATTTGATCCTTGTGAGTTGTTGCTTCTTAGAATGCTATTTGTGGTTCTGTGGACCTGGCATTTGTTTTAGCAATGTGATGCTTATCAGTGGTTGAGATGCTTGTGTAGTAGTGTAACAGCACACAAACACCCTCTTTCCAAGTGGGGCTTTCTGCTGGCACTTTCACTAGAACCTCTCCAAGGGCCATATCTAAGGACCCTTTGGCATGGCCCTTATATGCAGGCACATAAGGTAAATCCCAGCACTAATCATGCTGCGCTCTTAGCATGGGGCAGCATGGTAAAACACCCACACTAACAGTGTACAATGGACAGGTATTGGTAGAGTTAGGGGCAGAATGTGGGCATTGCTGGCACATCACATTTACTGCAGGTGGTACTGGCATGTGCTAACCTTAAATATTGCTGTTAGCATGAGTGCACTTAGTGTCTCCTCAATGGATGGTGGCTAGTGCACCTGCATTAAGAGCGATTGCCATTTAGTATGGTGAGACACAGTCCAATGCAGTCACTGCAGGGGAACAGGCAAGCATGCACCAAATAGTTAGCACAGACCTCAGTGCTAATTTTGGAGATTTTGCATGCACTAACATAGCACGCTTTAGTAAATCCTGCTCCTAAGAACAATGTCAGAACTGAATCAATATGGGATTCCCATGAAAGCACACTATCCATTTTAATAAGTAATCTCAGTTTATATATGCTGTGAGATGTATAGCAAACATCATACTTGCAATATACGCACAAACTGGTCTATGGCCCCTAAGGCATGACTTTCTCATTAAGTATAATATAAGTAGGGCTATTAATCCTAAGTGTTTATCATTTGGAAATTTAGGGATTTATTTGAGGCAAGTGCTTTACTAGGGTCAGAAAAATAGGGATTTGTTGGTGTATTTCATGGTGTGGAAAAATGCTTTAATGGGTGTTTTTTTAGGTGGGTTGCAGATGGATTCCAATTAGTGACATAAAACATAAATTTTCTAGTGCCAGCCTCACAGCTCCTTCTCCCATCCCCAGCAACAGCATCAGTACTCCCCTTTCTACATGCCTCAGGAACCTACTATGTTAGGAGAATCTATAAAGGTAATGCAGAAAAATCATTCCTGTATGTTGAACATGATTTTAGAATTAACTTATTTGGCAATGGTCCACAGTATATTAGTGTCTCTCATATACCTCTTTCAGGTAAAAGGTCATGAATCCATCGATAATGCCATCCTGTTCAAGACCAATGATAAGGGCCACCACGCTTGTAAATGCAAATACTGCATAAACTGGAAAAAATAAATAAAAGACGTCATTACCCAGATGTAGGACTTCTGCAAGTTATGTTCTGAGCCCAGAATCTGCAGAGTAAATGGCATTGGCAGCATATCTAGTTCAGCTATGTAGGAAATTTTTATAAGATGGCACTTTTCCATCTGGTTCAAACTCATCCAACACATAGGGACATGTACAGGAGATACACAGATACTTAAAGCAATCAAAGCTTGCAAAAGGCAATATTTGTGATGTAGAGTACAGGAAAATAAAGATTAAGGGCCTGATATTCAAAGGGATTAACACATTTAGCAGACCTGCTAACCATGTTAAATCACCTTAGCTAGCCTACTCAGCAGCACTAACCTTGATATTCAATGCCAGGGCCCGAATATGGCTCTAGCATTGAATTTCTAGGTTTAAAGTTCAGTGGAGGCATCTAGCCACTTTAGTAGTACGAGCTGCCGCTGCTGAATATCAGGCCTTAACATTTTAGGCTGTAACACCCCCATTTTTTTACTAACTTTTTTCTTTATCCTTAAACTCTCTTCCCTTACTCCAAATCCTCTTCCCTGCCTTCCACATTAGGCACAAAGGGGCACGTTGACTAAACTGTGGTAATGGTCGGAGCCAGCCCATACATTAAGCAACTGCTAAGGGCGCAATGGATAATACGGCACACATGTCCGGGGGGGGGGGGGTCAGAAGCAGTAGGCTATATGTGCCTGCCACAGTCCGCCACATCAAACCATCCGCCCCACCACCACCGGAATTGGCGGATTGGCACGGCGCAACTCGGTGGGGGAAGGCATGATTAGGACTTCTGCCTGGGGCAGCAGAAACCCTTGTGCTGGCTCTGGTAACAGTTACCACACACTAAATCCCACACTAAGTGGTTAGCATGGGACCATGGCAACTGTTATTGCATATTAAAAATGCAGCAGTGCTAAAAATCCACACTAAGCCTTTAGTAGAGAATGAGGTGGAACAGAGGGGGTTTAAGGTAAAAAGTGGATGCCGACTGCAAATCATAGTTAGTATGGGAATACCCGACATGCTGCAACTAGAGTGGGTGCACTTACCACCACTTTAATGGATGGCCGTCCGTTTAGCATGGCAAGGTCCCCTGAACCACGCTAACTGCAAGAGGACATGCCAGAAATGCACCCAACAGTTAAAGCGGGCAGACCACACCTCCTACATAAATTTTCAGCACTTAGTGCACTCTAAGTTGCCAAAAATTAGCACACTTTATTAAACATGTCCCAAAGAATTGTAATGGAGATACAAAATGGAAAAAACACCCAGAGCATAGTATGTTGCAGAAGGTGGTGGCTATAATACGAGATACCAATTCTTCCTAGATTCAGCTCAGTTTTACCTAGTTATTCATTTTTGCTCGATACACTTCAGTGGTTTAGATTTGGATTCAGTAGTATAGTTGTGTTCATCCACCTTAAAAGGTTAATTTCTTTTTAATTATCTATACAAGGTGATGCCTTTTAACTGGACTAACTTGATACAATTTTCTGACTAGCTTACAGAGGTTAAAACCTTCTTCCTGGTCCTCATGTACTGTCCTTTCAGGAAGTACGTTTAAACCTCCTAAAGATATACATTTTTTGACTAAAGTTGGTTTCAATGTCAAATTACTGCCACATTCTCTCCTGATCTCTAGAGGGTAATTTTATACAGTTTTTTTGTACATAAAAGGGCTTTTATAAAAAGTTAGCCCATGGGTATATATGTGAAAGGTGTGTGGCAACAAAACAGCATATACTTTCATGGAATACATAAGCTCGTTCTCAGGTGGAATTTGGGCAGAGCACGGGCAGTCACAAAAAATGCATGATCTTTATAAAATACTCATGGCTGTTGTATTGTACAGGTACATTACCACCAGATCCCGATATAGTGTATATGTCCGCAGCTTCAATCCACCCATCATTTCTCCAGGTTTATCCTGTCTTTTATGCACATACATAGGCAACTATAGGGCCCCTTTTACTAAAGGGTGCTATGGTGTTGCACCTACTGCACCCATAGCGCTGAAATCCATAGCGTATTAGGTGCAATACCACTGTGCTAACTGTCAGGGGTGTGGAAAGCATGTTGCTAGTAGTTAACACTCTTCACCCTGTCCTATTACAGGCCAAAATTAGCACAGGTGCACTTGCCTATGGAAGTGGTGGTAAGTGCACCCACGCTAATCACTTGCCTTGCAGTTAGCGTAGGGTGTGTTGACTGCAAAGTGCTCAACCCGCCCACTCTCTGCCACTAACCCGCTCACTTCCAACCCCAAAACATGTCACAAAGCATGAAAAATTGGGCCACACTATCTGTACTGGCCCCATGCTAATAGCATGGATAAGGGGGCACCTAAGTGTCTTTATACAATAGGCTAAATGAAGGCACCTTCTTACCCTAGGCAACCTGTTAAAATGGGCACATTGGGAGGTCATTTCATAAGTTTCACAGAGCAGAGCTCCATATTCCTTCTTTTAGATCATACCATGTTAAATACAGCGATCAAAGCTCCCATATGCCACAACACAGAGTAAAACTAATATTCAGCTCGAGCAATCACCTTGACATGCAGGGAGATCATGTATCTCCCTAGCAAGTGGAAGCTTTGGTTTTGGATTTCCAAACCTGTCCTTTGAGCCTCAAAGCTGGATGAGTTTTCAGAACATCTGCAAAGCAGCTCGGCATATGCAGATTTACCTCATACATATTCATTGTGGATATCCTTGAAACTCAACTAGCTGCGTGCTCCATGGAATACGTGTGGAAGCCCAACCTTAAAACTATATATGTGGTAAGACTGGATGAGAACCTTAGAGACATTTCTTGCACAGATTGTGTGAAGATAAAAATACCCCAAGCCGCCAATGTGGAGACAAAAATAAATACATACATTTTTAAATTACATGATTTTGGCTGCCTGAACAAGGAAAAATGTAGAAGATGCTAAAGTTTGGCCTGAATTTGCATATGCTGGATTTCTTTGCAGAAATCCTGAAAACTCAGCTGGCTGTGAGGCTGCTTTTGGATCCTGACCCCCTTATCCTTCTGTCTACACCCATGTGTGTTTTAATCATTTCCCATAAAGATTTGCTCTAGTCGCGTCTGTTCTATTTGACCGTCTTAACAGATTGTAAGCTCTGAAGAGCAGGGACTCTTATGTGTACAAGGCTGCATATGCCTAGTAGCGTTACATAAATGAGAAGTAGTAGTGGCACAAATCATTAATCAGACTAAATACGTACCATAAAATAATGGATCTTTGGGAGGTTTGCGAATCACCAAAACTTGTGCCAAGAGAGCTACAAAGATTAAAACCAGTCCTCCAACAGTCGCAATAGCCCAAGCACTGCAACAATCAGAACATGTTACAGTTTTTTTCCAGCACAAACTATAGTCACCACACACAGCACATCAATTTCAACAGAAAATTTTAAAATATTGTAAGCTGCCTACCCCACTCCCATCATGTACACATTGGATCTGTAAGTCATAACCATTGATGGAGCAAAATACAGTGGGATTGAACACATTTCATGACATCATCATCTGAAAACAGAAGTTACCCAGACAACCTCATATAGCTGAAATTAAAAAGAAATATTTGCATGAGGCAGATTCAGCTGCTTGGTGAGAAAATTAGCATTCTTCTATGCGAGACCATGCACAGAGTAGCTTCTTCTAATGAAAGGACCCTTATGGGCATAATATGGGCAAATCCTGCTTTTCCCCCAAGACCACTAAGTATGTTTGTGTGAACTGGGATGCAAATTAACAGCTAAAAAGGATGCGTCTTTATGATGTATCCCAAGTGGTGCATCATTAGGGTGTTGTGCATTTTCCATGAATAGAAGGCAAAGTCAAATTTAACTTCTGTTCCCTTCATTTTCTGCACATCAGCCAAAAAATCCAGAGTTGTAAAGGTTATATAGCAGTGCAGTGAAGGAATAGCATACTGGCTTAGTAATCAAGAAATCAGGATTTGATACTCCTTGTTTCCTTGGGCAAGTCACTTAACCCTCCATTGTCTCAAAAGAAAAGCCTGGCAATCTACTTCGTTACGCTGCCAAGAAAACCCAGGAGCTGCTGGGTCACCAGGAGTCAGTACGGACTTGAAGGCACACATTGCATTTTGCATAGCAGTGTACTATAACCATTCCACTAAAAGAGCAGGCATGCTGAGGTCTTTCAGCAGATTCGGATACAATTTTAAGAAAGAGAGGTTTATGTGGACAAGAACGGCACTAGGAAGTGCCAATGTTAACGCTACCTCTTTTCACTGGCCTGTGTCACTGGAACTGACTGGATGGGTCTGAATACAAGGTGAAAAGACCATGGCCCACCTAAGCCCACTCATGGCTATGCCCTGATGGACAAAGAACAAGAAATGTCCACTACATGAATATTCTTTTTTCAAACAACTGCAAAACAAAACAGAGAAAAGAATCCACTATACTAAATTAGAATCATGAAATCATACCATCAGAAATATTTAAAAAAATATTACTGGAAAATCTTTGATGCCATCCTTAAAGGAAGGAAATACAAAAATCTCAGTCTAAACATCAGTGCATTATATTTACTCCAGAGCATTCCAGGTGTCAAAATACTTAGATTATGTCTTAACTGAAGTCTGAATCTTCTCTTTGCCCCTTAGATGTGTTTTTTTTCCATAGGACAGTGGATGTGATGCAAACCATCTTAATCTGCTCACCAGAACTGCGTGAAAATGGCAAGAATGAATAATTCTGCAATTTTAAAAGGTGGCAATCTAATTTATTTGCATCATTTGCATCCATTTCTTTCTTCAGTTTTCTTGCTGGCTTACCTTTTCCTCCAGCAGTTTTATTCTTGATTTTCTCATGCTGTTTATGACTTCCAGTTCAATTAAATGCTGGGTGCAGTGAGCCCTGATCTGCAGTTACCTAGGACATTGTTGCACAAGTTCAGCCTCAGGGGCAGCAAACAGGTCACCTTATCAAGATGTCACTAATGACTATGCAAGCACAACATTGTGTGCACTGTATGCAAATCTCTCATGTTGATTAGGAATATCCCGGAAAAAAGACCCGTTTACAAGCCTCAAGGACTTAACATGGACACCCCTACCTAACCTATGAGCTGGAAAAAATACAGTGGTTTACCAACCTTTTTGGTTATGTAGACCCCTTAAGCTTCATAAGGTTCAGAGACCCCCAAGTTCATCCCCAATACTCTTCCTGGACCCTTTCCCCTCAGTGCCAAGCCTGCCTTCACTAGCCCTCTTTAATTGCCCTTCCTTTTCCCACCTCTACCAGTATGTCTTTCTGCCTCCAGCCAGTTCCCACTAGTCTCAGTATCTTTCTCCACCACCACCCCCCCCCCAGCCAGCTGCCTACATTCTTTCTCTCTCTCTTCCCTCCTAGTCAATACCTATCAGTTTCTCTTTCATTTTTTTTCCTTTTCTATGTCCTGAGGACTCCCTTTAATGGTCTCAGACCACAAATCACATTTTGGAAACCACTGCCATACACCCCTTCATCTCATACAACTTCCCCGTTAGTATAGCCAGCACAACCTTTACAGTTATAGTATAATGCTCTGCTAAAGTGCATGTGAGAGGCTGGACCTCACTCTCCAGGAAGCCGTGCATGCTGTCTTCACACCATCCTCATCTACTGAATGGACCACGTTATTCAGACTTAGAAAATGCCTATGGGCAAACCTTATGCCCCTGCTAATAATCTTGATTCTAAGTGTGATGGATGGAATTAAAGAGACAGTGTATAGTGGAGGATGTGACTATGCCTTTAAGGAAATGAAAAGAGAAGCACTGAAAAGGAAGTAGCGTGAGTGAATGACGTTGTGGAAATAATGGTGGTAAGAAGATGCTGCGAGTAAGATGGTTATTTCCTTATCCTTTTAAACAGCTAAGTAAAAGGCGAGGAAAATGCGTTCTCATAGAAGGCAGGAAATCTGTCGTTTGTGGCTTCTTTCTTCTCTACTGGCAAGAAGTGGTGCCCCCAAACTGGCAGACCCACAGCAAAGTCTCTTTTCTGTGGGACACAGCCTCTCTCCCCTCTTCTGCCAGTGAGACACGAATTCCTCGCAGCATGTTAACGTTCATGCCATAGCGGGATGAAGTCCCATGCCTGCTTGCTTGTCTAAATTCCAATGTGTGTGTTTGTTTGTACAAGCACAAGCCTATGTGTATGGACAGACGGACAGATATTCCTTAATAGCTGGTATCATTACAGCAAAGCATGCCTAAAAATGGGTAGCTAAACTGAGGGTAAATTAAATGCACAGATGAATAAAGGATATAGAACTGGTATCCGTTACAGAGTGTGTAGCAAGATAGTCCTGAAGGAGTATGAGTGAATAGTCAGTCATCACAATGATTAAAGGCTTGGGAAAAAAGCTACTTTCACCTGCTTTCTGAAGCTGAAATAGTCTTGAGTTAGGGGTAGCCCCACTAGGAGAGAGCCATAATGTGGGAGCTACACCTGAGATGGCTTGCAGGTGGGTGGCCACATCATGTGATTTCCTCTGGCGAGGATACAGTTAGAGATGCTCCTTGAGGAGACTAATTATTTTAAGGATTCTGGCCCACTTTGTCTGAGGTCCTTGAAAATCAGAGATAAATTATGTAATTTTTTTCAAATTCCTGGCTGCATCCTAAAAACAAACAAAAACAATCTGACAATCGTGGAGACCAAGGGCTGCGCCTATGGGATTGTGCACATGCTGTGCAAGGACTTAAAATTATGCACTTTAACTTGTACCATTATTTTTGTTACAGCAAAAAACATACACTTAATAAAATTTAAACATTTAAAACTCATCAGGTGGATAAGTAGCCCAGTGGTTCTAAGAGCAATAGTCTAGCACCCAAGAGATCTGGGTTTGAGTCTCACTGGCATTCCTTGTGACGTTAGGCATGTCACTTTACCCTCCAGTGCAGTGCCTCAGAAGAAAAGGCCTGGCAATCTACTTCCGGTCATACTTTGCCAAGAAAACCCAAGGGCTACTGGGTCGCCAGGAGTCAACATTGACTTAATGGCATAAAAAAACCACACGCATGCGAGTTTAATACTGACAAACTAATACTTTTGAAAAACAAAAATGTCAGAAGTATAGTGAATAAAAGCCTCAATCTTTTTCTATTTACACCATTTTCATTTTGGTGCAAAAACTAATGAAAATTCTCCTTTGATTCAGATTTTCACCCAGATCTTAAATCTGTTGCAATACTTGCACAGGAATACTATTTTCTCTCAAATTTTGGAAGGAAACGTCATTATTCGATAATGCACTCTTATTTTGTGCTATCATCTAATGTTCAAAAGGTTCCAGAAGTTCAAAAAGTATACACTTTGAAAGCACCAAGATCTCTCAAAAATCCAGTTTCTGCCCCATCTTTAAATCTGCCCCCAAAGTAAGTCATGAAACTCACTCGTAAGACAGGGTATGTGGAGTACGATCTCAAGTTCCCAAATGAACTGCTAACCTAATAACGAAGAGCAGGAGTAAATAACACACAATTGCCTTTGTTTATAGCGTCTTTGTTCCCTGCAATTTACAAACACTCTAGTCATATTAAACACACTTCCTCTTCTACTGCACCCCGACATTGTTCACTCCTCTTATCGCTTCATGCGGCTCTGGTAAAACCTGCTATTTTATTATATTGGTCTTTCACCACCACAATACACTCAAAAGCACCTTAAAATACATATTCTTGTCTTTCACCGCACGCAGTACGATCGCCACTGTTGCCTTTGTTTACTTCTCTGTGCTTTGCCAAAATTACTCAAGCAGTATCCCCTGATCGTTGTGCATACTGTCATAGCAGCGTGTACACTACGCACGACCTTTGCCAAAAGCAATAACTAAATGCCAGAACAGGACAAACTAAATAAACGAACCTACAGTCATTTAAAGCAGCTTCAACACAAATCTTTCAAGAAATGACCCTAAAAAGCCCAAGGCAGTTTCTTCTGTGAATGCGGCTCTTGACTCGTAGAAAGACGGTGCAAAAAAATAAGCTAAATAACAACCTACCTACAACTCTTCGTATTATGCTCCCTACAGTCAGCACAAGCACGGGAGCCGCCCCTGAACGGCAGTTCTGCTTTTATTCGGCCAGCGCTGCAAAACTATTTTAAGAGGAAATCTGACTTTCCAGCTCTCAGATCAAACGTTTGTCAACGCCTTACAGGGACCGTCGCTGAAACCTCAATAAGCACAACGCAGCTCAAGTGCAGAGAGGTAACCGAGGCTAATCCTCCCGCCGCACCACGCGGGGCTCTGCCCGGTCCTTACGCCCGCCGCAGCAGCTGCTTCTTTTCGGATGCCGGAAGGTTTCGTTCAGGCGCCCGCCGGCTTTTGTCAGGTTTGCGGTCGCCGGAGCCCACCGTCTAGATCTGCGAAGCCGCGGCCCGACGCTCAGCCCCATCCCCTTGGGCTGATTCCGCTGCCGCCGCGCGCCAGCCGCAGACATGAAGCCGGGGAGGGGAGGGGGAAGGTCGCGACTCACCTTCGGCAGGCAGCGAAGCAGTTGACAAGGTAAGTGACGGGTATGGCAGTGAGCGAGAGGACGAACACGCCCGTCGCAGCCGAGGCGCTCATGCCTTTCCGTCAGAACCGCTCGCCCTGCCGCTTCGCGTAGCTCGTGCAACTTCTGTAGAAAGAGTTTTCCGTCTCGCCAGCATCCCTTCGCGGGCGGGGCCGGGGCGGCTGCCGAAACCCGAGCCGCCCATTGTTCCAGCCCTCAGAGGCCAGGGGGCGCGCGAACACCTACCCGAGCTCCGTCTCGCGTCAATGCAACGGAATTATCTGTATTGTGTGACATCATGGGACCGAGTTACCCCCCCAGCCAATCAACTTCCGAATCCGGGGAGGGCGCAGTGCTGCTGCATTCCGCTGCTATCCACTTGGCCCTACGTCTTAATTAGTTCTATGTGTTTTGCAAATTACAAACACGACAACTAGTAATTACTAAGTTATAGGCAATTTTCTTACATAGTATGGACATAAGTGAATATATACCTAACGTTTGAACAAGGCCTGCAGGAGGGAAGAGAAGTCATTACCCTGCCACCCCCATCCTTCCAATCGCAGCGACAATATCACTTACAAGCAGACAAATTGACGGAAATAGAAATAGTGATGCATGCCTTTGTTTAGGGGTGAACCCACCGCTCTGTGTAGGACACCCCTCTTTGTTGAGAAATTAGATAGTTTATTTTGCTTTTATCCTGTTGCTGTAAAGGGATCCACCGTGTCTGTCCCATGCCATTTTGAATTTTGTCACTGTATTTGCCCCCACCACTTCCATCGGGAGGGCATTCCAAGCATCCACCACCCTTTCAGTGAAAAAGTATTTCCTGACATTGCCTTTCAATTTACCCCCTTGCAGTTTCATGTTATGCCCTCTAGTTTACAGCTTCCTCTCTGCTTCTTTTGTCACCGTTGACCACAACCTTCTCCTCTATACCCTGTCCTTGTAGCAGCAGAGCGCAGACAAACCAATGATACCAGGAGTCTGTTCAGAAGGTCCAAATCATTTATTTGTGCACAAGTCTCAAGCAGAATCAAATTCAAAATGGCTGAGCAATGTTCTCTGGCAATACAACAACTTTTATAGACTTTTGCTCCATTCTAGGTATAGGAAAACATTTCATTGGTCCCGGTAACCTCCCGTACCCCTTCTATTGGTCCCGGTACTGATATGATTATCCAATTATGTACTTGGAGTGGGCTCAGCACCTGCTCACCCCCCTTCTAGTCCCAATTACAATGGCCAGTTCACCAACTTGTTACTTTCCTACTTCCAAGGCCATTGGGCTAGTTAGTACGTGCGGGGAAGCAGGGCTCTGTAACCTTTCTGTCAGCAGTTTTAATTAAATCCCTTACAGCTGTATTCTCTTATCAGTGGCTTTTAAACATATTTTTCTGTATTTTTCCAACTTTCAGTTCTGCTTGTCTAAGCTAATCCAATACTTTTACTGAGTTTTAATTCTACAATAGCAGCATGTTGGGGGATGTGTAATTCCTATGGGCCTCTTCACAGGCTTCATTTACAGGTCAAGCTAGTTAGGCCTGCCTGCTTATGTCAGACACTGTGGATCACAGGCCTTCACCTGCCACATCCTCACTTGGCTTTAAGGGCTCTGTACTATCTTGGTTCTCCTCCTGTCTTCCCACATCACTCCTTCAGTGTGTGTTCTTGTGGCTCCTCCCCCTCCCCTACCCCACTCCCAGTTGGGGTACCCCAAAGTTCTGTCTTGGGTCTACTCCTTTTTTCTCTATATACCCAGTCCCTTGGCATGCTTATCTCTTCCCATCTGTATGCGGATGACTCCCAAATCTACCTCTACACCCGAACTTTCTCCGGCAATCCAGACCCGGATCTCTGCCTGCCTTTCTGACATTGCTGCATGGATGTCTCACCGCCGCTTGAAATTGAACATGGCCAAGACTGAACTTCTTATCTTTCCCCCTAAAACCTCCCCTCCTCTTCCTCTTTTCTCAGTCTCTGTGGACAACTCTGTACTCCTTCCTGTCTCCTCGGCCCGCAAACTGGGGGTAGTCTTTGACTCCTCTCTCTCTCCTTCTCCACACACATCCATCTCGTAGCTAAGACCTGACGTTTCTTTCTCTATAACATTAGCAAAATCTGCCCTATCTGAACACACTACTAAAATGCTTATCCACTCCCTAATCGCCTCCCATCTTGACTATTGTAACCTACTCCTTGCTGGTCTCCCCTTGAATCACCTCTCTCACCTTCAATCTGTTCAATATTCCGCTGCACAACTAATCTTCCGCCAGCCTCGTCATGCCCATATTACTCCCCTTCTCAAGTCACTCCACTGGCTCCCTATCCATTTCCGCATCCAGTTCAAACTTCTCCTGCTGACCTATAAATGCATTCACTCTGCGGCTCCTCTGTACCTTTCCTCCCTTATCTCTCCTTACAACCCCTCTCGGGAACTCCGCTCTTCTAGCCAACTGCTTCTATTTATGCCCCTCTCGTACTGCCAACTCCAGACTTCGCTCCTTTCACCTTGCTGCGCCTTACACCTGGAACAAACTACCCCTATCTGTACGCCAGGCACCCTCTCTGACCCTCTTCAAATCCAGGTTGAAGGCTCACCTCTTCGCTGCTGCCTTTGGATCTTGACTCACCTAATCTCCTTCCCCCCCCCCCATTTACCCCTCCCTACACCTTCTGTGTTTGTCTTGATTAGATTGTAAGCTCTGATGAGCAGGGACTGTCTCTTATTTGTCTGTACAGTGCTGCTAATTTACCAAGGTCCTCTTGAAATTTTTCACAATCCTCTTGGGTTTTAACAACTCTGAATAATTTTGTGTCATCTGCAAATTTGATTACCTCACTTGTTATTCCCATTTCCAGGTCATTTATGAATATGTCAAAAAGCAGTGGACCCAGCACAGATCCCTGGGGTACACCACTATTCACCTTTCTCCATTGGGAAAATTGGCCATTTAGCCCTACCCTCTGCTTTCTATCTTTTAACCAGTTCCTGATCCACAATAGTACACTGCCTCCTATCCCATGACTTTTTAATTTTGCCAAGAGTCTCTCATGAGTGACCTTCTCAAAGGCTTTCTGAAAATCCAGATACACTATATCAACCGACCCATCTTTGTTTACCTGTTTATTCACACCATCAAAGAAACAGAATGTTTTTACCTTCCTTATCAGGGCTGGCCCATCTACTAGGTGGGATAGGTGGCTGCCTAGGGAGGCAACCTACTACTACTACTATTTATCACTTATAGAGCGCCACACACGCAGTGCTGTACAGCTAACCAACAAGAGGCAGCCAGCATACAAGAGACAGTCCCTGCCCGTCAGAGTCATGCTCATCGGGGCTTACAATCTAGTCAGAACATTACAGAGCATTGGTTAGAATAGTGCAAGGCACAGTATGGTCAATAAAATTTGGTCATGAGAGTTGACGGGGTTAAGATAAGATAAGATAAGGATAGAAGTCAGGATCTGAAAGCGACAGTAAAGAGGTGGGTCTTCAACCTGGATTTGAAGAGGGCCAGGGAGGGTGCCTGGCATATAGACACTGGTAAGCTGTTCCAGGCGTGAGGTGCAGCAAGGTGAAAGGAGCGGTCGGGAGTTAGCGGTGCGGTGAAAGGCATAGATAGAAGTAATTTGCTAGCGGAGCGCAGGTTCCGAGAGGGGATATAGGGAGAGATAAGAGATGAGAGGTATTGAGGGGCCACAGAGTGAATGCATTTATAGGTCAGTAGGAGAAGTTTGAATTGGATGCAGAATTGGACAGGGAGCCAGTGAAGCAACTTGAGAAGAGGAGTAATGTGGGCATGGCGAGATTGGCAGAAGATTAGTCGAGCAGCGTGATGTTGTATAGATTGAAGAGGAAGGAGGTGACTGACAGGGAGACCAGCAAGGAGTAGGTTGCAATAATCGAGGCGAGAGGAGATTAAGGAGTGGATAAGCGTTTTGGTGGTGTGTTCAGAAAGGAAGGGGTGGATTTTGCTAATGTTGTAGAGAAAGAAGCGACAGGTCTTGGCTACAAGCTGGATATGTGCGGAGAAAGAGAGGGAGGTGTCAAAGGTAACCCCTAGGTTGCGGGCCGAGGGAACAGGAAGGATAGTAGCTCTGTCCACATAGACTGAGAAAGGGGGAAGAGGAGGGGAGGAGTTGGGGGGAAAGACAAGGAGTTCAGTCTTAGCTATGTTCAGTTTCAATCGACGATGAGACATCCAGATAGCGATGTCGGAGAGGCAGGCAGAGATCTTGGATTGGGCTGCTGGGGAAATATTAGGTGTAGAGAGGTAGATTTGGGAGTCATCGGCATAAAGATGGTACTGAAAGCCATGGGAGGAGATAAGCACGCCAAGGGCTTGGGTGTAGAGAGAGAAAAGGAAGGGGTCCAAGACGGATCCCTGGGGTACACCTATGTGGAGCGGGGTAGGGGAGGAGGAGGAGTCGCCAGAGCATACACTGTACTGCATCTCTGTGGGCAGTACAGCACCCATGGTAGGCCATGTGCTTCAGTATACATGGCCTGCCACTTTTGACCCCCTCTGACAGAAAGTTGTGTCTGAGTGGGGTCAGAAGTGGCAGGCCTTGTGTGCCCAAAGTGCATGGCCTCCCATGGCCACTGCCTCCGCTGCGCCATGCCAAGCCTTCCCCTCTCCACCAACCCTGCTGACAGAATTAGCAGCGGCATAGATCAGAAGAGAGGGGCAGCATGGCTGGGGCTTCTGCCTAGGGTGGCAGAAACCCTTGGGCTAGCTCTGGTCCTTATGTTCATAGAAGCATGGCAAACTATCACATTGGACAAATGGGCTATCAGCATAGTTGATCAGGGTTACAGAATAAATGTCATCAATTCTCCACCAAACAGAGTACTTCCCACGAGATCAACAAAACAATTGCAGTACATGTCACTTTTGGCAGCAGAAATTCAATTTCTCCTGCAGTCTTGAGCAGTAGAAGAAGTGCTGAAATCCGATAGAGGGCTAGGATTTTATTCAAAATATTTCCTCATTCCAAAAGTCAGAAAGATTATGGACCTCAGAAACCTCAATACTTACATCAAAAAGGAGAAATTCAGAACAAATACATTAGTAGCAACTATTCTGCCACTCATGTGTCAGGCATCCTTGTATCTGAAATACACCAACACTTACATGCCAATTCACCCACAACACTCAAAATGTCTAAGATTCAGTGCTCTAGGAGCCCAGTCCACTACCAATACCGAGCACTCCCCATTAGCCTCTCATCTCCATAAAGTGTCTTCACAAAATGTCTAACATTAGTGGGGGCCCATATTAAGAAGAACATAAGATATACCATACTGGGTCAGACCAAGGTCCATCAAGTCCAGTATCCTGTTTCCAACAGTAGCCAATCCAGATCACAAATACCTGACAGGTTTCCAAAAAGGTACACAGGTCCCACAATGCTCATCCCGAGATAAGCAGTGGATTTCCCTGGTCCTATTTAATAATGGTCTATGGACTTTTCCTCCAGGAACTTGTCCAAACCTTTTTTAAATCCAGAGCTATTTGTTTATCCTTATGTCAATAATTGGCTGAAAACAGCCTAATCTCCAGAAGACACTTCACATGCACTCTGCTTCACAATCTCAAAGACCAAGATTTTCTCATCACTAATTGGACAACCAGGATTTGGATTAGACTTGGTAAATGTCTCTGATAGTATACTTAGACATAGATTCACAGAATTTCTACCACAAGAATATGGCAAAAGAAAAATCTTTGGAGTAAATCTCTACAGCAGGAGTCAATAGATTTACAAGGCAAAAAAATCCAGTTAGCATTTTCCATAGAGCTTCAGACCAGACAAGCTTTGGGCCAGTCAGGAAACAGGAAGAAAGATCACCAGTAATACAAAACACACTTAACAGCAGACTGGCTAGAGCCAACTCTCATGGCAATATGATAGCTTTTCCTACACGATGCCTGACTTGCAAGATATTTGACTTCTAATCCAAAAGTCACAGATTTTAGGCCAGCCTGACTGTGAGGAAAAAAAGCCAGCTGATTTTTTTTTAATCTGCCTGAAACCTCTAGTAACCTTTAAGCTATGTTTTTCATTTGGGCAGCAACCCAGGCTGCTACCTCTTTAATAAACAAAATTGCCCTGAAATAAAAATTTATAAAAACAAACTGACGCAAAATGAAACTTTATTAAAATTAAACTAAATACACCTGCAATGACACATGAAACTAAACAAAATTGAATTTCTGCCTGCACACCCCTCTTAAGTCAACAAGATTTACGAGCTACTTAATCCTATAAATTGTTCCATTCCAAGCCTCTTAATTTACCTACTGCACCTATCCAATTCTGGCTTAGAAAACAAAATCAGTTTTGTCTCCATTTGACAACAGATACAGCGAGGTTTGATGATTCAGCATCTCCTATTACTCACCACGTTATTTATTTTATTTATTTAATAGTATTTATATACCACCTTTTCCTTAAATCAAGGTGGTTTACAGTAAACTCAATTTTTACCTTGTGAAACAAGGTTGATTACATTAAACTCTATCATTGAACTCAACCATTTACATTATAACAAGGTGTTTTAAAAAACTCTACAACTTGGAGACATCATAGTGTCATAGCAGTATGTTTCCATAACTTATTTACATAAGTAAACTATTTACAGTTTGTGGTCATGTTGTATGATCGTGTACATCTTTCAGTAGTCATTGTCCAGGTCTGGTGTGATGTTGCCGAAATGTTCAATGAATAGGAATGTCTTCAGCATTTTCTTGAATTCTTTAGCGTCATTCGTTAATCTGATATTGTTCGGTAGGGAGTTTCATAGATTTGACACATATAGTGAAAAGGCTCTATTTCAAGTGCATAGTGAAAAGGCTCTATTTCAAGTGCACTGCTTTGCTCTGGAGAATTCCTTTAGTGTGTGGTTAAAGTGTTTTTATTGTTTGTTCTAGACGTGCAGTTTCAGAGTGGTTTTTTTTAATTAGGTTTTGGAGTGATTCAGCTGATTCATTCTGGAGTATTTTAAATACAATAGTGATTGCCTTGAATCTTGCATGACTCCTGATCAGGAGTCAATGAAGTTGTACCAAGATTGGTGTTATGTGTTTACATTTGTTTGTTCCTGTGAGAATGAGAGCAGTGGTGTTCTGTACCATCTGTAGTGAATGGATTGTTGTCATTTTGGTAAATTGAGTTGCAAAAGTCCAGTACTAGTGTAATTATGTCCTGTAGGACCATTCTGAAATCATTGTAACTTAGGAGGGATTTTAGTTTCTGAATGATTTTTATTTTGTGGTAAGCGCTCTGTATTGTCTTTTTAATATGTGCTTGTAAGATTAAGTTCTGTTCAAAGATGACCCCTAGGTATTTAACTTCACTTTTGACAGCAATACACCCGTCCTTTGTAGCTATCGTGGAGGGATGGTTGAAGGTTTTGTCTCTTGTTATTGTGAGTGCTTCCATTTTGTTATCGTTTAAATGAGATTATGGCTAAAATCCCATAATCTCATGATTATGTGAGGCATTCAGTTATATTTGTTTAATCCGGGGTTTCAACATCAATGGCATGTATACCATGATGTCATTGACATAGATTTTGTAATGAATGTTATGTTTCCATATGACTTCATAAAGTGACTGAATGTATATGTTAAAAAGCATGGATGATAGTGGTGACCCTTGGGGGACTCCTTGTGTTAGTGTGAATGGAGAGGATGTTTCTCTCCCACATCTGACGTACTGTTGTCTATCCTTTAGGTATGATTGGAACCATTTCAAGGTGTTATTGTAGAGACCAATTTCTTGTAGGCGTCTTAGAAGTATGGAGTGTGACACTGAGTCGAAGGTGGTTGATATGTTGAGAAATATTAGGATAATGCCCTTTTTAATATTGTCTATTTCTCTGATGATTTGGTCAAAGAGAGTGGTTAGTAAGGTTTTGACCCCATGGTGTTGCCTGAATCCATGTTGATGTGGATCCAAGGGTCCATAGGAATTGATGTGGTCCTGTAGTTGTAACTGAACTGTCTTCTCTATTATTTTGGCCATGGAGGGTAAGCTGAAGACTGGTCGGTATGATTTGGGACTGTCTTGTCAGATATGGAGCTTTTTAGAATGGGCCTGATTGATGCCAGTTTGAGGGATGCAGGCATGTGCCCCTGTGCAAGGGATGTGTGTATGATGTGGTGGATAAAAGGGATGAGTAGTTCCTTAGCTGATTTTATCCATGTCACTGGACAGGGGTCAGTTGGTGAGGTTGTTGTGTTCGGCGTTGTTATGGTGTTTTCCACTTGTCTTTGTGTCAGGATAATAAATTCTCCCTATGTCTCGGTTTGTTGCGTAGGTTATTGGATTTGCTTGGTGGTGTCTTTGTTTTTGGCTGATTACTGAGCTGCTTCCAGATTAGGTAGTCTGCTATTTTGTTGTGGATGTATGATGTATGTCAGTGGAGTTTTCCTGTGAGGATTCTCTTGTTAGCATGTGGACTATTCCAAAGAGTTCTCCTGGTTTGTTCACTACCTTCATTACCAACTTTGTGTTATATTCCTGTTTGTGTTTGTTGATCATGTTGTTATAACCATTTTGCATAGTTATAGTAACATAGTAAATGATGGTAGATAAAGGCCAGTATGGTCCATCTAGTCTGCCCAGTAAAATGGCAAGAGTAGGTGCACCTGCTGCTCTGTGCAGGCCACCCCTCCCCATGTCTTGTTTAGGGGTGAACCTACCGCTCCGTGTAGGACACCCCTATTTGTTGAGAAATTGGATAGTTATTTTGATTTTATCCTGTTGCTGTAAAGGGATCCACTGTGTCTGTCCCATGCCATTTTGAATTCCATCACTGTATTTGCCCCCACCACTTCCATCGGGAGAGCATTCCAAGCATCCACCACCCTTTCAGTGAAAAATTATTTCCTGACATTGCCTTTCAATTTACCCCCTTGCAGTTATGCACTCTAGTTTTACAGCTTCCCCGTCTTTGGAAGAGGTTTGTTCGTTCATTATTTCTCTTTAAGTATTTAAAGGTCTGAATCATATCTCCCCTATCCCTCTTCTCCTCCGGAGTGTACATATTTAGGTCTTCGAGTCTCTTCTCATAAGACTTCTGACGCAGGCTCCAAATCATTTTGGTCACCTTCCTCTGAACAATTTCCAGTCTTTTTACATCCTTTGCAAGATATGGTCTCCAAAACTGAACACAGTATTCCAAATGAGGCCTCACCAGTGACTTATACAGTGGCATAAGTACCTCTTCCTTTCTGCTGGTGATTCCTCTTTGTATGCAGCCCAACATCCTCCTGGCTTTTGCCACTGCCTTATTGCACTGTTTTACTACCTTGAGATCCTCAGAAACAATCACACCAAGGTCCTTCTCCTGGTCCGTGCACACCAAACTCTCACTCCCTATCACGTACATATCCCTTGGATTTCTGCTTCCCAAGTGCATGACACGGAACGTCTTCGAATTAAATCTTAACTGCCAAGCATTAGACCATTCTTCCAGCTTTTGTAGATCTTTCCTCATGTTATCCACTACCTCAGGGGAGTCTACTCTGTTGCAAATTTTCATGTCATCTGCAAAAAGACAGACTTTTCCATTCAGTCCTTCAGCAATATCACTCACAAATACATTGAACAGTGCCAGGCCTAGGACCGAACCCTGAGGCACCCCGCTAATCACCCTCCTTTCATCCGAGTGAGCTCCATTTACCATCACCTTCTGTCATTTGTCAGTCAACCAATTTATGATCCAGTTCACCACCTTGGGACCCATCCCCAAACTACTGAGTTTATTGATAAACCTCCTATGAGGAACACTATCAAAGGCTTTGCTGAAATCCAGGTAGATGACATCCATCGCATGCCCCTGATCTAGCTCCCTGGTCACCCAGTCAAAGAACTCAATCAGATTTGTTTGGCAAGATCGTCTTTCAGTAAAACCATGTTGCTTTGGGTCTTGCAACCTGTTGGTTTTGATAAAGTTCACTATTTGCTCTTTCAGGAGTGCCTCCATTACCTTTCCCACCACCGAGGTAAGGCTCACGGGCCTGTAGTTTGTCACTTCTTCCCTGTCAACACTTTTGTGAAGAGGTACCACATCAGCCATTCTCCAGTCCTGAGGAACCTCTCCTGTTTCCAAGGATCTGTTGAAAACATCCTTTAATGGCCCTGCAAGAACCTCTCTGAGCTCTTTCAGTATCCTGGGATGTATCCCTTATGGTCCCATGGCCTTATCCACTTTCAGTTTTGCAAGTTGTTCTAACAAAATTATCTTCTGTGAATGGTGTGGTATCTACTTCATTCCCATTTTTATATTTGGGAGTCACAGGTGGTCCTTCTCCAGGATTTTCTTTAGTAAAAACAGAGCAGAAGTATTTGTTTAGCAGTTTCGCTTTTTCAATGTCACTTTCTAAGAGTCCGTTCCCAGCACTTCTGAGTCCTGCAATTCCACCTCTGATTTTCCCCCTCTCCCGAATATGCCTGAAGAAAGTTTTGTTGCCACACTTAACATCTTTAGCCATCTTTTCCTCTGCCTTTGATTTTGCTTTCCTTATTTCTCTTTTTGTCTCTTTTAGTTTGATCCTGTATTCCTTTCTGTGTTCCTCTGTTTGCAAGCATTTGAATTTTGTGAAAGCTGTGTTTTTTGCCTTTATTTGAGCAGTCACTTCTTTGGAGAGCCAAATAGGTTTCCTTCTTCTCTTGTTTTTATTTACTTTCCTTACATATTTATCTGTTGCCCCTTTTATTGCCACCTTTAGTTTAGCCCATTGCAATTCCACTTCCCTTATACCCTCCCACCCTGCCAACTCCTCCTTTGGGTACTTGGCCATTTTACTGAAGTCAGTGTTTTTGAAGTTTAGGACTTTGAGCTTGCTATGTTTGGCCTGTACCTTGGCTTTTATCTCAAAACACACCGTGTGATGATCGCTGCTGCTCACAGGGGCACCCACCCGGACATTCGACACGCTATCACCGTTGTTGAGCACTAAATCCAGCATCGAGATTTCCCTGGTTGGTTCCATCATCATTTGTCTAAGTAACACATCTGGGAAGGCATCCACAATTTTTTTCTTCTTTCCAGATTTGCAGAAGGAGTACTCCAATCCACATTGGGTAGATTAAAGTCACCTAATATGATCACTTCCCCCTTTGTGGCTATCTTGGCAATATCTATAATCAATTCATTATCTATTTCTTCGATTTGAGTCGGAGGTCTGTAGACTACAGCAATATGGATGACAGTGCCATCTCCTCTTTCCAACGCAATCCAGAGCGCTTCTTCTTTTCCCCATGTCCCCTGCATTTCAGTAGCTTTAATATTGCTTTTGACATACAAGGCTACTCCTCCTCCTTTTCTACTTTCTCTGTCTCTTCTGAATAGATTATAGTCAGCTATGGCTATATCCCAATCATGTAATTCATTAAACCATTGTTTTGTAATGCCACAATGTCCAAGTCCATTTCCACCATTAGGGCTTCTAGGTCCGAAACTTTGTTGGTTAAGCTTCGAGCATTTGTGCTCATTGCTTTCCAGCATTTAACTGGCTTGCATTGATTTTGTTCTGCCCACTTCTTCACACTTGTCGTTGATGTGTAGTTTAAAAGTGTGGCTGTTTCTGATGTTATTCTGCTTTTGCCGGGAGTGACATCCTGAACTTGTCTTTCCCCATCCATCACCCCCTTTTTCTAGTTTAAATGCATATCCACATACTGCCTGAATTTTTCACTTAGGATTCTTTTCCCTGCGAGAGAGAGATGTAGTTCATCAGCACAGTATAGTCTCTTGTTGGTCCATCTGTTTCCCCAGTCGCCTATAAATCTGAATCCTTCTTGTTTGCACCAGGTCTGGAGCCATGTATTAAAGCTGTTTATGCGATGCAGCCTTTCTGCCCCCTTACCAAGAACAGGTAGAACTTCTGAGAATGCTACAGTGTTAACAATGGGCTTGAGTTTCTCTCCCAGAGTTTGGAAGTCCCTTTGAACTGTAGAGGCACTGTTTCTAGCCAAGTCATTTGTACCCAAGTAGATGACAACATCAATTTTGAAGTGCTCACTTTCTGCGCTAAGTACATATTTAATGTATATCATGTGCCTCTGTGCTTGGCTATGTGGGCAGCAGGATATCATTGTTGCATTTATGCTGATGATATTCAGATTTTACTGACATTTCCAAAGGATTTATATGGAGTGGCTAATGTAATTCACAATAAATTAAATATGTTAAGAATCTTGGTTTGAAAAATTTTACAGCTGAAGCTTAATGTTAGAGCAGCTTTAGTAATCTGGTTTAAGAGATATAGAATGTCAGTAGATAGGGAGATTTCTCAAAGATTCTGCCATAAGCTGGGAGTCTGGCTTGACTCTCAGTTGGGTATGAGAGACCGGGAGTCACACATGGTGCAGAGTTCCTTCTTAGTGCTATTCCAAATTCATAAATTATGACCGTATCTTTCTGAAGCCAATCTGACTGCGGTAACCAGGACCTTAATTTTTCGTCATCTTGATTACTGTAATGCACTGCTGGTTGGGTTACCAGAAAAAGACATTCACCGCTTACAGCATCTTTGTTATGGAATATCCTTGCAGCAGATCTACGGTTGGAAGGGGATTTGCATGTCTTCAAGAAAATGCTTAAAGCATATTTATTCTGTTCTTCATACAGGGGTAGTTAGTAGTAGATTGTTTTTAAAGATTTTATTGTTATAGAAGGAGAGTGGGGTATGTTGGTTGGGTAGGTTGATGATTTAAAAATATTTTTATGTTTTTTATTTTGTTGTAAACCACAAGGAGTGGTTTCTAGATGTGTGGTCCAGAAATGGAAATAAATAAAATCAGAACGCCAGAACCCTTTTTTTTTGCATAAAATTAATTATTTTATGGATTGCTAAATATATTTAGATTTCCCTACAGCAATCCTCTGCTTGGTTATCAACAGCTGTGGAACTGCATTGCCTGCTGCAACAAACAAAGCAAAGTTGCTTATCTGTAATAGGTTTCTGTAAACATCAAGAAATGCAATTTCTTATTTCCCACCCTTAATTCCCACTTCAATAAGGATTAGCAGCTAAGTCATACACTGAGGGGGAGGGGCAGTTGGTGAGCATGCGGAAGCACCATGGGGAGGAAGTTGGCACTAATGTCATCAGGATGATGTCACCAGCTGTGGGACTGCATTTCCTGCTCTCTACAGAGAACTCCCGTTACATGTAACCAACTTTGCTTTCTCGTGTTGGTGTGTTTCACATTTTCTAACATGTTTTTTTTAACTGAATGTTTAGAAGTACTGAACTTATAGACACACTTTTGCAGTTTGCATAGATTTTATTTTGATATTTACAAAAATTAGTATACGTTAAAAGCCTTTCCTCTTCCTTTTTCCCCACATCAATAGGATAGGCAGCTTCCTGCTCCTCATAGCTGGGCCACTGATCATAAAGGCCCCAGTGATGTCAGTATACTAGCAGGAACAAAGGCTTTATCAGGTGAATCTCATCGGACATCCCCTCAGTCCTCATTCATCCTACAGCTGGGCTGCTGATCTTAAAAGACCTAGTGACATCAGCAGATGGTGCCCTTTCAAATGCAGATAAATCACAGTGGACAGCTCCTCAGTCCTCGATAGTGTGCACTTTTATGTGACACTCTTGTGGCGCAAGCAGAGTCACAAAGTTTGTACTTTCTTTATAAAATGCATGCATATATTTTATACCAGTTGCCAAACTTGTATAAAGGTCTTTGACGTCAATCTAGCTGTGATTTTTGTCAGGCTACCCCTAGCATTTTATAAAGACACACAGGGGGCCCTTTATTAAAGGGTGCTCAGGTGTTGCACCTAATGTGCCAATAACGCAAAAACCATAGAGCATTAGGTGCAGCATCAACTAGGTTAATTGTCAGGGGCATTGACAGCATTTTCCTGGCAGTTAACACGATTCACCCTGCCCTAAAGCAGCATAAGAATAGTGAGAGTACACTTACCTACACCTATTGAGGTTACACTTACCTACACCTATTGAGATAGTGATAAGTGCACCTGCACTAATTAGCCGCCTTGCAGCTCACATTCTCTGCCTCTTAACCTGCTCCCCTAATGCACCATGGAAAGTTAGTGCCAAAATCAAACGGCGCTAACTGTCACTGCCCCGTGTTAGCTGTTAGACTACCAGACCCGATCTAACAGCTAATGCCATTTAGTAAAAGGGCGCCATAGGCGGCCATGTGTTTTATAAACTAGAAATTGGTGCCTTCTTCATAGGTGACCTGTTGCAAAATTACCTTTCTCATGTAAGACTTCTGATTTTGGTGATTTAGGTGATGATGACAGAAATTGGGATGGCATGTGACTGTAGTGAATGATGGGAAATGATATACCAATTTTAAATTTTTAATAATAAGATCATGCAAAGAGGAAGTCAGCATCAGGCATCAGAGGGAACAGAAGGACAAAGATACCCATAGCATCGAAGGTTTAGGTAAGTGCTGTGGGGCTCTTTGAAATCATTGCTGCAGATCCTGGAAAGGGGCGGCAGCAGTGGCAATAGGCCGCTCCTGGACCATTGCCACTCTAGTTCAGGGGTCTCCAATTCCAGTCCTGGAGGGCCGCAAATCAGTCAGGTTTTCAGGATGTCCCAAATGAATATGCATAAAATAAATTTGAATGCAATGGGGGTAGTGCATGCAGATATATCTCATACATATCCATTATGGATATCCTGAAATCCTGACTGGTTTGTGGCCCTCCAGGACCAAAATTGAAGACCCTTGCTCTAGTTAACCACCTACTTTGTCTAATGGTCGCGCCAGCCTGCCTCCATTGTATGCAAATTTCTCTCATGCATTGTGGATATCCTGAAAACCCATGTGGCTGGGAGTCCCCCAGGACAGCTGTGGGAAACACTGTTCTAGGGGCTTAGCAAGTCAAGCTCTCATTCAAATACAAGCTATTGAGCTTCAGATGGAGGTGCCAAGAAGAATCGCTGTGATGAAGGTAAGCTGCAGCTAGATGATTAGTAAGAGATACTAGACCACAATAGTTTAAACACTGCTAAACCAAATTCCCAAATTAAAAACAAATAATCCTGCTCTTAACATGAAGTTGATGAACATAAGAAATGCCATACTAGGTCAGACCAAGGTCCATCATGTCCAGTATCCTGTTTACAACAGTGGTGAATCCAGGTCACAAGTACCTGTCAGGTTTCCAAAAAGGTACACGGGTTTGATAATGCTTCTCCTAGGGCAAGCAGTAGATTTCCCTGGTCCTCTTTAATAATGGTTTATGGACATTTCTTCCAGGAACTTGTCCAAACCTTTTTTAAACCCAGCTACATTAACAGGATAGTCTCAAAACAAATTGCACTATAGTGCTAGAAGATGAGACCCCCCCCCCCCCCCTCAGGTTGGAAGGCACTCAAATGGCTACTGGGGATGAACTGAACACTTCTCAGAGTAAAGCCAGCATTTATGATGTGGTTGGATCTGCTGATGTAGCTGTGCATGAAAAGAGAGTCAGAAGTTGCAAAGATACCTTATATATTGGGACATGGAACGTACGAAGCATGAACCAAGGGAAGTTGGAGGTGGTCAAGAATGAAATGGAATGTGTACAACTTGATCAGTGTCAGTGAACTGAAATGGACTGGCTTTGGGCACTTTGTATCTGATGATCATATGGTTTACTATGCTGGAAATGAAAGACAAAGAAGAAATGGTGCTGCACTGATAGTTAAGAAGAAACTTGCAAGAACTGTAATGAAATACAATGCAGTCAGTGAACACTTAATTTATATTTGTCAATGAGGAAAGACCATCAACACAACTATAATTCAGGTATATGCCCCAACAACAGCTGCAGTAGAGGAAGACATTGATGAGTTCTATGAACAAGTACAAGCTGAAATTGACAGAACATGCAAACAGGATATCCTGATAGTCATGGGTGACTGGAATGCAAAAGTTGGCAACAAAGAAGAAGGCAAAGTAGTTGGAAAATATGGACTTGGCAACAGAAACGAAGCTGCAAAAGGACTGACAGATTTCTGCAAGTCCCACAATCTATCCATCTCAAACACCTTCTTCCAGCAACACAAGCGCCGACTGTACACATGGACTTCACCCAATGGATTGTACAGAAATCAAATTGACTACATCTGTGGAAGACAACGATGGAAAAGCTCAATAACATCAACAAAGACAAAACCTGGAGCTGACTGTGCTACAGATCAACAACTACTAGTATGCAAACTCAAGCTAAAGTTGAAAAAGAGCAAGCCATTCATGAATGTAGCAAAATATGACCTTGAGAATATACCACTGAAATTCAAAGACTGCCTGAGAAATCAATTTGCAGCTTTAGATACAAATGACAGAGTTCCAGAAGAGTTATGGGATAACATCAAGAAGGTTGCATTGGAAGAAAGTGATGTTTCTACATAAGGTGAAAAAGCAAAAACAGCCAAAATGGATGACTGAAGAAACTCTGAAAATTGTCCAGAAAGGCAGAGAAACTAAAGCCAGATGAGAAAGAAAGGCAATCACAGAACTCAACAGAGATTTCCAGCGTGCAGCAAGACAAGACAAGGAGAAATACTGCAATGGCACATGCAAGGAAATAGAATCAGAAGCTATTACAACAAAATGGGCACAATTCACCAACAAACGAGCATTTGTGTCCTACGCACCCAGTTCATGGAACAACCTCCCACATAATATCAGAGCAATTAAGGACATCACTCAATTTAGAAAAGCCCTCAAGCACCACTTGTTCATCACACACTTTCACAATGCCCCAATTCCCCCAGCGCTGCATAGCATCACAAACACCACCCCACAACCTGATAAATAAAAGCTTACTCTAGTTAAGTGAGAGGAAGTAGTCCGTAATTGGAATGCACACTTATTCTCAATCCCTTCTCCCCTGTGTAACATTATCATAACATCAGTATGTAATTTGTACATAGTTTTCCCTGTTCTCTCTCCAAGTTGTTCTCCCTGTTTGATGTAAACTCGAGAATGCCTTGTGGTCCTCGAATCATTTTGTTAATTGTAAACCGCACTGACGATAAAGAGCGCAGTATAAAAGAAATGTTAAATAAATAAATAAATAAATAAATATTAAAGCAAGAACAAGATCAGCTTTTCTACAGCTATGAGAGTTAAAGAAAAAATTCCAGCCTCAAACTGGAATGCTACAAGATGCTCAAGGATCCATGTTGAATGATACTGAGAAGATCAATAAAAGGTGGAAAGAATATATAGAGTCATTATACCATAAACACACACAACACACACACAAAGAGACACTCGCAACCTCCCAAGCAAAGAGACCAAACAGACACAAATCAAACCCCAACACCGGCTCAAAGGAAGCACATGTAGTAACAACCTCTTCCACAAAGACAACAACAATTGAGCTCATAAATGCCAGATCCGTCTGCAACAAGATACACACTCTGGTAGACCACATAGAAGAGCGAAAGCCCGACATAATATGCATCACAGAGACATGGCTCAACCCTACCGACAGTGTACTACTCAACCAACTAGTACCGAACAACTACTCAGCATACAACTGCCCACGCACCCACAAGCGTGGAGGAGGAGTCCTAATAATAGCAAAAACAAAACTCAAGTTCAAGACACAGAACCTCACAGATACACAGCAGTGTAACACAATTAGCATCAAGAACAAGAATATTGCAATCTGCCTAACCTACAGAGCACCCCGTGCTCCACCCGACGAACTAGCCTTCACACTCGAAGAAGCCTGTGCCATAACAACAAACAACAAACCAGCACTACTAATCGGAGACTTCAACCTCAAGTCTGCCAATACAAAAGATGCAGAGGCCTTCCTTCAAGCAATGACCTCACTTCAATTCACACAGATAGTCAATGCACCAACACACAGACTTGGATCATCCCCAGACCTCATCTTCGCATCAAACTACCTAACTTCAAGAGACCTAATTTCTACACCCACCATCACCCCAGTACCATGGTCTGACCATTACTTAATCGAGACGAAACTGCAATCACAAGAAGACCGGACAAACGAAAGAGCGAACATCCCACACACACAAAGACGATTCAAGTCCTTTGACAAGGACGAATTCATACAGGACACAATACAACACTTGAACATTGACTCAGAGGACCTGGAGGAACAAGTTTCCAACTGGAACAGCGTTCTAGCTAACGCCGCCAAACCATCCGATGACAGGACCGAGAAACAACACCACAACAAGAGACAAAACAAGCCATGGTACTCAGCAAAAATACGACAGGAAAAGAGGGAGCTCAGGAAGATTGAACGGAGATGGAGAAAAAACAAAACTACTTCCGACCAACATCTTTACCTAACAAAGCAAAAACAATACAATGAACACATCAACCAATCAAAGAGAGAATTCCACACAAACCTGATAAATTCTTCCATCAACAAACCCAGAGAACTTTTCGAAATAGTAAAAACCCTAACAAAAGAGCAAG
Organism: Ichthyophis bannanicus; assembly: GCA_033557465.1. Lineage (NCBI taxonomy): Eukaryota > Metazoa > Chordata > Amphibia > Gymnophiona > Ichthyophiidae > Ichthyophis > Ichthyophis bannanicus. The sequence continues at coordinate 197,155,792 of CM066043.1, read as the reverse complement.
CAGCAGAAAGAGAAGTACAAGTGGATCCACAGAAATTCGCCGACCACATCAAAGACAAATTTCACTCCACAGAGCGCACAACACCCAGTGGAACCACCAGAACGAACGTACACCCCAAAACCTGGGGCACATTCTACTCACCCTCAAAAGAACAGATATCCCACATCATCTCCACAATCAACACAAGCACTGCTCCTACAGACCCTTGCCCAGTGTCATGGGTCAAAGCCACCAAATCAAGCCTCATACCAACCATTCATAAAATGGTACACAACTCACTCACTCAAGGACTCATGCCACAGCAACTAAAGCTTGCCTCAGTAAGACCAATCACAAAGAAAACTACTCTCGACAAAAAGGACCCAGCAGCATACCGACCAATCTCCAGCATACCCTTCCTCGCAAAAATAATCGAAAAGACGGTTCAACTACAACTTCAGGAACACATTGACGAACACGGAACTCTCGACGACAACCAACACGGATTTCGTCCCAACCATGGAGTCGAAACTCTACTGATCTACCTCTTCGACAGCATCATAAGAATAATTGACAACACCAGGAATGGAATTATAATGATCTTCATCGACATCTCCTCAGCTTTCGACACAGTTTATTTATTTATTTATTTATTTAACATCTTTTATATACCGCTTTATTTATAATCAGCGCGGTTTACATAGAACAAGAAAACATCAGATAAGGTACATGTTATCTGTTTTTTACATAGAACAAGGAACAAAAACTTGGATAACCGGGGAAATTATTTACAATGAATACAACACATTGGCTATTTACATATGAACAGAATAAAGCCTAAAAGAATTTTCATAGTATGAGAGAGAGGTGTGAAAAGTTATTGGGTTAGCAGAGGTGGCGTGTTAAGAACGGGAATGGTGCTATTTGAGTGATCTTGTGTTATTGTGTTTTCTGGGAAATATTTGATGAAAAGGTGATGCTTCAAGGCCTTTCTAAACTGGAAGAGGTCAGTGATGGTTCTAATTTGTGGTGGGAGGGTGTTCCATAGCTTTGGAGCACATAAACTGAAGGATCGGTTTACAGTTGCGGAGTTGTATTTTAAGGACTCTTTTGGAACTCTTAGCATGTTTAGTTCAGTGGTTCTTCTACTCCTGTTGGAAGGAATTGGTAGGATTAACTCCGAAAGTGAATGAGGAGCAAGCCCTTTTTGAGCTTTGAAGGCTAGAAGCAAGGTCTTGAAGGTAATTCTCGCTTGGATAGGGAGCCAGTGTAATTGTTTCAGGAGAGGTGTTACATGTTCTCTTTTTGGAACCCCGAAGAGTATTCTTGCTGCGCTGTTTAATGCTAGTTGAAGTGGGTTAAGGGTAGATTGGGGGAGCCCCTGTAATATACAGTTTGCGAAGTCAAAGTGCGGTATAACCAGAGCCTGGTAGACTGTACGGAAATCATCTGGATCAATCAGTTGGCGGAGGTGTCTGAGGGAGAGAATCTTAAAATAAATTGTCCTTACGGTGTTGGCTATGTGGGTCTTCATATCTAGATTCTGATCCAAGGTCACTCCAAGGTATCGGATGTGGGATTTTACTTGCAGCTTGGCATCTTGAACTTCAAGAAATGTGGGTGGTGTAAACTTAGGGTTCCTTGAGATGAAAAGAACCTCTGTTTTTTTGTTCTGGATTCTGAGATTTTGAGTCAGTAGCCAATCTGAGATGGCATTAAAACAGTTGGTTATGGGGGTGAGATTAATCTTATCTATGCAGAAAGGGATATATAGTAACACATCGTCAGCATATATCATGTAGTTGACATTGAAAGACTTGATAATGTTGCATAAGGGTTGCATGTATATGTTGAATAATAGTGATGACAAAGAAGAACCTTGCGGGACTCCTTGTCCTTGGTGAAATGGATCTGATGTTTCGCCATTTGAGCGGACCTGCTGCCATCTTTCTGAGAGGTATGAGATGCACCATTCGAGGGCCTTTCCACAGAGGCCCTTCTCTCTTAAGCGGGTAATGAGCAGATCGTGACAGACCGAGTCAAAAGCAGCCGCGATATCTAAGAAGATGAGGACAAAGCCCTGTTTGATGTTGTCAATACCAGAGTTTAAGTTGTTGAGAAGAGAGGTGAGGAGCGTTTCGACGCCGTGGAATTCCCTAAATCCATGTTGACAGGTATCCAAAGGCGCTTCAGTGTCGATATGATCTTGCAGTTGTCTGTAAGCTATTTTTTCAATTATTTTAGCAAGAGTGGGTATACTGGAGATAGGTCGGTAAGAGTCTGTTTTTTGTGGGTCTAACTTGAGGTTTTTTAGTAGAGGTCTGATGGAGGTCTGTTTGAGGGCAGCAGGGAATGAGCCGGTGTCAAAAGATAGGCTTATGATCTTGGATATTATTGGAGCAAGCTCTTTGCGAAGGTCTTTAATCCAAAAGGCTGGACACGGATCAGTATGTGCTGTGGATAAGTTGAGAGATGAGATTGTATCTTCAATTAGCTTCAGAGAGGGGGTTGAGAATGAAACTAACGGAGCTGGGAGCCCATGAATATTCGGGATAGGGGGTATTGTAATTTTATTTGTACAGCACATCTTAGATTGTATGTAAGAGGCATATTCTTGTGGGTTGATTTCGCACTGTTGTTCCTGTGATGGTTCCTTGGCTAATTTCTTGACAAGGGTAAATAGATCATGGGGTTTGTTTATAGCACGTTTAAGGGAGTCTGTATGATATAGTCTCATTTTTTCTGAAATGGCTTTACGGTGGGCGTCAAGGTGTTGCAAGTATGAGGTCTGATTGGTATTGGTGCGTGATCTCCTCCATTTCTTCTCGAGTTTTCGCAAGAGTTTTAGGGATTCTTTCAGATCTGATGTAAACCAAGGTGCCGTAACTTTTCTTCTTGAGGGGTTGATTCTGGGTGGACGGAATGAAATGTGGTTGAGTCTGTTATTCCAAGAAGTGATAATCTCATCCAGATTTAGGGTGGAGTCATTAAAGATTGCGTCAGTTTCCTCGAGGATCTGTTCCCTGTTAAAAGGTTGGAAGCTTCTGGATGTGGTATTTGCATATTTGTTTAGGTTCTTGACATCAGGATATTTAATCTTTTGAATGGGAATCTGGAACAAAATGAGATTATGATCTGACCATGGGACATCTGTAATTGATAGTATAATATTTTGAAGTTGATTGAGAGCTGATAGTGGGGCAAATATGAGATCCAGGATGTTACCTTTAGTATGTGTGGATTGTTGTATCACTTGCTTGTAACCTAAAGATTCTAGAGCATCTATAAAGGCATCAGATTGGTTGTCTTGTAGAGATGGTAGATTAATGTCTCCTAGGATCCAATTGGGTCTGTTTGGATTCTGTGAGTTGGAGGCAAGATTTATGATAGTTGAAAGGTCGTCTGGTGAAGGTGATGGCGCTCTGTAGATTAAGTTTATAGAGAGAATGCTGTTAGAGATAGAGACGGTCTCAAGGCGGTTATTGCTGGAAGAGTCGATCATTTTAAGTTGAAATTCAGCCTTGGCGAGGATAAGTACCCCTCCACCTCTTTTGCCTTGTCTACTGCTGATGAAGACGTCAAAGTTATCGGGGAGGAGCTGGTTAAGAATAATATTGTCTTCGGGCGATAGCCATGTTTCAGTGACCATAAGTATGTCAAGGTTATTAGATGTTATTATGTCTATGACAGCTGGCCATTTTTACGAAGCGAGCGAGCATTAATGAGGGCACATTTGAGAGGGCATGGTTGATTGTAATTTTCTGCGTTTGACTTTGTAGAGTGCTGGAGAGGTATGTATAATAAATAATGGTGATGAGAGCGGTGGTACCAATTTCCATTGTGGTGGTTGGTGCCTGACCATTTTTGCCAGTTGTTATGTACGATAGGTATGGAATTTTCTGAAGAAATTAGAGCTAGGATATCCGGTATAAGACCTATGAGAAGGAGGTATAGGCCTACTATAATCTTGAAGTGGAGGGCCATTGTGTGGGTGTGAGGAATGTTACTTGAGAGAGAGGTTTTAGAGAGATGGTTTGTACTATTGTGGTGAAGTATTACTATCTGGTTAGGGGAAGATTGTACACTGGAGATTAGTTAGTTACAGAAAGGTGTAACTGAAGCTTAGATAGTGAGAGGAGCAATTTGGTTAGGCAGAGCTAGTTCAATGGAGTGTAGCTAGGTACAAATAACAAATTACCAAATGTGAGAGGTACTGGGAACAGTGTATACAGATTAGAAACAATGTAGATATATGTGAGAAGTACTAGACATATGGGAGAAAATGTTACATGAGAGGATGCTGACAGCAATGAATGGCAACGTATTAGCAAGCACAATGAAATAACATCAAAGTTTGCACTATTGGAAAACCTTGTGAGCACAAATGTGAATACTAGCAAAGATATTAGTTGTAAGTATTAACGCATTTGTGATGTTTTCGAAATAGCAAATAAAGGAATATTTACTATCTGGAGCATGTAGTGATTAGCCAGTTGTGTGATATTTTTATAATCTTACATTACTTGTTGCATATGACCATTTCTTGCAAGAGCACTTGATATTGTAACTTACAGTCTATTTAGTAAATAGCTGGACTTGAGAGTGGCTGCTGGTTTTCAATATGCTCCTGGAGAGACTAAAGAACACTGGTATACACGGTACCACTCTGAAATGGTTCCACTCGTACCTAACCGAAAGACAGCTACAGGTCAAGGTGGGACATGACACCTCCCGACCCATAAACATCCAACAAGGAGTACCGCAAGGATCCGCACTCTCAGCACTCCTTTTTAACATCTACATCCAACCAATATGCAACATCATGAAAGAGAACAACATCCAATACACAATATACGCAGACGACATCATGGTATACTCCCCGATATCAATCGACAACCCGGACTTCTCTAAGATAACAGACTGCCTTACCCAAATGACGAAGTGGTGCCAAAACAACAACCTCGCAATAAACTACAACAAGACCGAAGCTTTAATCATCACTCGGAACCAAAGCTTCATACACCCACCAAACATAAAGATACAAAGCACCACGATACCGATAAGATCAGAGGTGAGATACCTTGGGGTTACTCTGGACAGTAAACTCAACCTCAAACCACACATAGACAAAACAATCCAAAAAGCCTACTACAGGATGCGAATCATCAGGAGACTGAAACCACTCCTCGCCCCAGAACACTTCCGTACCGTCTGTCAAGCACTGATAACCCCAATACTGGACTTCTGCAATCCGATATACCTTGGACTACCAAAACAAGCTCTCAAACCACTCCAGCTGGCACAAAACACTGCAGCTCGAATCATATCCGGAGCCGCAAGGCAGGAGCACATCACACCTACATTAAAGGACTTACACTGGCTCCCAATCAGTGCTCGCATCAGATACAAGACTATCATAAACCTATTTAAGATAAAAGAGCACACATCAGCCAACAGCCTCCACACGCTCATACAACCGGAAACCAGCGCACGTCCTAGAAGAAGTCAAACACGCAACCGAGTCAGTACCCCAAATGAATACAAGCACACACGCAAGGACACAACAGACAGAGCTCTCTCCATGGCTGCTCCAACAATATGGAACAATCTACCGGACGATCTAAGGGCAACTCCAGACCTCAAAGATTTCAGAAAACAACTGAAAACCATGCTGTTCATAGAGCACTATGGTCACATCACATAACCTAAGAGAATGGATAACAGCACTCCAATCCTCCTAAACAACTGTATGTATATAAAATGTGTTTTAGCACCACTGTAAATAGCCCACCTTGTACATAGCTCAAACAAATCAAGCACCCAACACAGCCCTCACACAACTAAGTTTCATCCTCACTGCATGTACAACGCACACACTTTACTTGATTGCTTGCTGTGATACCACCTTGATTATTAAGATAAGGCGGTTTAGAAATACTGTTAAATAAATAAATAAATAAAGATCAAAGTGGGCCAACAGCCATTTCAACCTATACCTTATGATCAGGAACCATTGGTGATTAAAGAAGTCGAAGCAGCATTGAAAGCCTTTGAAAAGAACAAAGTACTGGGCATTGTTGGCATTCCCACTGAGTTATTACAGCAATCAGATGAAGCTGTTACCATACTTACCTCTGCCAGGAAATTTGAAAGACAAATTCATGGCCAGCTGACTGGAAAACATCTGTGTTTATACCAATGCTGAAGAAAGGTGACCCAACTGACTCTGGAAATTATTGCACAATCGCTCTGATCCCACATGCCAGCAAGATTCTACTCAAGATCATTCAGCACAGACTACAACCATACCTGGAACAAGAACTGCCTAAAGTGCGAGCATGGTTCAGGAAAGGGAGAGGAACGAGAGACATTATCACGGATGTGGGATGGATCCTTGAAAAAACAAAAGAATACAAAAGGATATCTATATTTGCTTTATTGACTACAACAAGGCTTTTGACTGTGTAATCCATGAGAAACTCTGGGTCACGTTAAGAAGCATGGGTATACCAGAACACCTGATCGTTCTCTTCCACAACCTTTACACTGATCAAGAAGAAACAGTTCGAACAGAACTAGGAGAAACAGAATGGTTTACAATCAGTAAAGGTGTACAACAAGGCTGCATACTTTCCCCCTACCTCTTCAATTTATATGCAGAACAAATCATCAGAGAAGCAGGACTGTATGAAGACAACCGAGGTGTGAGGATTGGTGGAAGACTCATCAACAATCTTTGCTATGCTGATGATACCACATTACTGGTTGAAAGTGAAGACAATTTGAAACATTTTCTTCTCAAGATCAAGGAATATAGTCTTAAAATGGGTCTGCACCTTAATGTTAAGAAGACAAAGATCCTGACAACTGGCAAAATGGATAAGTTCATCATTGATGGAGAAGAAATTGAAATAGTTGACTACTTGGATCAACTATCAATAAATAAGCAACAAGCAGTCAAGAAATCTGATGATGCATTGTCTTGGCAGAATGGCTATGAAGGAGTAGACAAGATTCTCAAGAGTAGAGATGTCTCTCTCCATATAAAGATTCAACTTGTTCAAGCCATGACATTTTCAACAACATCATATGGATGTGAAAGTTGGACAGTGAAAAAGATAGAAGGAAGAAAATTGATGCCTTTGAATTGTGCTGGTGATGAATACTGTGTATACCATGGACTGTCCAAAGAACAAACCAGTCAGTACTAGAGGAGATCAAAACTAAACTTTCAGATGACTTCGAATTTCATACTTTGGACGCATCATGCGAAGAGAGAGATCATTAGAGAAAGACCTCATGCTTGGCAAAGTAGAAGGTCAATGCCAAAAAGGAAGGCCAGCAATGAGATGGATCGATACAATAATAGCACTTATGAGTGCCAGTCTGTCAACAATGAGCCACCTGAATGAAGATCGAACACAATTTAGGACAACTATCCAGAGGGTCGCCATGAGTCGACACCGACTTGACGGCACTTAACAACAACAACAACAACAACAACATTAACAGCTTTTACTATATCCTCTGGTAATGAATTCTCTTATTAGTATTAAATGGTTACATTGTAGCTTCATAGCGTGTCCGCTAGTCTTTCTAATTTTTGATGGCATAAACAACCAATCTATATTTACCTGTTCCACTCCATTCATTACTTTCTAAACCTCTATCATATTTCCCCTCATCCATCTCTTTTCCAAGTTGAAGTGCCCTAACCTTTTAAGTCTTTCCTCATAGAAATACCCTTCCATCCCCTTTACCATTTTGCTGGCTCTTTTATGTACCTTTTCAGATTTTCTAATCTGCTATATCCTTTATAGGATATGGCGACCAGAATTGCACACAATATTCAAGGTGTGGAACGATACAGAGGTATTATAATATTCTTTGGGTTTTTTTCTCCATTCCTTTCCTTATGATTTCTAACATTCTATTTGCTTTCTTGGCTGCCACTGCACACTGGGCAGAGGGTTTCAATGCATTATCCATGATGATGCCTAAATCCTTTTCCGAGGTGGTGGTTCCTAATGTGGAACCTTGCATCATGTAACTGTAGTCTGTGTTATTCTTTCCTAGGTGCATAACTTTGCACTTGTCCACATTAAATTTCATCTGCCATTTGGATATCCAGTCTTCCATTTTATCAAGATCCTCTTGAAATTTTTCACAATCCTCTTGTGTTTTAACAACTTTGAATAATTTTGTCATCTCCAAATTTAATCATCTCACTCATTATTCCCATTTCCAGGTCATTTATGACTATGTTAAAAAGCAGTGGGCCCAGCACAGATCCCTGGGGTACTCCATCTTTCTCCATTGGGAAAACTGTCCTTTTAGTCCTTCTCTCTGCTCTCTGTCTTTTAACCAGTTCTTGATCCACAATAGTACACTGCCTCCTATCCCATGACTTTTTAATTTCTCCAAGAATCTCCCATGGGGAACCTTGTCAAAGGATTTCTGAAAATCCAGATACACGTAGAGGCCAATTCTGAACGGGACACATCCGGACAGCCCAGATCTGCACCCACTTTTGCAACCATGGGAGCCCTGTCCAATCTACCCAGTGCCCCTGCATGGAGCCTTGATGCCTCAGCATGCAATCACCATGTCACCGGGACGCTATGCTGAAGCTCACCCAATGTGCTGTTCCCCATCGCCCAATCCCTGGAGTGGTCTGGCAAGGCCGGGATCGGGCTGAAGGAATCGCCCTGCTCCTGCTCACCTCCTCACCAGGTCCCTCCACTGGTCGCTGCAAACCTCAGGGGAACTTATTCTACCTCGGAGGTGGAATAAGTTCCCTGTGCATCCATGACCCCCAGATGTACAGGGCCATGACCAGAATCAGCCCTGTACATCCAGGATGAATGTCCCGCCTACTCCCCACACTTTCGCTGCCCCCTCCTGCCCCCATCTAGAGCTACCCGCACAAAGATCTTGTATGTGCGGGGAGCTCTATGGCCTGAATTGGGTCCCTGCGAATAGCAGGAATTGAACATCCAAACTAGACATTCATCCCCACTATTCTCAGGGCAGAATAATCCCCCATATGAAAACCCAAACATACTTGCAATGTAGAGGAAATACAAATTCCCAGAATTTTTCCAGGCAACACTGTGACTGCAATATCCTGGCTTATTCCTATTTGCATAAAACTGAAATAATGTGTAAACAAGCACATTAATACTCATGATACATCAGAAGGTTTCTATTTATATAAAAGCTGGACACTTTTGTTAGCTTTCTGTTGACATTTATATGTACTCACAAAGGAGATGGCAAGCTCAAAAGTGATTTTGGTTTGGACTCGGCTCTTCTGAAGGACAAATCAGTTGAATCAATGTGTTATGTGTGTTTCTTAGGACTTGCAGTTGTTGAGGCCATAAAAACAAGCTACGTAGTCTTCAAATGAAAAGATCTCACAATAGCTAGATTGTGAATCTCCAGGTATGTGACCTGAGAAAATGTAAGTACATAATCTGTATATATTCTTTACAGAGCTTTTTTTGAGGAGGTACTCGGTGGTACTGAGAACCAGCACCTTCTTCATTGCCTGCTAAAATTGAACCATGATCCTCATGTATTTATGAAAGAGGCCTATGAGCACAAGAATCTTTTTTGCTAAGAAAAATACCTTTATATTTTCCTTGTTTAGGCTTTACACATTAATTTCTATGATATTTTCTGCATTCACAGCAGCCTATAAAACTAGTGAGTGACTGAAAGCTGCAGCAGTGTCAGGTGGGGCTGTCAGAATGTATGAATTTTGGAGATACCAAGTTTTTCTGTTTTGTTGTAGAGTTTGTTATAAATATTAAATATACTAACTATATAACCCCACTCTTCTCTTAAATCACCAACTAACTAGAGTGACATATAATGAATGAATTCTGTATAGAAAGTCTTACATGTATTTTTGTCAGAAGATTTTGCTATGAGGGGATTGCTCCCTCTTGAAGCGTAACTTCCCTTTTAATCAAAACCACGGTTTTATCCCGTGAATCCTAATAGTGAGATGATGCACACAATTTTAGTGCCTCTACACACCACAAAAACTTCTAAAACTCTCTGCTGTCTCCAACTTTCAAACAAACTTGATGTTTTTCAATAAATTTCAATACTCATCTGATCGAAATTGAAATGTTCGCAGTCAGAACCGGACACAGTACTGCGTTTAGGACCGAGCCATTTCTTTCAGGTCCTGTTTCAGTGCTTCATACCGCTGCAAAAATATGGCTACTTCAAACTTTTCAGACGCCATTCACAACTCTGTCAAAGTTTTTGACCATCTGATATCGCCACTGGTAGTTTTAAAGAACCTCTCCACCAATCTGTAACCACGTCATCACAGTAAACTCGTCCAATCCTGCTCAAGGTTCAAACCCCTTGGTTCTAAAGAAGACAGGCGAAAAATCCAAGACTGTTCAAGGACTTGGAGTCGTTGCTCTCTATCACCCCCTCTCGGATTTTGAGCAGGATTGGACAAGTTTACTGTGATGTTGTGGTTACAGATTTATGTCCACCTCTGAATTGCAATGGGGTCAAGGGAGAGTCCTCTGTGATTAATCAAGAGCATCTCCACATCTAGGTTTGCAAAATGACCCAGATGCATATGTAAGTGCTGACATTTGCAAATGTTTGTTGTGAAATTCTTGTGTTTTCCTGTAAATTTTTTCCACATGTATTATTCTGAATTGGAACCTCCTGCTGCAAGTGGATGTGTATATTTTAGAAATGGCTCAAAGGGGCATGACTTAAGAGGCAAGTAACTCCCCTTCGGAGTCACTTTGGAGCACTAGCAGAGCAAGGGAAACACCAATTGCTTGTTTGACAAACTGAGTATATTGAATGGCAAAGGAGAAACGGAAAGGCAGAAGCAAACAACTTATTTCTACACCTAAAGTGAGCAGCCCGATGGACAAACCTCTTGTATCAGACTCCTTACTGGGTCCTAAAGTCCTAGTCTGCTCCTCAGAAGGATCTTCTCTGAGTCTCCTTCAACCACCTCCTGCTGCTTTAAGGTTTGCTCTTTCAGTAGGGAAAATTTCTCCAGCTGTTAATTTGCCTGAGTTACCTATCATTACTTCTTCTGCTGAACCTTTTTCATTGACTATATCTTTGATGGCTACTTGGAAAATAGTATTAAGGACGAAGAAATTAGACCTTACCTGCTAATTGTCTTTCCTTGAGTACTCTCCGGGCCAGTCCAGGAACAGGAGGGTTGTCAACCTTGTCTAGCAGCTGAGGACTGAATTCTGAAGTTTTGCTGAATGCACATCTGGCTCCCCCTGCTGGCCGAACCTCAGTCTTTTTCTAACAAAGCAGACTCTGAACAGCCTATAAAACTTGAACAAAACAAAACGACAAAGTACAGGCAAGGAAAACAGCAGAACTACCTCCCAGATCGGCAGCCGCTACCTTCCTATATCTCCCTGCTTCTTAATTTTCATTTTTATTTTTTTTTTAATTTTTTTTAACCCCCTTGCCGTTGTAGATGACAGAAATCGAGGCAGCCCCATAGACCACCCCGACCAGGGATTCGAAAAACAGAGCACCACCCGCAAAAACTGACCTTCGTTGCCTGATAAACCCCTGCAGGAGTCCATGACAAGGGTTGGAGGAGGACCTGAACAACTGAGGTTCCTCCATGCCCTAACGCAAACGACTCGGGTGGGCCCTGGACTGGCCCGGAGAGTACTCAAGGAAAGACAATTAGCAGGTAAGGTCTAATTTCTTCTTCCATTTCGTCTCTCCGGGCCAGTCCAGGAACAGGAGGGAAGTATCGTATATACGTGCAAATACCCTCAATGTATCGTATATACGTGCAAATACCTTCTCAGATGTAAATAGTTAACACTGTTATCCAAGTTATTATACCTGTTCTATGTAATTACGGTGTAACCCCCACTGTAAACTCTCCTTGTTCCATGTAAACCGTGCTGATATCGAAGAGCGCGGTATATAAGAAAAATAAATAAATAAATAAAATAAGTACCAAAGCAGTAACTAACCTTGGGAGGGACCCGCTAAGCCCGCTATGATGGTGGAAGCCCCCACATTTGCGTCTCCACGGGCTTGAACATCCAAACGGTAATGCTTTGCAAACATGTGAAGCGAAGACCAAGTAGCTGCCCGGCAGATATCCAGCGGTGGAATCAGCGCCAACTCGGCCCAGGACGCCGCCTGGCCACGAGTGGAATGAGCTCTAAGCCCTTCCAGGGGGCAATTGACCCCTTGCCTGATATGCTGCCACTATGGCCTGCTTCACCCACCTAGCAATGGAAGCCTTGGACGCTGCTTCCCCCTTCCTAGGACCCCCAAACAGTACAAACAACCGTTCCGACTTCCGGAAAGACTTGGTCCTGTGAAGGTACTTCTTGAGCATTCTACCTAAATCCAACTTCTCCAGGACCCGATCGATAGGGAGTTGACCCTGCTTTTGAAAAGTCAGAAGCGAAATAGTCTGATTCATGTGAAATTTGGACACTACCTTAGGCAAAAACGAAGGCACCGCCCGCAACATCACTTTTTCCGCCGAAAACTGGAGGTACAGAGCCTTACAAGAAAGTGCCTGGAGATCGGAAATTTGCCGCGCTGAACACAAAGCCACCAAGAACACCACTTTCCAGGAAAGCTCCCGTAGTGGAGCTTTCGCCGCCGGCTCAAAAGGAGGCCTCACCAACGCCTCCAGCACGAGATTGAGATCCCAGGCTGGGACCACCGCCCGAAGCGGAGGACGAATGTGCTGCACCACCTTCAAGAACCGAAGGACATCTGGATGAGAAGACAGCCTGAGACCTCTGGCTGGACCTCTAAAACAGGAAATGGCTGCTAAATGAACCCAGATAGTACTGAGGGCTAAGCCTTTATCCAGCCCGTCCTGAAGAAAAGACAACACCTGCGGCACCAAAACGCCTCGCGGCTGAAAACTCCGTTCCTTGCACCAGATCTCAAAAACCCGCCAAACGCGAACATAAGCTAACGATGTCGAGCGCCGCCTAGCCTGCAATAAGGTTGCAGTGACTGAAGGAGAATAGCCTCTGCGTTTCAATCGTTCCCTTTCAATAGCCAAGCCGTAAGCGAGAAGCGATCGACATCTGGCATGACCAGCGGACCCTAAACCAACAGGTTCGCTCGAGCGGGAAGCTTCCAGGGACGGTCTATCAAGAGACGAACCAAATCGGCATACCAAGCTCTCCTGGGCTAATCCAGAGTGATGAGAATCACTCGACCGGCGTGACCTTCTATCCTCCGAAGTATTCTCCCTATCATTGGCCACGGAGGAAAAACATAAAGCAACACTCTGGTCGGCCACGGCTGCACCAGGCCGTCGAGCCCCTCCGACATACGTTCCCTGCGTCTGCTGAAAAACCGAGTGACTTTGGCATTGTCGAAGGTGGCCATCAAGTCCATCACCGGTGGACCCCACCGACGGGTTATGTTGTGAAAAACTGCTGCGTTCAACTCCCATTCCCCGGGATCGACTACATGGCGGCTGAGGTAATCGGCCTGCACATTGTCCTTTCCTGCGACGTGCACTGCCGAAATGGCTACCAGATGTAACTCGGCCCAGGCCATCAAGTGCAGACTCTCCTCCAACAATAGGGCACTCCCTGTTCCCCCTTGCCGATTGATATAGGACACCGTTACTGCATTGTCCGAAAACACTCTCATGGCTTTGTTGTCTACCAGGGGAAGAAACTCGCGAAGAGCCAGAAAGACGGCCCTGAGCTCCAAAAAATTTATGGAAACACCCTGCACCTCTGGAGGCCAAGGACCTTGCGCCATGGAAGCTTGACAATGCGCTCCCCAGCCCGAGAGACTGGCATCTGTCGTCACAAGTAACCAGTCCGGTTGTCGCAAGGGGATGCCCGCTCTCAGGTGGACAGGATCTAACCACCACCGCAGGCTGTCTCTCACTTCCTGCGAACTGGGTAATCTCCGAGTGAGAGGATGCTCCTGAGGCGACCACCTTGAGAGCAACGCATGCTGCAACGGACGCATATGGGCTCTCGCCCAAGGCACCAGGTCTAACGTCGCCGCCATAGAACCAAGGAGCTGTAAATAACGCCACGCCGTTGGAGCTTTCAGACGTAAAAACTCCGCCACCTGCTGAAGAATCTTTTGCACCCTAACTTCCGGAAGAAAAACTGCGCCGATCTCCGTATCGAAAACTGCGCCCAAGTAAAGGAGACGACTCACCGGTTGCAACTGACTCTTTGCTTGGTTGATCACCCAACCAAGCTGTTCCAGGAGATGAACCACCTGCGCCGTTGCCGATACTGACTCTGAAACGGACGGCGCTCGTATCAGCCAATCGTCGAGGTACGGATGTACCAGGATGCCTTCTCGCCTCAAGGCAGCCGCCACCACCACCATCACCTTCGTGAAGGTTCGCGGCGCAGTGGCCAAGCCAAACGGCAAGGCTCGGAATTGAAAATGACCCAAATGCACCGCAAACCGGAGGAAACGCTGGTGGTCCGGCCTGATCGGAATGTGAAGATAAGCCTCGGTAAGGTCTATGGAGGTAAGCATCTCCACGGACGCACAGACCCTATCACTGACCGAAGAGTCTCCATGCAGAAATGAGGCACCCTCAAGCAGCGGTTTACGTGTCTGAGATCCAAAATAGGCCGAAAGGAACCCTCTTTTTTGGGAACGACAAAATAAATCGAGTATCGACCTGAGCCTAACTGGCCTGGAGGAACCAGAACTACCGCCTGCAGGCGCAGTAACCGTTGAAGAGTGTCCGTAACCGCTCTTTGTTTTTCCACAGATCCGCATGGGGACATCACGAAGGCCTCCGACAAGGGACGAGCGAACTCCAGAGCGTAGCCATCTCGAATAATTTCCAGAACCCATTGGTCGGACGTTATAGTGGCCCAGACAGAAAGAAAGCCCTGAAGCCTTCCCCCCACTGGGATCTCTGTCTGGGCCAGCCTCATTTCATTGCGGCTTCTTATTGGTAGCTTGCTGGGCCCCGAAATAACCTCTACCGAATCCTCTAGCTCCCCGAAAGGGCTGACCTCTGAGAGCAAAGCGGCCCCTTGGGTACGGGGCAAAACGGGATCCCCGGAATCTCCAAAACTCTCTCAAAGTACCCCTGTGCAAAAGGCCAGGTTTCTGAATTTTCGGGCGGTCCTCAGGAAGCCTGCCGCCTTTCGAGTCACCAAGATCCTTCACGATCTGTTCCAAAGCCGCTCCAAACAGCAGAGTGCCTTTGTACGGAAGCTTACTCAGCCAGGCTTTGGAGGAGGCATCCGCCGCCCAATTTCGTAACCAGAGGAATCTTCTAGCCGCCACTACGGTTGCCATGGACTTCGCTGAAATCCTGACCAAATCATAAAAAGTATCTGCTAAGTAAGCCAACGCTGATTCTAGCTTTGCGCCGTCGTCCTCCTCCTTGCGGGAGAGAGGGCTGCCCTGGATCCACCTAATGGAGGCTTGAGAAACATACGCTCCACAGATAGCTGCTCTCAGTGCCAGCGCGCAAGACTCAAATGCCTGCTTCAACAGGGACTCCAACTTCCTATCCTGCAAGTCTTTCAGGGCAGCCGCACCTTCCACAGGAATAGTCATCTTCTTAGTGACCGCCGAAACCAAGGCGTCTACCTTAGGCATTTTTAATAAATCCTGCTCTTCCTGAGGCAAAGGATATAAGCGGCTGATAGTCCATGCCCCCCGTAAGGTAGCCTCCAGACACTCCCACTCAGATTCTACCATCTGCTTCATGACCCTGTGAACTGGAAAACACCGCTGCTCTACTTTAAACCCCTGCAAAAGAGGGTCTTCTAAAGGCTCTTCCTGAGCCGCTGATAAGGCAATATTTAAAACTGCCAAAGTTTGGGCGATGAAAGCTCCCAACTCCTCTTTCCTAAACATATTAGGATCCTCACTACCACTCTGCTCAGTGTCCTCGAAATCCATAGGCCATTCTATCCCGGACTCTGATAGGATCTCTCCTTCCTCTATGCCTGGTAACTCCAAGCTGGGCTGACCGATGCCATCAGCCCCCATCTCAACTCCCAAGGACATTTTGGAGGAGCCTTCCCCCGGGTCCAAAGAAGAAGGCTATCTGACTACAGGATGCTCGGGTAAGGGAACAGCACCCTTTTCCTGTGCTTGCTGCCATTTCAAACAATAAGCTTGATGCAGGACTAAAATAAAATCTGCAGAAAACACAGACTCCAAACCTCCTTGCACTGCACTCAAAGATTGTGGGGGAGCTACCTCCACGTGCTCTGATCTCTTTGATTTATATTTCTTTTTAGCAGGCTTGTCATGACTAGATGGCAACCCAGGAGCAGCAGCAGACATGGCCGCCGTTCCCGCCTTTTCTGCGCCGGATTGGAGCCCCCCTACAGCCCTGTTAACATTGGGCTTGCCTTCCATGGCGTTTAAAGAAGAATAAACTGCAAACAGAACCCTGAGCAACGAAAACGCCAACAGCTCAAAGAAAAAGAAGCGCCTGCTGAAGCTTACCCTGACAGAAAATAGCGCCGATGAAAACTGCCGTCAAGAAACCGCGGGAACCAGCTCACACCACACAACAAACCACGTACCTGAGCCTGACTTAGGGAATGGCGGTCCCTAACGCAAGCCACTCACCCCCGCAGCTAGCGGCAGCATGGACATGCCTTCAGGGGCAGCTGGATGGTCTCTGGGGCTCCCAGCACCACTTTGCCTGTTCCCCCGGTACCCGGAGCCGCTGGCTGAGGCAGGCCCTGCCTCCCTTGCTCCGTACTGAAGACTGCTCTGTGCCCAGAAAAGACCTACTCTGCAGTCTTGTTCTGCAGAACCATGCTATGGCTCTACACATTAAATCCCAGCGAAAGCTAAAGAAAATAAAAAAGAAGGGAGTCGCTGAAAATTTCAAAGTTCTTCTCTCTCCGGGAGCCAGACAGGAGCATGCGACCTACAGCTGCTGAGGACTGAATAGACTGAGGTTCGGCCAGCAGGGGGAGCCAGATGTGCATTCAGCAAAACTTCAGAATTCAGTCCTCAGCTGCTAGACAAGGTTGACAACCTTCCTGTTCCTGGACTGGCCCGGAGAGACGAAATGGAACGATTCTTTGTTAAATGGGACCATTTCACGATTATGTTCAAAATTTTTGCACAGAACTCGAAATTTCAGCATATTGATAATACACCAAATATAAATGGGTCACAGATTTCTAAATTATAACCACAGTTGCTTTCTCTTCAATCAGATAGAGTCTCAGCTGTTGGAGGCACTGAGAACTTAAATAGGAGCAAAAATAGGCACTTTTTAAATTTCCCAGTGTCCCATTTGTTGTCTGCCGAAATTCTGACAAGTATTTAGACACATAGAAACATGATGGCAGAAAAAAAGACCGCATGGCCTATCTAGTCTGTCCTTCCATATCAACTACAATATTCCCCCTTTTTACCTTTAGAGATACTGTCCTCGTGTCTGAATTCAAAAAAGCATGGGACAAAAACAGAGTATCTCTAAAGGTAAAAAGGGGACTATTGCAGCAGAATCTCACTACTATATGGATAGCTCCCGGTTGCCACCCTTGCTCCTTCCTAACTCTGCCCCCCCCCCACTATGTAGATAGAGGTGGAGCAGTATACAGATTTTCAGCCTACCGCTGTCCATGTGGGGCAGAAAACTGATGGATAGTGGGCTTATACAAAGGGCCGGCGCAAGGAAATGAGGTACCCTAGACAAACCTCATCCATTGCCTCTGCTATCGCCCTCTCTCTGGGACATGCAACAGCGGCAATGGCCGTAAAACAGCGCCATGGTGCTTACCTTTAAACTTCAATTAATTGTCAATTTTTTGTTGGAAAGCACACCATAAAGGACCAATTTTATGACTCCTTCTTGTGGTGTATAGTTCCTTTTTATTCTTTAAAAAGGGAATTAACCCTTAACCAATACCAAGGAACCCCATCTCCTTAGTATCACACAACCGGCACTGAGAACCTTGAAATTCAATAATTGAATGAATCAGAGGAGAAGTCACTTAATCAAGCCTCACTTCGGAAATCCCATGTTGGTTTCAAAACAGCTAATCCTCCTCAAGACCAATATGAAAAGCAACAGTCCCGTGAACGTGACTGTGAACGGGACTGTTGTTTTTCATATTGGTCTTGAGAAGGATTAGCTGTTTTGAAACCAACATGGGATTTCCGAAGTGAGGATTGATTATATCAACAGCTAAGTGACTTCTCTGATTCATTCAATTATTGAATTTCAAGGTTCTCAGTGCCGGTTGTGTGATATTAAGGAGATGGGGTTCCTTGGTATTGGTTAATGGTTAATTCCCTTTTTAAAGAATAAAAAGGAACTACAAACCACGAGAAGGAGTCATAAAATTGGTCCTTTATGGTGTGCTTTCCAACAAAAAATTGACAATTAATTGGTGTTGCTCTTATAGGGGAATATAGTAATAGACGGGGAGCACTATTGGGTTTAAGGATTAGGATACCTTTAAACTTCAGCACCGCAGGGCTGTTTGCTTCTAGTCCCTCTGTGACGCCCGATACCAACATCCTGTTTGCAGCAGAAAGCTGGCATTGAGCATTGGAGGGGCCGAAGCAAACGCTGTCCACTGTTTGAGGTGATCTATCCAAATGAGATGTTGTAGTTCCAATGAGATCTTGAAAACTTTACACCACTTTGTTCAGAAAAGAGGTCCAAAGCAATACTTTGCTTAATTTTTCTAGTTTCCATCCTACCCCCCCCCACCCACAAACGTGTCAGAGCATTCTTCATCAGCTTTTTCATCTTCGGAACAACATGAGAAATTTGTTGGCATATTGCCATACATGATTCATTCTAACAAAATTAGAAATATTTTGAGGAAACATTGGCATGTTTTGTTACTGCATTCACGTTTTCAGAAATCATTGAATATAGCTTATACTATGTCTAATCTTCTAGATCTCATTGGAACTACAACATCTCATTTGGACAGATCACCTCAAACAGTGGACAGTGTTTCCCTGGGACATTTCGCATGTGGTAACTGTGACTGCTGTGCACAGTCTATTGATGGTAATGAATGGTGTTTTCCAAATTCAGTTAAAAAACATTCTGCTAGGTGGCATACTACTTGCTCTACTGCTTTTGCGGTATATGTGCTGATGTGCCCGTGTTTATTGTTTTATATTGGAAGCACCACACGTCCAGTCCATGTGCGTTTACATGAGCATGCCTCTCCTATAAAAAAACAGACTCTTAGTGCTCCAGATAACGATCATCTTTTTTCAGATTTAAAATGGAGAGTTTTGGATTTCATACCTGCGAATCCTCGGGGAGGCAATAGAAAACAACATCTTCAATTCTGTGAGCAATCATGGATTTTTCACTTGCCATCCGTGGTGCCAAATGGACTAAATCAAGAACTTGATTGGGCAAGTCTTCTGTGACGTGGCATAGGGGGATTGGTTCTTCTGATGGTCGTTTATTGGTTCCTTGGGATTATGTGGTATAAATTGCAACTGAGCTTTTTTTCGGCATCCCAAAAAGCTTTGGGTGCTATTTCCTACTGCGGATTATAAAGCGTTGAAAGAGGGCAAAAGCAGCCGCCGCCAGGCGGGCCTGCGCCTGTCGGGCCCGCGCCTGAGGGCCTCGCCAGAGGGCCCTTTGGTGTGGCCCTTAGGCGGGGCACGACTGGATACCCAAACAACAACCTCATAATCCTTGGAGCAGTATCGCCTGTCTGTTGAAACTCCAGGAAAGACGCCTCTCATCTGCAGACACACTCGCAAGTCCTAGCTCCAGCTGTCCACGAGCTAAACCAGGAAACCACACGCAAGTACTCTCAACCAGGTACTGGCGTCCTTTATTGCAAATAGCACGCTTCATGGGACAGCACCACTTCTAACACTAACTTTTCACCCTTAACCAACACTCTGAACTGCAACATACCACGCCAGACCAGATACTACATAAATTCTTGTCTGTGCAACCCATGACCTATGCTATCTCATATATTTGACATCTGAGTGTTGCATTTACAAGTTCTATGTTATTTCGTTCATTTAATACCTGAGTGTTGAACTCTCGGGGCTCAGCCTTTCTTGTATGTCTGACACGTGATTACCTGCGCAATCTTAGATATCTGTCTGTTGTTTTCTCCTCTGCCCATAACCACAGGTTATCTGCCAACTCCTGTACCACACAGCGTAAAGCTACAAATCGCTATATATCTTTTTTACCAACCGGGTGGCTCACAAACATACATTACACTCTGAGCATGCTCTATCAGGATTGATAGCATATGAGCAGGCAATCATTCAGAATCCTCAATTCCTTACAGAAAGCGCCCCACCCACTACAGAAACCTCAAAATGGCTATATCAATCAACGCCCTAGCCATCTGTATCCTTTTTCTCCTAAGCTGGATTAATGAATCCCTGGCATTACATCACACAGCCCTCCAAATTCCAATACTCCGGAGCCACGGAAAAAGATGGGCGGATGCTCCTTATCCTAACATAAGAGATGAAGCCCCCATGCGCCACTCTCACCTAATACATATTGCTCTCCAACACTCCAAAAAGAATAAACTAGTAGAACCCCCTCAACCCTTACACCTAAATTGTGCGCTTATAAACGCACGGTCTATCCGTAAGAAATGGCCAGTTATCGCCGACTCAATCTCTTCCTACAATCTGGACATACTCATGATAACGGAAACCTGGTTATCAGACGTAGATAATGTAATCCTCAATCAACTGGTACCCTCCAACTTCTCCGTCCACTCCCAACATAGGGAAAACAAGAGAGGAGGAGGTATTCTTATACTTACCAAGACGGATCTACATTTCCACACCGTTGACTCCTCAAGCTCAAACAACATTTATTTATTTATTTATTTTATTTATTTAACATGTTTTGTATCCCGCCTTTTCCTTCAATCAAAGCGGTTAATACAGCACAAAGTTAAACAAAGGTGAGGGAAACATACATTGCATTATCATTACATCACAACAAAACACTAGGAGTACAAACAGGGAACACAGTACATAACTTACATTACATTACCTTACATTAACTACAAACAGCATATCGCTGAACAGAATGAGCATATAGCAGCAGATAGTGGGTCTCGCACGGTCCACCGCCTAAGGGCCACGCCAAAGGGCCCTCTTGCGAGGCCCTCAGGCGCGGGCCCGCAAGGCACGGGCGCGCCATTGCTGAAGGGATTTTAAATGATTTGAAAAGTGCTCAGATTGGCTGCAGTTTTCTCTCACACACAGTTCCCAACTAAGTAGGCACAGCTGATTCTCACTCACTGCTCACAGGATCGTTGGAGCCTTTGCTGAAGGGATTTTAAATGATTTGAAAAGTGCTCAGATTGGCTGCAGTTTTCTCTCACACACAGTTCCCAACTAAGTAGGCACAGCTGATTCTCACTCACTGCTCACAGGATCGTTGGAGCCTTTGCTGAAGGGATTTTAAATGATTTGAAAAGTGCTCAGATTGGCTGCAGTTCTCTCTCACACAGTTCCCAACTAAGTAGGCACAGCTGATTCTCACTCACTGCTCACAGGATCGTTGGAGCCTTTGCTGAAGGGATTTTAAATGATTTGAAAAGTGCTCAGATTGGCTGCAGTTTTCTCTCACACACAGTTCCCAACTAAGTAGGCACAGCTGATTCTCACTCACTGCTCACAGGATCGTTGGAGCCTTTGCTGAAGGGATTTTAAATGATTTGAAAAGTGCTCAGATTGGCTGCAGTTTTCTCTCACACACAGTTCCCAACTAAGTAGGCACAGCTGATTCTCACTCACTGCTCACAGGATCGTTGGAGCCTTTGCTGAAGGGATTTTAAATGATTTGAAAAGTGCTCAGATTGGCTGCAGTTTTCTCTCACACACAGTTCCCAACTAAGTAGGCACAGCTGATTCTCACTCACTGCTCACAGGATCGTTGGAGCCTTTGCTGAAGGGATTCTAAATGATTTGAAAAGTGCTCAGATTGGCTGCAGTTTTCTCTCACACACAGTTCCCAACTAAGTAGGCACAGCTGATTCTCACTCACTGCTCACAGGATCGTTGGAGCCTTTGCTGAAGGGATTTTAAATGATTTGAAAAGTGCTCAGATTGGCTGCAGTTTTCTCTCACACACAGTTCCCAACTAAGTAGGCACAGCTGATTCTCACTCACTGCTCACAGGATCGTTGGAGCCTTTGCTGAAGGGATTCTAAATGATTTGAAAAGTGCTCAGATTGGCTGCAGTTTTCTCTCACACACAGTTCCCAACTAAGTAGGCACAGCTGATTCTCACTCACTGCTCACAGGATCGTTGGAGCCTTTGCTGAAGGGATTCTAAATGATTTGAAAAGTGCTCAGATTGGCTGCAGTTTTCTCTCACACACAGTTCCCAACTAAGTAGGCACAGCTGATTCTCACTCACTGCTCACAGGATCGTTGGAGCCTTTGCTGAAGGGATTCTAAATGATTTGAAAAGTGCTCAGATTGGCTGCAGTTTTCTCTCACACACAGTTCCTAACTAAGTAGGCACAGCTGATTCTCACTCACTGCTCACAGGATCGTTGGAGCCTTTGCTGAAGGGATTCTAAATGATTTGAAAAGTGCTCAGATTGGCTGCAGTTTTCTCTCACACACAGTTCCCAACTAAGTAGGCATATCCATCGCAAATGAACAGTGCTCCATCAATTTAATATACAGGGCACCCTCATCATCCCCTGATGACCTTCCTAACATTTTAGAAATTGCAGCCAACGCACGCAATCCCAGCATTCCTAATTGGATACTAGGAGACTTCAATCTCCCAACATTTCACCCCAGCCACGCATCATCCTTCCTAGAAGCAATCAACGAACTGGGCTACAAGCAAATTATCAAAGATCCCACACACAAAAAAGGAAACATCCTTGACATGATCTTCGCCCCTCTGTCAGCCCTCGATGCTAACAATAACCTCTACTCCTCTATAACTCCAGTACCGTGGTCAGACCACAATTTAATCACCTTCCCCATTCCCATCAAGAGCAAGACATCATCTAATCTCAACAAGAATTCTATCAGTGTAACAAAAGTATCATCTCGGGCTTTCAGAGCCTTCAACAAAGAGCTTATTCTTGCAGAAACTCGTCCTCTCCTCAATGACACCTCCCTCAACCTGGAGAACCTGATCACCGCCTGGAATAACCAATTCAGCGTCATTGCCCTACAACCAAACCAGAGTAACATCTTGAAGAAAAGGAAACCTTCTCCTTGGTTCTCCCCTGACCTACGATCTTCCCTCATACATCTAAGAAGATTGGAAAAACGGTGGCGTCGATCACGCTCCATGGAAGACCAAACAACCTACAAATTACACCTATCCATGCACAGTCAGTCATGGCTAAAATGAAACAATTCCATACCGATACACTCAAAAGATCACTAAATAAACCACGTGATCTCTTCAATCTTGTCAAGACCTTAGCCAAGGAACCTTCGTCTGAACAACCTGAACTCATTAACCCACAAGCTTTTGCTGAATATCTGCAATCCAAGCTGCTACTAACTGACAACATCGCAACAATCCCTTCTCAAGATACAATCTGCATATCTAACCTATCCATGTTCTCTACACCATCTAAAAAACATGTTGAGAACACCATCGCTGCCCTCAACACATCCACTGCACAAACCGACCCTTGCCCAACCTATTGGATAAAGGAGC
Organism: Ichthyophis bannanicus; assembly: GCA_033557465.1. NCBI lineage: Eukaryota > Metazoa > Chordata > Amphibia > Gymnophiona > Ichthyophiidae > Ichthyophis > Ichthyophis bannanicus. The sequence continues at coordinate 197,132,142 of CM066043.1, read as the reverse complement.
TACGCTGCGATCTCAGCCCTCTCATCACTAGAATGATGAACTTATCCTTTACATCTGGTTCCTTCCCATCAGCCCTCAAGAGAACGTCTATTAGACCTCTCTTGAAGAACACCAAGCTTGACCCACAAAAGGTTGAATCTTATAGACCCATAGCTAGTATACCCCTTCTAGCTAAAATAATTGAAAAGGAAGCGCAAAGGCAAATACAGGACCATATAGACACCGCCTCCCCTCTAGACCAATGCCAGCATGGTTTCAGAGAGTGCCACGGTGTAGAAACCCTCCTCACCACCTTCTGCAACAACATTATCATGGGCATTGACAACATCCGCCGAGGCTTTGTTCTTATCTTCTTGGACATCGCTGCTGCCTTTGACTCTGTACATCACGATCTTTTAATAGGGCGGCTAAAAGAAAAGGGCATCAACGACACTGCTCTTGCCTGGTGCAGATCATACCTGGATCAGAGATGGCAGTATGTAACCTCTGGAACAGCAACATCCACACCCTTCCATCAAAGACAAGGTGTGCCACAAGGCTCATCCCTATCATCATTATTATTTAATATATACTTACAGCCCGTCTGCAACATCATCAAGTCCTTCAAGGTCGACTGCTTGATATATGCAGATGACATTCTTCTCTATATGCCTTTTTCCACAGTCAACATGGATCTTTCTCCGCTAACCAAATGCTTTGATGCGGTCTCTGAATGGCTTCAATCCCAGAACCTCCGCATTCAACACAAGAAAACTGAGGTTCTCTTCATCTCCAGGGACCCATCTTTCACACTGCCACCCCATATAAAGGTGAAAGAAGCCGAGCTCCAAACAAAGCCCTCAATCCGATATCTTGGGGTTACTTTGGACCAACACCTGGATATGAAATTACATATAACCAATGTTGTCAGAGCGATCTACCTCAAAATCCGGACTCTCTGCCACCTTCGCTCCTTGCTTGATCCCGAGGACTTCCGGACGATATTCCAAGCTTTAACCCTACTGCACCTCGATTATGCTAATGCCATTTTTCAAGGCCTCCCACACTCCACTTTAAACCCTTTACAGCTTGCCATGAACACCGCTGCCAGAGTCCTCTATGGAGCATCAAGAAGAGACCATGTAACACCTATTCTGAAGCAGCTTCACTGGCTCCCCATACATGGGAGACTGTTGTTCAAGACCTTATTACTCACCTTCAAGGCTATCAAAGGCATCACCTCCTCCTCTCTAAAAGACCTCATTCAGACCGTTCCACCTAACAGAGCTAGGAGAACTATTTCTACAAATGCGCTAATAATCCCTAAGGAAGCAACAAAATGCTCACTAGCGATGTCTAACAGGGCTTTCAGCTTCTATGCCCCTAAGTGCTGGAACACCTTACCACCGGAGATTAGGGCTATCTCCGATCTAACGCAGTTCAGAAAAGCACTCAAATCCCACCTATTTCCCCAATATTACCAGACCAGCCAAACACCGACCTAACTTCCCATCTCCTTTTAATCACCTGTTCCACATGACCCATCACAACCTAAGAATAATACTGCTGTATATACATGTAATTACATATGTAAATAGTTTCAGTTCAACATTTCCCCCCTTGTTTTATCCAAGTTCTTGTTCCTGTTATATGTAAAACCAAACAACCTGTTGTTCTGGTATATTGTTATATTGTAAACCGCGCTGATCTCAAATAGTGCGGTATATAAGAGCCTGTAATAAATAAAATAAATAAATAAAATATAGATCTGGCTGTCCTAAACGCAGTAGTGTGTTCGTCATTACTGCGACGATATTGAAGAAGTGGTGTATGCTATGGGAGTCTTGAGAGGAAATGTCTTCATGGGAGATGGTTCATGGAGACTACCTCTTGAGATAAGTACATGGAAGCGTCTGACCCGCTTTATTTATGACTGTGGAAAGCTTTGGTGCAAGAACATATAAATACAAATATTTTACACTCAGTCTCACAGAGGGTTCTATTAGTTTTAGTTGTGTAGGAGCACAAATAGGTGTGCTTTTTTCACACAATTAAAATATTGGTTCTATAAAATAAGAGCCTATTCACTGATTAAAATGGAAAAAGGCCGCGAGAGGGGGACACCCCTCAGGGCCAATCTTCCGACATATAAATTTCCTTTTGCTCAGCAGGACTTTTGCTCTATTTTTGGTTTTAGGTTATTTATTCATAGAGCTTTGTTATTTTGTATTTTGATTTCATACTTTACCCCATGGCACAAAAAATGAATCTTGCCCATATTGATTTCTGTAAAGTTTTTCTAGAATTGTACTTATTTATGTATTTATTTCAATTTGATTACACATCTTATCAAAAACACGCAAGGCAAGTTACAATATAACATCATACAAATAAAATAATAACATCATGAATATAACAGAATATCACATCAATCACTTTACCTCCCTCCCTATAATTTAATCAAAGTCAGCAAAACGAGCTAAAGCAGCTTTAATTGTAAAGAGCCAAGTTTTGACCATCTTTCAAAATTTCATGTAATCTCTTTCTAATTGGATGGTCAATGGTAGAAAATTCCACAATTGTAGACCAAAGTAAGCAAAGGCTCCCTGCCATGCACTCTGCATGACGTGGTCAGGTAGACATAATAATGACTGCTGAGACCAATGAAGTAGCCCCTATGGCATATAAGGAAACAAGTAATACTGTTGGTTTTTTGTGTGTGTGTGTAACCAGCACAAAAAAAAAACATGCACAATGCCTTAAACTTATCTCTAAGTTCAATAGGTAACCATATAAGACTATAGACCATATTATATATTGATATGATGAAAGAGAAGAATGGTACTTTAATTCATTGAACTGTTTAATAAAGTTAGACAGTAAAAGAGTCTCTATTAAAACCTTTCCTGTTTATATTACAGCAAACTAAAGCAAATAAAAAGGTACAGTAGTCATCTATTAGCTTGCCACATGCAGCCTGTGGAAAGAAGAAGTTTGGCATAACTCATTAGCAGGCTACTGGAACACAAAAGAAAGAGACGTGTTTCTATTTAAGGCTGGTGCGCAGCAGTACTGTTGTCAGTTCTTTGAAAAGCCTTTTCCCATGTGTGGACAGCTCCTTTCTCTTAAAGCATGCCAAACTCAGAAGCGGGAGTCAATTTCCATATGTCACATGGGCCAGGCATGTTTTGCTGTTCCACCTTAGCCTTGGGCCCACTGCCAAAGCTCTGACTCCTGATTCTTTATTAGAACTATGGAGAAGCTGTCAGATGCTTGATTCCATACTTGGTTCTCTACAAATGCCACAGAAATTTGGACACTGCTGACAAACAGCTTAAGTGATTGATAATGAATTATATGTCTGATTGGTCCTTTTATATGCACAAAGGTCAACTTCCTTCTATGCTCGGGTGAACCAATTGATATAGTATATTTAGATTTTCAGAACATATTTGACAAAGTCACACATAAGAGACTCCTGAGAATTTACAAAGTCATGGAATAGAAGGCAATATCATATTGTGGATATGAAAATGGTTGAAAGAGAGAAAACATAGAATAGGGATAAATGGTTGATTTTCTTAACCCGTTTTGGACAGCTCGCATATTCTTTCTCTGGATGATTTATTAGATTTGTTACACTCAAACAACTATGAAATACCGGCAATAATAAAAAATATTAAAACTTTGCAGAAAATAGTAGTTTCACATAGTGTATGTTTTTCATACACTGGTCCAATATAGTATATTGTCCGTCTTCAGAAAAGATAGGATTCAGTTCCAATATTCATTGACATAAACATACTGTATGATAATATTGAAACTGCCGTTTTCATTTAAAACACTTTATTATGATTATAATATAGTTTGTCAACAGTCCATTCTGACGGCGGAATATGATACACGTGAAAACACTTCTGATGCAGTGCGTCTATATTGCACCATTGAAACACATAGAACAGAATGCTTGACAGCAATTAGTTTTGACAACATATTAGCCCAGCGTATGAAAAACATAAACGGCCGATATACGCACCAATAACTCTGACACTAAGTAACTTACAATTATCTAAACCTATTTTCTAAAGTCTACAAATACTTTTATTTGCAAAATAGTAGCTATTACAGCATTATAAGATACTTACTATTTTTTGTGATCTTTTTATGTTGAGCCGCCAGTACCGTCAAAATCAACAAACTTCGAATACATATTAAACTAACTAGATCTCAGATAAAAAATCTGTATATAACGCTTTTTGACATAACGATAATAGCTAAACATAGTTCCATTGAATTTATAACCATTAATTAGTAAACAGTTGAGTAGTAAGTATGGAAACCTTATGTATGTAAAACATACGCTGGTCCAAAATGGGTTAATGGGAGGAAGGTAAATAGTGGAGTACCCCAAGAATCAGTACTGGGACCAGTGCTTTTTAACATATGTATAAATGATGTGGAATTGGGAGCAACTAGCAAAATGATTAAATTTGCAGATGATACCAAATGATTCAAAATGATTAAATAGCATGCATATTGTGAGAAATTGGAGGAGGTCCTTAGGAGATTTGAGGACTGGGCATCCAAATGGCAGATGAAATTTTGATGTGGACAAGTGCAAAGTGATGCACATAGGGAAGAATAACCCAAGATAAACAAGGATATTATAACACCTCTGTATTGTTCCATGTTGCGACCGCACCTTGAATATTGTGTGCAATTTTGATTGCTATATTTTAAAAAGGATATAGTAGAATTAGAAAAGGTACGGAGAAGTGCCACCAAAATGGTAAAGGGGATGGAAGGGTACCCCTAAAAAGTTAGGGTTCTTCATCTTGGAAAAGAGACGGCTGAGGGGAGATATGATAGAGGTTTATAAATTAATGAATGGAGTAAAACGGGCAAACGTAGATCGATTGTTTACACCATCAAAAAGTAGAAAGACTAGGGGACATGCAATGAAGCTACAATGTAACCCAGTTAAGATTAATAAGAGAAAATATTTTTTCACTTAACAGAATTTGTTACCAGAGGATGGTGTAAATGCTGTTAGTATAGCTTGGTTTAAAAAAGGTTTGGACAAGTTCCCAGAGGAAAGGTCCATAAGCCATTATTAAAGAGGACCTGGGAAATCCACTGCTTACCCCAGAATGAGCGTTGGGGAACCTGCCAGGTACTTGTGACCTAGATTGGCCACTGTTGGAAACAGGATGCTGGGCTTGATAAACCTTGGTCTGACCCCGTATGGCATTTCTTATGTTAAACTACTGCAACATTATATACCATGGCCTCCCCAAACATTCCCTAGAACCTCTCCAAATGGCACAAAATACTGCAGCAAGAATAATTCACCAAATTTCAAGACAAGCACACATCACTCCAGTTCTACAACACCTGCACAGGCTCCGCATTCAAGCGAGAATAACATATAAGGCACTTATCATGACACACAAAGCCATACACAATCGGCAACTTACCTCAAACCTCTTCTTTCAGGACCCAAGAGTGATAGACTCCAATTAAATAACTCTCTCACCCTTCTTCCATCCCAACTCATAAAACCAAAAGCAAACAATCAACATGTAACTGTGCATTCTCTTTTTTGCTCCTACTGCTTGGAACGCTCTCCCACCTGAACTGAGAGGATGCACTGACCACTCCACCTTCAGGAAGAAACTCAAAACATTCTTATTACAGGAATACTTCAACACCACATCGTGTGACGTGTGGTCAAGCGTGACCTAGCAACACATTAAAATCATCTGTAATACCTGAAGATTGGAGGATCGCCAATGTAATGCCAGTTTTTAAAAAGGGTTCCAGGGGTGATCTGGGAAATTACAGACCGGTGAGCCTGATGTCAGTACCAGGGAAAATGGTAGAAACCATCATAAAGAACAAAATTACACAGCATGTAGATAGTCATGGCCTAATGGGAGACAACCAACATGGCTTTAGACAAGGAAGATCTTGTCTTACTAATCTGTTATGTTTTTTTGAAGGTGTGAATAAACAGGTAGACAAAGGTGAGTCGGTTGATATAGTGTATCTGGACTTCAGAAAGCCTTTGACAAGGTCCCTCATCAGAGACTTTTAGCAAAACTAAAAAGTCATGGGATAGGAGGCAGAGTACTATTGTGAATCGGGAACTGGTTAAAAGATAGAAAGCAGAGGGTAGGGCTAAATGGCCAATTTTCCCAATGGAAAAAGGTGAATAGTGGAGTACCCCAGGGATCTGTACTGGGTCCGCTACTTTTTGACATATTCATAAATGACCTGGAAAAGGGAATAACTAGTGAGGTTATCAAATTGCAGACAACACAAAACTGTTTAAAGTTGTTAAAACCCAAGAGGACTGTGGAAAACTGCAGGAGGATCTGGATAAATTTGAAGACTGGGCATCCAAATGGCAGATGAAATTTAATGTGGACAAGTGCAAAGTTATGCACCTAGGAAAGAACAACCCACACTATGGTTACACGATGCAAGGCTCCACATTAGAAACCACCACCCAGGAAAAAGATTTAGGAATCATTGTGGATAACATGTTAAAACCCTCCACCCAGTGTGCAGCAGCAGCCAAGAAAGCAAATAGAATGCTAGGTATCGTAAGGAAAGGAATGGAAAATAAAACAAAGGATATTATAATGCTTCTGTATCGTTCCATGGTATGACCGCACCTTGAATATTGTGTGCAATTCTAGTCACCGTATCTTAAAAAGGATATAGCGTTATTAGAAAAGGTACAGAGAAGAGCCACCAAAATGGTAACGGGGATGGAAGGCTACTCCTATGAAGAGAGGCTACAAATGTTAGGGCTCAGATACATAATGCTAGGTTTCACATTAGGAGTCACCACTTAGGAAAAGGATCTAGGTGTCATGTGGACAATATGTTGAAATCTTCGGTGTGCATTGGCAGTGGCCAAAAACAAAAACGGATTGTAGGAATCATTAGGAAAGGAATAGAGAATAAAACAAAGGATATCATCATGCCTCAATATCACTCCAAGGTATGACTGCACCTTGAGTATTTTCTGTGATGCGGATCTCTGCATCTCAAAAAAGATATGGTGGAATAAGAAAAGGTATAGAAAAGGGCAATCAAAATGCTAAAGATGATAGAATGACTTTCCTGTGAGGAAAGGCTAAATACTTTTTGGCTTGGAGAAAAGATGGCTGAGGGGATAGAGGTCTGTAAAATCCTGAGTGGAGTGCAATGAGTAAAGGTGAATTGATTGTTTACACTTTCCAAAAGTACAAAGATAAGTAGCAGGGAATTCTTACAAAACCTCAGCACAACACAAAATACACCACAAATAACTATGGTATTTAGATTAATCTCCAAAAAAAACCCCACCATAAATCATACTAATTCTCTAAAAGAAGGAGAAAAGACTTCAATAGAGTGTGTTGTCTCCCTATATGGCAGTTATTCACCGCCTGAAGGAGAACTGCTTTACATCACCATCATGGGTCTAAAAAAACTCCTCCCCCACTCAATTCAATACCATATTTTTCAATAATTTCTTTCTTTCTTCTTTTAAAATTTTCAGGGAGGTGCTTCGTTTTCTGTTTCCTGGACTCTATACCTGAATGGTTGCTGGCACTAGCGGCTGCACTGATTGGCTGCAGGTATCGCTGAGGACTTTAAATCCAACTGCCCCACTGCAGGACGCAGCCGCAGGTGTCCCCTGGGGGCGTGCCCAAAGGGGCATGCCACGCCCCTTTGGCATACATCGGTGTGAGAAGGTTGTCCCTGTTATGGGGAAACAGAAAAAGAAATACCCGCCGGCTGTTCAAATGAAGGCTGTTAAGATCGTCGGCCCGATGGATGCCCATGTGAGGGTGAGCGATCCTTTAGCTCCCATCCAATTATTGGTGGACAGAGGAATGGATCTCGGCTGTACTTCTTCTTCCACACCTTCCTTTAGCGACTTGGGTGCAACTCCGCCCATCGTTGAGTTTAAGCCAATGTCTGGTGAGGCTTCTCGTTAAAGGAATCGGTGAAAGCCGATCCCGGCACTGCCTTATTGCCGATTCTTTCTTAAAAATTGATTCGGGTGCAGCCTTACCGCCGCCTTTGCCTACTGTGATTACCTTTTCCTCAGTTTCAGATGTTCATACTCTGCCTCCTGATGTCTCCTTAAAGGACATATGGGCGATTGTTTCACGTATGGAATTGACTCTTGGCTCTTCTTTGAAGAAAGTTTCGGCTTTTTCTAAGGAGACGGTTATGAAACTTTCAGATCATGAAGATAGGGTTCTTACATTGGAAAAACGGATGGATTCTCAGGAGTCCAAAAATTTGTCTCAGAAAGATATTTGTGATAAACCTTCGTTGGACTCCTTTCTTTTGCATCGTCAGTATGAGTTTTTGGAAAATGCGTTGAGATCTCGGAACCTTCGGTTATTGAATTTTCTGAAAACTCATTTTCTGTCTCCTATGATTCTTTTACAAAAATATTTTAAGGAGATATTATTGTTTAATGATGTAGATGCAATGAATGTTTCTAAACTTTATTATGTTCCTCAAGGTGAATCAAATAAAGGAGGGGAAGGAGAGTTGGGTGACCAATTTGAGCGCTTAGCCTCTTCTCCTCTAGATATATCGGAGTTTATTGAATCAGATAGCGATGTTATATCTTCCAGAGCTACTCTTTTGGTAAATTTTGTGTCAGAGATGGATAAGGATAGGGTGTTACGTGAATATTTCTTTAAAAAGAACGAGCAATTTTGTGGTCAAATGATACAAATGTTCCCTGATGTTTCTAGGGAGACTCAGAGGCGTCGTAAGTCCTTTTTGGAAGTGCGTCCATGGGTTTTGACTCTCGGCGCATCTTTTTATCTAAAATTTCCTTGTAAGTGTCATGTTTTTCAGGGGAAAAGATATATATTTCTAGAAGTAGCACAGTTGATTGCTTTTCTAGACAGTAAGACTTAGTGGTTATATAATTTTCTTTATGTATTATGTGCTCATCGATATGTAAAAATTGAGTTTTCATAATATTACCAGGGACCATTTGGGGTTTTTCCTTTTCTGGTTTCATTTTAGTTAAGCATCTTCCTTGATGTGGACTACTGCATGTTTATTATGTTCTGGAGCTATATTACTGTATGGTTTTCTTTTGCTTGTAAATTTCTTTCTGTATTGTTGAAATATTTTATAAATAAATAATTTTAAAAAATTGTTTTCAAAATATAATTATTCAGTATCTGACCACTCATACAGCAGCAATGGAACAATATCACGATGTTTCCACAACTCCAGACACTGACTACAGCTTTGCTCCGTGTATCTACAAACAAATAGAGTAAAAAGAAAGCCAGAAGCACTTTCCAATTAAATGCAATACTGCCACTATCAGCTACTTAGCTTAAAGACGTCCTCTGGAGATCTTCATTCCTCATAAACCCTACAACGACCTTCATTTTGTAAATATTGCTTCATCGGGGGCTGCTTTACATGTTAATTATGAAGATTATCCAGACCCTGGATTAATCTAATTACCTTAGAGTTATTTGTGGTATATTTTGTGCTATGCTGAGGTTTTGTAAGAATTTTGGTATTATCCTTGTGAGGTGTCGTGTGGTATAGTACAGTTACTGTGCTTTTGGGATATACCGGGTACTTGTGACCTGGATTGGCCACTGTTGGGAACAGGACACTGGACTTGATGGTTTGACCCAGAATGGCAGTTCTTATATTCTTCTTGCATCCAAAGCATGCCTGTGACTACAGTATAAAGCATGCAACTCTGTCGATCTGTGTCAGAACCACCTCATATCTAACAGCAAATGCATTTTCTATTTCAGATCATGTCCATTTTGGCAAGAAAACTAAGATTGATTATTCAGTGTATGATCAGGGCAGGCGTAACCATTAGGATAACTAGGCAGCTTCCTAAAGTACTAGTGGTTCAGGGCCCCTCTTTGGGACCTGCAGTATCAGCAATGGCTACAAACTGCCCCACAGTGCTTGGTTTACAGTACACCCTCTCCAATGCCCAATGCTGACTTCCTGTTTGTATGGAGGTGGCAGCCAATCATTCACTTCTGTTCCTATGCAAAAAGAAATTGTCATCGGGTATCAGAGGCAGCAGAAGCCAAACAGCCTTGCAGTTTCAGAATTCTAAGGTAAGTACTGCAGGGCTGTTTGAAGCCATTGCAGTCCATCTCTGACATCTTGGCTCCCTCTGTGGAGACTGTGCCCCTTTCTTGGCTAAAAACCAGATCCTTTGGATTAAATTCCCATCACTACACAAGCTTTAAGCAGTGCCCCATGCTGGGACACCCACTACAGAAATTTAAATCCCCACCAAAAATCTGCCAGTCTTGCCGCAACACCGACTCCTTACTGCTGCATAAGTTTAAAACAGATTCAGAAATGCGATACACCCCTGCAGATGTCTGAATTCCAAATCTCCACAATGCACAACACTGCACAAAGTTCTAAGTAAGTGCAAAAAGGCTACTGCCAATAGAGCCTTCTCCCTATTTGCACCCATGACCTGGAATGCCTTCCCCACTGAGCTCCGTTCCACCCCAGACCAATTGTCATTTAGAAAAGCCCTCAAACAACACCTTTTCCTCATCCATTACCCAGAATCCAATCCCAAAAACAACCACCCATCCTCACATCCTACCCCCTACTCCACCCCACCCAAAATCCAACACCATAAAGAAAATGACTAGCTCTAACACCATATCCCCTCTCTTATTTATTATTGGTACTGATCACACATCTTATTGATTAAACCTCTTATAAATATGTTGAAACCAAGCTATACTATATGTATAATTTCTCACCATACTATATGTATAATTTCTCACCATACTCCATGAATATTACTCTGTAATTAGTTACCCCTGTTACCTCCAGATTATCTCGTCCATGTTCAATGTAAAAACTCAATTGTCGTGTGACATTGCAGTATGTTTTTTGTTCAATTGTAAACCGCACTGATTTTAATAGCGCGGTATATAAGAGAAGTAAATAAAATAAATAAAAAGTTTAAATCCCTGCTGAGCAAAAGCTGGGTCCTGACAGAATTACAGATATTAAAGATGGAGATATTAATATTAATAAAGATGGAGATATTAATTAAAGATGGAGACCAAAGGATCCAGTTTTTACCCAGACCCGAGAAGCAGGGTTGTACATAAGAACATAAGATATGCCATACTGGGTCAGACCAAGGTCCATCAAGCCCAGTATCCTGTTTCCAACAGTGGCCAATCTAGGTCATACATACCTAGCAGTTTCCCCAAAAGACACAGGTTCCGCAATGCTTGTACTGGGTCAAGCATTGATATCCTGGGTTCCTTCTTAATAATGGTTTATGGACCTTTCCACCAGGAACTTGTCCAAACCTTTTTTAAACCCAGCTATACTAACAGCCTTTACTACATCCTCCGGTAACAAATACCAGAGTTTGATTACACGTTGAGTGAAAAAATATTTTCTTTTATTAGTCTTAAATAGTTTACCCTGTAGCTTCATTGCATGTCCCCTAGTCTTTCTATATTCTGATAGGTAAACAATCGATCTACGTTTACCCGTTCCACTCCGTTCATTAATTTATAGACTTCTATCATATCTCCCCTCAGCCGTCTCTTTTCCAGGTTAAAGAGCCCTAACCTTTTTAGCCTTTCTTCATAGGAGTATCCTTCCATCCCCTTTACCATTTTGGTGGCTCTTCTCTGAACCTTCTCTAACAACTCTATATCCTTTTTAAGATACGGCGACCAGAATTAAACACAATATTCAAGGTGCGGTCTCACCATGGAACGATATAGAGGCATTATAATATCTTTTGTTTTATTTTCCATTCCTTTCCTTATCATACCTAGCATTCTATTTGCTCTCTTGGCCGCCGCTGCACACTGGGCTGAGGGTTTTAACATGTTATCCACAATGATGCCTAAATCTTTTTCCTCGGTGGTGGTTCCTAATGTGGAACCTTGCATTGTATAACCATAGTTTGGGTTGTTCTTCCCTAGGTGCATAACTTTGCACTTGTCCACATTAAATTTCATCTGCCATTTTGATGCCCAGTCTTCTAATTTATCAAGATCCTCTTGCAATTTTCCACAATCCTCTTGGGTTTTAACAACTTTAAATAGTTTTGTGTCATCTGCAAATATGATAACCTCACTCGTTATTCCACTTTCCAGGTCATTTATGAATATGTCAAAAAGCAGCGGACCCAGCACAGATCCCTGGGGTACACCACTATTCACCTTTCTCCATTGGGAAAATTGTCCATTTAGCCCAACCCTCTGCTTTCTATCTCTTAACCAGTTCTTGATTCACAGTAGTACACTGCCTCCTATCCCATGACTCTTTAGTTTTGCCAAATGTCTCTGATGAGGGACCTTGTCAAAGGCTTTCTGAAAGTCCAGATACACTATATCAACCGACTCACCTTTGTCCACCTGTTTATTCACACTTTCAAAAAAACATAACAGATTAGTAAGACAAGATCTTCCTTGTCTAAAGCCATGTTGGCTGTCTCCCATTAGGCCATGACTATCTACATGCTGAGTAATTTTATTCTTTATGATGGTTTCTACCATTTTTCCCGGTACTGACGTGAGGCTCACTGGTCTCTAGTTTCCCGGATCACCCCTGGAACCCTTTTTAAAAATTGGTGTTACATTGGCGATCCTCCAATTTTCAAGTATTAGAGATGATTTTAATGATAGTTCACAGATTACTAATAGCAAGTCTGCAATCTCATCTTTCAGTTCTTTCAACACCCTTGGATGTATACCATCCGGCCCAGGTGATTTGCTACTCTTCAGTTTATCTAATAGTTGTAAGATATCTTCCCGATGTATCGATATTTCCTTCAATTCTTCCGCACCTTTAAATACTTCAGTCATGGGTAACATCCCTACACTCTTCCTCAGTAAAGACTGAAGCAAAGAATTCATTCAGTCTCTCCGCTATTGCCTTGTCGCCTCTTAGTGCCCCTTTAACTCCTCTATCATCTAATGGACCAACTGACTCTCTCACAGGTTTTTTTGCTGCGAATGTACTTGAAAAAATCTTTATTTCACGTTTTTGCTTCCACAGCAAGCTTCTTCTCAAATTCTCTCTTTGCCTGCTTTATCAATGCCTTGCATTTGATTTGCCAGTGCTTGTGCTGTTTCCAGGTTTCGTCGTTTGGCTCTTTTTTCCATTTCCTGAAAGGTGCTTTTTTGGCAACAACAGCCTCTCTGACCTCAACTTTAAACCATGCTGGCAGTTTTTTGGACTTATTTATTTATTTATTTATTTAACAATTCTTTTATACCGCGCTATTAAAATCAGTGCGGTGTACATAGAACAAGAACATACTACAATGCATACAAGTAACATTGAGCTTTACATTGAACAGGGAACTTCAACAATAGGACAACCGGGGGAACTATGTACAGATTAACTTAATGGCATATCTTGTTTAATGGTATTAACTTAATGGTATATACAGTGATATAAAACTCGTTTGGATGTTGCAATGTGGTTCCTAATAGGACTAGAGAGAAGGTTGGCCAACTAGCCCTTTTCGGGTTGTATTGAGGTGATAGTTTTGTTAATGTACGGGTTGACTTCTGGGTAGCATTTTGTGAACAAGTGGTATTTCAATGCTTTTCTGAATAGGGTTAGGTTTTTGATAGCACGGATTTCGTGAGGTAGCGCATTCCAGTTTAGAGGTGCAAATAAGGAGAAGGCCCTGTTGGAGGTGGCCTTAGTGCACTTCGTTATTATTTTTGGGACAATTAAGGTGTTCATTGATGTGGTTCTCCTTTTTCTGTTTTCCAGGGTGCAGTGGATAAGCTTGCTGATTGGCGTAGGGGGGCAGTTATTTAGTGCCTTGAATGTAAGGACTAAAGACTTATACTAGATTCTGGCATGTAATGGTAGCCAATGCAGTTCCTTCATGATGGGTGTTATATGTTCAGATCTTGATGAGCCGGAGAGGACTCTGGCGGCTGTATTCATGGCTAGGCGGAGTGGATTTAAAGTTGATTGAGGGAGGCCGTGGAGGATGATGTTGGCAAAATCCAGGTGTGGGAGGACTAATGCCTGGAAGGTTGTTCGGAAGTCTGTGGGATCAAGTAGAGAGCGGAGGTGACGTAGCGATTTGATTTTATAATATATATTTTTTGTGATGTTCTTGACATGCGTTGTCATATCCAAGTGCTGATCCAATGTGATGCCGAGGTAACGGATGGTAGCTTTTGATTTCAACTCTATGTTGTTGACGAGTAGTGATGGAGGAGGTATGAACTTACGATTCCTTGTGACAAAAAGAACGTCAGTTTTGTTGTGGTTAATCCGAAGGTTTTGTGATAGCAACCATTCGGCTACAGCTTCAAAACAGTTGATTATTGGGGAGAATACTGGATGTTCAATTGTGAACGGCATATATAGGAGGATGTCATCTGCGTAAGCGAGACATTGTACATTAAAGGATCTGATCAAGTCACATATCGGCTGCATGTAGATGTTAAACATTAGTGCCGATAAGGACGATCCTTGTGGTACTCCCTGTGATTGCAGGAAAGGTTCTGAGGATGCGTGGCCCGTTTTTACCTGTTGCCATCTGTTAGATAGGTAGGATTTGCACCACTCGAGTGCTGTGCCTTGAATCCCCTTATCTTTCAAACGTTGTAGGAGTATGTCATGATTCACAGAGTCGAAAGCGGCGGAGATGTCCAGGAAGATGAGGACGAAGCCCTGTTGTATGTTATTTATTCCTGTTACCAGAACATTGAATAGGGTTGTAAGGACTGTGTCAACTCCATGTGCTTCCCTGAAGCCATGTTGAGATGGATCTAGTGGTGCTTCAGTGTCTATATGATGTTGGATTTGTTGTTGGGCGGCCTTCTCAATGATTTTTGCAAGCTGTGGGATGCTTGAGATAGGCCTGAAGGAATCAACCTTGGATGGGTCCAGTCTATTATTCTTCAGTAGGGGCTTGATGGAGGTATGTTTTAGACTCTGTGGGAATGAACCTGTTAAGAAAGACTGGTTCAGTATTTTGCTCAGTATTTGACTGAGGTCATGTCGCATGTCCTTGATCCAGCTGGCTGGACACGGGTCGTTAGGAGCTGTACTGGGGTTGATTGAGGCAATAATGTTCACAACCTCTCTATTTGATACAGTGGAGAAGTTGTGTAGTGGCATTGCATGGGATGTCTTAGGTGAAGTGGAGGCGTTATTGACATTTAAGTCTGTGTTGGTTTTAATCATCTTTGATTGGAGATAGTTTGCGTAGTCCTGCGGCTGAGGCATAGGGGGTTGTGCTGAGATCGGTTCACCTGTTATGGACTTTACTATGCTGAACAATGCATGTGGTTTGTTGATGGAGCGTTTTATTAAGCCTGTGTGATAAGTTTTCCTGCTCTGTGATATCTTTGCTCGGTGGGTAGTTAGGTATGAGCTGTATGCTACCAGCGCCTCAGGGGAGTGAGTTCGTCGCCACTGTCGTTCAAGTTTGCGTAGATTGTGGAGGGATGTACGAAGGTCTGTGGAGAACCATGGAGAATGTTCACGTTTTCGAATTCTCTTTTCGGTGGGTGATGGGCAGGAGGCAGCTCTCAGGTTTTCATCCCATTTTGATATGAGATCATCTAAGTCCATGGTTGTGTTGGCCATGAGAGGTCTAAGATTCTCTAGGACTATGCTCTGGTTGAGTGGTCTAAAGCGGGTTGTGTGGGGTCCAGATGTATTAGGAGACTTTTGGCTTTTGTGGGATGTATTAATGGGTATGTTGAAACTGAGAAGACTGTGGTCCAACCAGGGTACTGGTATTACAGATAGTGCAAGGGTTAGGGGTATTGTGGCGTTGGAGAGAGGTGCGAAAATGAGGTCTAGTTTGCCACCCTTAATGTGGGTGGGGGAATCGACATGCTGTTTGTAACCTAGGTCCTCCAGGGCGTCAAGGAATGCTGCTGAGTGGCTGTCTTGCAGAGATGGGAGATTGAAGTCACCGATTAGCCAACTTGGTGAGCGTGGGGTAGACGTGGTACATGCCTGCTCAATTATAGTTGGAAGATCATCTGGTGAGGGGGAGGGTGCCCGATAGAAAAGGTTGATTGTGCAGAGCTCATTAGCTATAGTGAGGGAGTCAAGGTACGTTGAGCTAGAGGAATTGCACAACTTGAAGTGTAAATCAGCTTTGACCAGGATGAGGGTTCCACCCCTTTCTGACTGGATCTGTGAGATGTATATATCACAAAACCTGGTGGCAGCATCTGATTCAGTAGTACGTTGTCACAGTCGGATAGCCATGTCTCCGTGATCATCAAGATGTCGAGATTATATTGGGGTATCAGGTCAATGGCTGCGGGCCACTTAGATCGTACTGATCTGGCATTTATCAGTGCACATTTCAATAGGCGTTGGTGATGTTGCTTCTCTTCTTGTATACTTTTGATGTATACTTTGATGTATACTTTTGTATACTTCCTTCCACTTTTCTTAAAGCGTGGAATACAGCTGGTCTGGGCTGCCAAGATAGTATTTTTCAACAACACCCAAGCTTGATGTAAGTCTTTAACCTTTGCAACTGCTCCTTTTAGTTTCTTCTTAACTATTTTCCTCATTTTATCATAGTCTCCCTTTCGAAAGTTAAAAGGTAGTACTGTGGATTTCCGTACTATCCCATCTCCACTAACTAAATCAAAGGCGATCATGCTATGATCACTATTGCCAAGTGGCCCCAACCCCCTTATCTCTTGCACTAGAGCTGGTGTTCCACTAAGGACCTGGTCTAATATGGTTTCCCCTCTGGTCGGTTCATGAACCAGCTGCTCCAATAAGCAGTCATTTATGTCATTTATGTACATGCTTCCAACCAGGGCCGGCACGTCCATTGAGCGAGAATGTTTTTTGCACAGGGCCCCGCGTTTCAGGGGGCCCCGCGCAAAAAACATTCTTAACCTTAAAGTAAAATTAAAAGAAAAAAAAAGCTGTCTTCTCCGGCTGCCGGGGCCGCCGCGGCAGAATCGAGTGTGCCGCGGGGCCCCCCCTGCCTTGCCTTGCAGAGCCTCCCCTCCCCTCCCCTGTATCACCTCTCTCTCGTTGTAGGTTCTGTCACACTCGCCGGCTTTCAGAGCGCGAGAGAGTTTCTCCCTCGCGGCTCTGTTAAGCCCGCGGGGGCTGATGGGAAGTTCCCATCAGCCCCCGCGGGCTGAACAGAGCCGCGAAAGGGAAACTATTCCGTTCGCGCTCTGCACGCCGGCGCGTGTGGCTGAACCGACAACGAGAGTGAGAGGTGATCCCGGGGAGGGGAGGGGCGGGGAGGGGAGGGCAGGCTCTGCTAGGCATGGCAGGGGGGGCCCCGCGGCACACTCGATTTTGCCGCGGCGGCCCCGGCAGCCGGAGAAGACAGCGTTTTTGTTTTTAAATTTTCCCTGGGCGGGGGGATTAGGAGTGGCGCTGGGGGGGGGGTTTTTTAGGAGTGGTGACGGGCTATGGGGGGGTTAGAAGTGGTGATGGGCTGGGGGGGGGTTAGAAGTGGTGATGGGCTATGGGGGGGCTGGGGGGGCTATGGGGGGGCTGGGGGGGGTTAGAAGTGGTGATGGGCTGGGGGGGGTTAGAAGTGGTGATGGGCTATGGGGGGGCTGGGGGGGGTTAAAAGTGGTGATGGGCTCGGGGGGTTAGAAGTGGTGATGGGCTATGGGGGGGATGGGGGAGGTTAGAAGTGGTGATGGGCTAGGGGGGGGCTGGGGGGGGTTAGAAGTGGTGATGGGCTGGGGGGGTTAGAAGTGGTGATGGGCTATGGGGGGGATGGGGGGGGTTAGAAGTGGTGATGGGCTATGGGGGGGCTGGGGGGGGGTAGAAGTGGTGATGGGCTATGGGGGGGCGGGGGGGGTTAGAAGTGGTGATGGGCTATGGGGTTAGAAGTGGTGATGGGCTATGGGGGGGTTAGGAGTGGTGATGGGCTATGGGGGGCTGGGGGGGTTAGAAGTGGTGATGGGCTATGGGGGGGCTGGGGGGGTTAGAAGTGGTGATGGGCTATGGGGGGGTTAGGAGTGGTGATGGGCTATGGGGGGCTGGGGGGGTTAGAAGTAGTGATGGGCTATGGGGGGGCTGGGGGGGTTAGAAGTGGTGATGGGCTATGGGGGGGGTTAGGAGTGGTGATGGGCTATGGGGGGCTGGGGGGGTTAGAAGTGGTGATGGGCTATGGGGGGGCTGGGGGGTTAGAAGTGGTGATGGGCTATGGGGGGTTAGAAGTGGTGATGGGCTATGGGGGGGGCTGGGGGGGGGTTAGAAGTGTTGATGGGCTATGGGGGGGCTGGGGGGGTAAGAAGTGTTGATGGGATGTGGGGGGTTATGAGTGGTGATGGGCTATGGGGGGGGATGGTGGGGTATGGAGTGGTGATGGGCTATGGGGGGGTTAGGAGTGGTGATGGGCTATGGGGGGCTGGGGGGTTAGGAGTGGTGATGGGCTATGGGGGAGCTGTCTGTATATGGGCTGATGGGATTAGGACTGGGAGTGGGCTGATGGGGAGGTTAGGACTGGTAATGGGGTATGGGGGGGCTTAAACTGAAAATTGGGTGATGGGGATTAGGACTGGAAATGGGCTGGTGGGATTAGGACTGGGAGTGGGCTATGGGGGGCTAGGACTGGTAATGGGTTGGGGGGGTTGCTAGGACTGGAAATGGGCTGGGGGGATTAAGACTGGAGGTGGGCTGATGGGGTTAGGACTGGTAATGGGCTGTGGGCTGTTGGGGGGGGTTAGGACTGGTAATGGGCTATGGGGGGGCTAGGACTGGAAATAGGCTGATGGGGGGGGTTAACACTGGAGGTGGGCTGATGGGGTTAGTACTGGTAATGGGCTGTGGGCTGTTGGGGGGGGTTAGGACTGGTAATGGGCTATGGGGGGGCTAGGACTGGAAATAGGCTGATGGGGGGGGTTAACACTGGAGGTGGGCTGATGGGGTTAGTACTGGTAATGGGCTGTGGGCTGATGGGGGGTTAGGACTGGTAATGGGCTATGGGGGGTTAGGACTGATAATGGGCTATGGGGGGGCTAGGACAGGAAATGGGCTGATGGGGAGGGGTTAGGACTTGAGGTGGACTGATGGGGTTAGGACTGGTAATGGGCTGTGGGCTGTTGGGGGGGTTAGAACTGATAATGGGCTATGGGGGGGTTAAGACTGGTAATGGGCTGTTGGCTGATGGGGGCTGACTTGTAATGGGCTATGGGGGGTTAGGACTGATAATGGGCTGTTGGCTGATGGGGGCTGTCTGGTAATGGGCTATGGGGGGTTAGGACTGATAATGGGCTATGGGGGGGCTAGGACAGGAAATGGGCTGATGGGGAGGGGTTAGGACTTGAGGTGGGCTGATGGGGTTAGGACTGATAATGGGCTGTGGGCTGATGGGGGGGTTAGGACTGGCAGTGGGCTATGGGGGGCTGACTGGAAATGGGTTGATGGGGGGGTTAGGACTGGAAGTGGGTTGATGGGGGGGCTAGGACTGGTATTGGGTTGGGGGGTTGCTAGGACTGGAAATGGGCTGATGTGGGGCTAGGACTGGAAATGGGCTGATGCAGGGACTAGAAGGGAATGGATGCTGGGTGAGGCTGGAACTAGAAGGGAGCTGATGTTGGGGGAGGATTAGAATGGGATGGGGCTGGGAGAGTAAAATGGAGAGGGGAAAAATATTTTGTGTGGGAGGGATGGAGAGGGGAAAAATATTTTGTGTGGGAGGGATAAAAAATCTACATTTAGCCGGGTATTGGGAGAGTAAGTGGGGATTGAGGATGGAGGGGTAAAATTTGAGTGGATGAAATAGGAATGAGGAAAGAGCAAAAGGAGAAAGATTAGTATGTTAAAGCAGATGTAGAGAGAGAGAATGGAAAAAAAAACTAGAAGAGAGAAGAAAGGACAAATGGACAGCAGATGATGGAGAGTTAGCAGAAAACATGAAGAAACCAGAAGAAAGTGGCTGGAGCAATTGCAACTGAAAAAAAATGCACAAAAGGTAGAAAGATATCGTTTTATTTTGAATTTATTAACTGGAATATGAAAGCTCTGGGAAATGTGCATCATTAACGTCTGCACTTTGTTTGGTACAAGAGGAAATTAATTTATAGTTTTATTTCTACAGTGTTGTTGTACATTCCAAGTTTGGCTTTTGGGGTTCCCAGTTTAATTATTGCCTTCCTGTTTCAAAATTGTGATTCCTTGTTTGGTGATGGTCTATGTTCTGCATGTATAACTGAGCTGAGGTATTCTGTTTATGTAATTCCTATTTGACATTGCCACTTGTTCTCTTTCCCCAGTAGGTCATGTATTGTTGTTCTCTGAAATCTATTGGTTTAATATTTGCAGTGTTGCCTTTTGATAGGTAGGGTATGGTGCTTTGTGAGTGCTGGTAGTGCTGTTAGGATACGGCGGGTTTGCTATGGGTTCTAAATGGGCAGTGTTTGTAGTAGTTCCTAATGTGCCTGGCGGTTGGCACTGGATTATAGTAATGTAGAAATCTTTTAGTCTGTCTTTATCCATACACTCATTAAGAGACATGTTTACTAAAAGTTAGTGTATGTTAGCATTATGCAAATATTTATGCAAATAAGGCCACTTATGCAAATGAGGCCCCGCACCAAGTCTCCGCACATGGCCCCGCACCCCCCTTGGGCCGCCCCTGCTTTCCAACAAAGAAAACTCAGGATATATTGATCTGGGATGTCCCTCTTTCTTCCACAAGGAACTGCCTCCTGAAGCCACTGCCTAGCTGGCCTAATTATAGAACTGCAGCCGACTGCATTTTTTTAAACAGGGAAAATTGTAATGAAACATGTCAAATGTAGTTATCTCTTTCAGGCATTGCTGTCGTCCACAAAAAAATAGTATTTTAGCATATCGGTCAGATTGGGCTTGTTAGGCAAACCTGATCCTTACAGCGAGGAGTCTAATCACCCTCAATTATTGTTGATTTCTATGTACCGCAGTTTGCTGCTTATGTCTGGGAAAACGTTTAGGTACCCTTTATTGCAGTAAGGCGCTATTACTGAGAGAAGCTGAAGCCCGGTCTGTTCAACAGCAAACAAAGGAAAGCGCGGATAATATGAGCAGGACAGAGCCGCAGGATGGCGTAGCAGGACCGATTGTGACTGCAGAAGAAGTAACCCAGCCTCGGCCGGCCGTACCAGAAGAGGGCGGTGGGTGGACCTTCCGCCCCTAGCCGGAAGTCTGAGAGCGGAAGTACGTCACGGCCGGCCGTGGAGTAAACAGAAAGCGGCAGCTGCTCTCGCGGGCTTGAGGCATGGGCTGTGCTACTTTTCCCCGGGACTCGGTGTAGCCTTTGCGGACCTCGAAGGCTCGTCTGCGGATTCCTCGCACACTCCATGGCAGCGGCGGGAGGAGCAACGCCCCCGGAGGAAGAAGAGGAGGAGGAGGAGGAGAGCGCCGGAGGTGGTGGTGGACGAGGAGCTTCTAACTTCCCGGCCGGCAAGGCGGCCGCGGTTCCCGGAGGCTTTCCTCCTCCTCCTTTCCATCGGGAGCCCATGTACAACTGGCAGGCCACCAAGAGTTCCCTGAAGGAGCGCTTCGCTTTCCTCTTCAACAACGAGCTGCTCAGCGACGTCAGGTTCGTGGTGGGGAAAGGCCGGCAGGCCCAGCGGATTCCTGCCCATAAGTTCGTGCTGGCGGCCGGCAGCGCCGTCTTCGACGCCATGTTCAACGGGGGCATGGCCACCACGTCTGCCGAGATCGAACTGCCCGATGTAGAGCCCGCTGCTTTCCTGGCTCTGCTCAGGTGAGGCGCGTTTGCCGATCCCTGTGACAATGGGACGTTTGGCCGTGTTTGTTCAGTGACGAGAAAAGTTTGTGTGGCCTTTGAAGGTGCCCTGTCGACAATATTTTACAAGCGTTAGCAAATTACAGAAAGGAGACATTCCCTATAGGAATACAATCGGTTCAAACACACAGATTCATGATATGAGGTTGGCAGGTTAGAAATAGAGAAGTACACCCTTATTTTCCTTCACAAGTGGGACTGATGTAATAAATTGCACTATCCTTTCATTCAAGAGTTTACTCTTTATTTTCCTGTCCAAAGCTTATGCCTAACCCCTAAAGTTTAGCGTTATGTTTACTAACCTTTGCATCAGTAACCGCTGAATGGGCTGCATTGCCAGCGTGGTGTATGTGGAGCTATAGTCCTGCAGTTACCATGTTGTAGCACAGCGAATCTGCTGGTGCAACTAGGCACTCATTAATATGGCATTAGGTGCATAGCTAGCACAGGTTTTGTGGATCATATTAGCTGTGCCATGATGGGAATGACCCCATCCTGCCCAGTTGCTACCCTGACTTGCGCTACCAAGATGGCATGGGATTTTTAATGTGGGGTCCCATACTAATTTTTAGTATGGTGCCAAAAAGCCATGTGCTAACCTTGCACTACTTTGGTAGCACACATTAGTAAACATACCCCTTAGTTTGAACAAATCTGAAGTAAAACTACTGTACTAAAAACATGTGCAAAGCCAAAAGCTGTGTTTTAAAAGGAAAGTGCTAAAATGTTCGTATAGATTTTACTTCCTTTCCAGCTTTCAATCTAATGCAGCTTAGGGCTGAAATAATATGCAGGAGCAAAAGCAGTAAGCCAGCATTAGAATAGCGCACTAAGTTTCAGTGCAAGTGTTGAAAAAACTAACGGCATTCAGATTGCTGTTTTGAAAAGAAATACTGCACTGCTATAAAACAAACTTTATGCTGCTACAGTAACATGTCAAAGTTTACTACATAAGGTGTCTCCCTCCCTGAAAAAAAATCTCTGGTGGTCCATGTAAGTCCTCTGTCCTCTGATCCTATATAGCCATCCTTTGTTGGAGTCGGGAAGCAGGTGTGATGCCTAATTGTTCTTGCCTCTGACATCACCATCTTGGCAGCCCGTCCAAGTGGTAGGAGTCAGCCTGTCAAATAAGTGAACACTTCCCTTATTTATCAGACTGACCCATAGCAATGCTTTTTGATGTTCAGTTATGGGTCAGGTGCTGGCAGCACTGGAGTGATTGGGAATCACTTCTGCCTTCCAGATGACTCATTTTGGCAGAGATCTCTGGTAATTCAGGTGGACACATGACCCTATTCCTGAGACCTCCAGAGCCTGCTCTGATAGACCAGGTAAAACCCTCCCACACCTTGACCTCTCATATCCATCTCTGGTGGCATCTTCTTAATGCATGAGCAGGGACTGGCTCATTCACTGACAGGAATGGAGACAAAATCCTTGGTGAAAAATCCCCCGACTTCAGGCTGTCTCATCTTTGGGCTGAGAGGCAGGATTGATGCCAGCCTCTTGTGCTTCCATCTTGCAGAATGGTGGAACCTGGGGCACACTGCAAGGGTTGATTGCTGACATTTTTAATCAGAGGCAGGAGTAAGTGGGCATTGCTTCTGCCTTCCAACTCAAAGATGAGATGGTCCAGGGGCCCACCAGAGATGATGTAGTGATGTCAAGTCTAGTGGGGAAGGGTAAAAGGTTAAAGGGATGAATGCATGGGGACAAAAGGGAACACTGCCTATTTACCTAAAGATGCATTCCCCTCCCCCCAAGAGTACAGGCACACCACCTCCATAGGACAGACATGTCGCCCAATTCCACATTACATACACATGTACACACACAGGAACCTTACCTCTGCACCACACACACAGAAGCTTGCCTGCACATCACCCCCACAAAGGCACCCACATCCTGTGCACAGATTTGCACACCACCACCATTGCACCACAGAGATGCTTGCTATCTGAAGCTATAGCTGCTGCTGTAATCTAAAGATAACGCACAGTGTAGGAACTCTGGCACTGGTCTCACGAGACTTGGGAATGAGAGAACGGGGGGGGGGGGGGGGCACAAGGAGGTCATGAGCTTTGGCTCCTAAGGTTTTGGCCTGGTTCCTAAATCGGCACCAAATTTATCAAGGTCTGCTTTAGCCTTTGAATTAAATGAAGCATGAAGACAGATCATTAAAACATCCCAGCATGGGTCCTCAAAGACAAATATGCCCTCACTCCCAAGTTCTGCATACTTATGTTTTTTTTTTATGGAGGGGAGGGTGCAAAATAATATTGAAGCAAAAAATCCATGAAAGAATGCTCTTTTCCATATTAATGGACTTCAACTAAGGCTTCTAACAAACTCACGATTTATATGCCGTTAAATGCCCTTGAGTACGGAGCAGACAGAGCTTAAAGATTCCAAATTACCCCTGCCTACCGATAGCCAGGTTAATATGAATAAAATACAGTCTCTAAAATGCTTGTATGCAAATGCTAGAAGTCTAAATAAAAAATAAGATGGAATAGTTAGAATATATAACACTAAATGAGAGGTTGGATATGATTGGTATCTCAGACAAATGGTGGAAGAAGGACAACCAGTGGGACACTGATCACTTGAGTACAAACTATATCCTAATGATAGAGCGCAACCCCTCCACCAATTTGATCCATCTCTGTGTTAGAGAGGGCATTGAGTCACAAAAGATTAAAGTTTCGCAGGAAACAAAATTTGCTGTAGAATCTCTATGGATTGAAATTCCATGTAAAAAGGGGAAGGCGATGGCAGTGAGGGTGTACTATCGACCACCTGGCCAGAATGAACAAATGGATGATGAAATGCTCAAAGAAATCAGGGAAGCTAACGAAAGTTACAGCACAATAATAACAATGGGTGATTCCTTATCGTCACTCCAGTCCAGTCCCTTTACTTCTGGGTTACGCAACCCTTCCAGCAGCTTGGAGGCTGAGCCCAACCTTTTTGGGGGTGGAGCGGTATAAATACCACTGGGACCACCTCCCCAATCCAGTATACTCAGCCTCCAAGCAGCTGGAGGGTTCCGTAAGCCTGGGGCTTACTGGAGTCCTACCTTAAAAACCTAAAAACTTTTAATTTATTTTAATTTTAGTTACTGTTTGCTGTTAATTTTACCTTTATTTTACCCTTTTCCCTTGGTCTCCCGTTCTGGAGCTCTGCTCCTTTAAGGGCTGCCGGCTCTCTCCTTCATCCTCACTCCTCCCCCCCCCCCTCGTTCCCGGCACAGACCTTGAAGCGGCCTCGCTGTTGGCAGCTGCGGGGAGGTGCGCTGCTCTGCCCAACAGTCGGCTCCTTTGTTCCTGTGCTCTTTGGGGGGAGACAGCCTCGCGCCGAAGCCCTGCGGGTGGCTGAGCGCTAGAGGCTGCAACACTAGTCGGCGTCGGCCGCCCGGTCCATCACAGATTGATAGGACGGCGAGGTGAGCCACGCGGCGCCCGGTCTCTGCACGCTGCAGTAGCGATCTCGGACAGCAGCAGGAATCAGCCCCTGAGCGCCGGTCGCACAAGAGAGCAGCGGGACTCGGATCGGAGCGCAGTTCGCCGCCACGAATAGGCCCGCGGCTCCCCGTTCAGGCTCCCCGTTCAGGCTCCACGTGTAGAGCCGACGGGTGGAGACCGCGGAGTCGGGCCCAGGATCCTCTCAGTCAGCACCAGGAAACCGCAAGTACCACGATAGAGGAGTTTTAAGATTTAAGCTAATTTAATTTAAATTTAATTTAGTTTAATTTATTTTATTTCAACTATGCCTTTGTTTTAATTTCTGGGTGCTTACCAGGCTTATTGCCAATCAACTAGGCCCTGTTCCTGGCTTTCCCTCGGCTACTAATCTAAGGGCCTCTTAGTTTTCCTCTGGGCAAATTATTCTCTAGGATCCGGTGCTTTCAGTGGGATCACCAGTCCTATTCCATGGCATCCAAGCCGCGCTGCCCATCCTGTGGAGTCCGCAGGGGCACCTCCGCAGATACAGGAGTCTGCAGGAGCTGTGCTGCAGTGGCCATCTCAGTAGAACAGGAGATTAGCTTGGCCATGTTACAGCCCTCCCAGGAATCAGGAGACTCTCTAGAAGGGAAGGGGGGGTCCCAGCTCCCTATCACTACTCCTTCGGATCTGCCCACGCCTTCCCTGCCTCTCCCATCTCCCCCCTCTAGTGCGGGGGGGGCCGGAGATTTTTTCTCTCCTGACTTTATCCTCCTACTTCACAAGGCCTACTGCCTACGTAAGCAGGGTCCGGGGGCAGTAGGGGCTGCTCCACCAGTGGAGGACAAATCAGCTAGACCTCTTGAGGTTACCATTCCGGAATCCGGTATTCCTTCGAAGCGCCCACGTCTGGGTGGTGAGGAGCTCCTAGCGTCCCTCTCTCAGGGTACCCTGGAGGAGGATGGCTCCATTAGGGACTTGGAGGAGGATGAAGAGGAGCTGGAGGAAGGAGAGATCCCGGAAGAAGATCAATCACGGATTGTCAGAGTTTTTCGTCGAGAGGAGCTCCCGGCATTAATTAATGAGTCTCTGAAGGTTCTCAATGTGACCTCTGACACGCCATCTCAGGAAGAGGCATTGGAGGATCCCCTAATCCAAGCCATTAGGAAATCGCAGAAGGTTTTCCCGGTCCACAGGGTTGTGCGACAGATGATCCAGGAAGAGTGGGACCAACCAGAATCAAGCTTAAGAGGGACCAGAACCATGTCTCGCCTATACTCCCTGCCAGAGGCAGATAAAGAGCTGCTGAAATCTCCCAGGGTGGATGCGGCGGTATCAGCAGTTACTAAGAAGACGACTATCCCGGTGGAGGGCAGTTCAGCCTTAAAAGACGCGCAAGACAGGAAGTTGGATACGCTCCTGAAACAAGCCTTTGACGTAAGCGCCCTCGCCTTGCAGGCCTCCGTGTCAGGTGCCTGGGTGACGCGGGCCTGTTTAAGGTGGGCCCAGCAGCTCCAGGCAGAGAGCTCAACGGGCGAAATACAGGCCAACTCGGCCAGGGTGGAATCCGGAGCAGCCTTCTTGGCAGACAGTCAGTATGACCTCATCAGAAGCCTAGCCAAAAACATGGCCTCGGTGGTGGCGGCTAGACGTTACCTGTGGCTACGTAATTGGGCTGCTGATGCTTCCTCAAAGTCCCGCCTGAGTCGGCTCCCCTTCAAGGGGAAGCTTTTATTCGGGGAGGACTTAGAGAAGCTAGTTAAGGACCTGGGTGAGTCTAAGGGAGGCAGACTGCCGGAGGATAGGCCAAGGCAAGGACGTCCTCTAGCTCCAGGGCGTACCCAGCCTAGAGACTCGCGGAGATTTCGCCCAGCCAGGTCTATCTCCTTTCCCAGGGGTCGTTTTCCCTCCAAGGGACAAGGTTTCAGAGGTTTCCGAGGAGCAGGTCGAGGATTTGGAGCTCCCTCCTTCTCGGGACCTAGAAAACAACAATGAGATGACGGGGGTCCAGGGGGAAGGGCGGCCGTTAGGCGTGCGCCTGGGGCGGTTCCTTCCCGCCTGGTCCCGAGTCACGTCCGATCAATGGGTCCTAGAGGTGATCAGGGAGGGTTATGCTCTTGAATTTGCAAAACAAATACCTCCAGCCTTTGTTCAGTCCCCCTGCACCTCTTCCGCAAAGAGGGCGGCAATAGAGGCAACTCTTGCCCGTCTAATAACCTTAGGGGCGGTGGTCCCAGTACCACCGGACCAGTGCGGCTCGGGTCGATACTCAATTTACTTCGTAGTACCAAAAAAGGAGGGGTCCTTTCGACCGATCCTGGACCTAAAACAGGTCAACCGCTGCCTCAGGGTCCCACATTTCCGGATGGAGACCCTAAGGTCAGTCATAGCGGCCGTGAGAGGAGGAGAGTTCCTAACGTCCCTAGACCTGACGGAAGCCTACTTGCATATCCCAGTCAGGAAGTCCCATCAGCAGTTCCTGAGATTCGCAGTACCGAGAGGCCACTTTCAGTTCCAGGCCCTACCATTCGGCCTAGCCACTGCCCCCAGAACGTTCACCAAGGTAATGGTGGTGGTTGCGGCCTTCCTCCGGAAGGAGGGAATATTAGTGCACCCCTACTTGGACGATTGGTTAATCCGAGCGAAGTCGGAAGGGGAAAGTCGTTCGGCGACGACCAGAGTGATCCAGGTCCTAGAAGAATTGGGGTGGGTCATCAATCGGGCAAAGAGCAGGATGACTCCCTCACAAGAACTCGAGTACCTCGGAGCCAGATTCGACACCCACAGGGGCAGGGTCTTCCTGTCTCGGGCAAGATCAAGGGAGCTAAGACTTCTCGTCACGCAGTTCTTGGGCAGACGAAACCCCTCGGCGTGGCATTATCTGCAAGTCCTGGGAACTATGGCGGCGACAATAGAGGTAGTGCCATGGGCCAGGGCCCACATGCGACCGCTGCAGCGGGCGCTATTACGTCGATGGTCCCCTCAACAGCAGCCTCTCCGGATGCAGTTACCTTGCGCTCCGCGGACCAAGCAGTCCCTCCACTGGTGGCGTTGCCCAAGGAATCTGGACTGCGGGATGCCCCTCGAACCTCATCAGTGGTTACTCTTGACGACGGATGCCAGCCTGACAGGCTGGGGAGCGCACTGCGAGGACCAGTTTCGTCCAGGGCAGCTGGACTCTGCTGGAATCTCATTGGCCCATCAACAGGCTGGAATTGAGGGCCGTCACCCTAGCACTCAAGGCGTTCAAGACCTTAGTGCAAGGAAAAGCAATTCGCGTTCTCTCCGACAATGTCACCACGGTGGCCTACATCAACCACCAGGGAGGCACCAGCAGCCCCGCCTTGGAGAAGGAGGCGGACGTGCTTTTCCAGTGGGCGGAGATCTGGCTACTAGCAATTTCAGCTCAACACGTGGCGGGCGAAGACAACGTCACGGCCGACTTCCTCAGCAGGTGCAAGATAGACCACGGAGAGTGGGAACTAGATCAGGAGACCTTCAACCAGATAGTGACCCGGTGGGGTGGGGTCTCCCAGTCATGGACCTCATGGCGCGGTTCGCCACAACCAAGGTAGACAGATTCTTCAGCCGAAGGAAGGAAAGGATGTCCGAGGGCTTAGACGCCCTGTCACAAAAGTGGCCGTCGGAGGGTCTTCTCTATGTATTCCCTCCGTGGGCCCTGATCAGAAAGGTGCTGCAGCGGGTGGAGTCCCACCAAGGTTTGGTAATCCTCATAGCCCCGGATTGGCCTCGCCGCCCCTGGTACGCCGATCTGGTGAGGTTGATCGCCGACCGGCCTTGGCGGCTTCCTTACAAAAGGGACCTGCTGAGGCAGGGTCCGGTGCGGATGCCTCACGTGGATTGATTCTCGCTTACGGCCTGGCTATTGAAAGGGCGCGCCTCCTAAAATGGGGCTACTCAGGAGCGGTAATCTCGACGCTGTTAAAAGCTAAGAAGCGCTCGACCTGTCTAGCTTATGTGAGGGTTTGGTGCATCTTCGAAGCCTGATGTGCAGAGCACCATCGGAAGCCCCTTGCGACCTCCGTCCCGGAGGTTCTGGAATTCTTGCAGGCAGGTTTGGATAAGGGACTGGCGCACAGCTCCTTACGGGTTCAACTGGCGGCGATCTCTTGCTATAGGGGCAAGATCTGTGGCAAACCCTTAGGGGCACACTCCGACGTCGCCAGGTTCTTAAGAGCGGTCAGACGGCTTCGCCCTCAAAGGAGGTCTGTCGTCCCCCCTTGGGACCTTAACCTAGTACTGAATGCCTTGATCGGGGAACCCTTTGAGCCGGTAAAGAGAGCCTCCTTAAAGGATTTAACCCTTAAAACAGTCTTCCTGGTCGCCATCTGTTCGGCCAGGAGGGTGTCGGAGTTACAGGCCCTGTCTTCTCAGCCTCCCTTCTTGACCTTCCTCAAAGACAAAGTGGTTCTGCGTACAGTTCCTTCCTTTTTGCCCAAAGTTATCTCCCCCTTTCACCTGAACCAGACAGTTACCTTGCCGGCTTTTTCGGCCAAAGGAGATACTCGGAAGGATAGCAAGCTACGTCTCCTAGACGTCCAGAGAATCTTGAAGCGATACCTCTCGCGCACAGCGCCCTTCCGAAAGTCAGGTCGACTGTTCATTCAGTTCGGGGGGCCGCACAAAGGCGAGGCGGCGGCTAAGGCTTCGATCTCCAGGTGGATCAGAGAGGCGATTGCCTCCGCCTACATCCTGAAGGGGAGGCAGGTACCAGTGGGGCTGCGGGCTCACTCCACTCGGGCTCAGGCTACCTCTTGGGCGGAATTCAGCCTGGTCCCCCCGCTAGATATTTGCAGAGCGGCGACATGGTCTTCTCTTCATACCTTCTCCAAGCACTACAGACTGGATGTGCAGAGTGCGACGGACACTCGGTTCGGGGTAGCGGTTCTTCAGTCCGGGATGCCGGATCCCACCCAGGTGTGAACTGCTCTGGTACATCCCAGAAGTAAAGGGACTGGACTGGAGTGACGATAAGGAAATAGTAATTAGATCTTACCTGCTAATTAGTGTTCCTGAAGGAACGACAGTCCAGTCCCTGATCCCACCCAGCTCCGGCGATCGTGAAGATAGCGGGTACATTGAAGAAATTCGGACTGAGCGTACGGTCGGTGAGACAGGAGGGAACGCAGGAGGAAGCAGGCTCGGGCAGAAGCAGCCATCTCCCCTGGTCGTGGTCATTCCTTCTATCCTTCCCTCTATTCCTTCTACAAAAAAAAAAAAAAAAATCTCTTTGATAGAATTTGGAGGTGTTATGTTTTACTCCATGAGTTAAGGTTTGGTTAGAAGTTCGATATATCTGCTTTTTCATTCGGATACTGGATTGGGGAGGTGGTCCCAGTGGTATTTATACCGCTCCACCCCCAAAAAGGTTGGGCTCAGCCTCCAAGCTGCTGGAAGGGTTGCGTAACCCAGAAGTAAAGGGACTGGACTGTCGTTCCTTCAGGAACACTAATTAGCAGGTAAGATCTAATTACTATTTTCAATTACCCTGGTATTGACTGGGTCAGTGTCATGGCAGGACATGCTAGGGAGATAAAGTTTCTAGATGAAATAAATGACTGCTTCTTGGAGCAGCTGGTTCATGAACCAACCAGAGGGGAAGCCATTTTGGATCTAGTCCTTAATGGAACACCAGCTCTGGTACAAGAGATAAGGGTGTTGGGGCCACTTGGCAATAGTGATTGTGATTAGTTAATGGAGAAGGGATGATCAAGGAAATCCACAGTACTATCTTTTAACTTTTGAAAGGGAGACTATGATAAAATGAGGAAAATAGTTAAGAAAAAACTAAAAGGAGCAGTTGCAAAGGTTAAAGACTTTACATCAAGCTTGGGTGGTGTTTAAAAATACTATCTTGGAATTCCAGATCCGCTGTATTCCATGCTTTAAGAAAAGTGGAAGGAAGTCCAAAAAACTGCCAGCATGGTTTAAAGGTGAGGTCAGAGAGGCTGTTGCCAAAAAAGCATCTTTCAGGAAATGGAAAAAAGAGCCAAATGATGAAAACTGGAAACAGCACAAGCACTGGCAAGGTATTGATAAGGCAGGCAAAGAGAATTTGAGAAGAAGCTTGCTGTAGAAGCAAAAACGCGTAATAAAGACTTAAAAAAAATTTCACATTTTGCAATGACAATCCAAGATATATAACTCTTGTACAGAAAAATTCCTTTTGTCATAATTATACAAAAGTAACAAAAACAAAAAAAAAGGAAAATATAACACATAACATGACAAAAGAATTATAAAAGTCCACATCAAGGGAAAAGCAACCTGGAAAAGAAAAACTAAAACCAAAATTTCATCTGAGTCCCAGGAACATAGTGATAATTAAATAAAACCCCTTATACGTGGCAATTTACAAACATTCAATTCCAATTTCAATCTATATTCTCCTTCCCAGCCAAAAAGGCCTCCAACTGAGCTGGTTCTGTAAAAACAAATTTATCATTTTGAAATTGCACAATACATTTACAGGGATATTTCAAGAAAAAAGTAGTGCCAAGGTCCTAGGTTTCAAAATCAAAAAGTCTTTCCTAACACTTTTGGGTAACCCTGCAAACATCAAGAAAAATGTATATAGGGGTGCCACAAAAATCAGTACTCTTCTTAGAGAAATAAAGCTTCATTATCAAATTTTTATCTGAAAGTAAAATTAAGTATGTGATTAAGGTAGCCAATTTGAGAAATAACGTCTGCTGAGGTTTCCAAAAAAGCAGAAACATCTAGGGACTCTAAAGGGGCCACCTAAAGACCCTCATCCTGAGAAGAAACTTGTGGCCACACCCCGGATGAAACATAATAAACATTCAACAACTTAAGAGTCCACATCTGAAATCAATATCTCTTTAAAGTATTTTTGCAGCAATATCAAGGGAGAGAGGTAATGTATACGAGGAATATTAATAAAACGCAAATTTTTTGCCCTTGACATATTCTCCAAAGATTCTAACTGACGAACAACTAAATTTTCATGAACCTTTGAAGAAATTGCAGCTTGAGCAACAGTAACCTGACCTATTCACAACAGACTTACATCCATGCAAACTAGCCTCCTGCTCGGTGAGCTTGGTGACTACATCGTTAGAAAACTGAAATCTGGGAAAGTGCCGAATGAACCAGAACTTTGGTTCGAGTGACCACCACACAGATATCACGTAACAATATATTATTTGGAGCCATCAAGGTCTCCACAGGAGGAGGAAACAACAGCGGGACAGGCATATGTAAATCCATAGTGTCCAACCAAGAAGGGTCTTGTTGAAAAGATAGAGGCTGGCCCATCCGAGTCCGCCAGACCTGAAGGAGCACCAGCCTCTAAAACACCTTGCAAGCTGGGCGGGGTTAAACCCTGTATTAAGGATTTGTCTAAATCCATACTCACGCTCTCAGAAGACATATTTGGATCCATTGTAGACTGATTAGAAAATAAAACTTGCAAATGATGGTCCGTGGGGCCAAATGTTTTCACGGTCTTAACCACAGCCACCAGCAAAGACTCCTGCTTCTGTTTCTCCATAAAACACAGATGAAGACTCCGAAGGGGCAGCTCCTGCCCCTTTGGTCACACCCCTTCAGACACACGGCCGCATACCACGGAGTAGCGAGTTCTTATCGGGGGAGAGGGAGGGATGACCAGGAAACCCCGCCGCCTCCACTCGCCGGCTCTCCCAGCGTCTCCTGGGCTCAGCAGATTCAGCCATAAAGACTTTTTCAAGTACATTAGTAGCAAAAAAACTATAAGAGTGTCAGTTGGACCATTAGATGATAGAGGGGTGAAAGGGGCACTAAGAGGGAACAAGGCCATAGCGGAGAGACTGAATGAATTCTTTGCTTCGGTCTTTACTAAGGATGATGTAGGAATGTTACCCATGACTGAAATGGCATTTAAAGGAGATGCTGCGGAAGAATCAAAAGAAATATCGATACACTGGGAAGATGTATTACAACTATTTGATAAACTGAAGAGTAGCAAATCACCTGGACCGGATGGTATACATCCAAGGGTGTTGAAAGAACTGAAATATGAGATTGCAGACCTGCTATTAGTAATCGGTGAACTATCATTAAAATCATCTGTAATACCTGAAGATTGGAGGATCGCCAATGTAACACCAATTTTTAAAAAGAGTTAAAGGGAGACTATGATAAAATGAGGAAAACAGTTAAGAAAAAACTAAAAGGAGCAGTTGCGAAGGTTAAAGACGTACATCAAGCTTGGGTGTTGTTGAAAAATACTATCTTGGAAGCTCAGACCAGCTGTATTCCACGCTTTAAGAAAAGTGGAAGGAAGTCCAAAAAACTGCCAGCATGGCTTAAAGGTGAGGTCAGAGAGGCTGTTGTTGCCAAAAAAGCATCTTTCAGGAAATGGAAAAAAGAGCCAAACGACGAAACCTGGAAACAGCACAAGCACTGGCAAGTCAAATGCAAGGCATTGATAAGGCAGGCAAAGAGAGAATTTGAGAAGAAGCTTGCTGCGGAAGCAAAAACGCGAAATAAAGACCTTTTCAAGTACATTTGTAGCAAAAAACCTGTGAGAGAGTCAGTTGGTCCATTAGATGATAAAGGGGTTAAAGGAGCACTAAGAGGCGACAAGGCGATAGCGGAGAGACGGAATGAATTCTTTGCTTCAGTCTTTACTGAGGAAGATTGTAGGGATGTTACCCATGACTGAAGTGGTATTTAAAGGTGTGGAAGAATTGAAGGAAATATCGATACATCGGGAAGATGTCTTACAACTATTAGATAAACTGAAGAGTAGCAAATCACCTGGGCCGGATGGTATACATCCAAGGGTGTTGAAAGAACTGATATATGAGATTGCAGAACTGCTATCAGTAATCTGTGAACTATCATTAAAATCATCTCTAATACCTGAAGATTGGAGGATCGCCAATGTAACACCAATTTTTAAAAAGGGTTCCAGGGGTGATCCAGGAAACTACAGACCGGTGAGCCTGATGTCAGTACCGGGAAAAATGGTAGAAACCATCATAAAGAATAAAATGACTCAGCATGTAGATAGTCACAACCTAATGGGAGACAGCCAACATGGCTTTAGACAAGGAAGATCTTGTCTTACTAATCTGTTATGTTTTTTTGAAGGAGTGAATAAACAGGTGGACAAAGGTGAGTAGGTTGATATTGTGTATCTGGACTTTCAGAAAGCCTTTGACAAGGTCCCTCATCAGAGACTTGGCAAAACTAAAGAGTCATGGGATAGGAGGCAGTGTACTATTGTGGATCAGGAACTGGTTAAAAGATAGAAAGCAGAGAGTAGGGCTAAATGGCCAATTTTCCCAATGGAGAAAGGTGAATAGTGGTGTACCCCAGGGATCTGCGCTGGGTCCGCTGCTTTTTGACATATTCATAAATGACCTGGAAAGTGGAATAACGAGTGAGGTTATCAAATTTGCAGATGACACAAAACTATTTAAAGTTGTTAAAACCCAAGAGGATTGTGAAAAATTGCAAGAGGATTTTGATAAATTGGAAGACTGGGCATCAAAATGGCAGATGAAATTTAATGTGGACAAGTGCAAGGTTATGCACCTAGGGAAGAACAACCCAAACTATGGTTACACGATGCAAGGTTCCACATTTGGAACCACCACCCAGGAAAAAGATTTAGGCGTCATTGTGGATACCATGTTAAAACCCTCGGCCCAGTGTGCAGCAGCGGCCAAGAGAGCAAATAGAATGCTAGGTATGATAAGGAAAGGAATGGAAAATATAACAAAAGATATTATAATGCCTCTATCGTTCCATGGTGAGACCGCACCTTGAATATTGTGTGCAATTCTGGTCACCGTATCGTAAAAAGGATATAGCGATTTTAGAAAAGGTTCAGAGAAGAGCCACCAAAATGGTAAAGGGGATGGAAGGCTACTCCTATGAAGAAAGGCTAAAAAGGTTGGGGCTCTTTAACCTGGAAAAGAGACGGCTGAGGGGAGATATGATAGAAGTCTATAAATTAATGAACGGAGTGGAACGGGTAAACGTAGATCGATTGTTTACCTTATCAGAATATAGAAAGACTAGGGGACATGCAATGAAGCTACAGGGTAAACTAAGACTAATAAAAAAAGAAAATATTTTTTCACTCAACGTGTAATCAAACTCTGGAATTTGTTACCGGAGGATGTAGTAAAGGCTGTTAGTGTAGCTGGGTTTAAAAAAGGTTTGGACAAGTTCCTGGAGGAAAGGTCCATAAACCATTATTAAGAAGTGTGACCGAAGATATCAATGCTTGACCCAGTACAAGCATTGTGGAACTTGTGTCTCTTGGGGAAACTGCTAGGTACATGTGACCTAGATTGGCCACTGTTGGAAACAGAATACTGGGCTTGATGGACCTTGGTCTGACCCAGTATTGCATATCTTATGTTCTTATGTAGGGGTGATCCAGGAAACTACAGACCGGTGAGCCTGACGTCGGTACCCAGAAAAATGGTAGAAACTATCATAAAGAATAAAATTACTCAACATGTCAATAGTCATGGCTTTAGACAAGGAAGATCTTGTTTTACTAATCTGTTATGTTTTTTGAAGGTGTGAATAAACAGGTAGACAAAGATGAGTCAGTTGATATAGTGTATCTGGACTTTCAGAAAGCCTTTGATCAGAGACGTTTGGCAAAACTAAAAAGTCATGGGATAGGAAGCAGTGTACTGTTGTGGATCAGGAACTGGTAAAAAGATAGAAAGCAGAGGGTAGAGCTAAATGGCCAATTTTCCCAATGGAAAAAGGTGAATAGTGGAGTACCGCAGGGATCTGTGCTGGGTCCGCTGCTTTTTGACATATTGATAAATATCCTGGAAAAGGGAATAATGAGTGAGGTTATCAAATTCGCAGATGACATAAAACTATTTAAAGTTGTTAAAACCCAAGAGGATTGTGGAAAATTGCAAGAGGATCTTGATAAATTGGAAGACTGGGCATCCAAATGCCAGATGAAATTTAATGTGGATAAGTGCAAAGTTATGCACCTAGGAAAGAACAACTCAAACTATGGTTACACGATGCAAGGTTCCACATTAGGAACAACGACTCAGTAAAAAGATTTAGACGTTATCGTGGATTACATGTTAACCCTCCACCCAGTGTGCAGCGGCAGCCAAGAGAGCAAATAGAATGCTAGGTATCATAAGGAAAGGAATGGAAAATAAAACAAAGGATATTATAATGCCAGTATCATTCCATGGTGCGACTGCACCTTTGAGTATTGTGTGCAATTCTGGTCACCGTATCTTTAAAAGGATATAGCGTTATTAAAAGGTACAGAGAAGAGCCACCTAATTGGTAAAGGAAATGGAAGGATACCCCTATGAAGAGAGGCTAAAAAAGTTAGGGCTCTTCAACCTGGAAAAGATGGCTGAGGGAAGCTATTATAGAGGTCTATAAATTAATGAATGGAGCGGAACGGGTAAACGTAGATCAATTGTTTACGTCATCAAAATATAGAAAGATTAGGGGACATGCAATGAAGCTACAGGGTAACCTATTTAAGACTAATAAGAGAAAATATTTTTTTCACTTAACGTGTAATCAAACTCTGGAATGTAGTGAAAGCTGTTAGTGTAGCAGGGTTTAAAAAAAGGTTTGGACAAGTTCTGGGAGGAAAGATCCATAAACCATTATTAAAAGGGACCCAGGATATCACTGCTTGACCCAATACAAGCATTGAGGAACCTGTCTTTTGGTGAAATTGCTCGGTACTTATGACCTAGATTGGCCACTGTTGGAAACAGGATAGTGGGCTTGATGGACCTTGGTCTAACCCAGTATGGCATATCTTATGTTCAACTTAAGACTAATCTGCTCTTTTTTTTAACTATAAGCTCTCAGCATTAACTACAATAACAAGGCTCTCATCTTTGTGGCATTCTCCTGTTTAGGAATAGTTAGCTGTATGACAGTGATTCTGAAATCTGTCCAGCCAGTCAGGATATCCACAAAGAGGTTTAGATGCACTGCTTCCACTGCAGACTGTTTGTAAAGGAGAGGTTCCCAAATGTTTTGGCCCAAGGGCCACATTGGACCTTTCTAATCACTGGAAGGGCTAGGAAGCTTTTTTGGAGCATGGGTCTTGTTCTCCCCCCACCCCACCTCCTAAGAAAAGTAACTCCTTCAAGGCTTTGGGGCAATAGTATGGGGACCACTGGTATCTTATCTCCTCTCTCTGCCCCTCTGCACAGTGATGCAACATCTCTCTCTTTCTGTCTCTTTTATATATGGCCCTGTATCTCAAAAGAGGTATGTGACAATTGAGTTGGAAATCTTGTCCAGGCCCTTGGGCATTCAACACTAAAAATTGAATTTTGTTGCAGGATTGGTAAAAGCAGTGAGCATGGCTAGCTTTACATAAGCTATTGGAGGAAAAGTCCATAAACTGTCATTAGTCATGTAGACGTGGTAAAGCCACTGCTCATCCCTGGATATATGAGCAAGGAGGACTGCATCATCTTTGAGATTCTGCTGTATACCTCTGGCCTGTGACTGGCCACTATCAGGATGCCGGGCATGATGGACCTTTGGTCTGACCTAGTATGTATGGTATTTCTTATGCTCTTAAAGGCAGTGAGATAGGATTTTAAGGGAGCCTTAAAGGAGCGGTTCTAGTGACTCAACATCATACTCCTTCCCTTCTTCTCTCTCTTTTGTCTTTGCCTTCAACTTCTCTTCCACTCGTTCTTTTGAGACAGGAGCAGAGATGGACAGATGCTGGCCCTCTTTAAAAAATGAGGAGGCAGGAACTATGGCTAATTTAGCCTGACTTCAGAGGTGGCATTAGTGAAATTGCTAAAGGAAAAAATAGAGACATATCTTGAATTCATAGGATTATAGGTCCTTTGGTAGCAGTTGTACTTGAGAGAGGTCATAGCATCAGATGGTTGAGGAAAATGGCATGCATGCCAAAGAAAAAGGGAATACCAGTGGCATTCTTTCTAAAAGTATGTCAGAGATCCATTTGTTTTCAGAAATGATATTGCAGAGCTATTAGTAGGGTCACTTTTTTCTTTTTTTTGGAAGATTATACTAAGATACGCAACAGGGTATGTGGGGCAATGAGGGAGGGGTTGAGGACTTGTGCTCTCTCTTGCTCTCTCACTTGCATTCTCTCGCACACTCTCTCGTACTCGTACCCTTCCAGACAAAGTGAGGGGACTTGGGCCACCATTATAGGTGATGCCAAGAGGTAAATTCTTCAGACACAAATATCAGGAGGATGATCCTATAATGTTGATGGCAGAAAACCCCTTGCTTCCAAATGAAGGGCCTGATTTACTAAACCTTTTCATATATGGAACGAGAAAACAGCCTTAGT
The DNA here is from genome assembly GCA_033557465.1 of Ichthyophis bannanicus. NCBI lineage: Eukaryota > Metazoa > Chordata > Amphibia > Gymnophiona > Ichthyophiidae > Ichthyophis > Ichthyophis bannanicus. The sequence goes on along the minus strand of CM066043.1, from coordinate 197,093,573 downwards.
AAACTGAGGCTTAATTAACTAAAGCAGACCTGAAAGGATGCCCCTCCCTCTCTCCCTAAACTTCAGCGGAGACAACTGTGGGGAGGAGGGGGCGGTAAGAGGACTTCACCTGCAGGCACCTAAAGTCAAAGAAAATTTGTCAAGCCTTGGACTAATAGACAGGGAACAGAAAATCCAATTTCAAAATCTGTTTCCATATTGTCCTGCTAGTCCAGTCCAGATAAGTGGGTTGTGTTCCCCTACCAGCAGATTGGTGGAGACAAAAAAACAGTGAAAAGTCCAGGTTTCAATGACATCACTCCCATGCCTCTATCCACCTCAGCCACCAGAGGTCTCTTTAGTATTTCTTTGTCTCCAGCAGATGGTGGATGGATTTTCTCCATTCTGAAGAATTGAGAGGAAAAGATTGATTTTAAACTCTCGTGAGCAACCACTTTGAGGGGGAGTCTCTCACTTGAGCACGACATGGAAGGCTCCACTAGACTGCATTCTTTTCGGTAGCCATAGGAGGAGGGAAAATTGGTACAGTTCCACACTCTCTTACCATGATAAGGGCCTCTTGAGCAGCCAGAAAAATGGAAGGATTGGAAGATTTCAGCTGCCTCACACAGCCTCAATGCCCCCTCCCTTATCTGCCCCTCCCCCCCTGCTCTATCTCGAAGATTGCATAAGGCTCTCGGAGAAATCTGCCTGCCAGCCATGTTAAATCCAGTGCCTGCAAAGCAAAGAAATGGTTTCGGGGGGGGGGGGGGTGTAGAGCTGAGCTCGGCATGGATTTCTGCCTGGGGCTGTCAGGGAGTGAGTACTAAGGCTTGACCTCTGCATTGTCCTTGGTATTCACAAATTCAAGTTGGACTGTTGGCATGGTATAGGGGTTTCCCCACTGTTTTCCTCACGCGTTAGTAACCCTTTTTACTATTGTGCGCCTCGAGGTCACGCGGTCCTAGAGTGCATTTTGCCTGAGCAACTCCAACATGCATTCCCACCCAAGCATCTGTTTCACATGTTGCTGTACAAGTGCTATTAATGCACACCTTACGGCTGCAGTGACCTTAGCATTTGCCACTATTGTCCTTCCCTTAACTTTGTCTTCTTCCAGGAAACATTGTTTTTGACCTATGGAAAGCGAGGTATGCCTTCTGGACTTTGCTCTTCTTGCATGGCAGTTTCTGATTTATGTATTTATTTATTTAACATTTCTTATATACCGCGCTCTTTGTCATCAGTGCGGTTTACATTGAAACAATATAACACTTGGTCAGTCAAATTAAGCCATCGTCTACATAGAACAGGGATTTAACATGGAGGTAAACTTGGGGGGAAACTATTTACATTCCTAGTACAATACATTTAGATCTAAATTCGCTGTAGGTTATTGGACTCATATAGCTGCAGTTTGGGGTTGGGAGGGTGGGGAAGGGTGAAGGGGAATATCCAGATGTGTAAAATACATGAGAAAAAGGTGGTGTTTGAGGGCTTTTCTGAACAGCCTAAGGTCCTTGATTGCTCTAATGCTGGGAGGAAGCTTGTTCCAACATCTAGGAGCATAGTTCAAGAATGCCCTATTGATGGTGGTCTGGTTGAGCTTTGTAGATTCACTTGGTATGAGTAGCATGTCCGCAGCCAGTGGTCGTCTAGATCTGTTTGCAGTGTGTATGATGAGGTCAGAGATAGATGCCGGTGACATTTTGTTAAAGGCCTTGAAGGTAGTAAGGAGGGCCTTGTATATGATTTTGGAGCTTACTGGAAACCAGTGGAGTTCTTTTAGAATGGGGGAGATGTGGTCATTCCTTGAGGCTCCACAAAGTACGCGGGCTGCTGCATTCATGGCTAACTGTAGAGGGTTGAGGGTGATCTTTGGGAGGCCATGAAGTATTATATTGGCATAATCGAAGTGCGGTGTGACTAGCGCTTGGAAGATGGTGCGGAAGTCACCGGGTTCAATCATAGGTCTCAAGTGCTGGAGGGTTTTGATCTTGAAATAGATAGCTTTTACAGTGCGTTTTATGTGCTCCTTGAAGTCCAACTGTTGATCCAGTATGACCCCAAGATAACGTATATTGGATTTGACTGGGAGTTCTGCATCTCTGACTTTCATTGTTGATGGAGGAGAGAAACCTTTATTTCTTGTTATTATTAGGACTTCTGTTTTTTTGAAATTTATACGGAGGTTCTGAGTGAGTAGCCAATCCATTATTGCATTGAAGCAGTTGATTAGTACAGTGTAGTCCGGGCAAGTGACAGTTATAGGTGTAAACAGCAGCACGTCATCTGCGTACATAAGACAAGATATGCCGAAAGAGTGGGCAATGTCACAAACTGGCTGCTTATAGATATTAAAGAGCAGAGCAGACAGGGAGGAACCTTGGGGTACACCCTGTTTCTGCTGGAAAGGTTTGGATGTGTCGTTACCAATACGTACTTGCTGCCATCTGTATTCGAGGTAGGATTTGCACCAGTTCCATGCTTGGTCCTGGATTCCCATCTCATGAAGCCGCTTCAGGAGCTGCACGTGGTCTACGGAGTCGAACGCTGCTGCTATATCAAGGAAGATTAGCGCAAAGCCCTTCTTGATGCTGTCTATTCCATTGATGAGTGTATTGGTTAATACCGTTAGTAGAGTTTCTACACCGTGGGCTTCTCTGAATCCATGTTGATATGGGTCTAATGGGGAGGATGAATCAACATGTTGCTGAATCTGTCTCTGGGTCAACTTCTCTAGAATTTTAACTAGTAATGGGATACTAGAGATTGGTCGGTAAGAATCCTCTTTCTTTGGATCTAGCTGGTTGTTTTTGAGTAGTGGACGAATGGATGTGTGCTTGAGAGCATCTGGGAAGACTCCGGTTTTGAAGGACAGCTTGGCAATGTTGGCTATGAATGGGCTGAGTTGAGAGCGCATAGTTCTGATCCAGTGGGCTGGGCAAGGATCAGTTGGTGCAGTCATAGTGTTGATTGAGGCGATGACCTCCTCGATGGTCTTTGCTGAGGGAGGTGAGAGCTTGGTGATTGGAAACTGCATGTGGGGAGTCTTGGAGGGTTCCTGTGCTGCTGTTGTGGTGATCTTTATTGCTTTGGATTGAATGTAGTTCGCGTATGCCTGGGGCTGAATGTATTCTTGCTGAGGTGGGGAAGTTTGGTTGGTAAAGGATTTTACTAGGTTGAATAGGTCTCTTGGCTTATTTAGTGAGCGGTTGAGGATCTCAGCGTGGAATTCCTTCCTCTTGGCCCATGTTGATTCGCGATGTAGTTTCAGATATTCTAAATAGATGATTTGGTCAGAGGTTCTATGGGTAATTCTCCATTTTCTCTCCAGTTTTCTGAGGTGGAGCAGGGAAGTTCGGAGATCAGGGGAGAACCATGGAGCAGACTGCTTTTTAGTGACTCCGCTGTCGGGTGTAGCCTTTTTGGTGAAGGCCGGTTGTTGAGCATATAATGAGAGGGTATCATTCCAGTTGGAGACCATTTCGTTGAGGTTGACTGTGGGTCGAACAAGTTTTGGGAGTGCGCAGTTCGTGAACATCTCACTGTCAAGTTGCTTGAAGCGAGCGGCTCTTGATATCTCCTTTTTGTTTGAGCGGTGGCATGTGGTTTGTTGCATTGGTATCTGAAATGTTATCAGGTTATGGTCTGACCAGGGAACAGGAGTGATGGCAATGTCAAATTGTTTTATCGTACTCATAACTGGATGGGGGACGAAGACTAGGTCCAAGAGGTTCCCTCCTTGATGGGTGGGATCAATCACTACTTGCTTGTAGTTAAGGTTGGACATTGCTTCTAGGAAGGTTTTGGCTAGGGTGGGTTGAATGGAAGCAAGATTAAAGTCTCCCAACAGCCAGTTAGCCTGTAACCCGGAAGACCCCTCCAAACCTAAGTAAATAATGTCTGAGAGTTCCTCTGACTCCGTACCTGGTGCCCTATAAATGAGGTTAATAGTATTGAGTTTATTGGTAATAGTTAGCGTGTTCAGATGCTGTGTGCTCCTGATCAAGTTAGCCCGATATTGTAGCGCTGTTCTTGCAAGTACCAGTACACCTCCACCTCTTTTGTTTTCCCTGTTACAGGTGTAGATCGAGAAGTTAGGCGGTGTGAGGTGGGTTAGAATGACGTTATCCGTGTCGGAAAGCCATGTTTCCGTGACCATTAGTATGTCTAGATTGTGGGTGGCTATTAGGTCTGTGACTACCGGCCATTTATTACAGACCGAGCGTGCGTTGATGAGTGCACATCTAAATTCCTGTTGAGGCTTTGCTTCTTTGTCTTTTGTGGGAGTTGTGATTTCTAAGGATACATTATCCCTGGAGAGCCTGTTTCCCCCCTCTCAGCAAGGGGATGCAGTTGGTCTTTCCTTGCCTGTCCCAGGGCAGGAGTTGGCAGATGGCACTGTGGTTAAGGATGACCAGCTGGCTGGAGATTCTGGCTGCACTATGGGCCACTCCCGTCCTCTAAGGGTTGAGCAGCAGCTATGTTCCCTGTTGGTGAGGGGTTATTTTCAAGAGGAGAGCTTCCAGAGTCCAGATTTTCCTCCCCAGAATTATTTTCCTTTTTACAACAGGCTTGGTCATCTAGCGTGGAAATTCAACCCCTGCGACCTTAGGGTTCCCCTGAACACGGCTTCTTGTGAGGGGCAGTCTGAGAGTTGAAGCTCTGTTTGCCTATGGCTAAGCTTTCCCAGCAGTGGGCGCCTCTAGAGATTTGGATCAACTCTGACTTAGATTCAGATGTCTCTGTTCTGGGTGCCGATGTGTATGAAGTACTCTTACCTTCGAGGCTTGTAAAGAGGCCAGTATTATCCACCTCTTCTGGGAGAAGGAACTGGCAGCTTTGTTTGCCAGTCTCATCCACCTTGAGCTTGCGGATGCTCCAGGCATGGAGCAGGAGCCGAAGGCGCATCCACTCCTGAAAGGGGTGTGGAAATCCACTACTGTCTTCCCGTTCTTGGATGTGCTCAAGGATATGATCCGGTCTGAGTGAGATTTCCCTGACTCTCCAGCTAAGGGTATATAAGAAGATGCATGCTCTCCTGGAGAAAGAGTGCGTTATGTGGTTTTATATTCCCAAGGTGGAGCGCAGGTCACAGCAGATACCAAACGGACACCATTTCCGTGAAAGGCGGATCGGCCTTAAAGGATATTCTGGACCGAAAGGTGGATTCATTAGTGAAGAACCAGTTTGCCGTGATATGTGCAGGCCTGGTGTTTCAAGCACTGCTCCAGTGGATTCTTCTGGGTTATACGAGTCTGCTATGGCCTTCCTTGCTTATGCCATGTATGACTGGTATGTTTAGTGGCCAGGGATAGTGCCCTGTCAACAGTGACATGGTGTTGGATTTGGCTCCTGCACAAGGCAGCAGACATTTTCCAAAGTCCAGTTGACCAACTGGCCTTTTAACGGGAAACTTCTTTTTGGGGCCGATTTTAGAAAAGCTGGTGAAAGACCTGGGCAAGACAAAATCTTACTGCCTTCTGGAGGACAGGCCCAGTGGGCCTGTGAAACGAACAGGAGCCCCTTTCATATTTACTTCTGTCTGCTCCCTGCCAGCGCGCTGGTCAGACTCCCATTATTACTGGGCTGTAAAGCCTTTTTCCTCCTCTGTTTCCAGACTTTGGGCTCATTCTCGGTCCTTTCCTGGAACCATGTGGGCCCAGGGACTCTGTCCCTTCCCCAGGAGGCCCTTTCTGGGCCCATACCCTGGCCTTTCCAGTTAGGGGCAGGCTTCAGGGTCACCAAGGATCGTGGGTGCTAGACACCATTCGGTATGGCTATGTTCTGGAATGCAAAGAGCCAATTCTGTATGCCTTTGTCATCTCCCCTTGTGTGTCTGCACTCAAAAGGGCCTTTTGTGTGGACCACCTTGGACAAGTTGCTGCTCCGGAAGGCATGGTGCCTGTTCCCCCAGATGATTGGGACAAGGGCAAGTCTTCCATCTATTTTGTGGTGCCGAAAAAAGGTGATCTCAAGGGCGTCAATGAGCACTTGCACATCCTGTGCTTCCAGATGGAAACCTTGCAATCCTTAATTCAGGCTGTGCATTGAGGGGAGTTCCTGGCATCTCTTGATTTGGCAGAGGCGAATTTTCATATCCCGATCCGGGAGGATCAGCAAAATATCTGCGTTTTGCCATGCTTGGCTGTCTTTCAGTTCTCTGCCCTTCCATTCAGACTCTCCACTGCACCATGGACATTCTACAAGGCCTGGTGGTGGTAGCTGCAGAGCTATAATGCCAGGGGATTTGTGTGCACCCATATCTGGATGACTGGCTCATCTGAGCCCTTTCTCTTTCAGAGACATCTTAAGTAGTGATCTGAGTGGTCTCCTTTTTGGAAAGCCTTGGCTGGGTGATCAATTGGGGAAAGATCCAGTTGTTGCCTTTCCATCCCTGGAACTTCTTGGAGCACATTTCAGTGCTCGGGTGGGAAGTTTTCCTGCCAGAGGAGGAAGTCGAGACTGTTGGATTGCCTGGTGCTGTTCTGTTCGCAGCAGGCTCCCGGAGTCTGGTATTGATGGCGTTGACAATAAAGGTGGTGCCATGGTTCTTGCTGACTCAGTGGTTCCCAAGTTCTCAGGAGTTCGAGCTCATGCTCCCACTCCTGATGTTGGTGAAGGCCAGCCTACGGTGATGGCAGGAGCCCTGTCATCTGAGAAAGGGCATGCCACCGGATAATTTCTCATGGAGTCTTCTGACGACAGATGCCAGTCTTCCGGCCTTGGGAGCCCATTGCCATGACTGGATGGCCCAGAGCCGTTAGAACCACTGGGAAGCAGTGTGTGCCATCAGGTTGCCTCTTCTGCAGTTCTGGCCTCTGGTTGAGGACCGGGTGATTAGAGTGTTTTCAGACGGTGCCATGTGGTGACTTATGTCAGGGGGCACAAGGGCTGCTGGGATAGCTCTCAAAATGGCTCTCCTGTTTGCCTGGGCAGAGAGAAACTTCCTAGTTGTGTTGACTCGGGCACATTACTGGAGTGGGCAGTGTGGCAGCGGACTTTCTCAGCCGGCACTCTCTGTATCCAGGAAAATGAGAGTTGAATCAGGAGGCATTTCAGTTGATTCTGCACCACTCGGGTAGCCTCAAGATGGATCTGATGGTGACCTGCTCTATTGCCAAGTGTGCTGCTTCAGTCACTGCTTGGAGTCTGAAGGTGTTGAAGCTCTGGCCAAGTCAATGCCTGTTGTATGTGTTTTCTCCATAGCCCATGGTCTGGCATGTGATTTGCTGTATAGAGTACCACTTGGGAAGAATTACTCTGCTGGCTCTGGCTTGGCTGAGGAGATCTGATGCGGCTCCTGCAAGCACCACCTTTTCATTTGCCTACATTTCAGGGCCTGTTGCATCAGGTACAGGTTGTCCTTGAGGATCAAGTTCCATTCTTGCTTATGGCTTGACTCTCTTGAGAAGATGGCTGGCGTGTAAAGGCTACTCTCCAATGGTTTCCAATCTGGCATACATGGCAGGTTTGGTGCCTCTTTGGGTGAGGGTATGGCAGCTGGCTCCTGAGGTGGCCAATGTGCCGTTCCTGTTTGCCTTTCTTCAGGACAGTCTGGAGAAGGGATTTTCTCTTAGCTCCCTGAAGGTTCAGTGGCGACTGTGGTCTGTGGGCCCTTCCTGGGGTCTCTATCTGGTGCTCAGGGCCCTGATGTTGGAACGCTCTGAGCCATTGAAGCACACTACTCTGAAGAATGTGACGCTCAAGACAGTCGTCTTGGTCACCATTTGTTTCGCAAGGTGAATTTCTGAAGTACAGGATCTGTCTTCTTGAGATCCTTGTCTGTCTTTTTCTGAGGAGGCCATTTCCATTTAGCCTATGCCTTCCTTGCTTAAGGTGAATTCTCCCTTTCTGATGAACAAGGTGGTTTGTCTCCCCCCCCCCCCCTCCTCCTCTAAGGAGCAGTGTCGGGGGAAGGATAAGGATCTTCACTTTGTGGATGCCTGGAGGATGCTTCTCTGGTACTGGAAGGTTGCAAATTCTTTTCAGAAGTCAGACCATCTTTTTGTGCTGTTTGCTGGGCTGCGCAAAGGTGATGTAACAGCTAAGTCTACATTGGGGCGCTGAGTAAAGGAGGCCATTGCCTCATCGTATTTGTTGCAGAACCGGCCATTCTACCCGAGTGCAAGCATCCTCATAGGTGGATTGGAACTCTGTGGCCCCTGCAGCAACACTGGTTTCACTTTCCACTTTTTGTCTAATAGTACTGCTTGAATGTCCATGTGCTGGCAGACACTGTCTTTTGCTATAAGGTTTTGCGAGCTGCTGTATCTTCCCACCCTGTGGAGGAGTCATTTTGGTAAGTCCCACTTGTCTGGACTGGTCTAGCAGGATGATATGGAAGATGACATTTTACTTACCAGATAATGTCCTTTCCTTGAGTCTTGCTAGACCAGTCCAGTGCCTGCCTCTATTTGCTCTGTTCATCTGCTACGGTAGCCTTGGGTCTGCTATGATTTCTATACTTGTCTCTGCAGGTTCATCCTCTGACAGCCTTCTGTGTGCTTTCCTGTGCCTTCTCTAGTGTTGATTACTCACTGTTGCCCATGTTGAGATTGTGTGGGGCTTGCTATGTTCTCCCATATGCATTGGGATGGATACTGAAGAGACCTGGTGGTTGAGGTGGATAGAGGCATGGGACCGATGTCCTTGAAACCTGGGCTTTTCTTTGGCTCTTTGTCTCTACCAATCTGCTGGTAGGGGAACACATCCCACTTGTCTGGGCTGCTCTAGCAGGACTCAAGGAAAGGACATTATCTGGTAGGTAAAATATCACCTTCTGATCCTGATTGTGATTTAGGGTAGCATTTCTCAAACCTGTGCCGGGGGATGGACACCCAGTCAGGTTTTCAGGATTTCCACAGGTACTGCGCATGAAAGAAATTTATATGTACTGCCTCCATTGATTGCAATTAATAATCATGAGGTAAATTTGCAGATATCCTTGAAATCCCTACTGGCTGGTGGGTCTTCTAGACTGATTTGGGAACTACAGATCTAGGGCATATCAGTTTTGGCTATCCATTTTAGATTATATATAGGTCCCTGCCTGGAGAGCTTATCTTCTTGTAGGGTTATCTAAGTGCCAAAATAAGTATTTTTCTTAGAGACCATAATGAGAGAAATACTTTAATAATCTGGACTTATTTCCTAGTTGATTTTACAGGAATGGTCAGGGTTGGCATAAGAAGGAGACTACTTAAATGGTGAGCTGTGGTAATTAGGGTTTTTATAATACCTTTTGAGTGATACTCCCATTCTTTTTTTTTTTTTTTTTTTTTGTGTGTGTTCTGGATGTCTCATGATTTGTAGTATGTTAGAAACCATGTACCTCACTTTGGAGCTGAACTGCTAACACTAATTATCTCTATTTATTTTGCACTTTGTGCTGCTGTGCCATAGTTTTATATATGAGTGTTGACCATTAACATTTTAGGATACCTGACAGTATCTGTAATTATTAGCTACATTTTTACTTCGCTGCTTTTGAGAGGATTCTGTATTAAACCTTTTTCAGTGTTTTGACTCAACATGATCTGTTTGGGTTATTGTACCTTGCATACCAAACATTGAACCCTCATGTTAAATGCTGTAAAGCACCCACATGTTAAATGTAACCCCAGTTGTGATGTGATGTGATGTAACCACTTTGATTGTAGGATAAGGTGGAATACAAGTCTGTCTAAATTTGATTATTGTTCATTGATTCTAGGTTTTTGTATTCAGATGAAGTTCAGATCGGTCCTGAAACAGTGATGACAACATTGTATACTGCAAAGAAATATGCAGTCCCTGCACTGGAAGCACATTGTGTGGAGTTCCTCACCAAACATCTTCGAGCAGACAATGCATTCATGCTTCTTACTCAGGTAATTTAAGTAAAATTAGTTTTTTTGACTCTCTACTTGTCTAATATATTCACATTACTTTTAATCGGGTAAATATTTGTTTTAGAAACAGATTTTCTCACAGGAAAACAGATTTTTCATAGCAAAGTAAAAGCCTTATTCCAGGAAATTTTTTTAATTAGTGTGTATGTGTAGGAGGTCCGGGAAGGGGAAGTATTAGATAGCTAAAGGCTGCCATGATGAAAGGAATAGTGATTTAGTTCTAGTAGGAAAAAAATTGTATTTTATCATGTTTTTAATATATGGTGTGTGTTGGTTTTATACATTGGGTTTTATTTGTAATCTGCTGAGAAAAAATGTAGTTGGTGGAATATACATTGTTTACAAATGAGGTCTTATTTTCATGGCAAAAGAGCCTGAGAAATATATCGGTATATATTAAATATTTGTTGCTCTTTACCCTTCTTTCAACAGTACTGTTGCAAAATTGCATATACATTTTTGCAGTTGATAAAACAGCACCAGCCCCTGAGTATGTACAAAGGATGTATGCATTGTTTGCTTTTCCTTTGTTTTTTCCTAAACTCGGACATGAGTTGCATGCCAGTTTGCTCCATTGTAACTGCAGTCTCCTTTTTCCTATGGCAGATTTTTCAAAATTCTTTGGCAATTATGTTACACATTTGCATTTTAGCTTTATTTTCAAAAATCTATTTTTTCTGACATTTCTTGCACCTAGTAACTTTATTTAGTCCCCTTTTGAGGGAAAAGAGATCTTAGTAGTTGGTGCTTGAAAAGGAGTAGAAAAGAGAATAAATGAAGGAGAAGGGATCTGAGGGATAGGTTGAGAGTGGGCAATCTGGCAGAGGGAGAGTGGATCTCAGAGGAGGTAAATTTTGAGACACAATATCCAGCAAGAGAGAAATGGGCAGAAGGGGAGAAAAGGATGAGAGGAAGGTCAGATACTCGTCCCTGGTTTTGGATTCCCTCTGGGATCAGAAAAGAGGGACAGTCTACTCTCACTTCATGCTGTCTTGCCTTGCCCTCTCCTTCCATCCCAGCTAGGCTTGGCTGCATTCAGTCGTGTGTGCTGTCGAGTCAGTGTTGACTACTGGACCAACCCTTGGATTTTCTTAGGAGGAGGTCATCAGCAGTGCTGCGCCTCAGGTAGTGTCTTTGTGCTTTTGCGCCATGTAGTTCAAAATGTGATGCTGCAGACCCAGGAGCACAAGTGGAAACGGCATGTCACTATCGTGTTCATATGAAGCTGGGATTGTTCAGATGTGGAGCGGTATACAGGGTAGCTGCTATCACCTTGGTTGCCCACACACTTTCTTTTGTGGTGGATCTGCCGGAGAGGCAGGCTGTATTTTGCAGTGCTTCTCGTGGCTGTTATTGTAAACATTGGGATCCTTGATTGTAATTGAAACAGATTATAATAGTGACTAACAAATTTTGTGTTCCATACAATGTTTTTCCTTTAGTGCACCCTCTGTTTCCTTAGAGGCAAAGTTTTGTTTAGGCTGATAGCATAGCAGCCGTGGCACTATCACATGGAAACCCGATTCAGTGCATACAACTGGGTTCTCTCTTCTAGCATTACCGCTCCACGGAGGAAAGCCCACGGCTTCATCATGACTGTACTGGATTCTAAAGGGAGCTGTAGTTTGCCTCCCTCATCAAGAAGAATGTCTTAATAATGGCTGGGTTGCTGTTAATGGAGTAGCGGGAAATCTGATTTGGGATAAGGGCAACCCTGACTGATGCATGAGTGCCCCTCCACCCTCGCCCCCCATACAAATTTAAAAAGTGTTTGTGATTTATTAGTAGGAATCTGGGGTGGATTGCAGTAGAAACTAGTTTTGCAACTGCTGTCAGAATTGTTCCCATTTAGCTAGATGAAGCATAAAACACGCACAGTAGATTCCTTGGCACAGTGGGATGATTTCTTATTGCAGCTGCATTAATTTTAACTGTTTTAATTGCCTAATCATATCTATCTTTATCCTTAGGCTCGATTATTTGATGAACCTCAGCTTGCTAGTCTTTGTCTAGATACTATAGACAAGAGTACAATGGATGCAATAAATGCAGAAGGTTTTACTGATATTGACATAGGTAGGCTGCTAATTCTCTTGCCTTCATTTTTTAAGGGCTGTGTTAGATTTCTTTTGTGATCTGGATTACCCTTCTTGAGCAAATAGCCTTTTCAGTTTACCTTAGATGTTAGAAAAAATGTCTCTTATGGTGGCTTTTTTATAGTTTTCAGTGTTTTGAATAAAATGTATGTATGTGCGAAATACATCTCCAACAAAAGTACTTTTTCAAGACTGCTCTGAACTGTTCATATTTTACACGCATGTAGTCCCATTTTCTAAAGGTTTCCATCCTGTGTGTAGGAAAATGCTGGATAATCTACTTTTGATCTATTGGATTTTTTTATAGTACTGATCCAGTATTAATAGAATGCAATTGGGCTTTTAAGGAGTTAATCTATTTTACTTTGCTCTGCAATTTATCACGTATATTTTGTAGTGTAGAGAATATCTTTTTTTCCTTAAAACTTAAAATTCTCAAAAAAACAACAACCCAGGAACTATATTTCTTTATATATCCCTTAGATACGCTCTGTGCCGTTTTGGAAAGGGATACCCTCAGTATTCGGGAAAGTCGTCTCTTTGGTGCTGTTGTTCGCTGGGCTGAAGCAGAATGTCAGCGACAGCAGCTACCCGTCTCTGTGGAAAACAAGCAGAAAGTGCTGGGAAAAGCCATCTCCTTAATTCGGTTCCCACTAATGACTATTGAAGAGTTTGCTGCAGGTAATTTTATAGGCCATAGTTCTGCTTGCTATATAATCTATAAAGTGTTGCTTAATATAAGATGGTATGTTGATTAAGGCAAGCCTTGTACTACTACTACTCATTTATATAGCACTGTATGCATACACTTAATAGACAGTCACTGCACAATAGAGCTTTTAGTCTGTTCAAGACAGACAAATAAAAGAAACGGGACAAGGATAATTATGTAAGAGAAATAATAAAAAAAAAAATACATTAGCATAAACAGGAGAATAAGTGGTTCAGGATCTGAAAGCAGACTCAAAAAGGTGTATTTTTAGCCTGGATTTGAATAAGACCAGAGGGGAAGCCTAGCGTACTGACCCAGGTAGTCTTTTTCAGGCATCCTGTGCAGCAAAGTGAAATGAATAGAATCTGGAGTTTGCTTTTATCTGTGCCCTTCTCTTCTACTGCCATTTGCCTGATGAGATCCCCAGGAAGGGCATAGGGAGAGATGATAGGAGAGTTAATAAGGAGCTGCAGAATAATTGTGCTTTTGTAGGCCTGTAGGAGAAATTTGAATTGTATGCAGAAATGGATAGGGGGCCAATGAAGTGACTTGCTACTGTCATGTAATGGCTCATCAATACTAGCGGAAGATTACTCATACAGCTGAGTTTTGAATGACTCTTAAGGGGGGAGAGATGTTCAGTGGGAGATCAGCAAGGTACAGGTTGCAATAGACTGTTAAACAGGAGGTGATTAAAGAGTGGATACAGGTCTTGATAGTGTATTCAGAAAGGAAGGGGTGGATTTTGCTGCTGATATAGAGAAAGCTTAAACCTGTCATTTTTTATCAGTTGGATATGTGCAGAGAAAGAGAGAGGAGTCAGGTTACAAACCAAGGAGACAGGGAGGAGGATAGTATTTATCCACAGAGAAAGAAGAAAGGAGGGGGGTTTAGAGGGAAAGATAAGCTCCATGTTCAGTATGGAAGACCATGGGAGGAGATCAGGATGCCAAGGAAACGAGTATAGAGAGAAGAGGTCCTAAGACACAGCTTTGAGTCACATCAACTGAAAGTGGGATAGTAGTAGAGGATCATCTACCAGAGCATGCACTAAAAGTGCAGTGGGAGAGATGGGAAGAAACAAGACAGAAGAGAGCCCTGAAATGCAAGAGAACAGAGTATTAAGGAGAAGGTGTGATCAACGGTATCAAAAAAGCAGCACAGGTCAAGAAGGATAAGAATCGAGTAAGGGCCCTTGGATTTGGCTAGGAATAGGCGACTGGAGACTTTGATGAGGGCCTGCATCTATAGAATATAGAGGATGAAAGTCGGACTGGAGTAGATCCAGAATGGCTTGAGAGGAAAAGGTAAAGACAGCAGTGGTGAACTGCACGTGGGAGAGAGGCCACTTTAATTGCAGGGGCATGTATGGTCCAGCCCAGGTGCGTTTGGGGTGTGTTTGTTTTTTTTAAGATCATTGTAATCGCAGCATGCTTTTGAAGACAGAACAGTTGTGGAAAGCAATAAACTGAGGATATGACAAATGGATAAACTTTAGTAGAAGGGTAGGAATGGGATCAGAGGAGCAAGCAGAGTTTTTTGAGGAGGCGAGAAGGTATATAGTTTTCTCCTTAATGATTTTAGAAAAGGAAAAAGGGGTGACGGGTTAAAGGAAGGATTTGAGAATGAAGCAGAGGGATGAGGGGGGTGGAAATGACCCAGTGGAGAACTCGAGACTAATCTTGTGAATCTTGTCATTGATGTAGTCAGCCAAAGTCTGGGCAGAAAAGTGAAGTCACTTTGAGAAGAGAGTCGAGTTTGGCAGAGAGACCATGAGGGTTGGATGCAAGAGTTTTGTCAAATGGACATAGTACTCTCTTGCTTGGAGAGTGCCATAGCAGATGAGAAGGAGGTTAGCAAGAATTTGAAATATATGAATTTGGTGTGGGTGTGGGGTTTTAGCCAAAGATTTCCTCATAGTAGACACAAGAATGTAGGTAGTGGATTTTGGAGATCAGCTAAGGAATGGTGGTACTTACAGGAAATGGAATGGGAGGATCAAGAGCATCTAAAGCAGAGGAGAATATAGTGTTAAGGAGGTAGTCTCTTCATATGACAGACTCGGATGAGAGAGGAGATAAGACAGCAGAGGAGAAAGCAGAAGGGTCAAAAGCCTGAAAATTCCTAAAATGTTGGTGGAAATTGAACAAGTCTGTGGCAGAAGGTGGTTAAGTTCTATGTAAAGTTACTTGAGTTGATGTTCATGCCTGCTCTATGTAAAGTTGCTTGACTGTTCATGTTTCTTGTAAACCACTCTGATACTACATAGTGCGGTATATAAAAGCTAATAAATAAATAAATGGTTAGAGGAAGAAATGAAGTGTAGACGTTTGAGGGTGAGTAGTTGGAGAAAGACAAGGCCGAGGCAGTAACCATGCTGGTGAGTAGAAGTGCACAGCTAGAAGTTGAATGAAGAGGTTAAGGCAAGGAACTTCGGAGCATAAGCATCAGAGGGGTCATTGCCATAAATGTTAAAAATCACCGGGAAGATGATTCAAGAAAGAAGGAAGGCTGGGTGTCAGTCAGAAAAGAAGTAGTGGACTTATCGGGGGGGGGGGGGGGGCGGCGGCGGCGAGGGGGCACCCTCTGTACTGACTCCATCCTGTTTATATCCTTTTGAAGGTGCAGTCTCCAGAATTGCACACAATACTCCAAATGAGGTCGCACCAAAGACTTATTCAGAGACACTATTGCCTCCTTTTTTCTGCTAGTCATGCCTCTCCCTATGCACACAAGCATCTTTCTAGTTTTTGCTGTCACCTTTTTCTACCTGTTTAGCTACTTTAAGATCATCAGACACAACCACGCCTAGGTCCTGCTCTTCTTTAGTGGACAAAAGTACTTCACCCCCTATATATACTATATTGCTTCCTTGGATTGCTGAAGCCCAAATGTATGACCTTGCATTTTTTAACATTAAATCTCAGCTGCCAAATTCTAGACCATTTTTCAAGCTTAGATCCCTCCTCATGTTATCTACACCTTCCTGGGTGTCTACTCTATTGCAGATTTTGGTATCATCTGCAAAGAGGCAAACCTTATCCGACAGCCCTTCCGCTATATCGCTAACAAAGATGTTAAAAAGAATCGGATTAAGGACAGATCCCTGGGGTACACCACTGGTAACTTCCTTCTCCTCAGAGTGAGCTCCATTTACCTGTACCCTTTGTCACCTCCCACTCAACCAAATACCTGTGGGCTCGCTTCATAACCTCCCAGGGCAGGGTATACTTGCTGGCACAGAGGTGCAGGAAGATTCAGGACCAGATCAGTCTATTTCTGGCACAGCAGCCGCACTCAGTGTGGTCCTACCTACAGTTCTGTAATTCATGAGGTCGATGCTGGATCTGGTGCCGTGGGCGAGGGCACACATGTAGGTTCTAGAGGGTGCTGCTGTCTTGGTCGTCGCCTCAAAAGGCATTCTCTGAGTCGTCGGTTAGTCTGTCCATTATCAGTGCGCCAGCAGCCTATTATGGTGGTTGTCACAGGACAACCTCGAGAAGGGAATGCTACTAGAGCAGCCGGATTGGATCATGATCACAACAGACGCCGGTCTCTCTGGCTGGGGAGCCCATTGTTTGACACAGTTTGCCTAGTGCGTTTCGTCTCAGGACTAGATGCAATGGTCCATCAATCGATTGGAGATGCGAGCGGTCTGCCTAGTGCTCCTGGAGTTCCAAGCCCTGGTACAACATCAGGCAGTCAGGATGTTCTCAGATAACACCTCCACCGTCGCCTACATCAATCAGCAGGGTGGAACTGTCAGCACAAGTCTGGCAGAGAAGATAGCTCTGGGTGTTGGATGAGAGCTAGGAGTGACCTTGGTCCTCTCGGGCTGCTTAAGTCCATCAAAAGTCTGTTAGCTAGTTTGTATATAGTTGCCCTTCTGGGTGTTTGTTGGTTTGTTATAGTTCTGCTTTGACATGAGAATAATGGCTTGGTGGGAGGAATGTTGCTGCTTATATAGTGACATCGCCAAAAGCTAGCATGCTCAGTCTCCATCTACTGGAAAGGGACACAACCCAGGAGTCTGAATTGGACTGTAGGTCCTAATAGAAAGAAAATTAGCAGGCAAGTCTAATTTCATCTTATAGCTGAGGCAGCGGAGAGTTAAGTGATTTTGTTCAAGATCACAAAGAGAAGCAGTGGAATTTGAACCTGGCTTTCCTGGGTCAGTCTGCTGCTCTAATCATTAGGCTACTCCTCCACTCCAAATCCACTCACTCCAAATCCAGTTCAGAGTAACCAAAATATACAAACTAGCCTGATTCTTAGACCAAGTATATGCAGTTAATATCTGAAGAGTATAGATTATGGATACTTCCAAACTAGCCCTACTTTTGCGGCCTTCGGAAGACCAAAGTTAAAAACTGAAATACAGTAATTGTTTAACAGGGATTACTTTCCCTTCATAAGACTCAGCAATGGCATGCTAAGTATTCCAATTTCATTTTGTTTAATCTCTGTGTGCACTGTTTCCATTTTATTAGTTTTGGTTTAATTTGGAGATGCAGGTTATATTCCATTCTGGATATTTAAAGTGATATATAAAATATGTGCAGTCATTTTCTTCTAACTTTTTCTGCCTCTAAAAAGATTTAGACAGGTGACTCATCAAACTGCCAAATAACCAGATTCAGTTAGTTATTCTCTTGGACAAAAATGGTCTACATTGGCAAAATTCACACAAGGCTTGCATTTATTTCCATATTTTGCTATAACAATCTCATAACCCTACTCTAACGTGCATAATTACTAAGTTTCTCCTTTTCAGTTTTTGCCATTTGTAATTGGCCACATTGGGGAGGTCAATTAAATATTCCTTAGCGTCCCTCTAGTCCAGTCCCGGAAAGATAGAGTTGTCAACCTCCACCAGCAGCTTTGGAGACTGAAAGATGTCATCGTCGTGATGTCACTGGTACAAATAGGCTCGCTCCGCCCCCTTTCACCAGTACTTTCAGTCTCCAAGCAGCTTGGAGGTTCTGAGCCCAGGACTGGGCTCAGAGGGACAAATAAGCAGAGCTTAATTTTTTCTTTAGTTCATTCTTTGTTTTAAATTTAGATTTTCTTGCTTGATTAGGTGCCTGCTGCTGCTACAGAGATCTGTTCTGCTGAGGCTGTTTCTCTTTTCTCTGCTCCCTAACCCTCCCCCCCCCCTCCTCCCCAGCACTGAAACGAGCATTGCAGTAGCACAGGAGTGTGCCTGCCTCTGCCTCCCTGTTCCCGAACCCACTTGGAAGGGTGAGGAGCAGGTGGAAGGCTATAGAGACTCACAGCAGCAGACAGTGGTTATTACCACAGGATTTAAAGTCTCTCCAGGAGCTGATGCCGCTTTGAAGGCTGTGCTCCTGAGGGGTCCAGCGCTGCCCCCCTTCTCTCTCTCCCGAGGTCTGGTGAGTACTCTGGACTTTGGGGTTTACCTGGGGAAGGTATTTGGGGGTTAGGTGAGGTGTTTTGGCAGCTCCTTAGGAGTCAGGAAGGCCTAGCCGCGTGATTTTTCGTGCCGAAAACGTTGCGGCGGCCATTTTTAATTTTCGATTTTCAAAGTTAATTTTTTCGGGTTTAGAAGCTTCGTTTTGAAAAACGGTGGTTAGGGGGCAGCTAGTTACATCTTGCTTGATTGATCACTGCCAAAAAGTAAAAAAAAAACAAAAAAAACCCCCGCGTTTAAATTAGAGCTTCTCTTGTAGCTGTGCAAGGCTCTTTTACTGGCATTGAAGCGCTGTTACTTACCATGCCTGCCAAACCACGCTGCCTAGTCTGTGGGGTGCGGCGTGGGGAGCTTTTGGATACTGGCGTTTGCAAAGCATGCTCTTTAGAGGCCATGGGCATGGAGGAGTCCTTGGGGGAAGGTTCTCAGGACCACACGACGGCTTCTCAGGATGACAGGGGTTCTGACCCTCCTTCCTTGCCTGCTTCGGAACCGGTAGCGGGTCCATCCTCCGCTTCCAGTGTTCCCTTGGTGCCAGAAGGGTCCCAGGGCTCTGGGATTCCAGGTCTCCCATCCGAATTCCTCTCCTTGATGCAGAAGGCGTTTGCCTTGCTGCAGACGGACAGGGGGGTTCGGTCTCCCGGTCCTTCTAGCAGGAAACGGAGTCGGGCTGCCAGTCTTCAGGAAGGGGAGATGGCGCTACCCAAAAGGCGACGGGACGATTTGGACCCGCAGTCGCCTGCCCATCTAGAGGGGGACCTGGAGATGCCGGACCTTGATGAGGAGGTCTCGGACGAAGACTTGGAAGATGGTGAGTTGTTAGAGGAGGAGCAACAGAGCAGGGTGGTCCATGTTTTTCGGCGAGAGGAGCTTCCTGCTTTGATTTCCGAGACCCTAAAAGTTTTAAATATGCCCGTGGGGTCCGCTCCCTCAGAAGAGGCGTTGGAGGATCCGCTGTTGCAGGCTGTGCGCACCTCGCAGCGGGTGTTCCCTATCCATAGAGTCTTTCGGAATATGATTCAGGAGGAATGGGACGCGCCGGAGTCGGCGTTGCGGGGGACCAGGGCTTTGGACCGCTTGTACCCACTCTCGGAACAGGATAAGTTGATTTTTCGGTCTCCAAAGGTTGATGCCGCAGTGGTGGCTGTCACGAAGAAGACCACCATTCCGGTGGAAGGAGCGGCAGCATTGAAGGATGGCCAGGATAGGAGGTTGGATACCTTGCTGAAGCAGGTGTTCGACATGAGTGCCCTTTCCCTGCAGGCCTCCATAGCGGGGGCGTGGGTGGAGAGAGGCTGTTTACGCTGGTCTCAACGTCTTCAGGGCTCCCTCTCAGACGACCAGATGGCAGATACGTCTCGGCTGGAGTCTGGCACGGCGTACCTATCCGATGTTCATTATGATCTAATTCGTGGCCTAGCTAAATGTATGGCTTCGGTAGTCGCAGCTCGCCGTTCTTTGTGGCTCCGAAACTGGTCGGCGGATAGTTCGTCCAAAGCTCGGCTCAGTAAGCTTCCCTTCCGGGGCAAGCTCCTCTTTGGAGAGGATCTTGAGAAGTTGGTTAAGGACCTCGGGGAGTCCAAAGGGGGACGTCTCCCTGAGGATAGACCGAAACAGACTCGAGGAGGATCGGCATCTAGAGGCCTCTCGAGGGATTTTCGTAAGTTTCGCACATCTCGCTTTCAACAATCGCAGCGGAGCAGGTTTCCAGCGCGGAGTCAGTCCTTTCGAGGGTTTCGGGGGGCAGGCAGGGGTTTTGGTCCCTAGCAGTCTTCCGGTGCGAACAAGAAATCACAATGAGATGAGGCGGGCCCAGGTAGTGGAGGTGCCCGTGGGAGGCAGGTTGCGGGAGTTCTACCCTGCCTGGGTCCAGATTACATCAGACCGGTGGGTCTTAGAAGTCATTCGGGAAGGCTATGCCCTGGAGTTTCAGCGTCCAGTGCGAGATTCCTTTGTTCTTTCCCCCTGCAAGGCGCCTCGGAAGCGCCGAGCGGTTGCGGACACCTTGGGCCGTCTCCAACGACTCGGGGCAGTCGTACCCGTTCCGATCGACCAGTGCGGCGCAGGAAGATACTCCATTTATTTCGTGGTCCCCAAAAAGGGAGATACGTTTCGGCCAATTCCCGATCTCAAGAGGGTGAATCGTTGTCTCCGAGTGTCCCACTTCCGCATGGAGACCTTGTGCTCTGTCATTGCGGCCGTTCGCGCGGGCGAATTTCTTACGTCCTTGGATCTGACGGAGGCTTATCTTCACATTCCCATGCGGAGGGAGCATCAACGTTTTCTGCGATTTGCGGTACCGATGGGACACTTTCAGTTCCGGGCGTTGCCTTTTGGTCTGGCGACGGCTCCTCGGACATTCACAAAGATTATGGTAGTTGTAGCGGCCGCGCTGCGCAGAGAAGGGATCCTGGTGCACCCGTACCTGGACGACTGGTTGATTCGGGCAAAGTCCAGGGAGGAAAGCGTGGTGGCCACCACTCGTGTGGTGGAGTTCTTGGAGAGCCTCGGTTGGGTAGTGAACGAGGCGAAGAGTCAGCTGTCCCCCTCGCATAGCCTGGAGTACCTGGGGGCGCGCTTCGAGACTCGACAAGGACGGGTCTTTCTTCCCAGCTCAAGGGCGCAGGCCTTGCGCGACCTGGTGCGTCGGTTTCTGGGGCTTCGGGTGCCGACGGCTTGGCAGTACCTGCAGTTACTGGGGACCATGGCGGCTACAATAGACTTAGTGTTGTGGGCCAGAGCTCATATGCGGCCTTTGCAGAGTGCTCTCCTCAGGCGCTGGTCTCATCAGAGGGATGCGTTGTCGCAGTGTCTGCCCTGTCCGGCGGCGGTGAAGGGCAGCCTTCTTTGGTGGTTGCATCCCGAGAGCCTGACGCAGGGCGTCCCCCTGGAGCCTCCGTGCTGGCGGTTGCTCACGACGGATGCGAGTCTCGCGGGATGGGGGGCTCATCTCAAAGGCTCGTTTGCGCAAGGAACGTGGGCAAAGGAGGAATGACTATGGTCCATAAACCGTCTGGAAATGCGCGCAGTCTTTCAGGCTCTGCTGGCTTTTCAGCAGGAACTGCGGCAAGCGGCGGTTCGCGTGCTATCGGACAACGCGACCACGGTGGCGTATATAATTCGGCAAGGCGGCACGGGCAGTGCGGCCCTAGAGGAAGAGGCGAGTGTGCTGCTGGCTTGGGCGGAACGGAATTTTGCTGGCCCTGTCGGCTCAGCACGTCGCCAGAGTCGCCAACGTCGAGGCGGATTATCTGAGTCGGTGCCGCGTGGATCCGGGGGAGTGGGCTCTGCACCCGGATGTTTTCGAGATGATTGTGCGTCGTTGGGGGCTTCCGGTGATGGATCTCATGGCGACCTTGCGGTCGGCAAAGGCGGAGGGCCTGGATGCCTTGGCGCAGCAGTGGCCGGGGGAGGGTCTGCTGTATGTCTTCCCTCCCTGGGCGCTAATTGGCAAGGTGCCGCTCGATGCGCTGAACCACAAGGGCCAGGTGGTCCTGATAGCGCCCGATTGGCCGAGGAGACCATGGTATGCAGACTTGGTTCGTCTGTTGGTCGTCGTTCCGTGGAGGTTGCCTCTTCGGGAGGACCTGTTGCTTCAGGGTCCCTTGCGCATGCCTCAGGTGGGTCGGTTCTCGCTTACGGCTTGGCTCTTGAGCGGGCGCGGTTGACGGCCCACGGTTACTCGGCGGTGGTTATAGACACTCTCCTGCGGTCGCGTCGGAGGTCGCCTTCCCTGGCTTATATCCGAGTTTGGCGTGTCTTTGAGAGCTGGTGTTCCGATCTCTCTCTCAACCCCTTACGAGTTTCGGTGTCCAATGTTCTTTCCTTTTTGCAGGCTGGATTGGATAAGGGCCTTTCGAGCGGGTGCAGTTGGCGGCTCTCTCCTGTTTTTCGGGGAAAGATTCAAGGTCAGGTGATCGCAGCGCATGGCGATATTCGTCGGTTCTTGCGAGCGGTGTTGTTGCTCAGACCGCCAAGGCGGACTGTTCTTCCTCCGTGGGATCTTAATTTGGTCCTGAACGTCTTGGTTGGGGAACCCTTCGAGCCATTAGGACGGGCTTCACTCAAGGATTTGACGCTCAAGACGGTGTTTCTCGGGGCGATCTGTTCGGCCAGGAGGATTTCCGAGCTGCAGGCGCTCTCTTGCCGGGAGCCTTTTTTGACTTTCTCTGCGGACAAGGTGGTCTTGCGTACAGTACCCGCCTTTTTGCCAAAGGTGGTGTCCGCTTTTCATGTTAATCAAGTGGTGTCGCTCCCGGTGTTTTCCGTGGAGCAGGGAACTCACGCAGGTGGACGTTTGCACCGGTTGGATGTGCGGAGAGTGCTCAAGAAGTATCTTGGTTGTACGGCGTCGTTTCGGAAGTCGGACAGGCTTTTTGTCGCATTCGGAGGCCCGCGGAAGGGCGAGGCGGCGGCGAAGTCTTCCATTTCTCGGTGGCTGAAGGAGGCGATTGCTTCGGCCTACATTTTGAGAGGCAGAGCGGTGCCGGTAGGGTTGCGTGCGCATTCCACGAGAGCGCAGGCAGCCTCGTGGGCGGAAGTTAGCCTAGTGCCGGCGGCGGATATTTGTAGGGCGGCGACCTGGTCCTCGTTACATTCTTTTGCTCGGCATTATCGCTTGGATGTGCAGGCACGCAGGGATAGTTGTTTTGGATCAGCCGTCCTTCAGGCTGGGATCTCAGGCCCCTCCCGTTGAGATTTACTGCTTTGTTACATCCTCTATCTTTCCGGGACTGGACTAGAGGGACGCTAAGGAAGAGTAAATTAGACTTACCTGCTAATTGTTGTTCCTTAAGGAACTCTAGTCCAGTCCCGGATCCCTCCCGTTCAGTGGGTGTTAGCCAGCCTGAAGTGTCCACAGGCGGGGGAGAGTGAGATTGACAGCTGGTGAACCCGTGCAGTTTTCAAAGAAGAAAACAACCAAACGGAACACTTGGTCCCGTGAATATATTTCCGTACCCACTACACTTTCAGGGCGCTCTGGGGGTAGCAGAGATGGGAAGCGCTCTCAGAGGGGCTCTCTGTGGTGTTGGCGGCAGGCGGCTGGGGCGCAGAGGAACTGGGCTTCCGCCCTTCCGTTCCACGTCCCTGATAGGGCGCGCCCTGGCTCTATCCTTTTTCTTAGAGATATATCTCTATCTGTACATAATTGTTTTGTATAGGTTTTTGAAATAACTACTTCTTTGTTGCTCTGCTGAGTCTGCTTTGTCAATAGGTGCTGGTGAAAGGGGGCGGAGCGAGCCTATTTGTACCAGTGACATCACGACGATGACATCTTTCAGTCTCCAAAGCTGCTGGTGGAGGTTGACAACTCTATCTTTCCGGGACTGGACTAGAGTTCCTTAAGGAACAACAATTAGCAGGTAAGTCTAATTTACTCTTTTGCTTGCATATAGTGACTGAAATGTTCAAAAACGTTTTTAAACACTCTTTAAAAAGACAAATATAGCCATATTCGTATTGTAAATTTTTTGCTTTTTTTTAAATAATTCCATTGAGATCGGGCAAGTAGATCACCTTCACAAAAACATGCCGTTTTTTCCCCTATCATCACAGGTCCTGCTCAGTCTGGAATTTTATCAGATCGAGAAGTGGTAAATCTCTTTCTGCATTTTACAGTAAACCCTAAACCTCGTGTTGAGTATATTGACCGACCACGATGCTGCCTCAGAGGAAAAGAATGCAGCATTAACAGATTTCAGCAAGTGGAAAGTCGCTGGGGCTACAGTGGAACAAGTGATAGAATCAGGTACCCACCATAAAAAAAACAGCATTTGAGAGGCAGCATCTTTTACATTGGTTTAATTGAAAAAGTATACATTAATTTCAAGATATCTGTAGTAAAGTACAGCTGACTGTTCAAAAAAAATCCCAGAAAACTAAGTGAGGGGCAATTTCGAAAAGGCTCTACTTGGATTGTTTTATTTATTTAACATGTGTTTATATTGCTTTATCATGTCAGTCAAAGCAGTTTACATTGTAATTTAAACTTGATAATGTATATTAAACAGGGACATTGATAACTTGCTTTGTTGCAGCAACTTTACACTGTCCCATAGGCTTCCATTATTAGAAGTACTAGTGAAAGGACTATCAGAAATGATGGGCAAAAAAGGAGGGGTGTGTGTATTCACTGTCCTGAAATACACCTCCGAAATGTAATTGAATGTGTCGGGCTCACATTCAAAAAACATTTGTAGCCACCTGCAGCTGCATTTCTCTGCTTCTCAATCTTTATTTTTTGGCATACTTTTGAGTTTGTTCAGTCCTTGGGGCGTACAAGCAAAATTTTGCTTGCATAGTTGGTTTTTAGACTGCTAGCGCCTTGCACCACTTCTGCCTCTCTCCCCCCCTCCCACCCAGATTTGGATTATCAAATTCAGCTGTAATCATCTGAACACCATCCCTCCCACAACAGTGCTATAGTAGTAAGCAATCTGTTCGGTTTGGTGGAGAAGATGAGTCCACTGGATTCTCTCCATGAAAAATTGTAGTCATCTACTCTCAAACTATACCTAGAAGCATATTCTTTCAGTTTTGCTACTATAAAATACTGTTAAGTTCAGTACAAATGCCTCGGGGGTGGTGGCTCTATCCTGCCTACAAGACAATCTAATTATGCACCAGAGAAGAATCTGAAAAGCTAACTATTCCCAACATGTAAATTCTGTGTAAGAGTGAAGTTCGTCAGATTTTGCACTGGGTTCCAGAGCATCCAGCTTACTGTTTTTAGAGCTTACCGCTGCTAGATCATACATTATGATCATTAACTTCAAAATAAAAATTGTTTTTCTATAGCCAGAATAGAAGAGAGAACTGAGCAGGGAGAGTAGAGACTATACACTGATCTGGAGTGCACGTTCCAGTCGCACTCCTCTTCTGCTGTCCTGGAATGATAAAAGGGGACGGGTGGATTAAAGAGCAGACTAGCCCTTCTTTGCTGTATCTACTCCAAGCTTATCCTGTTCTTTCCTGGTCTCTGTGTTCTGCTTGGGGCTGGAGCAGGAAGCAGATGGCTATTTTTCATAAGTACTGTCCAATTGAGATGGGACAAGCCTCTCATGAGCAGCCTATCCACAGTCAGTTTTTCTGTTTCTAGCAGACAGAGGTCACAGTGTCTCCTGTGCAGTCTGGACGGGTTCGATGAGACCTTGCTTCTAAGAAGGCTTGGTGGTGCTGGATGTCCTGGGATGCAGAACCTGGTGGTTCTTGGTTCCTCCCCTCATCTCTTGTTCCCAGAGTTAAGCAAGCAAGTTCTGTGGGGCTTCTCTTTTCCTTGTTCCCAGTTCTTGGGAGGGGGCCGGGGTTGAGTGGCTGATCTGTATAAGCTTTGGGGGGAAAAAAATCAATAAAACAAATAGATTGCTTTAGAGCTTTGATGTAGTGAGAGGCCTGCAGAGCAGGACCTTGCCTGTCTGGAGGATCTTGGCAAGGTCAGTGAGGGTCAACTGGGGGGAGCACCAGAGTGCATAGCCACAGAACACAGCAATGGTTACGCAGTCTTTGTTCACCGGGCCCAGCTTTTAAGCACTGGCCTCTGGAGCACTTGTGAGAAAGAAGACTCTGTGGCAGCAGCTCTATTTGCTAGCATTAGGTGAGATCATAGTTGGGGTGGCCACAAGTCCCACAAAGGAGCTAGATGTGCCTCCTGTGGAAGTAATTGTGGGTCCTCTGGCCCTCAGTCTGATGGGAGGGGTGGCTCAGCGAGGTTGCAATTCAGCAGCTGCTAGTGGGGCTTCAACAAGGAACATTCCCCTCTCACCAGAGTTGTTACTCCACCAGGCCATGCTCCAAACAGAAAACCTGCTGGAGGGTCCGGAGGAGCTCCTTTACTTAGGGTCAATGGAGACCCAGTCTTAAGGGCACCCTGCCATATGTGAAGAGTCTGCAGGAGGAGGAGGAGTTTGACGACAGAGCCTCTTTATCCTCGGAGCGGTCTGTAGATTCATTGGAGGGGGCCTTAGGAGGAGTTTAAGGAAAAGCTAACTTCCTGTGGGAGAGGATATTGTGGTGGTCCACCTTTTCCACAGGGATAAGCTTCTCTTTCAGAAGCAGCAGGATGGATTTGGCCTTTTTAGCCAAATGCTTTGTATGATTTAGTCAGCTAAGAACATGATCTCGGCAGTAGCAGTGCAGCATCTCCTGTGGCTGTGGAATTGGTCAATGGATGTGGCCTGTAAGACTAGCCGTAGCAAGTTGTCCTTTAAAAAGACATTACTCTTCAGCATGTAGCTGGAGAAGCTGGTGAAGGACCGTGGGGACTCTAAGGTTCTAAGGCTTCCAGAAGATGAGCCTCTGGATTCTGCATTTTTCTTACAGAATCAATTATGGGAGTCTTGTAAATTTCAAACAGCTAGATCAGGTTCATTCCAGAAGTCGAGATACATTCCTCGGGGCAGGTCCTTTCAAGGAAGTCATCAGAGAGGCAACTTCAGGGAGCTCCAAAACCTCCCAATGAGATTAGGAGGGTCCAGACGGGGGGGGGGGGGGGGGTAATTATGGTTGGATGGTCATTGCAATGATGATTCTTCATGTGGATCGATTGCCTCTGAGGGGTGATGGAAATGATTTGAGAGGGATGCTCCCTCAAGCTAGTCTGGCACCTCTCAGATACCTTTTGTGTGTTCCCCCTCCCCCCACCCCCACTGGACACCAGTGGAGTAGACTTTGGTGGCTGCCATAGCTTGAAGCCATGGTAAGGGTGCCGCTGGAAGAATTGTAGCTCGATCGGTGCCACATTTATTTTGTGGTTCTCAAGAAGGAAGAGATCTTTCATCCTATCCTAGATCTCAAGCAGGTGAACAAAGACCCTGCAGGAGCCACATTTCCATATGGCGTCCTAGAGGTCTGTCATTGTGGCTATGCGATAAGTGGAGTTCTTGACGTCTTTGGATCTTATAGAACCATTTGTCCAGAGCACCAGAGATATCTGTGTTTTGCAGTGCTAATGGATCATTTTCAGGTTCATTCTTTTTGGTTTAGCTACAGCTCGAAGGATTTTTACCATATGTCAGTCTTACCATGTGGTGGTTCTGCTGGGGGATCTGAATTTGGTGTTGGTGTTGTCTGTACCTCCTTTTGATGCCCCTCTCATTCCCCTGTCTGTAGGTACTGCTTTTTTACATCCCACGCATCTGGAGTGGACTGGACTGGACTGGAAGGACGATGAAGAAGGTGAAATTAGGCCTTACCTGCTCATTTTCTTTGAGTTCTTCCAGTCCAGCCCAGAACCCACCCAGGAACATGGTTGCTTCTGAGCCTGGGGGCTACTGCAGGAGTTTTCTTTGCAGAAGATAGGTTTATAGAGAGCCTCAGTTGGTTTGATTGGAGTTGTCTGCTGTAATGTTTGAAAGCCAAAGAAAGAGAGGAAAACAAAATTGTTCTTATGATTTCTAATAGAGTTTGAGTTCCTAGTCTGCTTTGCTGTTAAAATACTGGCTATGGACAGGCTGCATAGGATCCTATTTTTGTATTTATTTGATGTACCGCAACTCTGTTTTCAAGCTATGTGGTTAATTTTTCATAAGCTCAAACTGAATCCTTCAAAATGAGCTGCAATCATGTTCACTGAAAACACAAACATGATGTCAGAAAAAGACCACATGGCCTGTTTATTCTGCCCTTCCATATCAACTACAATAGTCCCCTTTTTACCTTTAGAGATCCTCTGTGTTTGTCCCATACTTTTTTAAAATTCAGATACTGTCCTCGTGTCCACCTCCACGGGGAGACTATTCCACACATCTATCTCTCTTTCCGTAAAGAAATATTTCCACATATTACTCCCGAGTCTGTCCTCTTTCACTCTCATGCTGTGTCCCCTTGTAGCAGAGTTTGCCTACAATTGAAAGAGATCCTTCTGTGCATTTATGCCACAGGGTTTTAAATATCTCTATCATATCGCCCCTATCCTTCTTTTCCTCTAAAATATACATATTAAGATCTTTATCTGTCCTCATATGCTTCATAATAAAGACTATTAACCATTTTAGTAGCCACCCTCTGCACAGACTTCAACTTGCTTATATGCTTTTGAAGGTGCGGTCTCCAGAATTGTACACAATACTCCAAATGAGGTTGCACCAGAGATTTATACAGAGGCATTATCACCTCCTTTTTTCTGCTGGCCATTCCTCTCCCTATGCACACAAGCATCCTTCTAGCTTTTGCTGTCACCTTTTTCTACCTGTTTAGCTACTTTAAGATCATCAGACACAACCATCCTTCTGGCTTTCGCAGTTACCTTTTTGACCTGTTTAGCTACTTTAAGATCTTCTGACACAGTTACGCCCAGTTCCCACTCCTCTTTTGTGAATAGAAGTACCTCAACCCCTACACTGTACCGCTTCTTTGGATTTTTGCAGCCCAAATGCATGATCCTGCAGTTTTTTAGCATTAAATTCCAGCTGCCAAATTCTAGACCATTCTTCAAGCTTAGCTAGATTCCTTCTCGTGTTATCTACTCCTTTCTAGGTGTGTTCTCTATTGCAGGTTTTGGTATCATCTGCATACAAGCAAACCTTACCCTATAGCCCTTCTGCAATATCACTAACAAAGATGTTAAAAAGAATTGGACCAAGGACAGATCTCTGCGGCACACCACTGGCAACCACCTCCTCCTCAAGAGTGAGCTCCATTTACCTATACCCTTTGTCGCCTCCCACTCAACCAATACAGTAACTTTAGAGGTCATCCCTAGAATGCTCAGTTTGTTTATAAGTCGCTATGTGGAATGCTGCCAAAGGCTTTACTGAAAGCTAAATACACCACATCTAGGGCTCTCCCTCGTCCAACTTCCTAGTCACTCAGTCAATTTATCTCCATATGCACCCAAGCATCCTTCTAGCTTTTGCCGTCGCCTTTTCTACCTGTTTAGCTACTTTAAGATCATCAGACACAACCACGCCTAGGTCCCGCTCTTCTTTAGTGGACAAAAGTACTTCACCTCCTTTACTGTATTGCTCCCTTGGATTGCTGCAGCCCAAATGCATGACCTTACATTTTTTAACATTAAATTCCAGCTGCCAAATTCTAGACCATTCTTCAAGCTTAGCTAGATCCCTCCTCATGTTATCTACACCTTCCTGGGTGTCTACTCTATTGCAGATTTTGGTATCATCTGCAAAGAGGCAAACCTTAACCAACAGCCCTTCCGCTATATCACTAACAAAAATGTTAAAAAGAATCGGACCAAGGACAGATCCCTGGGGCACACCACTGGTAACATCCTTCTCCTCAGAGTGAGCTCCATTTACTTGTACTCTTTGTCACCTCCCACCCAACCAATTTCTAACCCAAGCAGTAACTTTAGGGTCCATCCCTAGGGTGCTCAGTTTGTTTATAAGTCGCCTGTGAGGAACAGTGTCAAAGGCTTTACTGAAATCTAAATACACCATATCTAGAGCTCTCCCTCGGTCCAACTCCCTGGTCACCCAGTCAAAGAAATCAATCAGATTTGTCCGACAAGACCTGCCTCTGGTGAATCCATGCTGCTTTGGATCCGGCAATCCACTGGACTCCAGAAACCTCACTAGTCTCTATTTTAGTAGCCTTTCCAATAATTTACTAACCACAGAGGTTAGACTAACTGGCCTGTAGTTATCAATGTCATCCTTACGTCCCTTTTGTGTAAAGGGATCATATGTGCCTTTCTCCAGTCCTCTTGCACCACTTCCGACTCCAAAGAGGCATTGAAAAGGCCAGACAGAGCCGCTAGAATGTCCCCAAGTTCCTTCTGTAATCTTGGATGTATCCCATCCAGACCCATGGCTTTGTCTACTTTTAGTTTAGCTAGTTCCTCACAAACAGTCTTCTGAAAATTGTTCACGATCCACATCACTTCTGTTCCTGTTTGTGGATGTTTTCTGAGGTCCTACTCCTTGCCTTTCATCTGTGAACACAGAACAGAAATATTTGTTAAGCAGTTCTGCTTTATCCTCATCGTTTTCCTTATCGTCACTCCAGTCCAGTCCTTTACTTCTGGGTTGCGCAACCCTTCCAGCAGCTTGGAGGCTGAGTCTATCCTTTTGAGGATGGGACGGGATAAATACCACTGGCACCACCCACAGATCCCAGTATTCTCAGCCTCCAAGCAGCTGGAGGGTTCCGTAAGCCAAGGGCTTACTGGAGTCTCCTTTCTTTCATTTAATTTAATTTAATTTATCTAGTTTAATTTTAATCTATTTTATTTAATTTCATCCTTTAACCTTAAGACTTAGCATTTCCCTGGGAACTGCTCCTTTAATTCTCTTTCCCCCCCCCCTCCCCCCCTGCACAGAAGAGGAATTCGGGCCTTGTACGGGTCAGAGGAGCCTGGGGTCTCCACGGTACCTGAACCTTCCGACAGAGGCTCCTTCGACTGCGGGGGGGGAAGCCGCAAATCCACTTCCCCCGGCTGGGGCCTCCTGCGCCGAAGTACTGCCTTGCCTCGCGCCGAAGCCCTCTGGCGGCTGAGCGCTTGATGCGGCAGCGCAACGTCACCCCACTCCTCCGGCTGGGTTCTGACAGTTCAGGAGCGTCGGGGCCGTTCGCCTCTCCCAAAGCCCGTTTTTTTCTGCTGCCGATCGATCCCTGCAGACAAGGAAGGAGAGCGCAGCAGAAACGCCGACCGGGTAGCGCTCCACGTGGCTTCGGCCTACCACGTGTGAGCCCCCGGAGGACAGCGGCCTTCCGCCGCACAGCGTGCTGTTTCAACGCCTAAATCGCAAGTACTGGGGAAGAGTGGTAATGGGGGATACTTTGTTTTTAGCTTAATTAAGCTAGTTTTTTGTTTTTCTCTTCAGTACTCTCCCGCCCTGGTAGTTTACAGACAGGGAGAGGATATAGCGTTTTTTGGGGAGCATTTCCTTCCCTCAGAAATTCCACAATCTTTAATTTGCATTCCCAATTAATTTAATTTAATTAAGCAACTAAGCAAAATTAATTAAAATTATTTCCTAATTTTGGGTCTATTTCTTAATTCTGCTAAGTTGCTCCTTGAGTTGCAAACAGGACATGACTAGCAAAGCGCGTTGCCCGTCCTGTGGCACTCGCAGGGGTACAGCCGAGACAGGAGTCTGCAGGGGTTGTGCAGCAGAGTCTGTCTCGGTGGAGCAAGATCTTCAGCTAGCTATGTTTCATACGGCACAGTCGTCGGGGGACCCTCTGGAAAGGGAACCCCATTCTCCTCCACCTTCTACCTCGGGGGTGACGGCCCCCCTTCCTTCCCTCTCCCTAGCGGCAACGGAGGAGGGAAGTGCCAATGACCTATTCTCCCCGGACTTTGTCCTCTTGCTGCACAAGGCTTATTGTATGCGCAAGAAAGGAATGGAAGCTGCGGACTCAGGACCAACGCTAGAAAGTCTGGGGACTAGGCCACGGAAGACTAGCCATCAGTTCTCTGGTGCTGCAAGCGGTATCCCTGAGGCCCCTCCCAAGCGCGCAAGACTGGTGAGTGAGGAGCCCCTTTCGTCCCTTTCCCAGGATACGCCTGAGGAGGAGGTCTCGGACAAGGAGCCGGGAGAAGAAGAGGAAGAAGAGGAACTCGAAGAGGGAGAGATTCCAGAAGAGGACCAATCCCGCATTGTGAGTGTTTCGGCGGGAAGAGCTCCTGGCGCTAATCAACGAGTCCCTCAAGGTGCTCAATGTGACTTCCGACGCTCCTACAGTGGAGGAAGCGTTGGAAGATCCTTTGATCCAGGCGGTCAGGAGATCGCAAAAGGTCTTCCCCGTACACAGAGTGGTACGCCAGATGATCCAGGAGGAGTGGGATCAGCCAGAATCCAGTTTAAGGGGCGTGTGCACTATGTCAAGACTTTACCCCTTGCCGGAACCGGACAAAGAACTGCTGAGATCGCCCAGGGTGGACGCAGCGGTATCTGCGGTGACAAAGAAGACGACGATCCCGGTCGAGGGTAGCACGGCCTTGAAGGATTCTCAGGATAGAAGATTGGACACGCTGCTGAAGCAAGCCTTTGATATCAGTGCTCTCACCTTACAGGCCTCGGTTTCCGGGGCCTGGGTTGCCCGAGCCTGCTTGAGATGGGCTCAGCAGCTTCAGCGGACAGAGGATTCCCCCGGGGATACTCAGCCAAGTTCAGCTAAGCTGGAGTCCGGGGCTGCCTACCTAGCGGACAGCCAGTATGACCTTATCAGGAGTCTGTCTAAAAACATGGCATCGGTGGTAGCAGCCAGGTGATACTTATGGCTGCGAAATTGGGCAGCCGATGCCTCTTCAAAGGCGCGCCTGAGTCGTCTCCCGTTCAAGGGGAAGTTGTTGTTTGGAGAGGACTTAGATAAATTAGTAAAGGACCTTGGCAATTCTAAAGGGGGCAGGCTGCCGGAGGACAGACCGAAGCAAGCTCGGGCACTAGCTCTGGGGCGGAGCCAGTCTAGGGATCCCCGAAGGTTTCGTCCAGTCAGGGCGAATCCCTTTCCTAAGGGCCGTTTCTCTTCAAGGGGACAGAGTTTCAGAGGGTTTTGGGGAGCAGGGAGAGGTTTTAGTGCCTCCCACTCCGTTGGTCCTAGAAAGCCACAATGAGAAAACGGGGGTCCAGGTGGGAGAGCTGCTGGTGGGGGGCCGCTTAAGGCAGTTCCTCCCCGCCTGGTCCCGGGTCACGTCCGATCAATGGGTCCTAGAAGTGATCCGAGAGGGTTATGCTCTCGAATTTGCAAAGCAGATACTCCCGGCCTTTGTTCAGTCTCCATGCGGATCTCCGGAAAAGAGAGCGGCGATAGAGATCACACTTTCAAGGCTCAGAGTGCTCGGAGCGATATCTCCCGTCCCACCGCACCAATGCAGTTCTGGTCGATACTCAATTTATTTCGTAGTCCCAAAGAAGGAAGGTTCTTTTCGCCCGATCCTGGATCTAAAGCAAGTCAATCGCTGTCTCAAAGTGCCTCATTTTCGGATGGAAACCCTAAAGTCGGTCATCGTGGCTGTAAGGGGCGGAGAGTTCCTGACGTCCTTGGATCTGACGGAAGCCTACCTGCATATCCCGGTTCGAAGCTCACACCAGCAATTCCTGAGATTTGCGGTACCAAGAGGTCATTTTCAATTCAAGGCACTACCCTTCGTGCTAGCGATGGCCCCACGGACATTCACCAAGATAATGGTAGTGGTGGCGGCGGCTCTCAGGAAAGAAGGAATATTGGTTCACCCCTACCTGGACGATTGGCTGATCCGGGCAAAGTCGGAAGAGGAGAGCCGCTCATCCACGGCCAGAGTGGTGGAAGTCCTGGAGGAGTTAGGATGGGTCATCAATCGGGCAAAGAGCAAATTGGTGCCCTCTCAAGAGCTAGAGTACCTCGGAGTGAGATTCGATACCAGAATAGGAAGAGTGTTTCTGTCCAAAAAGAGGGCAAGAGACTTAAGGATCCTAGTGGAACAATTCCTGGCCAGACGGAACCCTACGGCGTGGCATTACCTCCAATTGCTAGGAACCATGGCAGCTACTATAGAGGTAGTCCCGTGGGCCAGAGCTCACATGTGCCCTCTACAGCGGGCCCTGTTGCGCCGGTGGTCTCACCAACTTCACCCGTTAGCTATGCGACTACCTTGTGCTCCTTGCACCAAGAGGGCACTACAGTGGTGGCGGTGTCCTCAGAATCTGGTCCGCGGGATACACCTCGAACCACCGCATTGGTTACTGCTGACGACAGATGCCAGTCTAGCGGGCTGGGGAGCCCTTTGCGAGGACCAGTTCGTCCAGGGTCTGTGGACCTCATTGGAGTCCCATTGGTCCATCAACAGGCTGGAACTGCGAGCGGTATCCTTGGCACTAAGGGCTCTCGAGCCCTTAGTCCATCAGAGGGCAGTTCGCGTCTTCTCAGACAACGTCACCGCAGTGGCTTACATCAACCGCCAGGGAGGCACAAGCAGTCCCTCCTTGGAGAAGGAAGCACACAACCTGTTCCAGTGGGCCGAGGTCAAGTTAATGGCTCTCTCGGCCCAGCATGAAGCCGGAACGGACAACACTACGGCCGACTACCTCAGCAGGTTCAGAATCGACCACGGGGAGTGGGAGCTGAACCAGGAGGTCTTTGATCAGGTAGTAGCCCTTTGGGGTCCTCCGGTCATGGATCTCATGGCTCGGTATGCCTCGGCCAAGGCAAGCAGATTTTTCAGCCGAAGAAAGGAAAGGATGTCCGAAGGCCTAGACGCCCTAGCCCAGAGGTGGCCTTCGGAGGGCCTCCTGTATGTATTCCCCCCTTGGGCCCTCATAGGAAGACTCCTGCAGCGAGTGGAAGCCCACCGAGGTCTGGTAATCCTCATTGCTCCGGACTGGCCCCGGCGCCCCTGGTATGCGGACCTAGTGAGATTATCGGTCGACCGCCCCTGGCGTCTCCCCTGCAGAAAGGACCTCTTGAGACAGGGGCCGGTTCTGATGCCTCACGTGGATCGATTCTCGCTTACGGCCTGGCTATTGAAAGGGCGCTGCTCCGGAAGCGGGGGTACTCGGGTCCGGTAATTTCTACATTATTGAGCTCACGAAAGCATTCGACCTGCCTCTCCTACATAAGTGTGGCGCATCTTTGAGGCCTGGTGTGAGGAGTGCCAGAAGAAACCTCTCTCGGCCTCTGTCCCGGAGGTCCTAGAATTCCTTCAAGCGGGATTCGATAAGGGCCTAGCGCCCAGCTCCTTGCGGGTCCAGCTAGCCGCTATCTCTTGTTACAGAGGTAAGCTCCGGGGCAAGTCCTTAGGGGATCACGCAGACGTCTCCAGGTTTCTAAGAGCGGTTAGGCGTCTGCGCCCGCAGCAAAGGTCGGCGGTCCCTCCTTGGGATCTCAATCTGGTGTTAAATGCCCTCACCAGGGAGCCATTCGAGCCGGCTAAGAGCATCCCTGAAGGATTTAACTCTCAAGACGGTCTTCCTTGTCCCCATCTGCTCCGCCAGACGCGTTTCCGAATTGCAAGCGTTGTCTTCACAGCCCCCTTTCCTTTCGTTCTTCGGAGATAAGGTGGTCTTGCGGACAGTGCCCTCCTTCTTACCCAAGGTCATTTCGCCTTTCCATGTGAACCAGTCGGTGTCGCTCCCGGCCTTCTCTGCAGAGGAGCAAGAGGGTTATGCCGGAAAGTTGCGGCTCCTGGACGTTCAGAGAGTGTTGAAGCTTTATCTCTCCTGCACGGCGCCCTTCCGGAGGTCGGAACGTTTATTCGTTCTATTTGGAGGGCCCCATAAAGGGGAGACTGCGGCAAAAGCATCTATCTCCAGGTGGATCAAGGAGGCTATTGCATCGGCCTATATCCTAAAGGGGAGGCAGGTCCCAGGAGGTCTGCGGGCACATTCCACGCGGTCACAGGCGGCCTCTTGGGCTGAGTATAGCTTAGTCCCGCCGATAGACATTTGCAGAGCGGCTACCTGGTCTTCGCTGCATACCTTCACCAAACACTACAGGCTGGATGTTCAGAGTTCAGCAGATGCTCGTTTTGGTGAGGCAGTACTTCGGTCCGGAATAGCGAAACCCGCCCAAACGTGAACTGCTCTGTTAATCCCAGAAGTAAGATACTGGACTGGACTGGAGTGACGTTAAGGAAGAATTAATTAGACCTTACCTGCTAATTAGTGTTCCTGAAGGAACGACAGTCCAGTCCCTGTTCCCTCCCAGTGTGGTTTTTTGTATCTGAGTATTTCAGGGGTTCGTGAAGAGCGGTGGACCGAAGTCAGAACCGAAGAGCAGCATAAGATTTCCTGAAGCTAGCCAAGAAGGTCATGGTGAAGTAAACTCCGGACAAGGTCCCCTCCGTCCCTTCCTCCCCCTCTTCCGCCTCCTCCCTTCCTTTCTTCCTTCCACAGCCGAAAGAGGGAGGGTTGGGGGTATACTCCTGAGACTTATTAGTTTGCTGTTTTTGGTTGTTTTTAATGTTTTGGTTTCTGGTTAAAGCTACTTGTCATTATAATACTGGGATCTGTGGGTGGTGCCAGTGGTATTTATCCCGTCCCATCCTCAAAAGGATAGACTCAGCCTCCAAGCTGCTGGAAGGGTTGCGCAACCCAGAAGTAAGGGACTGGACTGTCGTTCCTTCAGGAACACTAATTAGCAGGTAAGGTCTAATTAATTCTTTTGCATATTCCTTCCCTGCACCCCTGACAATACCACTTTTGCCCTTTCTCCTTTCACTAACATATCTGAAAAATGTCTTATCCCTGCATTTTATTGCATTGGCTATTTCCTCTTTTTGTACCTTTTTGCTTTCCTGTCTACTTTGCTAGCTTCTCTTAAGTTTTTCAAATATCAATGCCTGTCTTTCTCTCTCTGTGATCTCTTGTATTTCATGAAGGCCTCCCTCTTTTTCTTCACCTTTTTCATCTTCTTTTGAAAACCATAGCAGCCTCCTTTTCCTTTAACTTTATTTACCTTTTACACTTAAAATATCCCCTTTCAGTTTTGCCCACTGTTTTCTACATTCCCCTGCTGTTCCCATCCCACTAACAACTCTTTGAGGTATTGTCCCATCTTGGTAAAATTAGTTTTCCTAAAGTCTAAGATCCTTTCTTTTTTGAATGAATTTTATCAGCCCTTCTGATGATCACTGGATGCAAGATGATTGTCCCACTATGACATCAGAAATACTTACCCCATTAGTAATCACTAAGTCCATCATGACCCCATCACATGTGGGTTCTGTTACCAGTTGCCTGAAATGTTCTCCCTGTAAAGAATCCAGGATCTCCTTACTTCTAGATGACACCATAGCAGAGATGTGCCAATCCACATCCGGCATATTGAAATCACCTATCAGTACCACTTCTCCTTTCATGGCAATACTATTTTTTTTTATTTTTTAGTGCCATCAAGTCAGTGTTGACTCATAGCGACCCAGCTACCTCTGGGTTTTCTTGGCAATGTATCACCGGAAGTAGATTGCCAGCCTTTTCTTCCGAGGCAATGGCGGGTAAAGTGACTTGCCTAAGGTCACAAGGAGTGCCAGTGGGAATCGAACCCTTGATCTTCTGGGTACTAGGCAGTTGCTCTAACCACTAGGCGGCTACTCCACTCCATATACCAGGGGTCTGCAACCTTTAAGACATAAAGAGCCACTTGGACCCTTTTCCGAAGGGAAAAAAAAAACTGGGAGCCGCAAAACCATTGCGACATTTAAAACAAATCTAACACTGCATATATTGTTTCTTACCTTAATGCTATATACGACCCCCTACTTTTCCTGTTAAAATATAGGTGTTTGGCCTATACTCGCCGTATAAGACTACCCCTCTTCCTTCGCACACCAAAAAAAATACGCCAGAAAATATAACAACAAGAAGTAACAATATTTGATTTCAAAATTATGATGATTTTGTAGTCAAATCACTAATATGAAATAAAATTATTTTTTCTACCTTTGTTGTCTGACCAATTTATTCTTTGATCATGCTGGTCCCGATCTGAGGCTTCTGCTTTCCTGTCTTCTCTTAGCTCTCTTTCTGTGGTCTATGGTCCATCTGCCAGTTCTTATCTCTTCTTTCGTTTTCTTCACTTCTTTCCATCAGCCTATTTCCAGTCCCAGTAACCCTCCCCAATATCAGCCCCTTTCCAGTCCTCACTCCCAGTACCTTCCAATGTCAACTTGCATTCCCATGATTGCCACTGGTGTCCATTTCCTTCCAGTCCCCCTCCTTCCCCACTGACCAGTCCCTTCTAGTACAAATACCATGGCAGCCCCTCTCAGATCCAGTTCCATTCTCCCATCCCCTCATATCAGCCCATTTGTAGCCTTAGCCCCCAGTTATCTTCCAGGGCCAGCAGCTCTATCCTCCCCTCCCCACAATCAGCCCATGCCCAGTCAAAGCCCCCCAATCAGCTCGCTTCCAGTGCTAATCCCCCCTCAACCCCATTACCAGTGCTAGCCTCCCCTAATCAGCCCAATACCAGTCCTACCCCCCATCAGCTCATTACCAGTCCTAGCCTCCCCTAATCAGCTCATTTCCAGTGCTCGTCCCCTCAACCCCATTACCAGTGCTCCATCCCTCCATGTCAGCCCCCTCCCTCCCTCCCTCCATCCATATCAGC
Organism: Ichthyophis bannanicus; assembly: GCA_033557465.1. Lineage (NCBI taxonomy): Eukaryota > Metazoa > Chordata > Amphibia > Gymnophiona > Ichthyophiidae > Ichthyophis > Ichthyophis bannanicus. The sequence goes on along the minus strand of CM066043.1, from coordinate 197,055,470 downwards.
TCCCTCCCTCCATGTCAGCCCACCTCCCCAATCCCTCCATGTCAGCCCCCTCCATATCAGCCCCCCTCCCTCCATGTCAGCCCCCTCCATCCCTCCATGTCAGCCCCCCTCCCTCCATCCATATCAGCTCCCTCCCTCCACGTCATCCCCCTCCCTCCATCCTTTTCAGCTCCCTCCCTACATGTCAGCCCCCCTCCCTCCATGTCAGCCCCCTCGATCCCTCCATGTCAGCCCCCCTCCCTCCATCCATTCATATCTGCTCCCTCCCTCCATGTCAGCCCCCCTCCCTCCATGTCAGCCCCCTCCATCCCTCCATGTCAGCCCCCTCCCTCCCTCCCTCCCTCCATCCATTCATATCAGCTCCCTCCCACCATGTCAGCCCCCCTCCCTCCATGTCAGCCCCCTCCATCCCTCCATGTCAGCCCCCCTCCCTCCATCCATTCATATCTGCTCCCTCCCTCCATGTCAGCCCCCTCCATCCCTCCATGTCAGCCCCCCTCGATCCATCCCTCCATGTCAGCCCCCCTCCCTCCATGTCAGCCTCCTCCATCCCTCCATGTCAGCCCCCCTCCCTCCATCCATTCATATCTGCTCCCTCCCTCCATGTCAGCCCCCCTCCCTCCATGTCAGCCCCCTCCATCCCTCCCTGTCAGCCCCCTCCCTCACTCCCTCCCTCCATCCATTCATATCAGCTCCCTCCCTCCCTGTCAGCCCCCTCCCTCCATGTCAGCCCCCCTCCCTCCATCCATTCATATCTGCTCCCTCCCTCCATGTCGGCCCCCTCCATCCCTCCATGTCAGCCCCCCTCGATCCATCCCTCCATGTCAGCACCCCTCCCTCCATGTCAGCCCCCTCCATCCCTCCATGTCAGCCCCCCTCCCTCCATTCATTCATATCTGCTCCCTCCCTCCATGTCAGCCCCCCTCCATCCCTCCATGTCAGCCCCCCTCGATCCATCCCTCCATGTCAGCCCCCCTCCCTCCATGTCAGCCTCCTCCATCCCTCCATGTCAGCCCCCCTCCCTCCATCCATTCATATCTGCTCCCTCCCTCCATGTCAGCCCCCTCCATCCCTCCATGTCAGGCCCCCTCCCGCCATTCATGCATATCTGCTCCCGCCCTCCATGTCAGCCCCCTCCATCCCTCCATGTCAGCCCCCCTCGATCCATCCCTCCATGTCAGCCCCCCTCCCTCCATGTCAGCCCCCCTCCCTCCATCCATTCATATCTGCTCCCTCCCTCCATGTCAGCCCCCCTCCCTCCATGTCAGCCCCCCTCCCTCCATCCATTCATATCAGCTCCCTCCCTTAATGTCCGCCCCCCTCCCTCCTGTTCTGCCCCCTCCTTCCATGAATGTCAGCCCTCCTCCACCCAGCCATACATATATGCTCCATCCCTCCATGTCAGCCCCCCCCCCTCCATCCATCCATTCATATCTGCTCCCTCCCTCCATGTCAGCTCCCTCCCTTCTTCTGCAGCCGCGGCTCCCTGCCTCTTACGGAACCGCGGCTGTGCTTTTAAAATCATCTCGGAGCCCTTCCTGTCTTGACGGACTCCGTGCAGCATTGTCCCGCCTCCAAAACTTCCTTTAGAGGCGGGACAATGCTGCACGGAGCCCGTCAAGACAGGAAGGGCTCCGAGATGATTTTAAAAGCACAGCCGCGGTTCCCTAAGAGACAGGGAACCGCGGCTGCAGAAGAAGGGAGGGAGCTGACATGGAGGGAGCCCATAACGCGACGTTTAAAGCGGGCAGTGTGCTCCGGAGCCGCGGCAAAGGTGAGAAAGAGCCGCATGCGGCTCCGGAGCCGCGGGTTGCCGACCCCTGCCATATACTATGTATGTCTTCTATTAAATATTCATCCATTTCTATTCCCTGTGAGGGAGATCTGTATATAACTCCAATGCAAATGGATTTCCCTTTCCCTCTTTCTAGTTTAACCCACAGTGCCTCCTCTCTTCCTTTTGAGCCCTGCAATATCATTTTTTACATATAGTGGAGGAGTGGCCTAGTGGTTGGGGCAAGGTACTTCAGGCCAGAAGGTCAGGGGTTCAAATCCCACTAGAGGACAGCAACCTTGGGCCGGAAGGACTGGGGTTTCTAGTCCCACAGGTGCTCCTTGTGGTCTTGGGCAAGCCACTTAACCCTCCATAGCCCATGTTCCCTGTAAAATAGTTATCTCCAAGTTATAATGCCCTGTTCAATGTAATTTCAGTTTGTTCAATGTAAACCGCACTGATGCAGAATAGCGCGGTATATAAGAGAATGTAAATAGAATAAATAAATAAATATAGTGCTACTCCACCGCCCCTTTTTCCTACCCTGTCCTTCCTGAATTAAGTGTAGCCTGTTATAATTACATCCCAGTTATGGTTGTCCATGAACCATATCTCCGTAACCACCACTAAATCCAAGTCAGCCTCTTCCATTAAAACCTCAACATTTGGGATCTTATTTCTCATGCTAAGGGCATTTATACACACCACTTTGCAGATGTTGCCCCATTACCCATCTCTACGGAGGTATTTAATGTTTCACTTACCTGGCGGCTTTCTTCATCCATCCCCAACAAATCTAGTTTAAAGCCCTCTTCAGTATGTTAGTCAGTCTGCTGCTGAAGATGTTTTGACCCTTCTTGGACAGATGGACACCATCACTACAGTCCTTGGAGCATCATCCCATAGTCCAGAAAACCAAACGCTCTCTGACGCCATCCATGCAGTCATGCATTCATCTCCAGTATACAAGCTTCTCTGCCTTGGCCTTTTACCCTCAGGTGCGCGCAGGTGGTGTTCTCTTCAATGCTCCATCTTATCTGCTTCATCCTCTGTCCTAGAGCCTTGAAGTCACGTTTAATATGCTTGGAGGGATTCCTAGCAGTATCATTTGTGCCGACATGGATGAGCAACATCAGATAATAGTCAGTAGGCTTGATGAGTCTCAGCAAATTTGTGATGAGGTCAGTGGCTTCAAAGAGTTAGCTGTGAATGGGTAGCTAGGACAAAGACAATGAACTCTAACAGAGCCTTTGCCCTACACTACAAGCAAACAAAATAAATTTTCACTTTGCAGTGTAGAAGAAAGACTTTTAGCTTTTAAAAAAGAACACCAAATTCCCTTCAAGAAGTCTCTCCCCTTATTTCAACCTCATCTTTTAGGTGATTATATCTGTCATTTGCTGGTTTTGCTGGATTGTGAATTCACATTTATACCGTGTATCTCAATAGTGACAAAGATGATTTTCTTCACCATTAGGAAAATGTGATCTTTGAGATAGTGCTTAGATGTTAGGACTATGAAGAAGTCATTAGTCTTAAACATGCATGCATTAGTCTTAAACATAATAGATTATAATTCTCTTCTGACTAGAATCCCATGGACACACTTAATGCAGCAGTAAAGATATATGAGGCTCATGGATTTGATCATGTGACACCATTACTGAAAGAGCAACATTGCTTGCCGATAAGTTATTGAACTAAGTTTTAAATCCATTTGCTTAGCATAATATTTTCAGTGTTACACTCGGGTCTCCCTTTATACTTGGACTGTTACACTTTGTGCAATTTGAGGTTCTCGCAAGCAAATTTACTCATACCCTTAAATCTATATATAAGGCTTGTTTTGATTACTTGGTCCTGTCTTTTTGGAATACACTGCCCCAGTATTTACGCTCTGCATTGTCTCAGTCTAGGTTTAAATCAGGTTTGAGAAGATAGTTGTTGATCTTTTCTCATGGGTTTGTTCTGAGCTAAAGTTGTCTGAAGGCAATTAATGTTGTGTTATACTGTTCCCTCTCCTAGGATTTGACTAGACTAATGTGTATTATTTATCTTTAACACAAGTGTTCATTTGAAAACAGGCTGTGTCTTTTACTAGTGTGTTTAACATAATTTTGTAAACTGCCTTGATGACATTCATTTACAAAAGGCAGTATATCAAATACGACATAAATACAATACAATTGGGGTTCCTTATCCATCAGAGTACCGAATCTGCCTTGGTCGTTCTAACTAATGAGATCTGGCTTTCATTGGATGCTGGGAGATTTGCTATCTTTCTAAGTGCTGCATTTGATTTTGTTGATCATTCTGTTTTTTATAACATGCCTCTTCTCTTGCCTCAGCCTTAATGAGACTCCACTAAATTGGTTTCTCTGTTACCTGAGTGATTAAATCGGAAAAACTTGAAAGTTGCAATCTGACTAAATCCTCTCTTCTGTTGGATTCCATAGGGCTCTATCTTGGGTGCTATACCCCTTAACATGTCTCTCCTATCCTCTCTCCCCCCTTCCCTCTAACTTTGCTGTATTCGCTCGCTAGGACTTGGTGCCTACATGTGTGCTGATAATGTACAGGTTTGTTGCTTTTAGTGATCCATACACCCTGGATCTAAGCCCTTTCTGTATTTTTTTTTATTTGGTTGCTGACTGGCTATAGCAGAATAAACTCATACTCAAGCACTCTAAATGCAAAGCCATCTGGTTCTCAAGGATTATTACTCTTCAGACTATCACTTTAATCATCCAGGGAGTTACCATTACTCTTAAGGAATCCATTAGTGTCCTAGGCTCTGTCCCAACTCACATTTAACCTTCAAAATTTACATTTGCCACAGTGAATAAAGTATGCCTCTTAGCGCTGCAGAAAATTAACTCAATTAAGGGGGTGCTAGACAGCATGGATCTGAAGGTAGTGCTTCATGCACTTGTGACTAGTTATCTTGATTATTGCAAATCACTTCATAATCTCAGTCATGGCGACTCCAACTAATCCAAAGTACAGGAGTCAAATTGCTTTCCAGAGCCTGCAGAACCAATCATGTAACTCCTCTGCTAGCCAACGAACACTGGTTTCCTACAGAATTAAATATAAGGTTCTGATGATTAACTAGTACCTGCACTATAGAACTCATTATCCTTAGATCATAGGTTTGGAATACTTTCTCCAGGAAGTCAGCCCTCACATATGGGGGGTGTCAGCACTGATGGAGCCTGCGCAGAGCATTTCCCTAGCTTTCAAAGAAAGCCTTTGGGAATGCCACCACGCATGCGTGGTCCTTTTCCCGCCCAAGGGTGCCATCTTGCTCAGTCTCCCTTTTTCCACGGAGCCGTTCAGACATGTCTCATCCCCAGGAAAAAAAAATTCTCTTTCCAATACAATTTTGTCTTTTCTGGCTAGCGCCAGTTCCCGTCCAGCCATCTCAAGCACCACTGCCTCAGCTGTTTGTCTCGGGATCTGTTTTCTCATTCTTTACCTTTCTGCACTTTCGTGCCCTTTTTAACTGCTGGCCACATCTAGGATCTTTGACCTTGCAGGGGTCCTTTTTTTGCCCCAATGGCCTCCAGTTTCAAAAAATGCAATCGGTGTTCTAAGAACATGTCTCTCATAGACAGCCATGACTGTTGTGCCTGGGGTCTGACCATGATCCGGAGCAGTGCTCCCTCTGCAAAAAGATGTTTTCTAAGGCCATCCAGAGTCACTGGCAGAAGCTAGATGATTTTCCATAAGGCAGACTCCACCCTAGTATCCCTGGCAGCCTCGCGCCTTGCAACCCTTGGAGTCCCCCAAGGCCTTTCCGTGGGCCCGCAGGCATGCTGACCAAGGGTCACTTGAGTGTGAGCAAAAGAAGAAAAAGGCCACGAGGACATAGTCCACGGGGCCAGAGAAGCGTGAGAGGTCACATGCCCAGTCTCTCTGCCCCCCACAGCAGTCCGAAAAGTCAGAGAGGGAGCGTCCGAGAAAGGTACCTTGAACCAATATGGAGGCCTCCATTGATGGTGCCCAGTCTCCTGATGGTCGTCCCAGCGAGGACCTCCTCAATGCCCAACCCGGTCATACTGGCATCAGTGTCACTGGGCCCCACTCCCGAGTGGGAGGCCTGACTGTTGGTCTTGTAACCCATCAATTTTGCATTCCTTGCTGCCCAGCTGGCACTGATGCCTGGCCCCGCAGGCATGCACCTTGAGGCCACAGGGACCTCGACCTCAAGGATTCCCTGGGCCGCCGCAGTGTCCCCGAGAGCCAGATGCTTCTTGAGGGTCCTCGGCGAGAGTCTCTATCTCCGTTCCGTTCCTCAGGTGTGAGATCATCTCGGGTGAGCGCCTCTGGCTCTGGACAAGCTCCGGCCTCGGGAGCTCTGCGCAGGTCACTGACCTCTTTGGAACCGCCTGACCCTGAGTCCTCCACAGACTGTTCGGACTGGGAGTCCGATGGGGAAACCTCACCAGAGACTTGATCTCACGAGACCTTCCCTTGGACCCATCTCTGCCATCCCAGAGGCGGCGGTCTCCTCCCAAAGACACCTCCTTTTTAGAGTTTGTCCGGGATATGGCGCGGGCCCTTGCTCTTGCCCTCGCCACCGAATCGGAGGAGCAACCCCAAGCAGAAGAAATAGATATCCTCCAGTATGAAGCACCATTGAAGGGAACCGGAACTGGAAGGGTTTCCTCCATCCTTAACTGGCTCCTTTTCTATATGTGGGGAAACCCCGGCTTCTGTCCCCATCGTCAGCAAACGCCTGGACTCTTTTATGTATAGAGTCCAGTGAGGACCGGGGTTCCGGAAGGCACAGCTTCCCCACACTTCCATGGTGTTGAATTGGCCATGTGTAAACGGAGCCTGAAGACCCACTCTTCTGTCCCCCTGGGCAGAGAGTCCCATGCTCTCAATGCTCTTGGCCGGAAAGCTTACCAAGGCTCCATGCTAGCATGCCATATCCAGGCCTACTAATTGTATATTGGTATGTTTTTCTCTGGGAACTCACTAAGGAGCTCTGAGGATTTGCAGTGGGCCTTGATGGGGACCACCTCCCGCGCTTCCATGTGCTCTCGAAGTCCGTTGGGGAGTGCTCTAAGTACCTCTCATGAGCGGCTCACGGTGGCTTAGAGTCCTTCACCCGAGTAGCAGCGGCCGGCTCCAATCGTCTGACCTGGAGCAGTGGATCCAGGAGAAGCTTCTCAATGTCCCTTGCCTCAGGGAGAAGCTCTTTGGTAAATCAATGGAGGATAAAGCGGCTGAGCTCTCACTTGGTTTGCAGCTTATCGTGCTGTGAGGGCTTGTGTGCATCAGTGATGCTGAGAGCTAAACTATCGGTAGTTTAACTACTGGCAGGGTCTCCCAAGATGGACAGGTCTCAGCTGAGGTGCCAGACGAAGACAAACCACCCATCTGGGCAGCAGCAGAATGGGATAGTGTTGACGGCGGAGGATCACATTTCTGTGACAACGGCAACAACACCAAACTTAAACTGCGCGGAAGGAAGGCCCGGCAATCTACTTCTGTATCTTGCCATGAAAACCCAATGGATAGTTACAACAAAACAAATTGTGCTATGGTGCTGGAAGATGAGACTCCCAGGTCGGAAGGCACTCAACTAGCTACTGGGGAAGAGCTGAAGACTTTTCAGAGTAAAGCCAGCATTTATGATGTGGTTGGATCAAAGCCTTCGGAAATTGAAATCGTGAACAACTTTAACCTACTTGGATCAACTATCAATAAAGAAGCAACAAGCAGTCAAGAAATCAGACGACGCATTGCTCTTGGCAGAATGGCTATGAAAGACCTAGATAAGATTCTCAAGAGCAGAGATGTCTCTCTCCATACAAAGATTCGACTTGTTCAAGCCATGGTATTTTCAATAACATCATATGGATGTGAAAGCTGGACAGTGAAAAAGACAGACAGGAAGAAAATTGATGCCTTTGAATTATGGTGCTGGCGGCGAATACTGTGTATACCATGGACTGCCCGAAGAACAAACCAGTCGGTACTAGAAGAGATCAAACCTAAGCTTTCTTTAGAAGCTCAGATGACAAGACTTCGACTTTCATACTTCGGACACATCATGCGAAGAGAGAGATCATTAGAGAAAGACATCATGCTTGGCAAGATAGAAGGTCAACGCAAAAGAGGAAGGCCAGCAATGAGATGGCTTGCTACAATAACAGCAGCTACGGGTACCAGTCTGTCAACAATGAGCCGCCTGACTGAAGACCGAACACAATTTAGGATAGCTATCCAGTGGGTCGCCATGAGTCGACTCCGACTCGACGGCACTTAACAACAACAAAGCGGCTGAGATTGAAACAGAGGACATCACTCGTACTCGGATCTCTCGGAAGACCTCTTCCCTCCCCAGGAAGAAACCGCAGGACAAGAAACCCTTCACCCGAAAGGGGCATCCATACCAGGGCTACCCTCCCTACCTGTCTACACTGACCCCGACCCCGACCGGTCGGGGTAAGAGCACGGCCCATGGCCCCCATAAGCTGAAGGAACAAAAGACCCAACCGCCGGTCCTAGTGCAGCTGGCCTCGGAGTTTTGACGCCACCGGCATAGCCTTTCAACTGCTGGATGTCCAGCTGCCGGTAGGGGGAAGGCTGATCCACTTACCCTCAGGTGGGAATCCATCACCACTGATGCCTGGGTCCTCCAGGTCATCTGGGAGGGCTATCTCCTCCTTACTTCCCTAGCGAGTCACGATGGCTTCCCCTGCACCAGGCCCTACTAACTCAGGAGCTCACAGGCCTCCTCGAAGACGAGGCAGTGGAAGTAGTCCCACCATACCTCAGAGGAAGGGGTTTTTACTCCCGATTACTTTCTCGTCCTGAAGAGAACAGGAAGTCTCCGGCCCATCCTCGATCTGAGGAACCTGAACAGATTCCTGGTGCGGGAGAAGTTCAAAATGCTCTCCCTTGGAACACTGCTGCCCTACCTCCAGCAGGGTGATTGGCTATGCTCCTTGGACTTAAAGGATGCTTATACCCACGTCCACTCCATGCACAGACAGTACCTGTGCTTCGTAGTAAGCGGGAACCACTACCAGTACAGGGTGCTTCCCTTCGGACGCCTCTGACCCATGGGTCTTCACCAAGTGTCTTGCGGGGGTGGCAGCTCACCTTCATCTACAAGGCACCTTTTGTCTACCCCTATCTAGACAGCTGGCTCATAAAAGGGGGACAACCTCGGAGGCCCTGCAGGCCAGAAGCCGCACGATTTCGGCTTCTGCAGCACTTGGGATTCATTGTCAACTACCCAAAATCCCATCTTACTCTGGTACAATCCCTAGAGTTCATAGGGGCTCACCTAGATATTCTTCAGGCCATGGCCTTCCCTTCCCAGGACAGGACAGGGCAGACAACCTCTGTTCCCTGGCATACGACACATGGAGCCGCCGCATGGTCTTGGCACGGTCAATGCTTTGCCTTATTGGCCACATGGCCTCCATGGTCCACGTCATGCCCAATGCCAGCCTCAACATGTGGGTAGCGCAATAGTGCCTCCACACACAGTGGACCCAGGCGACCTGCCAACTCGGAGATCCCATCTCAGTTGCACATCGCTTAATGGAATCCTTGACCTGGTGGCAGGACACATGGAACCTGCTTCGAGGCATGCCCTTCCAGACCCTGACCCACCAGGCGGTCCTGCCTACGGATGTCTCCCTCTCAGGCTGGGGGGCCCACTGCAAGGAGCTGTGCATCCAAGGGACCTGGTCCCACAAGGAGAGTCGGCAGCAGATCAATCTGCTGGAGCACTGGGCTTCCTCCTCGTGCTGAAGGCCTTTCGGCACTGCCTGCGACACAGAGGTGCTGGTTAAGATGGACAACCAGGTCACTATGTTCTACTTGAGCAAACAGGGGGTACCGGCTCTTACAGCCTCTGCCAGGAGGCCATGGCCCTATGCTTGTTTGTAGTGAGCCAGGGCGTAACCCTCCAAGCCATCTATCTCCTGGGCCAGAACAATGCTTTAGCGGACTGGCTGAGCCAAGTCTTCCAGCCACACGAGTGGTGCCTGTGCCCCGAGATGGCGCAGCAGCTCTTCCAGCACTGGGAAACCCCAGACCTGGATCTCTTTGTCAGCCCTGCAAACACGCAACTTCCCTGGTTCTGTGGCCCCCCTCCCACACCTGGGCAGGGTGGCTCTGGATGCCTTCCACCTTTCGTGGACAATGGGTCTGCTGTATGCCTCCCCCACTCATAGCTTGGACCCTCCTCAAGGTCCAATGAGAGAGGGCCTCTGTGGTGCCGTGGTTCCCTCTATTACTCTATCTCTCAACTGAGCCCCTGGTCCCTCTAGGGAGCTCATTGGGGCTCCTGACACAGGAGGGGGGGGCTGCTTCTTCACCCCAATCTGGGGTCTGTCCCTCACATCTTGGCTGCTGAGCGGGTCGCCTTATCTCCTCTTCATCTCCCACGGAGATCGAGGACATCCTTTTGGCCTCCCAGAAGGACTCGACCAGGCAGGCGTACGCCTTCAAGTGGCGCCGGTTCTTGGTGTGGTGATCGGAGAACCATTCTCCTGCCCTATAAACCTGATCCTGCAATACTTGCTCCATCTCGCGCATGCTGGACTAAAATCTAACTCTGTCAAGGTTCACCTGAGTGCCTTCTCAGTGAACCATCATCCCATCGAGGGCAAACACCTCTCGGGGCAGCCCCTCGTCTCTTGCTGCATGTGGGGCTTGCTCCTCTCCAGGCTCCCCATCCGACCCCCACCAGCGGAATGGGACCTAAATGTGGTCCTCATGCAGTTGACTAAGCCGCCTTTCCAGCCGAAGGCTACCTGCTCCCTGCAGCACCTGTCCTGGAAGGTGGCCTTTCTGGTGGCTCTCACGTCTGCCTATAGGGTCAATGAACTCCAGGCACTGATGGCCGAGGCGCCCTACATGAAGTTCTACAGAAACAGGGTGGTTCTGTGCAGGCACCCCAAGTTCCTCCCGAAGGTTGTCTCAGATTTCCACCTCAACCAGGAGCTAGCACTGCCCATCTTCTTTCCAAGGCCCCATACTGACCAGGCATCAGAGGTTCTCCATACCCTGGCTGCAAGAGGGCCCCTTTCCTTCTACCTGAAGCGGACTCAGAACCACCGCAGGACTGGGTAGCTTTTTGTGTCCTATGACCCCAGCTGCTTGGGGCTGGCGGTCACCAAGCAAACCTTGTCCATCTGGGTGGCAGACTGCATCGTTTTGGCCCAGGCCTATGCTGGGCTACCCCTGGACTGCTGAGTCACGGCACACAATGTCCGGGCAGTGGCGAAGTCGGTTGCTAGCCTACGTTCGGTGTCCCTGGTGGACATCTGCCTCAGGACTCTGCCTTTGGCCAGGTTGTTCTCCATAATTTGGGGTTTAGCGACTCCTGCCCTCCGCCCTTCTTGTTCAGGCTACCAGAAACATAGCCCACCATAGACTCGGGGTCCTCAGGCTTGCCTTCAGATTCACTGATTTCCTACAGATCCTTGGTAGCCTGTAGCTAGGGAGTCCCATATGTGAGGACTGATTTCCTGCTTGTTCCTGGAGAAAGCATAGTTACTCACCTGTAACAGGAGTTCTCCAGGGACAGCAGGAATTGGTTCTCACAACCCTCCCTCCTCCCTTTGGAGTTGCTGTCCATTTTTGACATCTTCTTGGTAGGGTTCTAGCTATGGCACCTGACTGAGCAAGATGGCACCCTTAGGCGGGAAGGGGGTCACGCATGCATGGTTTCGTTCCCAAGGCTTTCTTTGAAAGCTGAGGAAATGCTCCGCATGGGCTCCGTCGGTGCCGACCTCACCCATATGTGAGGACTGATTCCTGCTGTCCCTGGAAAACACCTGTTACAGGTGAGTAACTACGCTTTCTCCCCCCCCCCCCTGAAAATTTAAGATAAGAATTTAAAAATAGTGGTTTTGTGGCAAAGTCTTTGAGCTAAGTTGCTGGGTGGGCTAGACTGTGGGTTGGGTAGGAGTAAAAGAAGCTCTTTCTCCATGGCAGAATTTATGGAATGGCTTGAGTAATCATTCATTTGATTTGTGAATGCTTGCCCTGGATGAGTGTTTGTCTAAGGTCCCTACCTTCTACAATAACTGTCAACATTCAGCAGTCTTCTCACCGAGGGAAATTAATTGAAAAAGAGAAAGGTGATGTTAATATTTTTAATATTTATATATACAAGTACAGAAGATCTAGAAAAGGATTTTTAAATTTAGGAATTTTGGGTTTGTTTTGTTGAAAGGACAGCGGACTCTCCCATTAAGGACTGTTTCTGGATAAACTGCTGGATGCTTGCTAGGAAACTGGTTTGTATTAAATATATAGTATGTGTGCATGCGTTTTAAAAAGTATGTTTAATTCATGTGTGTATGTCTTCAGGGGCGTGACATCCAGGTGAGTACAGTAGAACATAGGGGATTTTCTGTGTAGTCAGCGGTGCCACAAAGGATGGATTGCAGCAGGTGCGGGGTGTGTGTGGGTATGTTATTAATTGCTTTGCATTTAATTGTGAATAAAGGGAAATATATCACACGCCGGTTATTTTTACATGCACAAAACTAACCCATTTGGAGGAATTGCCCCAAGAATGCATTCTGTGGGTTCAGTGCATGCAGGTCTAGCTCATGCATATTCATTGTTGATATCCTAACAGCCTGACTCTCTGTGGGGGCTCCCAGGATTGGTTTGTGAAGCCCTGGTCTCATTTCTTTCAGGGGACATGAAAAACTGCAGTGCCTGCAAGGTGACAATTGTATGTCTTAGATTAGCATAATAGAATGGACAAACAATAAACACACTTCAGCTGGCTTTGTATATATTAGATTAGATGTTCTGGTTTGTTGAGCAAAACCAAGTTTTTCTTCATCTTCTGTACCATTTTGTGAAAAGGTGGTGAGAAATTAAATGTAAGAGTATTTTCGATGCTTCATTATAGACAGGTCTTCTATTCTGTTTATAAATTATAGAGGGCATATTAAAAATAATTTAGCTGATTAGACATGATCAGTGAGAGATTCAGCAGCACTAAAGCATTTAGTACTGCTAAATATACCCTCCTACCTGGTTTAAACATCCCATTGCTAACTGCTTAGTGTTGGAGCATTCCAGAGTTGGCACAGAGGGTTAGCCAGTCTGAGGTGATATTGAGCCCAGCTAAAGTTAGATTGGCGCTTTTTTTTTTTTTTTGGCCTAATTTTAGCTATCCAGCTAGTAGCTCAATATTGCTGCTGACCAGATAGCTAAATAGCTATCTGGGTAACCTGGATATTCAATACTGGTGGCCGGATATGGCCCCGGCATTAAATATCTGGGTTTAATTTAAAGTGGTGACAGCCAGCTGCTTCACTCGCGCTGGCTGCCACTGCTGAATATGTACCCCTGTAAATTTTAGTGCTTGTTTTTCAAACTAATTAATGGTTCTTTGGCATGAAACATTAACCTAAAGATCAACTTTGCCAAAGCCGAAGCTATGTTTGTAACTAGAAATCAGAGCTGCTCTCCCCCAACAACCATCAGATTACAAAATATATGCATAACAGTCAAAAACAAGATAAAATGCCTCGGCACAATCATTGACCGCATCCTCAACATGGCATCACACATCAATCAAACAACCAAAAAATATATATTCCTTTTCGGTCATCCAGTTTAGTCAGATACTTCTGGGTAGTGCACCTCCTCCTGCAGCCCGGAGACTGGGCATGTGCAAAAAACGTGACATCACTGCATGTAGCTCCTCCGCTCCCCCAGCCATCTCCAGTGTATCCAGTCTCCGTGCAGCAGGAGGACGTGTGAGCCTAGTGTTGGGCTCACTTTAGGGCTAAGTTAAGGAGCTTTGGAGTTTTACTTTATTTTGGGTGTTCTTTGATTCTGTTTTATTTGGGCACTGTTCCTTTAACATACAAAAAAAAAAAGTGAGCGACCGTGCGACGCACGAGCAGTGCAGGATTTCTTCTACCTGTCTCTGCTGTGGTGTTTTGTGAGTGTATGAGCTTTGCCTCACCTTTAGATCTCTTCACCCTTGCCAGTTCGGGGGAGAGCTCTTGGCCGACAGCGGGACACGGATTGCCCTGCTTCAGTTTTTCCTCCCCGCTTGGGCTGTCGCGGCCAGCTGACATCTCGGTACTTGCTCCGTGGTGCAGCGTTTCTCCCGCGGGTGCGGGAGTGCGAGTGTGCATGCCTCGCTTCTCCCTTCTTCCCTTTCTGGGTGAGACGAGGTAAGCAGGGATACAGAGCGGTTAGCGCGGCTGCTTTCTTTGCCGTGGTGGGAGCAGCCTCGGGAGGTTTTGGCGCCCTTTTCTTTTTCCCCTTGATCGCCGGCGGCCATTTTGACCTCGTGGCAGCCGCGTGGTCATCACTTGCATCGAGTGCGGGAAGTGAAGTAAGGCTGGGAGACACTGTTCTTCGGGCCCTTTCACCTTAGCGAGCGTTTTGGGCTTCTTGTTTGGTTTTATTTATTTTTGGTTTTCTTCAGTTTGCTTTATTTTCCTGAAGGCAGTTTCCTGGCCCCTTTTTCTTTTTTCTGAGGTAGGTGGTTGGGGACTGTGCGTTTTTTGTTTTGATACTGATTTGGGGACCCCTTTACTCTGCCTTTTTTAATGCTGGCATAGAGGGAAAAAAAAAAACAAAACAAGATATCTAACTAAGCAATTTTTGATTTCTGGGGTGGCATAACCTTTATGGTGGCACGCCTTCAGTGTGTGGTGTGTGGCAGCCGAAGGGGCGCGATTACGGAATCTGGGATCTGCCGAGGGTGTACGGCAGTGTCCGCCTCTCTAGAACATCAGATGGAGATTCCGACGACTGAGGGTCAGGAGGTGGATCCGGGGATAGTAGGACTTACTCCATCAGCGCCTCCACAGCCACCCGTGCAGTCTTCCCAGGAGGGGCATGGTTTGGCTTCCCTGTCCGGGGGAGCGGAGCCTCTGCTCGGTGGTTTTTCCCCTGATTTTGTGTTAATTATGCACGAGGCATTTTGTAGGCAGCGGCAGGGTAAGCTGCCGGATGCCTTGGCGGCGTCCGCGCCATCTCCGCGGGCTTCCGCAGCGGGGGTGAGCGGCGGATCCCTTCGTCCGTCTAAGAGAGTTAAGGTGCGGGATCCCTCGCCTCCTGAGGTCGACTGGCAGGACTCAGAAGAACGTGAGTCGGAGTTGGAGCATGGAGTAGAGGAGCTGGAGGAGGGGGAGATTCCCGAACCGGAGGATCAGGCGGAAATTATTAGGTTATTCCGCAGAGAGGAATTGGTGCCGCTTATTACAGAGTCTCTGCAAACTCTCAAATTAGTAACCGAACAGCCGGTGACGGACGAGGGGGAGGAAGATCCCATTATTCAGGCGGTGCGGCAGTCTCAGGTAGTTTTTCCCGTGCATAGGGTAGTTGACCGGATGATTCAGGAGGAATGGGATTTGCCTGAAGCTGGTCTCAAGGGCATTCGAACTATGTTGCGCTTATATCCTTTGGCAGATAAGGACAAGGAGAAATTTCGCTCTCCGAAAGTTGATGCGGCGGTGTCAAAAAAGACCACCATTCCTGTCGAGGGCAGTGCTGCTCTAAAGGATGCGCAAGATAGAAAGGTGGACGGCTTGTTGAAGCAGTCCTTTGAGGCGGATGCCCTCTCGCTTCAAGCTTCCATCTGCGGGGCTTGGGTTGCTCGGGCTTGTCTCAGATGGACAGGGGTTGCGCAGGGTCATGCAACTAGAGCCCGAGGGTCTGCGGGAGTTAGACCGTCTGGAGTCCGGGGCGGCTTACTTGTCCGATGTTCATTACGATTTAATCAGGGCCCTCGCTAATAGCATGGCGTCGTTGGTGGCGGCTCGCCGGTCCATTTGGCTGAGGAATTGGGCGGCGGACGGCTCTTCGAAAGCGCGGCTCAGTAAGCTGCCATTTCGGGGGGGCCTGTTTGGTGAGGACTTGGATAAGTTGGTGAAGGATTTGGGGGAGTCCAAGGGGGGTAGACTCCCGGAAGATAAGCCTAAGCAGGGGCGGTCCTCGCAGTCCTTCCGTGGGCAATTCCGTGACCTTCGGAGATTTCGTTCTTCCCGGTTGGGGGGCTTCCAATGGGGACGCTTTGCTCCGCGGGCGCAAGGTTTTCGGGGGTTTCGAGGCGCCGGTAGGGGGTTTGCAGCGGCGTCCTCGGCCCTTCCCAGAAAGTCCCAATGAAGTGAGGCGGGCTCTGGTTGGCAGTCAGCCATTAGGAGGGAGGCTTCGGGCTTTTCTGCTGGCTTGGGCCCAAATCACATCGGATCAGTGGGTCCTGGAGATCATTCGGGACGGCTACGCTTTGGAGTTCGCCCGGCCCGTTCGAGATTCCTTTGTTCTCTCCCCCTGCAGGGGTCTACAGAAATCCCTGGCACTTTGGCAGACGCTAGACCGCTTGTTGCAGTTGGAGGCGGTGGGTCCGGTGCCTTCCAGCGACTGCGGCAGGGGTTGATACTCCATCTATTTCATAGTCCCGAAAAAGGATGGTTCGGTTCGGCCCATTTTGGATCTCAAAGGGGTGAACCGCTGTTTACGCGTTTCGCATTTCTGGATGGAGACCTTAAGGTCCGTCATTGTCGCCGTGCGGCAAGGAGAGTACCTAACATCTCAAGATCTGACGGAGGCCTATCTGCATATTCCGATCAGGGAAAACCATCGCAGATTCCTTCGCTTTGCCCTTCCGTGGGGTCATTACCAGTTTCAGGCCTTGCCCTTCGGCCTCGCAACAGCGCCGCACACCTTTACCAAGATTATGGTGGTGGTGGTGGTGGCGGCGGCGGTGTTGCGCAAAGACGGCATCCTGGTTCATCCTTACCTGGACGATTGGTTGATTCGAGCAAAGTCCGCTGCAGAAAGTGTTCGGGTGACGGACAAGGTAGTGAGGTTTCTCGAGCAGCTCGGCTGGGTGGTCAATCGGGCAAAGAGTCACTTAGTCCCTACACAGGAGCTCGAATACCTCGGGGTGCGGTTCGACACTCGGGTAGGGAGAGTGTTTCTACCGGCTCTACAAGTGCAGGGTTTACAGGCCTTACTTCATCGGTTTCTAGTCTCTCCGGCTCCCTCAGCCTGGAGTTACCTCCAGGTTTTGGGAACCATGGCAGCGATGTTAGAGACGGTTCCTTGGGCCAGGTTTCACATGCGTCCGTTGCAGAGAGCGCTGCTTCGTCGCTGGTCTCACCAGGAGGACTCGCTCAACGCACGACTTCCTTGTCCCGCCAAGGTCCGGAGCTCGCTTCGGTGGTGGCTGCTTCCCGGGTCGTTGACGACAGGGATGAGTCTGGAGCAATCGGATTGGCTTCCTCTGTTGACGGATGCAAGCCTGGTGGGCTGGGGAGCGCACTGCGGGGAGCTTTTCACGCAGGGGCGTTGGTCGGCCCAGGAGTCTACTTGGTCCATCAACAGATTGGAACTTCGGGCAGTGGCTCAGGCGTTCGAGGCCACTGTGACGGGGAGAGTGATCCGGGTGCTGTCCGACAACTCGGCGACGGTGGCATACATCAATCGTCAGGGCGGCACCGGGAGCAGGCCCATGGAAGCCGAGGCGGAACGGCTCTTTCAGTGGGTGGAAACTCGGTTGTTGGCGGTGTCGGCGGCACACATTGCCGGGAAGGACAATGTAACGGCGGACTTTCTCAGCAGAGTGCGGGTAGATGCCGGGGAGTGGGAGTTAAATCCCGCGATCTTTGCACAGATAGTCCAAAGGTGGGGAAGTCCCGTCATGGACCTCATGGCGACTTTCCAATCCGCAAAGGCCACTCGATTTTTTAGCCGGCGTCGGGAAAGGATGTCAGAGGGGATAGACGCGCTGATGCAACCTTGGCCGACGTCGGGTCTGCTTTACGTCTTTCCTCCATGGGCCCTAATCGGCAGAGTGGTGCAAAGAATCGAGGCGCATCGCGGAAGTGTGGTGTTGGTGGCTCCGGACTGGCCGCGGCGTCCCTGGTACGCAGATCTGATTCGGCTCCTCAGCGGGGAGCCGTGGAGGCTACCGGTGTCAGAGGATCTATTACAAATAACAAATGTAGTGATGGTCAAAAAACTAGCACAGAGCGCTAACTGTCAAGCCAGAGGAAAAGCTCTGTATCTAACACATGAAAGTATACTGTGTCAAAAGCAAAAAAACTATTATGCATTCACTTATAGAGTAGAAAAGGCAGAATTCAAGCAAAGATATTTGAAGCAACAGAAGGTCTCAGACTTTAACGGGCAAACCGTATACTCAAGGCAGTGTTCACCAACAGAGCACAGTAAAAGCCCTTTCTTGCATCAACGACCTTAGGTATTATGTTGCTCCACAAAATAGCTATTACTAGCTCCTTTAACACAGATAATAGCAATATTTCTCTTGACAAATTCTTCAAAGCCAGTGTAGGAGAGTGAATAGCATAACTTAGCTGAAAACGTATTGCTTGAACTGCTGCATAGCCATCATCTCATCCCCGCTCCGACCCCCTCCGACGTTTTCAGCTAAGTTATGCTATTCACTCTCCTACACTGGCTTTGAAGAATTTGTCAAGAGAAATATTGCTATTATCTGTGTTAAAGGAGCTAGTGATAGCTATTTTGTGGAGCAACATAATACCTAAGGTCGTTGATGCAAGAAAGGGCTTTTACTGTGCTCTGTTGGTGAACACTGCCTTGAGTATACGGTTTGCCCGTTAAAGTCTGAGACCTTCTGTTGCTTCAAATATCTTTGCTTGAATTCTGCCTTTTCTACTCTATAAGTGAATGTATAATAGTTTTTTTGCTTTTGACACAGTATACTTTCATGTGTTAGATACAGAGCTTTTCCTCTGGCTTGACAGAGGATCTATTACGGCAGGGACCTCTTCGGATGCCTCAGGTGGATCGATTCTCGCTTACGGTCTGGCCATTGAGCGGGCGAGGCTGAGGAAGAGAGGTTATTCGGCGGCGGTAATAATGACTTTGCTCAAGGCGCGGAAGAAGTCTACGTCGCTAGCTTACGTGCGCGTATGGCGAATATTTGAGGACTGGTGTTCCAGGGGACGGATCCGGGCGGCGACAGCGTCGGTGCCGGTGGTGCTCAGTTTTTTGCAGGACGGTTTTGAGAAGGGCCTGGCTGCTAGTTCCTTGCGGGTGCAGTTGGCGGCCTTGGCATGCTATCGAGGCAAGGTGCAGGGGGTTGCGTTGGGGACGCATCCAGATGTGTTGCGTTTCCTGAAGGCTGTGTCCAACCTCCGTCCAGCTCGTAGAGTCCTTGTTCCTTCGTGGGATCTCAACCTAGTTTTGGGGGCCCTGGCGAAGGAGCCTTTTGAACCATTGCGCCGGGCATCTGTGAAGGATTTGACGCTGAAGACTGTGTTTTTAGTAGCCATCTGCTCAGCGAGATGGATCTCTGAACTTCAAGCTTTATCTTGTCGGGAACCGTTTTTGTCTTTTTATGGGGACAAGGTGGTTCTGCGACCTGTTCCGTCTTTTTTGCCGAAGGTAGTTTTGCCGTTTCACTTGAATCAGACAGTGTCCTTGCCGGTTCTGGGTTCGCCCGGGGACAACAAGGCGGATCGCCTTTTGCGGCGGTTGGACTTGAAGCACGTGTTGCGGCGGTATTTGAAGGTGTCTGCGAGTTTTCGTAAGTCTGATCGGCTGTTTGTGTTTGGTGGACAGCGCAGGGGTGAAGCAGCGGCTAAAGCGTCTATCTCGCGGTGGATTCGAGAGGCCATTGCTTCCGCTTATATTTTGGAGGGCAGAGTGGTGCCTGTAGGTTTGTGGGCTCATTCGACTAGAGCTCAAGCGACGTCTTGGGCGGAACACGGATTGGTGCCTCCGGAGGAGATTTGTCGGGCGGCCACTTGGTCGTCCCTTCATACTTTCAGCAAGCA